>OZ007593.1:128556781-129758031 GCA_963931845.1 Maratus michaelseni
AAACTCGAAAAACAGCAACAACTTGAATTACAAAAGCTTGAAAAAGAACAGCAATTTGAATTAGAAAAATTGCGTATTCAAAATTCTGCGGATATTGTTAGTGTTTCATCTAATGAATCAAATGTAGATTTTCATAGAACTCCTAAGGTAAATTTAAAGGATTTAGTTCCGCGCTTTGATTCTAAATTAATTGATATAACTCTTTTCTTTATGATTTTTGAAAGGCAAGCCGAGAAAGCTAAAATTTCTCAGGAAGATTTGGTCAGTCAATTAATTCCTTTGTTACCTTCTGATATTGCCGAAATTATTGTAAAACAACCAGCAGATAAATGTGATGATTTTCAACATATAAAGAAAGTTTTGTTAGATAGGTTTAGGCTAAGTACAGGCGCCTTAAAACAGAAATTTGAAACTCATCAAAGAAAATCTGGTGAATTATGGGTAGATCTGATTTATGAGTTAAGGGGTTATCTTGATAATTGGTTAGAGTCATTAGAAGTGAGGGATTTTGAGTCCTTAAAAGAACTAATGCTCACGGAACAATTGAAAAATCGTGTCCCTTTTGAGATAAAAGAAAAATTTATGGATGATTGGGAGGAAATAAAGATTGCTTCTAAACTCGCGGAAAAATCGGATAAATTTGAGAGTATAAGAAGAGAATTTAAGAGGTCGGATAGAAAACCTTGGGAAAATAAATCTTTTCAGGATAATCAAAAAGATAACTTTAATTCTAAAAGTAGAAAGGAAATTAAATCAAAATCGGAATTTGAGAATACGAAAGAGTGTGGGAAATTTGATCAATTTAAGAAGGACAATGCTTTCGAAAAGCAAAGACAAGTCAAATGTTATAATTGTTTGGCAGTGGGGCACATCAGACCAAATTGTCCTGAATTGTTAAAAAGTAAATCTAATTATGAGGATAAAAGCATAGCTTGGATTGTTACTAGTGATGGGAAAAGTGTAAATAATAAGGAAGGTGTGGAAACCGAATTACCTATGGTTGATTTATGCGTGAATGGTAAGAAAGTAAAAGCGATTAAGGACACAGGTGCGCAAATTGCGGTTTTTGATGCTAATGACATTCCGTGGAGTGCTAAGAAAGTGGGAAATGTTTTTCTTATACCGGCCCTCGGAAATAGACAAAAAGCGGATTTGGTGTCAGTGCCGGTTGCTTTGATGGAAGGTGAAAAAGAGTGTGTTGAAAAAAATGTGGTGGTTGCAGTTGTGAGAAAACTAAATTCTCCGCCCCTTATAACACCAGCTGTTTATGACTTATTAAAGTTAGGAAATATGGAAAAGCAAAATTCGGTGTATAAACAAGTGGAAAATCAGAGAGAATTAAATGGGCAGGGAACCCTCAGATTATCTAGCGATCACGAGCAAAGGGTTGTTAGAAAAATGGTTGTGAATGAAATCTGTGAATGGGATAATAAGTCTGTTAATGAGATAGAGGTAAATTCACTGGAAGACGTGACTGATAGGTATTTGGAAAAAGGGTCTAAATTGATCGATACAAAAGAGGATGCGTCTAAAAAGGATGGTGATAAAAGGTCAGGTATTGGAGGTCAATTTCGGGAAAAGAATTCTGAGCATGATGTAAATATACCCAGGTATTTTGTCGGTAGTATGAGATTTATACATGTTAGAAATAGAATTAGAAAGAAATTGAGTTCATCTATGACTGTGGCCAGTAAATTTAACTCTAGTATGAAGGAAAATAATAGAGTAAATTGGGGGGCTAAATGCCAAGAAGATGTGAATAAGAAATCAAAGTTAAAAAGAATGGAGCATTCTTCTTTTAAAACGGATCACAAAGAAAGATTTATTGAAATCAAACAAGATTTTGAAAGGAAAAATCATGATTATGAAGTTGTGAGGCGAAAATTATTGTCGAAAAGATTTTCTGATAGAAGTAATATAGATATTGGTTTTCGGGAGAATTCTCTAAATTAAGTTTATTCTAAATTTGGGAGTGCTCATTTTTGTAATATCTGTATTGTGTTTATTTATCATTTAATGCTTAATATTATTTTCGTAATAGTAAAACTTCATTAATTTAATAATTGCATAATTTAGTATGCTTTCTTTTTGTTTGTAGAAGTGTCTAAATTTAGGCTTTTAAGCATGTTTTTAAATCGGTTTAGGCATGGTGTTGTATATAAATTTTTTTCTTTTTTTTTATTATTACTTTTTTTTGTTAGAATCATGTAAAGTGTAATCTGTATTTGGTATTATATGTATGTGAAGTAGTTCAAAATTGTTTCTTAGGGCATCAATTGTATAAATTATTCCTGGAATTATACTTGGGTATTGTAGGTGAGGGAGTATAGTAAATCCTATTGACAGTGTGGTCTATCAAATACTGAGTATGGGAATGTGTTTGTATTCTATAGGGATTTTTCATGTGTTATTCTAAATTCCTTTATACTTTGTTGACCTCTTTAGAAATTGATTGAAGGAGCTTATTCTATTAATATATATGCCAAATTTCTTCTAGAAATTTTTCTTAGGGGGAGGTGTTGTGATGAGTTGACATGTTTCAACTCCTCCCTTATTTGTGGAAAAAGGATAATCTCTCTGGAATGAAAATAATATGACAGATTGATCTCTATTGACAAAAATTCTATCAATAGTGTGAATTTCATTTTCATTTTGAGATAAGCCAAGCTGCAATACATGCTTTGTATTGAATGGTATGTTATCTGAATGAGTAGATAAGAATTGTAAAGTATTGTTCTTGTGGATACAAAGAACTGGGCCCCTACGACATGCAATGTTTTCTGGGAAATTCCTGGAATGCAAGGAAAGCCTCTGGGAAGTGAAATTGCAGACGGCAGTTGATGGTGGAAGGAGTTGAATGTTGAAGCAGTTGGATTTGGAATACTCGAGAGTGAGGTTCCACTTTGAGCGGACGTCAGACTCAGAGTTTGGCTGACCATGGAAATTTACAGCATGGATGCTTATCATAAATTTTCATTTTTACTTTTGTTTTCTTTTTTAATGTGTTAATTTAAAATAAAGTTTTTTCGTTTCAAACGATAAATGGAATTTATTAATTATATATACAACGTCTCACTCTACCACAACACCTTTTAGAAATTAATGAAGTATATTATCTCTGGGTGTTCGAATTTGATATGTATTTAGACTAACTTTATTTTGTGTGAAACGCATTCCATTAAGGGTGTATTCAAATCCAAACTGCTTATTTTGAGACACATTTTTAAATTCATTTTTTGCTCTGAAATGCATCCAATTGGCAGGTTCTCTTATTCAGAAACTTTAAAATGTCCGTATTGTCTCGATTTTTTGATAACAGTAGAATATATTTTTTAAAATGCTGCCAAAGTGACATTTTGAACCGAATTTCCCGAAGCGATATCGCTGGAAACAAAACAACATTATCGTACTGTGAAAATAATTGTTTGTAAATCAATTTCTAATTAATTGAACGAAAACTAAAAACATGGGTCCCTTATAAATCTCTTCATTAATCCCGCCGCCAAGTTTCATGTTTTTACTTTTAAAAATAAGTCTGAAAATGTGTCTCAAAATTTTGAGTTGTTGAGTGTGGAGAAATAATTTTTTTAATACCGCTTTAAGAGACGTGCTCTAAGTCTCAACCGTTTGCATCTAATGAATAATGTACTGACGCACCATAATTCAGAATATAGCTGATAATGCATACGGTGTTACTCACCGAGTTACAATTCTCTTTTACTACTTTTGGCGATGTCATCACATTTAACACAAACAAAAGTTAGTCTTCTTTAAATTTCGCTAAAACAGCTCCATTTGTTTTAAGTTATATACAAAACTCCATATTCAACTCAAATAGGGACCAGCTGTATATTTGTCTGAATAAGAGAATTGGAAACTTAATTTCCTGCACAAAAATTATTCGTCTTGATGCGCAAGTCGCCTCTCTTATTATGCAGAAATAGTTTACAAACAATGGACTACACTGCAAAATAATAATAATAATAATAATAATAATAATAATAATAATAATAATAATTGCACTGTCGCGCATGCGCGGTAGCGTATTACTGGTCATTTTACTGTTTATTACTGTTAATTTTACGGTATAATACTCGCAGCTGGGGTGCCAGTATTATAGTGTAAAATCAACTTTTTTTTTTTTTTTTTTTTGCAGTGTAGCACATGGAGAAGATATGAGAAAATGCATTAATATTAATCTCTTCAAAATCGTTTTTATCCTCATACTTGCAATAAAACGATTTCAAAATGCCTGTTTAATAAATAATTGTTATTTGAATGTTTCTAAATATTTAGTTTAATATTGAAGCATGATTTTGGCGAGAATTACTGTTTAAAAGCTTTTAGTCATTATTTTTATTGTTTATTCTAAGGTAAACCAGTAATTTTAGATGTTTCGATTTATTGAAGATTAAAATCTTGTACTACTCATAGAATTACCAGATGCTTAAATTTTGAGCAAATTTCCCATTTTATGCATGTCTGAAATTTAATAAGAAGATAGCAGAGTTATATCTTTCTGTTTGTTGAATCCAGTGGGATCAGCATGTGTTGGTAATCAATGTCAGCGATAACTCATTTCCAGATGCTTAGATTTCAGATATATGTCCTAATTTAGAAAGCGATGAGATTTCACAGTTGAAATTTCGAACATCAATGTTAAATTGATGCAATACACCTTACCAGCGCTTACAACTTGTTTTAAATGCAGAAATATTTCCGCATAAACCATAATATTCTAATCGAGCTGCTTAAAATACATTCTATTTATATATGAAAATATTACTGTATATATTTCTTTTGGGGAACTGTAAATGATACGAACATATTTTAAGAAACGCCTAAATGAATTTAAAATATAGAAATATAAAAAATATATATATTCAAATGTTTAATATAAAATTAAAAGTTGTTTTAATATCTAAAAGCACTTATGACACAAGTTTTTCATAACACTTTTACTAACGTAGACTAAAACTTATGAAATACGCAAGAGCTTTTTTCATTATTTAGCACTTATAGAACTTACACTGTAATTAAAAAAAGGACACTTTGTTTTAATATTGCATAAAAAAACAATCGTTAGAAATAAAAGTCTTAAACATTTCAAAGTTTCTAAAAATGTATTTTAAAGCTGTAAGGATAGTGCATACTTCAGGGTTATTTTTTTTTTCTTTTTTACCGATTTATCTAAATTTTAGAATATTTTATCTTTTTTTTCTTTTTATATAATTTATTGATAAAAACTATAGCTGTCTTTTTTTAAACGTATGTAAAGGTTTATTATGTTGTATGTATTAGCAACAATTCTCCACTTTATGTTTGTTTTTTAAATAAAATGAATCAATATATTTAGCTAACTTTAATTAAATATAAGTTAAATTAAAGTATAGGTAATGTAAATTAATTGGAAAAAAGTCTAACGTGTTTTGTTCAGTAGGTATTTTAAGCTCGTTTTATGCTATTTTTTATTACAATAAAATGGAAGTGTCGTATACTCGAGTGTTTTATCTATATTCATTTATATATATATTAATATATATATATATATATATATATATAATACGAAAACCACATACCATACTTTCAATCCCAAATCTCCTGAAACAACAGAGAGAAAACAAACAAATAACCATAAAAATTCGAACTAACAAAACTCTAAACTAAAACTATAAACAGAAAAAACACAACCAATGGAGACAGGCTGCAAGGCTATATATATATATATATATATATATATATATGAAGTGCCCCTTTTTTATAAAATATAAAATAATATTTTAATAATTTAGTAATTTATATAAAGTGAAACGTATTACAGATTAAATATATATAAAACAGACTATTTCAGCGCATAAATAATCAAAGGAAATGAAAGCAAATTTAACTGTCGTCAGTTGTTTTCTATAAAAAATTCGGTAAAAGACAGTAAAACCAATGATATATGAATTAAAAAAATTACAAATATATACTGATATACAGATAAGAGATTCGGTGTAATCTCGTATATACTCTCGATTTTGGAAACTTTTCCCTCATTTTCAGAAACTTTTAAGAGAACAACTAACGCGAATACAAAACCTAAACATTTTTCTGAAGTTAAAAAAAGAAGAATTACAATATGATAAAATAAAAATTGAGATTGAAAATGAGGAATAATCCCTACTATAATTGTATCACAATTTTTAAACAATAATAAAGTTCTGTTGTAAAAAAGGAACTTCTTATTATTTTACTTCTTATTCTTGTTATTAAACCAGCTTTCATTTTTATTATTAACCTATAATGTCTGCAATCTTAACTGCGTATCGTTTATAAAACGTTTTTTTAATTGATATTAAAACATGATTCGACTATGCAGAGAATGGCTTGCACCCGTTTCCATTAAAATTTTAAATTAAAAGTGATCTGAAAATTTTCAAAGCCTTTCGGTATATCTGTTAAAAATAAAATAAAAAATTACATGTTTTATTTTTTTTCATGTTACTTTTCTTGGTGTAAACTATAATCAGATAGTTTAAAATGAAAGTAAGAATTTTCACTCCATATTGAATGCATTTCTGGCGATTTCAATATCTCGTGGCAATGAATAAAATAAAAGTAAGAAATAAAACAAAGAAAAAAACACACGAAATGTAAGAAATAGTTGCAATAAAACAAAATAAAGTAAGAAATATTTTATTCTACGGTAAAGGAAAGAATAATTTCTACAATATTAAATAAATATATATATTTAAACACGATTGTTAGTTTTTTCATCCTTATCCAAATTTCTGTTACACACAAAAAAAAATGATACATTTTACATTTTACATTGCAAAAAAATTATACATTTCTTATTATTCTTCCTCCTGTACTTTAAATAAAAATGATCAATGCTTTGATTACAGCTGTTAAAGGGCACTGAGGAATTTTTCACTGAAATATATAATGCATGTCTGATGCACCAAATATCTCCTGATATAAAAAAAAAAAAAAATCCGTGTATGTAATAAAAGAAGGGTTTTTCTTGTAAAATATTTATCTTTGAAAGGAACACAAATAGAGCCTTTTACATATATTTAAAATCATTAATAGAACATAAAATCAAAATATATTGAGTATGAGTGAAAAGCATGGATATGATGCTAGAGTCAATATATAGAAAAAAGAACGAAAAATCATGTGTAAAGAATAAATGACGAAACACGCTCAAACACTACCAGAATACTTTAAAAAAAGTCACCTTTTTAATAAGGTGAAATATGATAGCTAGTAATCAATTTGGAAAACGCATAACACATTTGAAAACGTAAATTCAACAATCATCATCTACGGTCGTAACAATATACGAATTCATTTGTGTAGCATTGTATATCATCTATAGAATTTATATACACTAAGTAATTATATATATATATATATATATATATACATTAGTTCAACTTAAAAGCGCGTACCATAACTTAAAACGCACTTCCAGCAATTAGTGTTAATAGACAGTACTGTAACCGAATTCTTTTGTGTGTCCCTGTAAATGAATGCTATCCACAACGTATTATATAGTTAGCCTCAGTAATATGTATCACTTTACGTATGTGTGAAATAGTGTAACAGCATTAAAATACACCGTTAAATACACGTTAAAATACAAAAGTTTTTCCCATAGACTGTAATGTAACGGAATTCTTTTGAATGTCCCTGTAATTGAACTATAAATGCTAAACTGCATACCACAGTAAACCTGTCATAGTAAACCTCAATAATATATATAAACTGCATGATAATCCGCGTATATTTACGCACGGGCAGACGGACAGAAATACATAAAGAATTCATAAACACTTTTCAACTATGTTGGAAAGTGTTAAAAAAGTAGTAAAAATAAACATGTTTCATTTATTATTACAATTTGGATTTTTTTTAATACATATAAAACATCAAAATGGATTTTTAATATTTTACAAGTTGAATTCAGAAAAAAATATTTTATTTTATTTTATTTTATACATATTTTACCTTCTAATGCTTCAAGTTTAAAGTAACAGTCACTAAAATAGGGAAAAAAATATATGATTTTCATGGTGTTCAAAATTTTTGACATTCGTCAATTATGACCATCTCGTCTTTACTGCATTAAAAAATTAAATATATTAATGAGTAGATTAAACTAAGCAATTTGATAAAACATTTTGTAAAATTTATTTTTTAATTTGAACAGTAATATGATTTAATTTCTAAGAATAAGTAAACACAATTCTAAGAATAAAAACTCATAAAACTTTATTACAGTATAACTGTATTTTTATGGTACACTGAAAATAAATACAATAAGAGTCCTTTTTTCCACTCGTTAAAAACTAATTTTCTTCACATTTTTTTATACAATTTTTCCTTTATTTATAGATTTTAATCTTGGAACAGGCTTGGGACTCACTCTGGTGCAATTGATAAAGCATATTTCTCTTTTATGAACTAAAATACGTGTTTCTCTTTTAAATGTGGTACATTTTACAACAATAAAGACACATTTTGATTCAAAAACCAGAAAAATTACGTTACTTTGATTCAATTGCAGAATTATTATTTTTTTTGGAGGCCTTAATCTCAATATTAGTGGAACAAAACATGAGTGAAAATGACTTCAATTTATAAAACTCATTGTACATTTTTTAAATTCATAAAATAAACACCTCAGTTTCTTTTGAATGAAGCATCATATCCATTTGAAATTAGGACTGTTTCATGAAAAAGGATGTCTTTTGTTAAACATAACATAATTTTTTAAGATCTTAATCTCAGTATCAGTAAAATAGAAAATCAATCAAAATTATCTTATTTCCTCGAAATTACAGTAAATGCCTTCAAATTCGTAAGTAAAAATGCGCATTTGCTTTTGAATGACACAATATTTTGATCTTGAATACAGGACTGCCACTGGCAACTATTTTTTAATTCAATTTCGGATCACTTTCTCAAAACAAAAACCCTTCACATACATTTTGACAACTTATGCAAGAGAAATAAACTATGAAATTTATTTTTTAAAAATAAAGGTGCCAATAGAATATAAAAATAGTCGCCAGTGACAGCCCTATGAATAGAGCCAATGAATGAAAAAGTATGTTGTTTGTTAAACATAATATCTTTTTCACATGTTTTTTTAGGCTCGCTTAATTTGATTACCAATCTTGTACAAGATAATATTTGCAACAAATTTCTTGCACGAAGCGTTTTTCTAGGCCCGTTAATAGCGGAGCTACACCGTACCAAAGTTTTGGTTAAATTACTAAAAAATAGTGAAATTTTATTTTTTCTCAGTTTCATACCAATTTATTCTTACTAGTGCATTTTAGTGGATGACAACTATTAACAATCTTAAAAAGAATAAAATCATCAACAAATTTTATGCATGAAATGTTTCAAGTTCCCATAAGTAATGGAGCAGCAACACTGTCGAATTTCATGCAAATTGGAAAGTTGGCAAACTATTCTGTTTTTCCCATTTTTTTATCAACTACTTCATGCGAATTTCTTTTAAAGAACAATATCTATTTGCAAATTGTATTGGATACAATTTGTAACAAATTTCATCCATAAAAGTTTTTTTTTTTTTTTTTTTTTACCTAGGCACAGAAATATCGGAGCTACATCGCTGGGAAATTTTGGTAAAATATAAAGAACCGAAGAAACAGCTGCTTTTCACCAGTTTTATAACAAATAATTTCTGATTAGCGTTTTTCAGGACAACTTTTGCTAGTATTACAAAGTATTAAAATCTGTATCAACTTCACCTATAAAGTATAGTTCTAGAGCCTTAAATGGCAGTGCTGCAACACTCTACCATTCTGGTAAAATGAAGTCCCTAAAAATGCCCTTATCTTTCAAAACATCAGGTAATTCTGAATTTTCAGTATTTTGTACAAGTTGATGTTAGAATAAAAAAGCCATGTTTTTGAACCCATCCCACCACGTCCGCCACTGCCTTAAAAAACAAAAAAAAAATCAACTTTTCCCAATTTTTTCTGCAATAACTTCGTACCAGCCATCGTTGCTAGTTGAGTAGGTTATTTTTAATTCAGAATACTTGATTACTACCACTTTTTTGAAACATTAATATTCACATTATTGAATTAAAGATTAAAGCGTTTATGATTATTATAAGTTATTAAGTTATTGTAAATAAAACTGAACTAATAGACGTTTCTTTGATTTTTTTTTTATCTGACGATTGAAGAGGTGTTGTGACAAGAGGTTTCTGTTATTTATAGAGGTATAAAATAAATTTTATGCGTGAAATTTGTTTTACGCGTGACTCTTTAGAGTATTGGTAAGAAGTTGTTCCTAAAAAATTGTTAAAATTTATATTCAGAATGAGGACAAGAACTCAGTCTAATGACGGATCTTTAGTATAGGCGATTCACAAATAAACGGTGTGTCGTTTATAATGAACAGGACTGCATAATTATCAGAAAAAAAAACATTTCGCTTCCCAGGGTTTTCACAGGTCCCATATTACACTATCGCTACTACCAAATAAATTATATTCGTGGTAGATTTCTTCAAAATTTGCGATAATAATCTACCACGAAGTTATCACTTGAAAATAGAGATTTCCAAAAAAGGGACAGGTGAAACAATAGCGATTTGCTACTATAATAATTCAGATTTTCTGAAGAATCTCGAAGATGTTAAATCAAATTAAAAACATATGTTGTAAATAATCATTTTGTTTCATACACGTACATACGAAAAATTCCTCTTTAGAAATGAATGCAGTTTGTGAAACCTTTCTAATTAATCCGATATTTGTTATTTGTAGCGATAATAATTTTTATCGAATGAGTTCATTTTATCGCTTTTAAGTTATAACAATACTTATTATTTCTGCGAAATGGTAATAAAAATAAAGCTTCTAATTTTATTTACTGAAATTATTGTTTAAAATGTGCTTTTTGTTAATTTCGCTTCATTTTGAAAGTTCCCTTAGAAATGCTCGTATTTAGATGAACATTTTCTAATCAAAGCCTTAATAAAAATTCTTAATTTTCTCTCCATTCTAGATTTTCCTTAGAAAAAGGAAGATTACAAGTTTTGTTTTTTAAATAAAAGAATTTTTAAATCAAGACCTTTGAAAACGAAATGAAGAATTTTTCATTAAATGTTAGATGCATATCTAGCGCACTAGGAGTAGCACGATATTAAAAATGAACAAACTAAACAGAAAAAAATATTTTCCTTTAAAAATTTAAATGAAGAATTATTATCACTTATTATTATTCGTATTTCATTTTTTGACGAAATAGAATTGAAAATAATATACAAAGAATAAAAGAATATATATTAAATTGCAAAAGCTATGAATGAAAAGTTATAGGCACGATGAAGATGATTATTTAAAAACATAGAGTGTTTATAAAATGACTTTTCCTGCTTTGTGGTATAATTGTATTCAAAGATGGAATTAGACAAAATTTTATATTTAGACCTTTAAAGGCGTACAGATATGAAAAAAGGAAAAAGAAAAAAGAAAAAAAAAAGAAAAAATCCATTACTAAAGCCAGTGAAGAATATTGGGCATAATTCTTCATTTGAATGAATTACTCCCCTGAATGTTTTATATATGTTCATGATAAGTTAAGTAACGTTGACAGTACGAACTTATAGAAACACGAATTGTAGACAGTTTTACAAGTTATTAAAACCAATATCCGTGAATGGCAATCTTTCTGAGTTTTTAATTTCCAATAAATACATTTTCAACTAGAAATTTTGCTTATTAAATTAAATAAATCCTTATTAACAAACTTTTGTGGTATGTGCATTTAACTATAAAATAAAATTGAAGGCTAACTGATTATTGGGATATCTAATTAATTTTGATTTCTACAGTGCTTAAAGTTTTGATACCTACAACTACTAATTACTAAACAGGGGAAACTAGGAACATGGAAGCCACAGGGATACTTGATCTAAGGACTTTTTCACAGAATTGTAAAAAAATTGTAAGTTGGAGGTGTGAGACATCCCTTTTCTTTTCCTTCACTTATCTAATGACATGGTAAAAATAGCAACTGAATCTTTGCATCCATTTTTAAACTTTAAGATAAATTATATTTCCATACTCCAAAAATGATTTTTTGTGCTAAAAGCGCTGATTTAATAGACTTTTGTTTAAAGGTCTTTTTTTAAATGTTTGTTTTTGTGCATCATTTTAGCTACAATAACATATATAACAGCCTTCATCTAATAAATTGCAAATGGTTTCTTTTAGGGTTATGTAACAAATGCGCAATTAAAGGTATTTGACCAAAGTTAGGGATACCGCCATCCATTTTAGGATGTAAGAAAGAGAAATCATGGTTAATAAATATGTCCATAGAACAAATTTAATATGGTAGTGATTTCGACCATTATAATTTTCCAAAAAACTTACCTTTTTTTTAAAAGAATTTTTATATATATTAACAGTTAAAATAATACTTTTTTTCAAAAAAGAAACACAGCAAAATGCAAATACTAAAATAGCAATTCCAGTCTTAAACTATGAATAACTGGAAACACTAGGTAGTTAGAGAAATTTATTTTAATAATAACTGAATTAGTACCCTTCTACTATAGCAACAGAACAGCCTGCAACTTCAGAAAGTGAACAAATCGATATTCCAGCCACTTTAAGTTTAGGGGGGTTTTGCGTTGCTCCTGGGGGAAAAAAGGCCAAAAAGGCCAAAAAGGCTGAATTATGATTACATGCAGACAGACACCAAGCAAAAATTAAATTGAAGGCAAAAATAAAGAAGAGGAAGAGAAGAAAGAAATAGCGATATCAAGCAGAGCATTCTTTTTATAAACGCGTAAAACTACTATTAATACAAAGAATATTAGCAACAAAACAGATAGAGAAAGCGAAAAGTTCTGACCCTGATTTTAACTAAAAGACTATTCTCAAGTTAGAAATACAGTTGACTGAAAAGGTGTAGAAATATTCAGAGTCGCAAAAGTAAATGACTGGGTTTTTGCAAAATATTGTGTAAAACTGAACGTACGAAGATTTGTTGGAAAGGGTCTTGAATTTACTGTTAAATTTACATGAAGAATGGGTGGCAATGCACGATTGAAAGGGTCAGAAACGGATGATATATATAAAGTTCTTCCTGACCAAATACAGACTTATTATTCATCTACCCGAAATTTCAACGAAAAAAATAACAGAATGACAAGTTTTGTGTTTAAATATGAGTTTACATCTGTAATATAATAAGGACATATATACCGTTCAGATTGCTAATATTTTGAGCTTTCTAAAATAAAAATTTAAAATAGACATGCTAAAGTTATTTAGCTAATAAATATTAAAATATTAATCTGATTGGACAAAAACAAGTGTTTACCTTATGTTATATAATTGAAATTTTTTTGTTATGTCTCACGCTTTTTCTTTTAGTTGATCTCAAATTCTGAATTTCCGTAGGTCAATCTAAATACCCCACATTTCTCCCCTACCTAAATTGATAATTCTAGCATGTCGAACATCTTTGCAACGTTCAGTAAACGCTTTGTCTTGATGAAAAGCATGAATATCCCAAGTTAAAAAAATGAAAATGGAACTTCATCTTTTATAGAATTAATGCTTACATAAAAATTACATGTGCTTGTTTCATATACATGTTTAAATTACAAACATTTACATAATTTTTGTTATTATGTAAAAAAATTAAGTTTCTAATTTAAAATCATATGCTCCCAAATCTAGGTCTTGGCTCAAGGCAAGAGTGAAGTATCCTTATGTTTAGGGATACTTGACCTAAATTGAAGGGGGGTTTTATTCCCAATTTTCTATTCATAAATATTGTATAACACGTAATGAAAAGTATAAATAGACAGCATTTCCACACCTATAAGTAATGTAAAAAAATCTAAATCTAAATCTAAGATTTGAGACAAATGTCCTTAATTTCTCCTACTTATTAGTACGAATTATTTTCATAGACTTCATTTCAACATGTCTTTAAACGTCTAGTTTTAATTGCAGATAACTCCAAGATATTTATTTTATAAAAACCCTGTATAAAAAAATATTATAAGTGTTTCGCTTTTTCTTATTCACGACTTGATAAAAAAAAACATCTCTTTAAAACATCAAAGAGATACTTTATTTTTTTCAACAACTGGAGGGATAAAATCAATAAACAAGAATTAAAAATAAATAAAACGTAAACGATATAAACTGAAATTAAAAATCAAATAACAAGAAACAAGAATAACAAGTAAAATCAATAAACAAGAATTAAAAATAAATAAAACGTAAACGATATAAGCTGAAATTAAGTATATATGCATATTTTATTTTAAAAAATAGTTATTTTTAATATCAAATGTTACTTTAAAAATTGCGAAAAAGATTAAGGTATCCTTTAATATTTCATGTGAAAAGAATCAGCATATCAAGAAAAGAAAAATGGAAGATTATTCTTTTCAGACCATTCATAAATTATAAATATGCGCTATGACAGATATTAATCTAAAATGCTTCACATGCATTATTTAACTCTTCAAACGTAGTATTAGATTTAAAACATAAATGAATAAGACAGCTGTGATGTATCATGTTAATCTTTAATCATTATATCCGTACCTTGATTTAAAAAAGAAATTTCAATATCCCTTTTAAGCATTTTTATAAAATAAAATAATTTTATGTTCTTAATTTTTTAAGTTTTTCTTTGAATTATTACAGAAAAAAATAATTCTCCTGTGGAATGAATTACAGGAAAGACGTGCGCATTTAATTCGATTATACCTGCGATTATTGTGAAATGATTGTTGGACATGGGAAACAACAATGCCGATCTTTAAAGAAACTGTGAATATTGATTGTATTAACAAGGGAACATTGGCGTTTGTTTTTATCATATCCATGACTATTTTAGTTGATGGATAAACAAAGACAAAAAATGTCGAATTTGGACATTGACCTTTTTTTCTACGACGCGACGGTATATGTGGAGGGCTTGAGTGTGAAACAAGGTAACTAAACAAATGCAAGTTTCGAGTTATTTAATTTAATTTCTTTTAAATCTATAATTAAAATTATTAGGGTTGCTTCCTTTAAAACAGCTGACCTTTTAAGACTGAATATTCAGTCAATGCTCTGCAGCTTTGCACACACATCGCCTTTTTAAACGGAGCTAGGGCATTTTAATTAGATTTTATTAAAAATAGCAACATAACCATTTCTATAAAATATTCTATCAACAGTAGAAAAACATACTTTACATATACATATTTCTACAAGTGTCTAGTTCACAGTAAAATTATTCTGAAAATTTTAATTTTGTTTATGTTTATGTAAAGTGTTGTTTTATAAAGCAACCTACTGAACTTTTCTTCATTATAGTTTGTTTACACAAACGGTGGACCACCAAGGAAGACGGGTCAACTCTCGGGCAACTATTTTGACAAGAAATAAGACAATACTTTAATTGTGCGATTTGTAGCCTACAATAAATTGGATGCTTTTAAGATTCATAAAGATAACCAAGTGTTTTACAACTATCACCCTGAAGTCAAGGAATATATATATATATATATATATATAGACCATTGACCAGGCCCCTACCTGCCAGGCTCTTGCCCAGCTTAACGGGTCAATACGTGGCAACGGGCGAGATTTCTCGTAATCTCTGTTTGGGAAAATTTTTTTTAATAAGCCTCTAGGCCGACGTGGCTTCAGTGCATCTTGTTGCCTAAGTTGCTTCTACTTAGTTGGCCGGTTCCTAATTGAGGTTTGGATGAGTCGATTCAGTACTGCATAGAGTAACAAACTCATGAAGGACGGATGTGAGATGCTGGAGTATTTACTAATTTCACGCTGCATCGCACACCCATTCGTCATGCCATCGCTTTGGTCTCGTAATTTTGAACCTTGATCAGGTGACGAGACCTTCACTTGACTAGGCACCTTCGGAGGTATAATTCACAGGGAACTTGGAGGACTTTACATGCACCGAGCGCCATTAGTGTACATGATTGTTGCGTAGCCGCGCTCCGCTTGGCTGGTTTGACTGTTTCATGATGGCTTGTAACTGCCATGTTTTGCGCCTCTATTATGGGTTGGTCTCATTTTGGTGTTTTTTGCTTTGTTAGGATGTTTGTTTTGTTGTGTTTGATTGTTTATGTTAGTTTTTTTTTTCGGTTTTATGGGCACGTCCTTATTGGGTTAGCTTGTCTCTGTCATGGTGGTTTGTCACTATTATGTTCATCGCCGCTTTTATGGGCTGGTCTCATTTTGGTGTTTCTTGCTTTGTTAGGATTTTGTGTGGCACATCTCTATGGGATTGTTTCTGATATTCTCTTGGTGAGTTATGTCTTGTCACTGGCTTGGTTGTCTCTTGTCACTAGCTTGTTGCTTGTGATGTTTGTCGCTTTCTTGGGTATTTGTCACTTGTGATGTTTTCGCTGGTTTTGGGGAAAAGACTAGAAGAAAAGATAAACCAACAGGGAGTATTCTTGAAAGCAGCTCTAAGTGAACAAACAAAAGAATTGGAATTATTAAAGAAAACACTTAGGAATCAATCAACACAAAGAAGGCAGAAACAAAACAACGATGAAACATCATATGCTCAGATACTAACTCAAAGGCCTCCACCAAAACCAGCAATGTTAGTTAAATCAAAAGACACTGATACGACGATACAAGACATAAGAAAAGCTTTAAATAGGGAGGTAAACACATCAGTTCTCACAAAGCTAAGCTGCAAACAAACAAAAGCTGGTAATCTGGTTGTAACCTGTAATACAGACAAAGACCTCACAGAACTACAACAACAGTTAAAAAGAAATGAAAGATTGACAGAGAAAATTCAGTTTGATAAAATCAAACCTAAAACACAAAAACTCATCATATTTGGAGCTCCGATAATAAGCGACGAAGAAGAGGGAGATATAACAAAAAACATAGAGAAATATTCGGAAGAAATATTGCAACCGGCATTGCAAAGAGCACTACGAGTTGAAAAGCCAAATTTCTGCCTGAACAAAATCAAACACTCAACAAGGAATACAAACACAGTAAATTTAATAGTGGAATTTCAACAAAGAGATGCAAAGATATTAGAACAAACCTCCATTAACATAGGCTTTAATAGATGCAACATTCGGAAATACATAATCACACCACGTTGTTTCAAATGCCAGCGGCTGGGTCACATGTCGCGAAACTGCGACCAGAAAGAAACGTGTGCAAAGTGCGCAGATTCTCACAACACTGCTAACTGTGACTCTGAAACAAAATGTTGCATAAATTGTCAAGAATACAACCAAAATAAATCCAGCTCAGAAAAACACCTTGATACCCATCACTATTCCTTTGAAAGTTGCTGCATATCTTATAAAAAATTCCAACGTCAATGTGTCCAACAACATCAATCATAACAATGAACAAATTCAAAATTGCACAAATAAACCTACAAAGAATCAAGACAGCAACTTCAGACCTTATAAATTACCTAATAGAAGAAAATTATTCAATAGCCTGCCTACAGGATTGCGCAGTTACAAATAAAAGACCACACGGATTACCTTCGTCAGTGCCATCTTATGCTTCGCAATCCAATAATTGTCATATAATTGTATTAGATAATAATCTTCAACACATAAGAATTCAGCAATATCAAAACTCAGTATTTATTAACATAATATTTCCAGACATAGTATTAACAATAGGTAATCAATATTCACCACCGTCAGCAGACTTAAAACAAGATCTTCAAGATTGGACAGATAAGAAGGGTATGAGTAAACATCTCATTCATCTAGGAGATTTCAACGCTCACAGCCAACTCTGGGGATACCCATCAGATGACGATAGAGGAAATCACTTGATCACACATATGAGTCAACATCATCTAATCTCAGCAAATGACCCAAATTGTTCACCAACTTTTCAAACAGAGAGATCGAAGGGATGGCCAGATGTTTCGCTACTTTCGTTCCCGTTGTTTTCCAAATTGGAAAATTGGACTGTAGAAGAAGATATGAACTACGGAGATCATCGTCTGATAACAACAGATCTAAACATAAATACTCCGACACTCCCAAAAAGACGATACAGAACTAAGAATATATCATTTAAAAGATTTAACCAACAATTAAACTCAAGTCTAAAAGAGAAAAACATTGATTTTAAACAAATAAATAGTAAAGAAGATTTCGACAAACACTACGAAGAACTAATGCAAATAATACAAGAAACCAGTGAAAACAATTTAAGGAAAAAAAGCAGTACTCACAAACCTTCAGTTAAATGGTGGTCCCCGGATCTCAGGAAATCAAGAAATTATGTACGAGCACTCAGAAGACAAATAAAATCTCCAACTGCCACACAGATACAAAAACAGAAATATAAACAAGAGCGAGCCAAATACAAGCTCCAAATCCATAAGGCCAAACGCGATGCATGGTTACGATTCTGCCAATCAACTACAGATCCCTACGGGAAAACAAAGAGAGTGGCTTTTCAAGATTTCTACAAACAAGAGACCTATGCTCTAGCGAATTCAACAACAATAACACATACTAAGAAATCCTTTTATCAAGAACTCACGGAACATATATATGGAAGATCACAAATAACAGATATAAGACCACCATCACCAGATAAATCGGCTCCACCATTTACCATAAATGAAATAAAAACAGCGATATACAACTTTAATAAAAATAAAGCCCCAGGAATTGATAATATAGATCACTACATTGTAAGACAAATATTCAAAAATCACCAGCAATTAGTACAAGATATGTATAATATACTACTAAAACTTAACTACTTTCCTACAGCTTGGAAACGGGGTGAATTAGTCTTTTTCCTGAAGAGCCGGAAATCACCAACGGAGGGAGACTCATATCGACCGATTTCCTTGCTGCCAATCCTGGGGAAAATCTACGAGAAATTAATACTCAAACGCATATTACATGAATTACATAATACTTCAAAATTAGAACCATCCCAGCACGGTTTTGTCCCTGGTAAGTCTACCGAAACAGCAATTCAAGAAGTGATGTCCACTATAGATTTAAACAAGCAAGACGGAAAATATACCTTCCTCATATCTTTAGATTTTCACCATGCATTCGACAACCTGCCCTGGGATGCGACGATGGAGGAGCTCGAGACTATGGATATAAGTAAAGCCTATGTAAACATAACGAGATCTTTTCTATCGCTTAGATCGGCATACACAAACTGGCTTTCAGGAGATCTACACTGGTTTAAAAAAGGATGTCCCCAAGGGTCGTGTTTTGGCCCTTTTCTATGGAGAATCTTCGTAAACAAAATCTTAAAAATTCTAAAAGAAAATGGACTTAAAGTAGTGGCATATGCCGACGATCTACTCCTAATAATATCAGGTCACACCAGAAGAATTATAGAAGAAAAAGGCAATGAAGCTCTTCGATTGGTTCAGGACTGGGCAGATGCTCACAACATCCAAATTACACATGAAAAAACGACAGCCTTGCAAATCAAGAACCGGAAATATTTGAAACGTCCACCCATTTTAAAGATATACAATAGATCCATTAAACACAATCCTACATTAAAGTATCTTGGTCTGGTCTTGGACAGTACACTTTCTTTTCTTCCACACCTTCATGCAAAAAGAACGGAAATTAATACAATAGCTCAAAACCTCATGAAATTCGCAGCCCCACAACGAAGTATTTCAAAATCCATCCTAAAAATATGGTACAATCAAATTTTAGAGAAGAAAACAACCTATGCAGCATCAACGTGGTACCCTAAACTTCAAAAATCTCATGGTCTACGACTATTATCAGCGATTCAAGCACAGTGCTTATTATTAATCTCTCGTGCATACAAGAAAACTGCTACATCTGCTCTCTGTGTCCTCACGGGAATAATGCCACTTTCATTAAGGGCCGAAAAAATAGCAGCGCAAGGAGCAATCCTCAGGCTGGGCATCCCGATGATCGACATACAACCGGATCTATATCAACCTAAATTCATTCCGACGGAAATAATACCACACAGTACATATTTTAATTGGGCGGAGGATGTGGAAGATCAACCAAGAATACAGGTATACACGGACGGTTCAAAGACAGAAGAAGGAGTAGGATATGCCTTCTGCATATACGAAAATCAAAACCTAATAAAGGAACATCAAATACACTTAGGAACGTCAAACTCGATATATCAAGCAGAGCTGTTGGCAATACTGGACGCAGTCTCTTGGCTGCAAACATCTGCATACAGTCAAGCAACAATAAACTCAGATAGCCGCTCTAGCTTAGTGGCGTTAACGGATATAAATACAGACAACTACTTAATAGGTCAAATAATAAAGAACTTGCAGCAAACGACAACAAAGATTTTCTTCAAATGGGTGAAAGGTCATTCTGGAGTCGAAGGTAATGAACATGCAGATAGATTAGCTAAAGAAGCTACGAAACCAGATACTCCAATAAAACAAATTTTCCATCCATCACCTCCATCATACCTCAGAGGACAACTTAAACAATACTATTTATCTAAATGGCAAGATCAATGGACGATGGAACACAGAGGAAGAAAAGCATATAGCCACTGTCCCAAAGTCACAGAAGATTTTCTAATATCACACCGGAATATTTATTTATACACAACAAATCATGGTCCATTCCCGTCATACCTTTATCTTTTTGGGAAAGCACCATCTCCATACTGCACATGTGGCAAACGAGGAGACGCCACTCACTACATTCTTAACTGCCCTCTGACATCCGCTTTCCACATAAAAAAACCGGCTTCACTGAGAACATCGGTGTGGTTTCATCATGTCCTTAGTACTCCAAACTTAAAACAAAAAATCATAGAATGTGTACACCTATTGGAAAAAAACCAACAACTTTTTCAGATGCCTCCAGCGCATTTATTAGGAAACATCCAGTCCTCAGATGACGAAGAATAAAAATGATTATAACAGTGCTCACAAAAATCAGTGAAAAACTATAAACTCAAAGCTCAAAATACTTCAATTAATCTAGAAACGTTGTAGACTAATAATCACCGAACATCTCAATACATAGACTATGCCTACACCATAAAAAGACTTAAAATCATCTGTAAAAACTTTTAAAATATATTTATAGACTATGTCCGCATCATACAAAGACTTAAAATCATTTGTAAAAACTTTTAAAACATATCTGAATTGTATATATATCATTGTAAACTTTCAATTCAGTACTATGTAAAAGCCTAATGGCCTATTGGCCTCATTTGTATTTTTTTTTCTTTTTTTAATAAACTTGCCAAGCAGGGCTTGTAGAGCTTAAGCCGCATGGTAGGCCACCCTGCTTGGTTGAATCTGAATCTGGTAAATTGATAACTCTAGCTTTTCTAGTGCTGGTTGTCACATTTTGAAACTTGATCTTCTTGCGAGAGTTTCACTGGTTTTTATGTCACTATTGTGGGTTTGTCACATTGTAACTTTTGTTACTGGTGGTTGTTATATTTCTGGATGTTGCACACTCGTTTTTGTTCGCTTTGTGACTTCTACTGACCCGTGCATTATAGCTGGGGGTTTATATATATTTTTTTTTACTTCGTGAATGCACTTATTGCGGTCAATCCATTGAATCCTAATGGCTGTTATCACTGCTTTTGAATTTTGTGAAATTTGGATGATTTGTTTTTTGAGAAACTTGGCGCACTAATTTGGTGGGGATTGTTAGCGCTCTAAAACTATCGGCATCCAATAAGAAGTACTCCCAATACTTGTTTAGAGGATGATGTCTCATGAATACTGTTTATGCATTTTTCTACGTCCATGCCATTTGCATATGGGAGGTAACATTTTATTTTTCGTTATAGATTTCAATAATCCTTCTGCCATTTGTTCATTTATCTCTTCTTTCCAACACTTCAACGAAGTATCACTTATTACGATGACTTCGTCTGTATAACTTCTCCAGTTATTGTCATAATGCATTAGATAATAACTTGAATTTAATTTAGATGAAGTTTTTAAGATGTTTTGTATTTCTTTTATAATTATACTAATGAGAAGCAAGTGCTCTCAATGAGTAAACATGTTTATATGTTATATTCCTGTTGCGACTTTAAGTCCAACAACATCTTGATTAAGTTTGATCATTAAAATCCAATAAAAATATTGTATTTCAATTGTGTACCACATTAGAGATGATTCAAGAATTATTCATCTTATCTTGGAAATTTCATCTCCCTCCTGATGGTAGTAGGTATTGAGTCGACCTCAATATTTATGTCCCCGTAAGGCATGGTGACGTCACGGCGACGTCAATGTGAAGTCACACTGTGACTTTGTGACCGTCGTCGTGACGTCACGTGACGTCGATGTGAAGTCACTGTGACCTAAATGTGAAGTCGTTATGGCCGTTTTCAAGGTTTTCTGTGACCTCACAATGTGACTACTTTGTGAAGTCAGCGTGCGACTTCAATGTGAAAAGTGTGACGAATCTGCATCGGATAGGGTGACCAAATTTTCCCCGCATCCGATCCGGATTGTTCGAATCGACATTTTTTTTTTTGCTGGACGTTTGTGACATTTGTGACGAATCTGCATCGGATTGGGTGACCAGATTTTACCCGAATCCAACTCGTAAAGTTCAGATATATATTTTTTTTGGCTGCAGGTTTGTGACAATTGTGACGATTCTTCATCGGGTCGAGTGACCATATTTTACCCATATTCGATGAGGAAAATTACGGGTCGGTTAATTTTTTCTTTTCTTTTATTCTCTTTCTTTTCTTTTCTTTTTTTTTCTACAGGTTTGAAAGAATATTCTATTTTTTCTTTAGATCAAGTTATTATTTTATTCTAGTTTTTCATATTAATCCAAACCCGAGCTGCAATAA
This sequence comes from Maratus michaelseni, assembly GCA_963931845.1. NCBI lineage: Eukaryota > Metazoa > Arthropoda > Arachnida > Araneae > Salticidae > Maratus > Maratus michaelseni. Next base: position 128,579,664 of record OZ007593.1, read on the forward strand.
TAAAATCTCAACCCTAAATCAACCCGAACCCGAAAAAATTACAATCAATTTAACCCAAACAGAATAACAACAACAACAACAACAACAATTATCGCTATTCTTACTCGGCTCAAGCTGAACGTCATGTCGGGTGCGGGTAAAATCGGATTAACCAACCCGATGCAGGACTTAAGTCGGGGTTTTAAATTATTTATTTTATTTTATTCTGTCTAATTAGTTAAGGTTTTGCTTGGGCTCCGATTCTTATATGAATACCCTATCAGGTCGGGTAACGCGATTTTGAAACGATTTCTTTAAAATACTGCAATCGAGTGAGACAACCCGATTTCAAACGAACCCAAATCATTACCATTGTTTACACATTAAATAGCTAAAGGTGGATTTGCAGATTTTCAAATTTATTATATAAAAGTGGTGAAATGTATTAAAATTCTGTTGTTCTATAATATAAATGCAACATTTTTTGTATTTTCAGCTCGGTATTTAAAACTTTTAGAGAAATGCTTTTAAATAAAGCAAATAAGTACTATGTGATTTTGCTATAAATGGGAAACGGTACTTTTCAATATTATTTTTAATTTTAAGAATTTTGATAAAAATTGTTATTGCAGTATATTTTAATAGTCCAGTTAAAAGCACATTTTGAAAAAAAAACTATACATTTATTTAAAATGTTTACAAAATTAAAATAAATTAATGCTTTAATTCCTGCTATTTTTACAAGTATTGATATTTTTTAAATTTATTTACTTTACTTTTTATTATTATTATTTTTTTTACAATTACTAAAATATGTTATATAACACTGTGCATGGATTTCTATTTCAATTAATATTAGATTTTATATAAATTTATTATTATTCTATATAGTGAGGAACTATGAAATTTAACTCTTCTTCATGGGATTTCATATATAGAAAACAAAAAGAAATCTGTAATACTAATTCCCTGCAAGGTTTTATTACATACATAATAAAGAATATGTATAAAAAATAATAAACTGAAATACTAAAGGAAGTAAAGAACTTAAAAAATATAAGAATGAACAAAAAATCAATATTGAGAAAAAGTCATTTATTTAGTTTTCATGAGTGAAAAACCCTTGAATGGCAATTGTGTACATATTAAAAATACAGTTTTGAAATTTTAAACCACGTGTATAAAAAGTTTAGATCTATAATTTGAGATAATAATAAAATAATCAATATTTTAACTGTGATAAGGTCTTTAAGCCTTGAAATTTTAAAGGGTAATTTTTATTAACTATTTCAATAGTTTTTAAACAGTATCTTATATATTTAACTAGTGAAAATATTCGAATAATGTATTCCCCAAAATATTCACATCGGGGTCCAGGTTTTAAATCATATTTAAAAGAAAAATAACTGTATGTTTTAATTTATTAAGAAAGATTTTTGAAAAATATTTCATAAAAGTTGCCATTTTTGAAAAAGAAAATTTAACTTATAGATCAAAATACGTTATCATACATGGAACCTTTATTTTATAACTATGTTTTAACCCTTTGTGACTCGACAACATCTGTTTGAAAAATATTTACTCTGACATACATCATTTTAAGCAAGTAAAAAAAAAAAAACAATCATAAAAATAAAAATTATTTACTAAAAGATACTTTTTCATATTTACAATAAACAAAAAATTATATAGTTTCTTCTCATAAATATTGTTAAATTTTTAATACAAAATTGTAACGTGTACGAACTTACCTTTGTAAAAAATCTATTTTTGGACATCTGCAGACTTTTAAATTCAACAAAGTTAATTTTATTCATAAAGGTATGAAACTGTTTAAATGATAAATAAAACTTTGATATTAAAAATTAACTCAGTATCGTCGTATGTTGAGGTTTCTATAAACAATTTATATTAACTACTGCGTTAAAATATAGCAGTAATAAAGAAAATCATCTTATTAACCCCGCTGAAAATACCTTTGTCTTTTGGTATGTTTAGAGGTATGCAACTGCAGTAAAAAACATACTTAAAAACAATATTTTGGTTATTAAAATATAATGTTACTAATTTATTGTCAATTATTTATGGAATTGTAATAAATGCATTGATAGTGACACATATAATTTATCATATGATGCCGATGAAATATCTATCTGGGTCGATGTTTCGTGACTAGGCAATAATCACAATAATCTGTTGTTCATCATAAATAGAGCAAGCTGATTTAAAAAAATCTACCGTAAAAGTTTTAGAATAAAGTTTGGCCAAAATTTTAGATATAAAGTCCATTTGAAATGTAAATAATCATAGTTACATAACCCAATAAAATAATAAATTATAAACATAGTTTCAAATATTTAACCAGTTTTTAATATGAAAAAATATATAAATTCAGATAACAACATAAAATGGAACCACACATTGGTTTATTATTATTTTTTTTTACAGGATTAGGTGGTAATTATAAAGAACATTTCCCTTTAATAATAATTCTTTTATAATAGTGTACAGATGTTTTGAAATTTATAACTATAAAATGATTCAGGAAATGAATTTAGTGAAAGTAATTATCTGATTAAAATCTTTGACATATTGTTACTTATTTTAACAAAATAAACATTAAATTTAATAAACTTAACTGATAAATGTTAAACGAAATATTTAACTTTTGTAAAATACTGCATGAAAGTAACTGAACACGATATAACTAAATGCAAAGCTAACAGGAAAAATAATATTTTTCCATACCTCTTTTTCTTTGTGATCTTCAATATTCTATTTTGACGTAAAAATAGCGAAACTGTCTTGAGAAGGCAAAATTCCTCCAAATGAAGTACAATAACATTGGCGGAAAACAAATTTAACCACGCAAAGGAATTGTACTTTTCATGGAAAGAAAATTCGTATAAAAATTGTATTTGCGGAATCCTGTGCAGGTTTTTAATTTTAAATACGTAGAAATTATACACGCTCATAACACGCGTATTGTCCAACGAACTGACATCCAAAGATTAAATACACTGTTGTGCGTCTCTTATTCTGAGGTTAAAAAAGCAGACGATAATTTTGAAAGCGTTTAAAACACCTGCGCGCATTTAATAGCAGGGCAGATGATCTTTTTTCTTTTTTTTTTCTTATATAGTTGATGTTAGAGTAGAAGGTTAAAAAGGCAGAATATTTCTTTTTATAGTCTCTCCAATTAAAATTTCTTATTTGAAGATTTATTTTTGAAGCAGTTTACCTTTTTTTTACGATTAGTTTCACAATAATAATAATACTTGTATAGTTTTCTTTGTAAGTTGTAAAAAATATCAATATTTATGGCGTATCAAATAAAATATTGTTTAAATTTTTAGGGTACATAAAAAATATTTTAATGGACAAGAATGCAAAATCATAAAAAAAGTAAAATTTGCATAGATCGTAATAATTGCAAAATGTCATCCTAAAAAAGTAAAACGTTTGGGGGGGGGGGCATTTTCCCGTTTTCAAAATTTCCTTTTTTCTTTATTAATGTCCTGTAGAAGAAACAGCTTGTAAAATAACAATATTTTTTTAAAGAAATTTGTGGTTAATGAAAAACGGACACGTGAATAATTATTTAAATCATACACATTTTGCATAATTTTTTTTTTTTAATTTCATTTTATATTCGGAAAATGTTAAATTTATTTACAAAGTATGAAACAAACAGCAAAATATATATTGGAAGAGGTACTCAATCTACTTAAATACTAAGGAAAAACAATTGTTATCGGAAGTACACCACTGATTTTATTATAATAAAGCGTCTGTTTTTCACAACCCACCTCCCATCAGACAAACAAATCTTTAATTACCATAGTAAAATTGAGGTACAGTTTTGAAACATATTGCATTTGAAAGAGAATTTTATTTTTCCTATTCGACGGTTAAAAATTGAAATTGTGCAATATTTAGAAGTTAAAAAAAATCACTGTAAAAGCGAAATTTACTGTTCAGTTGTTGCCGCTGTTAACATGACGTCATTGTTACTCTTAGATAGCTTGCGCTCTATAATATAGATTGTTGCTCTCAGTTTTACAAAAGTTGTTAATTAATATGAAAAGCAAATGAGAAACTGCCTTAATTTAAAAAAAATTGTTCATGGAGTACATGCCGCATTATGTTTGTATTATAATTTATAATTGCATATTGATTGAAAATTACCTATTTATAAAGCATTTTCCTGTAGGTCAATAAATAAATTAATCAATATAGCTTAATTTTCCAGGGATCATAAAAATCAGTCAGAATCAGACCCTTTACGTGCATTAAAGCATTCCTGAATAATATATATTTCTCATCATTTTAAAATATATTAAAAATTCACATTTTGGTCAAACTGTGACTTCACAACATGGTGGTATTTTGATAACACAGGTGACGTAGTGTTTGTGACTTGCAGTAACGTCACAGTGACGTCACAAAAATTTAAAAAAATGTCAGAAACATATTTTTTTACATTGAATAACATATTTTGTAGTGTTCTTGCAATTTTTTTATGATTTCCAAGCAATTCACATTTTAGTCACAATGTGACGTCACTGAGTGGTTGTATTTTGGTCACAGATGTGACGTGACGTACGTGACTAACTGTGACGTCACGGTGACGTCACTGTGACCATGCATGCTATGCGGGTCTCTATCAAATTTCATGTGTTATTATAGGGAGAAGATACATTTTATGAAACCCAAATCTGTTTTATTAATTTAATAATTCAGTCATTGTGATGATAAATTTTCTAATTAATCTAAGAATGTTAATTACGATAATGCGCAATTTAAGATTGCATAGCAAAGTAACTATAAGCAGCGCGTTCAAGCTGAAGTAAATTATGAAAACGTTATGGCTTACTTCTTTTGTTTTTCTTTTAACTTTGTAAATGTTTTTTATAATGTAAGTATATCGTATAATTTTACATATTTTGGTTTTTCTGTAATCATTAGAACTAAATGTATGTATTATATTTAAGTTTAGTTTATTTCTTTTTCAGGTATGTTAGTTTAGCTATTTCCTGCAAATTTTATATCACAATTTATTAAATGATTATTTTTACTGTTTTACATTTAATCTTTTGCGAAAGGCTTAGATGTATAGATTTTTCGAAATTAAAATGTGCAAACTTAATAATTAGTTATTTAATTAATTTCTTTATTTTGGCGTGAATGGTTATGAAGTTTTACAGTTCACGCTATCGCTTTACTATAGCGACATTTCTTAATTTTCTGTACGATCTCGTTCATTTGTTATGCGTGCTAATTTAACATAACACAGATGTTAATGTTTGTTTTAGGCGATAACGGAGAGGTTTGTATTATGTAACCTCATTTTTTTTTTTTTTTTTATCGACGACACGAATCTTTCCAGCAGTCTAGTATGTAAAATGTTTTTTTGTTCCACATAATTTATTTTACTAAAATTACTCAATTTTTATAACAAAACTTCGTTTAGTTATATAAAATTCATCTTTGGTTCCGATAGCGTATTCTGAACAATAATTAAACCTTCTATTTTTAAAAGGATGTTAGGATACAATTAAATATTTTTTTTTATGAAATTCAGAAAAAATAAATAAAAAATGTCATTTATGTTTTATATCAGAACCTGTGATATGAAATCACAAATGGTTTTAAAGTAATCTCTTTTCCTTTATTATTTTTTCTTTTTTAATTCATTGATTCATGTATTTTAAATTTTATTTAAATCCCACGTTTTAACATTCTAAATAAATGTTAAAAATATTTAAGTTGTTTCTATCTTTAAGCGGTTCAAGCAAATTCTAATATTTAATTATAACGCAAAATCAACCACATTTTCATCTAAAAATAATAAAGAAATATTCCAGCTACAAAAATTCATCTGTTCGTGATTTTTAGTTAGTTAGAATTTGTTTCTTTCTGAATAATATCATGGGTAAGCGAAAGCTTCTCATTTTTTTGTCCATATATTCGCTTCTTACCAGGTTTCCAAAATTATTATAACGTACTGTTGTCATGCTTTCAGTTTTGTTATCTTATGAAATTTGCCCTTACAAATTCAAAAGTTTCCTTATGTTAATATCTAATAGATATTTTATGATTCATATGCTCCCGCAAAATTAAATATGACAATAAGTCCGAGAAAGAATTTCTGGTGTATGTTTATAGTTCCTTTTTGATCTGACTTCTATCTCTGTCAAGATGTAGTATGAAGTTATTATATGTAACTATCCCGGGTACCATTGCTACCGTTAGCCGTTAGCCGTGCAACTTATAGTTCTGTACTTGTGTATTATGATGTGAACCTGGACAATTAAAAAATTTTTCATCTATCCTGATTCACTCTTCTTACCAATTGCTATTTGCTTATTTGGATTTTTGGACTACCGGAATATTTAGAATTAAAATTCAGCGATGACGAACAATCATCATTATAGATCCCTTCATAAGCAAATTTATATATACTTTTTAAAAAGAGGTATTTTCATAACTGGAATTTAAAGAAGATTGCGGTTAATTTCAACTTATAAAAAAAGAACAGCAAAACACTCAAAATATAACTAAAGTGTAGAAAATATTAATGCTTAAAATTTTCAGTTTTGTGAAACGAACACTGTATATGAAATAAAAATTAAACGATCAATGCGACCCACAGGAATCGCAGTTTAATTAACAAATGTACTGTCATTTCTTTAATACTAGATATTTGTCAGATAAATATTAAAAATATTTAAACAGAATAAAGATTGCAAATAAATAAATGTCATTTCGTTTTCACAAACTGGTGATGTAGTTTTGCAAAATACAGCTTTCGCATTTGAACCCAGAACGATAACGAGTTGTTAAGATTGAACATTCGAAACATTCAAAATACAATGTGAAAGGGTTATTTTCCAAAATTAATTTTGGAAATGAATGGACTTCAATGTTGCTTTATAATTTTCCAGAGATGTGAAGAGGCAGAAGTGTAGTTAAACAGTAATATCAGGGCTGTAGCTCGAAGTAAACAATAGGGGGTGCTCAAGAAAATGTAGGGGGGGGGGGGCTCATACTATTTCTCTCTCTCTGACACATGCACGCACAAACACAGGTATATATGATCAAACTATTATATAGAAAGGTGAATTAGTGCATATTCATATTGTAGGCACTATGTTTCTTATTAAATTGTTTATAATAACTTTATTGGATGCTAAGAAAAGTAAAGGCTGCAGACAGGGATGTAATGGAGGATATACGGTGAATACGCCGTATACATTCTGGATTATTTTAATGAATACCATACCCTATTCTCAAAAACACTATAGCATATACTTTTTAGGGTATACCCTCTGCCTAAAGCGTATGCCCTCTGGTTTTTTTACTACTTCTTCACTGCCTGCAGAATAAAAATTTTCAGTGTATAATTATACTAGTGAAATAATAAGTGATGATGTCAATAAGTAAATAAAAGGCTGATAGTTCACCGGTTTCAAAAGAGTTGCAACCTTTATTTTTTTTTGTGAATGTTCCCTGCCCTTAAGGATTCTAAAGTTATGTTTTTATATGATAGGAAACATTAGAAAAATCAAGGGTATATTTTGTATTTTAAAATTATTTTGTGTCTAGTCAAAAGCTAAAACCACTTGTATTTAAATTGGCTATAACTCATTAGAATATCTTTGTTTTATGCTAATAATGAAAAACGCTGCAAAATGAAAAAATTCAGTATATAACTAATGCAAAAGTCAATGTTTGTATCAGCAAAGGGTTGCTAATTCTGGGTATGTTCAGATAGGATGCGAGTTTATTGAAGCATTTATTTGCAGTTTTTAAATAAATACTACAATTTAGTATTTATGCAAAACTGTAAAAAGCCCCCAAAACTAAGTTAAATTTTTTTTAAAAGTTTCATTTGGATTTTTGAAACAGAATTTCATTTGGTGGCCTTGGCTACTTTCCCAGGGGGGGGGGTTAAAATTTTTCAGGGGGTGCTGAGCCCCCCCTGGCACCCCCCTAGCTACGGCCCTCAGTAATATACATTCAGTAGTGTGATTGCTGTCTATGGGAGTTTGACATTTGCTAGTTGGTATCAGCTGAATGTGCATAATGAGATAAAATTATTTAAATTAATCTAGTCTGTTTCTTGTCAAAAAGCTTTTCTATCTGTGTTACCATAAATGAAAATGCAATAAAGCATCGATAATTGAGTTTATTTATTTCTAAATACAGGGATCAGACATTACCGTGATTTAAGTTAATCTATACCTACGTTAGAATACCTTATCTTAATGTAAGTTAAGTGAACTTTCTATGTATTTCTTATTTCTTATTCTAAACAAAAAACACATGAACTTAAAATCTTATCAATAATTCTTATCAATACATTTTCTGCGAAAGTCTCTGCTGAAAATTTTCCTTTCATTTCAAATTTTCCATTTAAAAAAAAATTATGTGTTTTGTTTCCTGCCGCTTTTTGTTACTTATCCATATTAGGTTTACATTTACATGTAATTTGTGAGTTTCTAACGTATCTATGTAGAAAAACGTGAGTAGAGATATTTAAAAATAAATAAATAATTTCTCTTATTCTATTACAAATTTTCTGCGAAAGTCTCTGCTGAAAATTTTCTTTTCATTTCAAATTTTCCGTTTAAAAAATTGTATGTGTTTTGTTTCCTGCCGCCTTTTTCTACTTTAATAAATCATGTACATTTTATTCGGAAATTTCAAAATGAAATGAAATACTTTTCGCTTAATATTAAGGGTATCTGAGACGCCGAATAGCTGGAGGTATTAACTATGAAAAAATAAAATTTCGAACTATTTCATCTTTTTAAAAACATAAAAAAAAGAGTTGCTATCATAAGTCTTTGATCTTTCAACGGAGCATAAATTATAACCTTTACGTTCTTCGAAGATATTTTAAAAGAACATGTACTTAAAATGCTAGGATTATGAATGAAAAGATCAAGGTATCGGGATTAAAAAGACAAAATTGTTTCCAATCTCTTCTTTTTAATTTGCAAACTTTTTTTAAATAGTGTATTTGAAACATTAAAGTGATTTTCCGTCGTTTTGCAAGCTACTAATCAGACAATCGATAAAATAATATAAAATAATTGAAATGTTAAACAAAAATACAGGTTAAAATTGCATAAAGTTGTGTTTTAGTTAAAATATTATAAGGAATTAAAAAATTACGAAAATTATATATATATTTTAAATATATGATACACACACACACACACACACACATATATATATATATAATATATAATACCTTTGAATTCAAAAGACAACGAACAAGTTTTTTTACTAAATCTGACAAAATCTTTAAGTTAAAGATGGCATGTATTTATTTAATATATGGAATAGCTAACTTGAAATCAAAAAAATATATAGACGTGTTTGTCCATATATTTCGCTTTGCAGCCACAACTACCCAGCACAGACCACTGGTGTTACCGCGTGGCCTGGAGTCTCCAACTGGTGCGCCATGGTGTAATAATTTCTCTCGATATACTATATATAAATAGACGTGTGTGTCCCTATATTTCATGTCGGTAGCTGTGAGGGTGTGGCAGATAGGGGGGGTTGAAAGTTGTCGACCTAGGGTATTTTCATATAGACGTGTGTGTCCCTATATTTCACTTTGAAGCCACAAATACCAAGCGCAGACCATTGGTGTTTGTGTGTGGTAGTAACCTCGTCTCTCTCATTGTACACTATGGTGTTTGCATGTAGGTAACTGTGAGGGTGTGGGGGATATGGTGGGTGAAAGTGGTCGACCTAGGGCATATTCCTATTTCAACCAAAGTGTTCTAAATAATGTTTGGAATCTTCTTCAGCAGGAATTGGTTCATTCCACTTAACATGAACTAATTAAGATATAACAAAAATAGAAAAGCTGATTTCGTGCACCCTAGCGGTGGAAATTGGAACTAAACGATATTGCAGCGGATGCGTAGCACGCCTACTATACAATGCCGTACGCAGCAAGGATGAGTACCAGAGTTACGTTCGGAAAGAGGATTGTTTCGAACAGAATGCGCTTCGAAAATGACTATTTTTATCGAAACCGCAAAAGAAAGTTACTGATTTCCGTGCAACGCCGGACACATCAGCTAGTTGATAAAAAAAAATAACTGCAATCTCAAAAACCATTGCGTCAAAAAAATGTACAAGCAGCAAGTTTTCGGAACACCCTTGTCATTGAAAGAGATTGTTTTTGTTGTATGATGACATATAAACTAATTTATGATATAAATCAAAAATATATTGATGAATCCATTTTCACCTTAGCTTGAACTTGTTACATGAATAATTCAAAATTAATTCAGTCAAAATTAAAATTATTAAAAGGTTTTTTAATAATTCGAAATACGTAAAATTAAATACTAAATAAAAATAAAATTTTCTAAAACCTAGTACTTTTAAATACACCCGTACTCGACTTCAGTGTTGAAAACAGAAATACGGAATCAGAGAAACTGTTTCTTTTCGAATCAAAATCTGCTGGACTGTTCTAGAATGAAATGTAGGGTAAGTGGTTGGTTGGTGCGTGAATACTGTACCTCTAATTTAGTAAATTAATCCAAATTTTGGGGGTAATGTCTGATAAAGTTTCATTGCAAATGTTATTGTATTTGCATATAATCGCTAAAGATTTTCTAATAGATAAACTGAAATAACCGAACATTTTTTTAAATTATATTTTCCTTGTTAAAATGTATATTAATATGACTAAATTCGATTTAATCTTGATTTTGCGGTACAGGTACAGTCAAATTTTATATCTGAAATATGTTCATTCAGACGTATCTTGAATTTTTACGTTGTCATCCCAAAATCAGAAATGTGATCCCAATGAAGATATTTCCGTCATTTTACCTTAGATATTCCGAAAATTTTGAGCTTCGATTCGCGAATTCTTTTTGTTTTGAGGAAAAAGGGACACATGTAAAAAAATGGTTTCTTATAAAAAATTTATTAGGCAGCACAGTTGCCAGAACACCCTATGTTTTTCTGATTTAGATAGGAATATTTCGTGTATTTTTTTACATGAAAATGCAATAGATCAATTATAAGAACAATTCCATAAAAACTGAGAATAAAATCTTAAACAATGAAGGAATGTAATGTACGCGAAAAAAAATTATTCACCCAGATGATATGAAAAAGCGTTATCTTTCAGACTATTTTAGAAAGCACGTAGTATATTATGTGGAACATAGTTCACTGAGGTAGGTCTATACGGCTGAAACAACTAGAACGCCTGTATTGTATCTCCTCTTTCACGATGTCGATTAAAAATCGTCAATTTACCGAGTTAGAAAATTACTGACAGACTCTCACTTTACTAACGAAGTACAGAATTCATTGAAATAGCTTCCTTAAAATGCTTCAATATATTCTTTAAAAAATTGACTAGATGATGGGACTACTTCATATCAATCGATATATCCATCTATTTTAGAAAAATAATAATTAATTGTTGCTGCACCCCATATATTTCATTTTTCATGATTTTATACTCATGTTCAAAGGAAAGACTTTTGTGTTAAATTCATGCACAGTCAGGGGTTAGAAGTAGTGCGCTACAAGTAGCGAAACTACAGTAGTCACTACTTTTTACAGTAGTTTGTAGTGTAGCGCGCTACATTTTGAACAATGTAGTGTAGCAAGTAGTGCGATACAAAAAAATCAGTAGTTTGTAGCGAGAACCGAAACTACTTTTAACGCTACTCCAGGAAAAAAGGGCCATTCTGCAAATCACGTGGTCAAAACTTGCTTCTTTTGTGCAGAATTTGTTCTGCTCAACAATTTCCGAATCGGAGTGGCAAATCTCAGCTGCAGTGTATAGTTACGAAACGCATGACGTCTTACATTTTTTCCATTGACACTTGCTGCTGAAATCAAGTACTTACCCACCAAAGGAATTAATTTTCTTGTCGGCAACACTTGTCTATTTACTCGTTATTAGGTTTTCATGTTTTAACGCTGGGTTTCTTATTATTCGGAATTGCTTTATTGACAGATTTATTTCTTGTTTGCATTTAGGGTTGTTTTTCTGTAATTTTCTAGATTATAATAACTCTATTGATTTTGCTACGAAATTTGTTAAGTGTGTATAAACTAACGTTTTCGAGACGAACACAAAAAAAATTTTCTTGTATGGTATCTTTCTTAAATTTTAATGCCCTCGGTTATGTCGCATTTATTTAATTGTATCTCGGCAGACACGATATACTGAGGGGTCACTTTATTATTTAATCCGTGTCTTCAATTTTTAGTGTAAATTGAACACAATGACAAAATTTGAAAGTAGCGAAGTAGTGAATACTTTTGAAAAGTAGTTTGTAGTCGCTACTTTTTAAAACTAGTAGTTGTTGTTGTAGTTAACTACATTTTCGACAAAGTAGTTGTAGTTGTAGTTTTAATTAATAGGTATCTTCTTCTGTATTAAACTAAAGATTTTTCTAACAATCAATCTGTGTGATTTTAAACGAATAAAAAAAAAATACATAAATCTGTATTTTATTTCCTCACCTGTAAAAAAATTCCAATTGCAGATTTTCCGCTGAACTTAATTTCAGCGAAATGGTTTATGGAACATAATTGTTAAAATGTTACTTATGAACTATGATTTTAATTAGTGGTTATTCGATTTGTTTTACGACTTCTAATTTACTGTAATTCTTGTTTATTTCTGCAAAACGATCAGAGATAACTGAAAAATTATTGCAAAGTAGAAAAAATTTGATCAGACTTTCAAGCTGAAAACGTTTGAAAGTTTTAGTTATAAAAACTGTGTTTTGTTTTCTTAATTTTACTTCAATAAGAAGTACATAATCTATTAAGCTCTTTTCAAACTAAAATTATACTTTTATATAAAATATTGTAGGTTTGTGACGCGTTTAATATATTAGTATGCTAGTAATGATAAACAAAAGAGTAAATTAGTTTTTATGAAATATTTTGTAAAAGTGTTATTACCACAAGTCTTTAATCTTTAGATGAAACGTAGAATAAAAGTCTTACATGAAAATTTTCTTTTAAAACATGTATTTAAAAAGTAGACATTATGAAAGAAAAGTTTTAAATTTGAAGAATGAAAACACAAAATAAAAAAATAAACATAGAATATAAATAATTTTTTATCAATTGAAAAAAAAGCATGTTTAAACCATAAAATGAGTTTTTTAATATTTCGTCAGCTAGTATACGCAATTAACTTAATTCGATAAAATAGTACATATAAATAAATATAAATAAATAGTGTATGCGTTTTTCAATTTAATTTAAAACATACTCATTAAAAATATTTATTCAGACAAAAGAACTCTTGTTAATTTGTATATAATAACGAAAATGAATAAAGTATATAATTCGATGTATCATGTATTGTATTTCAGACTTACTTTAACCTGATAACAAAGCTGGTTTTTTTTATTGACTTTTAGATCAAAAGATTCCATTGTGCTGAATGTCACACCTTTATTTTCCCACACGTGAAACCAAATCGATTGCCATGGACAGGCAAAATCGAAGATAAAAAAGAACTTCGAATTGACTGGATGAAAAATGGGCGTCAATGCACTTTGTTAAAGAATGAACTAAAGCCAATACCTAAGTAAAAGTAACGCATTTTGTCTTGCTGGATATATTTGTTTCCGAAATAGATTTATGTATGATTAGAATAAGATAAAGATTTTTTTTTAAGTACCAGATTTTACAAGTTTTTTTTTTGCATTATTGATAATACTTAAAAGCTATAAAAAATTATAAATATTTGATTTAAGATGCATTCATAATACATTTTTAATTAATAAAAGTGAAAAATCACCACGTATATTTTTTACAGAATGTGTATTTCAAATATTAAATGATATTACTTTATCCCATAATAAACATGTCAAAATTTCAAGAAAGTAGAAGAATAATTACTAAGTATGTAATTTTTCATGATATGTATTTCTCGTTTTTTAAATACATACACAGTTGAAATATGCTTCTGTGTAATCCGCATTGATCTAAAATCTATTGTTTACTTTTGGGAGTAAACAAAGAGAAATCGCAATAAGGATTTAAGTTCATAGAAAATTTAACATGGTACTGATTTCATTAATTACCGATTTAAAAAAAATAGTTTTTGTGTTGGAACGTTTGGTGTCTTTCACATATTGTATATGAAAATATTATATTTGTCAAAAAACAATTGAACACCAAAACGCAAATATCAGAAAAGCAATTATAATTTTACGTTATGCATTGAGGAAAACGCTAGGTGACTGAAGAAATAAAGGGTGGCCATAATCAAAGTGATAGTACTCAGCGTGCTCTGTAGCGCGATCTGATTGCGAGAATAAAGCCAAATTTTGTATTATGATGAAACAGGAGATGGGACGAAGGATTCGCGAAACAAAATAGTCCCAAAAGTCATCGCTAGGTGGAAATGTGGCGCTGTGTAATACATAAAAGAGTTTAAAAAACAATGAACCTGAATTGACTGTGCTAAATAAAAGTTAATTTTATTTCAATATTGATTATGCATTTTTTAAATTCTTTTTTCTTTTACATAGTGACACATTTTTACCTAGCGGTGACTTTCGGAACTATTTTTTTCGTTGAATCCTTCGTTTCCCGACTTGTTTCATCATAATACAAAATTTGGCTCCATTCTCGCAATTACATCGCTCTACAGAGAACGCTGAGTACTGTCACTTTAATTATGACCACCCTGTATATCAAAACAAACAGCAATAAATTAGTCCTAACAAAGTGTTTATTTGTAAATATCTTTCTCCGAATCCATTTTGCAGATTATTTCATTTGCATTTTATCCCATAAATATAAAAATTGTTCATTCTTAGAAACTGTAGTATCGTTTGATAACAACCTTTTTTTAAACAACTGCTATATCTAATGTATTGTAAGGAAGTTTAGCGGCCAGTGTCCAATAAAACTTTTAAATCCAGTCGGAAATAATTCCACTGTTGCTTTTTCAAAGACATGAAATTGACAGCAAATTGTAGTCCACACCTGAATGGGGTTTAAAACCAATCGAGAAGTTACTAATAAGAAATCACTGACAAATGAACCAGCTTTTGTGCAGCTCGCACCTAGCATTGACACCTCGTGCATTTTAAAGCTCTATATTTCGAAGTTTGAGAATCAATGAAATTTTTCTGTAAAATCATATTTTTCGATTTTACAGAAGCATAACTTTATGAAAATGCAATTTTTGAGACCAATTATCGGACTATTAACATAAAAGATTTTTTGAAAAAAGTACTTTAAAATACAAATTTGTTAATAGTAAGAATAAAATATTGAAAAAAGTACAAAAATTCCTTTAAAAACCTACGAATTTCATTTTATAAAAAATGCAACATTATAATTGCATTTTTGGCGGCGCGACATTGACTGTAGAATTTTTCCCTACAACCCTGGCCGAATGTCATAATCTTCTGATGTGTATGTGAGAAGTAGTTTGAATTCGTAGCACCCTATTTGGCGACTTAACACGCTTTTGGCGAGAAATTAACAACTAAAAATCCAATAATAAAGAATAAAAGTATAAAAAATACATAAAATATGATTTTAACAGAGAAATTTTATCGGTTTTCTAACCTTTATGTATAGGGCTACAAAATGCACCAGTTCTCGATGCTAGGTGCGAGCTGCACCAAAAGGGGCTCCCTTGTGAACTAAGTGTTTAAGAATTACATGGCAAAACCATAAATGATAGTATTTGGTGGTAGCCAAATTCTAGAGCAGCAAGTGGTTATAGAATGACTTCAGCCTTATTAACTAGATATTCTTTATCGGCATTTGGCGGAGAAAGCCAAAATGTTACCGCTAAAAAGATATTTTTCGCCAAAAGTAAAAGTGAGAGAAAATGAACATTAACCCTGACAGTAGCACAACAAGCCTTTGAGAAGCCTAAGATTTTGATTAAACGATTTATATGTCTCGCAGTCCTATAATAGTTTTTAATAATATTTCTTCCATAATACTTCATATTATCGAATGGAAATTATGGAACTTTTCATGAATCTAATTACAGAAACTTCAGAGGCCTAGAATGAGACATGAGCGGTAAAAAAAGGGGTGTTACTCTTAGGGTTAAGTGAACCTTCTTTGTGATACATATGACTCATCATCTTACCATGAATGTGAGTTAGCCAAACATAGACAATCGAGATAACCGCAGATAACTGCTATTGAGATTCATTTAGTAACGTGGGTAGAGAAAAATAATTCTTTTATATTTTTATATTTAGGAGATTTACTTGACTTCGGAATGACTTTAATTGGTACTGAAATTGATAAGGCGCGCAGTAATAAACAAGAAATGAAAAAAAGTAGAATTTATTTTAACATGATGGAAAAGGGAAAATTAAAATTTTGAAAACTAAACTACTTTAATACTATCTTGTTAAGTATCTAAAGTTGTGAAACATTTCAAGAAAAATAATTGAAATTAATCAGTGTTGTAATAATATGTGAGAAAATTCATCACAGAATGCAAAATACAAAATCATTCATCATTAACTACTAATGTTTCTATGATTAAAAAATTAAACAGCCAATAAAATTTGAATATGCATATATATAATGAAAAAAAATCTTGTGTGGATAAATATACTAAAAATATCAACGTTTGACACACAATAACATCGTGTAATAAACAGACGCACGTTTCATGAGTATCCTGGACTCATTTCTTCAGTGTAAATAAACTTAAACCCTATTGTATCCCCCCAAAGACATGAAAATGAATCTAAAAACCCAAATGAAAAACAACAACACACCGAGAAACTCCTCCAATCTGATTAAGTCGGTTGGTTGGTTGTAGAGGATTCACTATGACAAAGTAACTCAACCCAGAAAGGTGAGATGTACGGTACACTTGAAAAATCATTAACCAGGGAGTTACCAAATTTATGAATATAAACTGCCTCAAAGAAGTCTAAATCTAATGGAGTGTTACATTTCTTAATAATAGTGGCTGAGTCGAAGTTAAAATTATGTCCCTCACTCCAACAGTGACAGGCAATAGAGGACTTTTGTAATTCTTTTTTCTTAATGTAATTTCTGTGTTCATTGAGTCTGAAACGGAGTTGTCGTTTAGTCTGTCCTATATAGGACAAACCACATTGACATTGGATATTGTAAATGCCCCAAAAGTTTTGATGTGAAATTTTATCCTTTAACTGGTTAAAGGATATAAGAAGTTAAAGGATAAAATTTCACATCAAAACTTTAAGCCCTTCGCGACGAGCGTGAATGACACTTCTTTTATTTTTTAGACACTATTTTCTCTGATTTTTTTTATATTCTTGTCAAAAATCTGTGCTTAGATAGGGAAAACATTTTGTGCAATAATATTGGTGTCTAAATTCAAGGATTTTGTATGGGACGTATACGTGTCACTCGTCGCGAAGGGGCTAAAAATAATTCTATCCTTTCCTAGTAGCAAACTAACATGGGGTATATTAGTTGTATTAGGGGCCTAATATTTGACATTGTTGCATTAATTTTAAATACATCCAGCAAAATACTAATACTAACTAAATACTGGTATTATATTGCAAATATTTCCATCGAAATGACATTTTTACAGAAAATTTGTATTTAAACTGGGAATATTTTTTATAAAATACTAATAATGCAGATATATTCGCTTAATATTTAAAATATGAAAAATGATTAAATATTTGATGTGAATTTTGGTTCAATATTCTCAAAATGTAAACACAACAATATTACGGCAATATTTTATTTGAATATTGCAAATATTGAACAAGAAATTGTTAAATTACAACCCCGCCAAGATCTAGCCAATACAAGCAATTCTATGATGCTACGATTGAATTTGTTTATTACATTACTAATAATAGCAAACACAAAATAATAAATTAAGATCAGAATTTTAAAACTCGCCGCGGAAAATTGTATTTTTAAGGATGCTTTATAAAATAATTCATTATATCTGAGTTAATTTTTTAGATGAAAATTATCATTTTCAATGTCATTTCACAATTACTAAAGAGTAACAAGAAATTTTATACTTCTTCTAATTGCTAAAAAGTGTAAAATAAAACTTTATAAACAGTAAAACAACTTTTATTATATTGTTGACATGTTTCTGCTCCGTCAGGGCCATTATCAAAACATTCCAATAAATAAAAAATTTAAAAAAATGCTGATGAAGCCGAAACATGTCAACAGTCTATTAAAACTTATTTTACTGTTTATAAAGTTGTTATTTTACACCTTTTTAGCAATTAAAATAAGTATATTACTACATGTTGTTATAGTTTGTTACATAATTTTACGAAAATTAAAAAAAAAAAAAACTCTGAGTTGTTCAGTCAATCTTTTTAAAATAATAATAATTATTATTTGAATATTCGGATGAATATATTAATTGCTCTTGACTAGAAAAACCATTTTTATCTTATTAATATTTCATTCTTAATGGCATAATAGCAGGATGTTGTAACACGCATTTATAATAAATATTTAAGCAAAGGTTATTTTCGCAGTTCAGGTCTGGACACTCCCGCAGTCAATTAAGCTAATTGCTAAGTATCTTGAAAAAGCAACTGAATACGTTTGCCAATTATTATATCGCGTGTAACTGCATTTAAAACACATAATAATATCTTCAGCTTGCGTTAATTATCTGTTCATGTAGAAAATGTTGTGTTTAAAACATCCGTAACGGTTATGTAATATGAAGTAATATCTATAACAGTTAAATAAGTTGTAAAATTAAAATATTTTTTTAAACTATAGTCTGACACATAAAAGTAGATAATTTCTTTGTAACATCCATAGAATAATATACAAAACGATATCTAAAATTGCATTTCATTAGAAAGACATGTATCGTAATGTTATAACTTTTAATTCTACAAGTTACTATTCCGTATAAATAGAGAATTATTTTTCCTATTATATTCTGATCTAATTAAAATACATAAAGTTAAACTTAATGTTACTATGATGTAGAGATCATATATGTATGTCATTTTATTCTAAATTTATAAATCCTTAATATTTTCTAAAAGCTAATTTATATCTTTATTTAAATACTATATATTCTTAATTAAAGTCATAACTATCCCATGCTATATGCTATTTAATCATGTATATATATTCTTTCATTTATTCTGCATCTTTCATTAACCGCACAAAAGTTATTTCCTATCCAAATTAAAATGCGACGGCTGCTACTTTAACATGTACCTTGATATTTTATGGTATTTGTTTAACGGCAATCTCCGGTCTGTGAATCTATTAAAGATTATAAATCTTTTACATCTGCACTGCTCTTTGTATCTAAATTCAATTGTCCATTGTAACTAAAATGCAAACAGTGTATATTTTCTATCTGCCAGTCTCGCACTTCTCACTAAACTCTATTCACACTCTATATCACATTTGCACGGTTCCCATAACAATCCGCAAGGTTGCCCTTTTAAATCATGCCATTTGGATAACGCGCCTCATATTGGATGCCTGGCCTGTATCTCCCACGCAAAATTAATATAGCTATCTACTAAACCCTCATAAATTTCGAATGGCGATTGAATTGATACACATGTACATCTGACGAAATTGATGACATTGGCGCACATGTGCACCGCAAAAATTGGTCAGACTTCACTTAGCCACTGTATAGAGAAGTCGTATTAGATTTTCATGTAAAGGACCACTTACCCTCTTACATCTATGTGCCGAAGTCCAAATAAAATGTAAACCTTGCAAGCATCCATGGACCCTTCATTGATTTTTTATTACATATACTGTATATTTTACAGGAATCACGATCCCTCGGTTTTGCGAAACAACTAGAACACAGTGTAAACAATCCTCTATGGGTTTATTACGGCTGTGCTATTCAGATAGCTACTTTTCCAGCCGTGCATCCAAACTTATCATCGAACACGAAAGCCAAAACATCCGTACCCAGAGCATCAACTTTACCACAATTACTTATAAATAAAATTAATTTTCAAAGATTTGACCTACAGCACTGTGAAAAAAAGACACACCCCTGCTAACTCTGCTGCAAATCATAGCATAGAAATATAAATTATACCAATATCTTAGTGCTTACATCTACTAAAAAATGCTATACTGAAATTTTATTTAGGGAGGTGCCTAGATACAGGAATTTTAACACACTTTAAAAATTTACCCACTAACTCCTAAGTTTGACTTCGAATTTGTTCTCTGTAAATCTTAACACAAAACGAGGAGCCATTCGGACAAGTTATTTAGGAATTCTGAATATTTAAAATTTGGAAAATCTACTGTTAAAATTATTTTTAATTGTTTCAAAACATATTGCAATGCGGGGAATTTTTAAATCATAATTCGGGCCCTCCGTAGTTAAGACACCATTCTGCTAATCACTTGCAAGCGTAGGAGACAGGGCGGCGGGTTCGACCCCCGTCAACTTCATTGCACACTCTTTGTGTTGTTCCGGGCTATAATCCTTCAGTGTTGTAATTTCCTTGTGTCTAGCCAGTCCTCATATCGACGAAGAGTTATAAGCGGATATTCGTATCAAACACGCACGTCTGATATATATGTTCAATAAGTAAACAAACAAAAGCATAATTCAAAAACTTCTTGGGGGAAGTTTTTATTCACATATTTGAAGCTTCTAGAAACAGATTTCTGTTTAAAAAAACTATAATTCATAAAAATTCATATTTTTTGGAAAATACGTTTTATAATATATATATATATATATACTAAATGAGAAAAGACCTTGACATCAAATACAAATACGAATCTGGATTCAATTTAACAAAAGACTATATTGCAAAAATTATTTTCATATACGTTTGATATATGTACAATAAAAATTTAAATCTTCATTGTTAAATAATAAAATATTGGAAAGAGTGTCTTAGCCACACGTCTTTACCGATTCACCTCATTGTTTCGTCTCTCGCTTGTCTTCCACTACCTATGCATGTACGTGTACTGTGATGTAAACAGGCACCTCAGAAAGCTCTGTTGCTGCCATGTATGAGAAGATGGTAAGCTCTCTGGAGATTTCTACATATTTTGTCACTGTAACATTTGTAATAATAGGGGTTTCGAGAAACTGTTTGGGACAATATTTTAGGCACAATAAATTATTATAAAATGAAATAAAAGTTTACAATTTGTTAAAAGTTTCCCATTAATTTTCCTTTGGAAATTTTCGATGTAGTTTTATCATCAGTCATTTTAATTAAGTGGCCTAACGACTGCATTTTTCTTACTTTATCCATTTCACCCGTAGATGTAATAATTACTATGGATGCACAGGGGGAAAAAGGGTGAAATATATTTGTGTTGTAGTTTTTTTTTTTATAAATGTGTCCAATTTCCAGTTTAGATCCGAAGCACCATAATTTGTCATTCTCAACTGTTTCTAAAATTTTTCTCATGATTTTGCTTTTCCCGGTGGTGAATATCTTTCGATCTTCTTGTGCTGGGGTTCAGGTCTCATCACCATAAACCATTAAAAATTTTATAACTGGTTTGTAAATTTTAAGAAAAGGTGCTCTGGAAATTAAATATTTCAAAGATAATATTAATGTTTGTTTCCTGCTTTAAGTCGAGCCTTAGTCTCTTTTTCCATCATATTGCCATTAGTAATCAGAGATATACTGGATATTTGAACTCTGATACTTCAGTAATTCATTTTTTATGACTAATGTTGTTGTTGTCTGTGTAGTCTTTCTGCAATTTTCATGTATTTTGATTTTTCTGTCAGTTACAAATCGATTAGTAATCACGTCTACTAATTATTGCTATACGCAACATTTTGCCTTAGCGGATCGTCTGCATATAGAAATTGTAGCAATCTTCAATATTTTCTAGACTAACATCTTATTTTGACATCATATTTCGATTCTTCTGTAAATTTTACCTTGAGATACCAAACGGGAAGTAATTCGGCTAAAGTTCGGTTTAACAATTATGCAAGTTTAAAATTTTGAACTCTTAATATTTAATTTATTTTTTATCGTTGCAAAACAGATTGCAATGCGTTTAGTTTATTAAAAATAACTCAAAAACAACTTGGCGGAATCATCTGCAATTTTGGATTCTCATATTTGTAAAGTTTCTAGAAGTGTTTTTTTAATTCATAGGTTACAATTTATAATTTTTTCAAGAAATAATTTAAATATATATATATATATACACATATATCCATATAATTTTCGAAAAGAATATGAATCGTAACTTTTACAGAAATTGACTTCTAGTAGCGTGAAACAGGCGAATTCAAATTTAAATCTCATTCCGTCAAGAAGTGTTTGAGTTATGCTGAAACAACTACTCACATTGCAATATGTTTTATAACGTCATTTAATACTTTGAAATTTTTTCATTGAAAATTTCGCACGCCTTGCAATCATAATATTCCATCTTGTGCTGCGTTTGTAGCCTTGCCAACATGTTATACTGAGAAAGTTCCAGGCTGAGTATCGTTCCCAAGTGGTTCAGTTGGTAGAACGTCAGTGCGCTACACTATTGACACGGGTTCAAGTCCCGGCTTGGGTACTTTTTCACTATGTTGGCTATACGCCTATTAAGCAATTAAAATTGAATGTTTTATAACAATTAAAAATAAATTTAACATTAGGAGTTCAAAACTTTAAGCTACATAATTTCTATACTACTTGACTGTTTCTTATTTGGTATCCGAAGGTGAACTTTAATATCCGAATTTAAGAATTTAAGAAATTTAAGAACCGAAATATAATTAAACCAAAATTAGGTGTTAGTTTTGAAAATTTAAAGTTTATTACAATTTCTATATGTAGACGAACCTCTAAGCCAAATTTAAGCGTGGCATTAGGTAGATGACGTTATTATTAATCAAGTGGTACCAGTAAAATTTGTATATGATGATTTTCGGGAGAGTAAGTAGTGGTGATCACTCGACATTTATATTTTTTCAGAAAAAATTTCAAAGACACATCTAATATTAAAAAAATATATATATTCACATTTCTATAAAACAACATTGACATTCATCTTTAATACACTGCTCAAAACAATTAAAGGATATTTGAAGTTTTATATAAAATAAAGATATAAACGAAATTTTTTTTTGCCGAAAATAGAAGAAGAGAATCACAAATGCAAATTTTTCTGGTTTTCAAACTGTGGAGTATGCAAATTTTGAGTTCGACGTCAAAAACGTCGCTTCAGCGGCAGCGAATGAAATTTGACTTTCAACTGGATAAAAGAGAATGAAGACAAGGATGATCGGCATTCAGTGATTGCTTTGTTTCGATGAGTACGATGTCTCAGCGAAGTCATTTGACAGATTCAGAAGCTTGGAGAATGGTTGGTAGGTTAGAAGAGGGCCAAACTCAAGCCGAAGTAGCGCAAGCCATTGGAGTGTCACAAAGTGTCATTTCCAGGATCTGGAACCGTTTTTTGGAGAGTGGATGTGCAGGCCGAAGACCAGGGCAAGGTCGTAGACGGGCAACAACGCCCAATGAAGAACGGTATTTAGCGTTAACAGCTCGGAGACACCGAAACATGAACGCTACTCTTCTCCAACAACACCTTCGCTCGGCTACAGGCACCACGATTTCAACTCAGACTGTCCGAAACCGGCTCCATGCTGTAGGTCTGTATGCTCGCCGACAGATGGTATGTGTTAGATTAACATCAAAGCATCGTCGCGACCGCAGGGAGTGGGCAACCGAGCATGTCAACTGGAGGAGAAATGAATGGAGCAATATTCTGTTTTCTGACGAGTCCCGTTTTTCTGTGCATCCGGATAATAGGCGTATTTTCATCTGGAGGGACCGTGGCAGTAGGAATAATCCTGCGTTCGTGCACGAAAGTGTCAGATTTGGCGGTGGAGGAGTGTTGGTGTATGGTGGCATCTCCATTGACGGGCGCACTGACCTCTACATCATTCGAGATGGAGCTCTGACTGGTCGCCGATATAGGGATGAGATCCTCAGACATATTGTAGTCCCTTACGCTGCAGCAATCGGAGATAACTTCATTTTAATGGACGATAACTGCAGGCCACATCGTGCAAACCTGGTGGAGGATTTCCTTTTCGAGGAAGGAATCGTTCGAATGGAATGGCCAGAGTGTTCTCCAGACATGAATCCAATCGAGCGCGTTTGGGACGCTCTAGGAAGACGAGTTTTTGGCCGCAAACAACCCCCACAAACTCTCCAAGAACTGGAAAGAGCTCTTCTGGAAGAGTGGGGCAGAATACCCCAACTCGTCATTAATAGCCTCATTGAGTCCATGCCTCAAAGGTATTCAACGTTGCTGGCCGCCCGTGGAAACCATACCCCCTACTGAAAATGATTTTCTTTGAAGAAAACACCTTTTCTTATTCTTTTTTTCTCATATGCACAAATTGTGTTTTTTTTCCTTTTGTACACAAATGCGCAATAAAATGCATTTTTTTCTGCCAAACATGTGTAATTTATTCTCATATAACCTACTATGTCTGTCGACCATGTATCAATCAGCTAAAAAGTTTCCCAGATACAAAATCCACCTAAAACTGCAATATCCTTTAATTGTTTTGAGCAGTGTATATGATCAGTCGAAAGCATCTTTGCAATAATCCATGGCAATAGTCTGTATGTAACATGTAATAAGGTCATGCCTAGGGCAATTTATGATATTCCCCTTTTTATGCTTTCTTCATATGCATAAATAATTTTCTTCTCATTGAATTTTGAAAGCAAATTTTCGTGAAATACTATTATTCTAAGTATTAAAATATTTTTCATTACACTATTTTACTGATTGTTGTAATTTATATAAATATACATCTATATACAAACTCACATCTATACGTTCTTATCATCAAAGAAAGAATTTACTATACATCTAGAAACAAGATAAGATTTTACGTGATTTAACTCTTATCCAAATTATCTTTTTCTTTTTTATTTAGCTTTTACAGTGAATTTAAACTATAATTGGTATATGCAATTTAATAAATAATAATTTTAAAATTAATAATCAAACTCTGAAAATATTTTTCGTCTGTTTCTGAAAACATATCCTGAAATGAAAATTTGCATTTTTACAGAACATGCTGGTTATTTTAAATATATAATCCTGTTACTTAAAATGTTATTGAAGCATGTCGACATTTCATTTTTATGTTTTTAAATTGTATTACGCTAAATTTGAATATCCTTTAAATAACAAATATAAGTTAAACCACATTTCTAAGTGCATAACGAACAAAACCTTTCTATGGAAATAAATAATAATTTTCGATATTAGTTTAAAACAAAAAATAAAAATCATGCATCAAGCATAGATTAGGAAACACTTTCCAATACTTTAAGAAAACTTCGCCGTTTAATAAGGAAAAAAATAGCTATGTAAACATTTTAGAAAATACATAAGACATTTGAAATCAGGATTGCAGCAATTACCTCCCATAGCCAGAAAGGTACTCAAATTCTTTTGTGCAGCCGTGTATATTATATATAGATTTGTATATATTCAACAGAGTATGCTAAAATTTAGTTTAGTAAGAAAACTTATATCACAGTTGAAACTCACCTTTAGCAAATTCTAAAAATTGACGCAAATGTGCTTTAATTATTTCGTAGATCCCTGCATGCGTATTATCTCCAGATTTTTATACATGCCACATATAATAGCTAAAATTTAATTCAGGCAGAAAACATGCTTTAAACTACCGAATTCATACTTCCAGAATTTACCATCCATAAATGTAACCAGTTCTTTGCGTAGCCGTGTATATGATTTTTTTTTACATTCTAAAAACATCTCTTAGTATACTAAATATAGCTCAGCTTAAAACTGCATATCTCAATTTAAAACGCCTTTTAATGAATTCCCGCTCATACTCAGTAATGCTTACGAATTATTTTGCGTAGCCGTGTTTGTGATAAATAGTTAATCCTAATAACATATGGCATAACTGAAAACACATTTTCAACAATTATCACTAATAGACAGTACTCTATCCGAAATATTTTGTGTGTTCCTGTAATTGAACGATAAATGTTACGCACATCATATTATATAGCAAGCATCTTGTGGGTACCTCAGTAATGTATATCAATTTCATTACGTTTGAAATAGTGTAATATAATTAATATACGCAGAAAACAATTTTTCTCCATAGACCATTATGTAAACGAATTGTTTTGTATGTCCCTGTAAATAAATGCTTATTTGTAAATGAATTATTATGAATGCTTTGCACTCAACATTCTGCAGAAAGCATGTGTTGTGCTTCTCAAAAATTCATATCAATTTCATTATTTTTGTAATCGTGTAAAATCATTAAAGTGTACCGCAAACGATTTTTTTCCGTCGACCAAAATATAACGTGAGTGTCCTTGTAAGCGATCTATAAATGCTACGCACTTCAGTTTCAATAGCAGACATTCCACAGTAAACATAAATAATAAATATCAATTGCACGGCATTCCAAGTATATTTAAAGATACATTAAAAATTATTGTTGTCAAATTTTTGAACCCTATCTTAAATTTTTTGTAGACTGATTTTTAAAAATATCTATTTTCATATCGTAATAATTTCTGAACGTGCTTATACTTCTAAAAACATGCATAGAACTTGCATCAAATGTGCTTCATTAAAATATGAAATGCTAATAATTAAAAACTAATAATGATAATAATAATGCTAAATATTGGAAAACAAAAGCAAAACCTATAGAGACGGAAGTTTTCCATCTCATTTTCATTGTAATATTTATATATTATTATTATTAAAACATTAATAAAAATCCATAAAATCAAGCAAAGTTATTGGAATGACAATTTTACGTTGCTTATTACCTTCCTTTAAAATTTTTTTTAAAAATTCATTTTTTTTATATTTTTGAATTTATGTTTTAAAATACTTTATTATTAAAAATTCTTACAATATTTAAATAAGATGTCACTACAAATACGATCATTATCATTTAATATTTCTTATTTATGTTCTTTTCACATGCAGTTAGTTTATATTACCTTATATTTTAATGTATTTCAATTGTATTCATTTTTTTTTTCAACATTTGACGCGGATAACAACCATCTTAGTTTTTAGCTGCGTTCGTAATTATATAAATACGTAACACCTATAGTCGTTGTCTGGTCCATACGTCTGTTCGTCTGTCTGTCCGCTTATAACAGATCAAAAACTAACCAATCGAATGGTTTGAAACATAATACATATAATCGTTGGAGAATTTTGCCGAGTCATTTCAAATTTTATGAAAATCGAATAAACATTTAAAAATATATTAATAAAAATATTTATTAAGTAATTTGAATTTTTTAAAGATCGGTACTTCCTTGTTATAGCGGCTTCCGAGGATTAATCGTCAAGCGACCGAGATGTATCGTTAAGTTATCTGACATGTATGACGTTATAGTCATATAGGACGGATATGCTATTTTATAACCTCTACTATACTTCTTTTTTTTTAGAATAGGCGCGTGTCCTTCATACTGACCCTCAGTGGTTTCTCTAGAATTCGTAGGTATCTCTTTTTTTCCACTTCACTTCTGTTTTGTGAGCGGGGTTTAGAGATCGGGTTGAAACAACCTCAACTGTAGTGTGAAAAAGGGTAACCTATTGGGGAATTTAGAACCCGTTACAATAGAAAAACCCTCCCATGCCGTGAAGGTCAATGAAGATCATACGCCAGCGTTGGTGAAAAGTACCATAGTATATAACCCCCCGTCAAAAATGACGGATTGTTGATCTGCGTTCTATTTTCGTAAGACTTCATGCAAACAAACAGCATGAAGATTTTATTATTGAAAGGTTTTGTATTGTAGAAAAGTACATTTTAAAAATGACAAAGGATTTCTACAAATAAAAATGATGAGGATATATATATAAATATACAGATAGATAGATAGATTTACTCAATATTAAATTTTTGAAATAGTTCAACGATTGGACAAAACATTCAAATTAAATATTAAAAAATAATCCTTCTAAAACTTCCATTGTGCGAAAGTTTTTGTAAAAATGTGTTATCAATGAGTTTCTAAACAGCTTGACTCACCACATAACTCATTGTTTCATTACATAAGCAAAATTAAATGCAAATTACGCTGTACTATGTATTCCTTATATTTTAATTATTTTTCATAAGAAAAAATCATTTTATTTACGATGGAAGCAAAATTTCAAAATCCGCTAGTAGATGGCGCCAATATACTGGAGCGATCGCCACAAAGCATCCCTATAAAAGAAATCACCGCTATTTCTGAAAAAAGAAAGTGTTTACAGAATTTTTTTTTTAGAGTAATGTTGATATACATGTTTTATATGAAATAATTTTTGAAAGTTTTAAACAAAATTAAAATAATAAAAAGCTTTAATATGCTTTTACAACTATTTTAAGAGTAGAATCGTATGTTAAACAGTATTTTTTAATGAAGCTTCCAAAGAGTCCTTCATTTGTGATTAATTTGAATTTGTGATTCTGAATGGCAACAGTGTTCATTTGTTTATATCTGGGATTCCGATGTTTAATCTGGATTTTTAATTAAGAACTTAAAACAATATAATAGGATATGATATATATATATTATAGGAAAATATGCTGAAAAAGACATGATTTCAAGTAGAAGATACTATCATTTTGCTGTCATATGTTAGCATAGATTTTTCATTAAGCCTAACATGGCGTTTAACTACGGTCGATTCGCAGACCAGAGTGGTCCCACCCGCAATGGTTAGAGGCACTTTCTTGCCTTCGGATTTTATTATAAGTAGATGGCCAAGTTATATTCACATTCTTCATTCTGTTAAATCCTATCATACGTAATTAATTCAGTGATATCCCATGATAGGTAATGATTCAAGGTTGACATGGTGATTACATCTTATTTTAGATGAAGTCATATTATTTCCGTATTACTGAATTTAAAAACCAAATTTGTATACTAAAATTGTTTAATAATAGCAATCACATAATCTACCGATAGTTTTTTGGACAGATATTTCCGGATAAATAGATATTACATGGAAATAGAGTCTAAATATGGATTTTAAGTTCTGAAATTTTCAGAGCTAGACTTAAGTTTCCCACTGAAATTTTCAGTAAATGTCAACAAGATAAAATGTTGCCAACTTAAAATGTACATATTTTATTACGGAAATTAATCATATCTCAATAACAGACGATATAATTCATTTCATTGAAATAATAACAGTACGAATGTTTTGTTACATACGTGTTATTTGTCACGTTTGACGTTCAATTTCCAAATTTTTGCATTTGTTTTACTTTATTTTTGACATTTTAAAACATGTAAAAACTATGGTCGTGTTATGCGCGTTTCTTATGAAAAAGAAATCCAATTGTGATGATTGAAAGACTAGCTATATGAAAGTATAGTTGTTTAGAGCTCAATTATAAAGAGTCTACTGGGACAAACGTAACATCATTTTGTATAAATATTATTCAGATCATGAGAATCGATTTATAAAGACGTAATTTACCTTTTCTGCACCAGGGAAAAAAGTGGCACTGCAATCTAATTTTAGGCAGTAAAATAGGTATTAAAATAAAAATATGACACCTACTACGCGATTGGCAAACTATTAAACGATTGATTATCTGCTAAAAACATTTTTTCTAAAGTTTCTGTGCATGCAATGTTAGTTAATCGTGCAAAGCGTTCTTTTTTAGATTTTATGACTGTTTTATTATCCAAAATCATCCTGCAACGTAGCTTTTGTCCCTGGTGCTGAAAATGTAAACTATTTATACTTTACAAATTGACTCCAATGATCTTAATTATATGTGTACAAAATGGCGTTTTGCCCAGTGCATTTTTTATAATGGAGATCTAAACACATATACTTTAATTACTGCCACCCTGTACATTAAAATTTGCTAAATAAACCTATGTTTCTGATAATGTATAACAAACGCACTTAAACAATCTTCGAAAAAATATCAAACATACAGGCAGTAAATATGGATCCCGAATTATTATAAAACAATCAAATCATCTCAGAAAAATACATCTTTTAATGTGTTGTTCAAGTACGCCATACTACTTTATGATATAAAAGCAATCATCGAAGATTTATATCTCATATAGTTTATATACAGTTATTTCGAAAATATTTCAAATTTTCTTCTAAAATGAAAAACTGGATCAAAGATCACTTATTTTATACTCTTTAATGTAATAAGATTATTTTAAAAAAAGGAAAAACTTCTCCCTTTTTAATGTTTTATAACTAGTTTGAGCATTCTACCTTGAAATGTTTTTAGAATTAAAATAAGTATAAAGTTTACGAGTGACTAATAAACATGCCACTTATTTCATCTTTATATTTATTACAGTTAAGGAATTATTGAAATTTAAAGTTCGATTGTACTTTATGAGCAATTTGTACGTTATATACCCTGACATAGAATACATACAGCGCGTTCACTAAGGATAGCCGTCAATTTCGTCAACAGATGGCTCTAAACTGTGATAATGCAAGAATGCTTAAGGCACTACATCAGTCATGCGTTAAAACGCGCTAGCTAATGTTAAGTCTATGGGAAGGTTCTTGCGCAATGTCTCGCTCGCATTTTAATATTTTTAAATGATTTTTTTTTTTTTTTGCATAGGATAGCTGACGTCGATCTCTAACTTTTTTTATATAAGGGTACTTTCACTTTCAGAACCGGTTCCAACCGGTTCCAAAATTCAAAATGCCCGCTTATAAAAAAAACTGTAACCAAATTAAAAATAGTAAAAACTAACAACGTTAGAAATCGACCTCAGCTATCCTATGCAAGAAAAAAAAATTAAAATATTAAACTGCGAGCGAGAACCTTCCCATAGACTTAACATTAGCTTGAGCGTTTCTTCGCGTGACAAGCGTAAGCTCTTAATACGGGAGCAATCCCATCGGGTATGATATACTCGGGATGTGTGCGGTTTTTACAATTGTCACCACTATTTTTCTAAAAGTAACCTTCCACTTACTTTATCGCAGGATTTGTAAAAATTGCATCCGACTGATTAAGGTGCCGTTTATTCTTTGTACTTATTGGTGACAAAGTAAAAACCATTCAAAACCTCTGTATGCGCGCAATATTTAAAATAGCATGGTATATAGTAAAATATTCGTTACTTTGAAGCATCTGACAAGCTTCAGTATCCCAAAACAAGAAACGCACACTTTTCTCGTTTTAAGTAATTTGCTTTGCGGAATTTTCGCAATCCGCCGATTGCTGATTCTCCGTTCTTGTAAAAGAACTTAACCAACATCGTTTGATCTGGCATAATAGCATACTTCTGGCTTCGAAGGAAGAATCAATGTGCATCGAGGTCTTTTATTGACACCCTAATTTGCATAAATCTGCTTCATATTATACATTCCAGCGCCATTTAACGGTAATTTTTTGAACTACAACTTTTTTTTTGTTATTTAAAATATCCGATTTCTCTCTAATACCATTCGTGGCAAACCGCAATTTTATAGCATCATTTGTTGCTTTCAATTTTTTTTTATGTTTTAACGAATTTATGGCGCACCCGGTTAATATCGATTAATACCCGGGTAATCCTCGTATTCAAACTGGACATGTTATTACCCACCAACATTTTCTAGCATTTTTTTCAAAAAACTTTCTAGAAAGTTTTTATGATTAAATAATTTAATGAAAACTATACGTAAAAGCTGGTGGGAAAGGGCATGTCAAGATTCTGTATAAATATTAGCCATCGCGAATGATATATATATATATATACTTGAAATTTTTAAAAACGTACTCGATAATTTATAACATAAGATAATAAAATGAATTAAAATTATTTGCTATTATAAGAAAAAGATATTAAAGATGATAAATTTTTATATAACCTGAACTGAACTAAGTAAGATGTATACAATACAAAAACTAATTCATTATCTGTATTTATAGAATAGATTTAAAATTCAAACTGGACTTCATTTAAACTCTAACTGAAACTCTTTATTAGAAAAAAATCAGGTTTTGAAATGAATTTACACTTCAGCAAGCTAATGTAGTTTCAGAAAAGTTCAGTTCTAATAAAAAATAATGATTAATTTTTGAAAAATACTTTTATGCTTTACTGAAAACAATATTTCTTGAAATTGCTTTTCTTTTCAAGAATAATATTTTCACAGAACACTGCTTATTTCCAGTTTTCAGGATAAATAATCCTTTTTTGAAAATCATATTAGAATCAAAGAGAAATTTCCTTTTTATTTTTTTTTAAATAAAATATAAACAAAGTAAAGTAAATCATTTTATAAATGCAAAACGAACTAAATTTTATTTTTTGAAGTAAAACATTAATTTTGTTCATCATTTTGAAAAAATCCAATCTTTAATTTATGAGAATATTTTTTCGTTTATTTAAAGTTTCTTTTATGTGTCCATTTTAATTTTTATCTCTGTATTAAGTAGTTGTTGTTTTATCATTTTTTTTCGGAATTTATAATATTTCCATTATAAAAATTATTTGCCCTGACAAAACAATTCATGGAAAAGGTTAAGCGAGCCAACGGCAAACCACGCTATAGCGAGCGTTTGCCATCCAAGTTAAGCAGATTGAGCATTGTGAATACTTAGGAGCTTGATCTACAGGGTTATCTAGAGGGTATAAGATTGTATACGTCATATACCTTCTGGAAATAACCCTCAGAATATTAGGCATTTTCCCTGACACAAAAATTGCAGTTGTCGTAGGCGGAATGTTTTCAGTGTTTCTAGGGTCCCTTGAATTTTGACACCAGTATTTTCCAAAAGTTTTCTTTGACTTATTTAGTCTCAGACAAATAAGGGGGAGAAAACTTTTAGAAATTGTTGCCCAAATTCAAGGAACTGTACAAACGCTGGAAAAAATCCGCCTACGATAGCAGCCATTTTTGTGTGAGTGGGTAGGTCTAGTATTCATAAGGTAGTGTTCTGTAATTCTTTAATTTGCACACTATATCCTCTGCTTCTCTAGTTTTCTATAGTGTATACTCTCTAGCATATACCCTTTGGGATTTTTACGACAACAACACTGGTGACATATAGAGAACACTGCGCTACTGTTGGCTATGTTTGAAGTTACATACCTGCAAGTAAAATCAGGGACTTTTTGATCTTCAAACCTTGGGAGAACAACCTTCTCTCCTTAAAGTAAGGATAAAAATTTTTAGGACAAGACTCTCCACCCCTATAGTACCACTTAATGTTAAGCTGCACTCCCTTGCACAGCCCCTTCCGGACCTTGTCTTTTGTATCGGTTGAATAAGGGGCATTGGGAACAAAAGCAATATAATTTTAAGCATCATAAGGATATTATCAGTACATTTTTAAAACAATTCAACAGTTCATTTAGCATAATGTACCTTTTTTCTTCTATTAAATTAAATGTCACATTATTTTTAGCAATGTATTTTGTTACCGATATTCTAATTTGTAATATAAAGACGAATTTACATATTTATTAAAGTGCAGTCGATAATAAAAAAGGCAAGATGCCTTATACATTATAATACTTAAATTGCCGAGGGGTAAAGAAACATGTGTCATTGGTTTATAAAATGGAACATTTTAAAATTTTTGTTGAAAATAATAAATTTATGTAACCGTTTCTCTAATGAGAGACGAACTAACTTTGTAATACAGAGAAATCTCGTCAATATGGCCTCGCTTAAGACGTATTTCCGGTTAGACAATTTCGTTTTCCCCATCATTTTCTATTCGCAATAAGGGAGTCGCTTAATGCTTAGCACTCATCTAAGAATGTGTACAAAATTTTAATAAATTTTCATTCACAGAATGGAAACTGGTTTTGTACATTATTTCTCCATAAGAAATTTTATTGTAACTTTGGTTATTGAGATATCACAAAATTGTCAGTGACACATGTGAAGAGAAAGGTAACATTCCACAACTAAAAACGCGAGAGGTTTAAAAATTACTAACGGTTGTTTGTCGATGTTACTAATCAAAATGTGATACAAATGTCCAAATTTTCGAGTGGATCGCAAAACGTTAAAAATGGTGTTGTAAAAAACCATTTGTTGAACTCTCGCAAAGACAAATGAGAGATTACTTTCAATGCACTTAATTTACATATGTACGAAAATTCCTTTGCATATTTTGTTTGTCCTCAGTAATTTACTCTTTTGTATTAATAATTTGACATTAATGTTTGCTAAATCTCTCAAATTAAAGAATTTATTTTTCCTTTTAGCATAAAATGGGTAAACTATTTAATTTCTGACGACAACTGAATTTAATTTATGTAACGTAAGGAATAACTCTATTTAAATGTTTACATCGTTACTGCTGACGAAAATTGACCTTTTTTGGAAGTCCGCACTAACAAGAGTTCACTGTTGTCAATTCTGGCACCTAATTTTCACACCAAATTATAGAATTTTAAACTAGCTTAAATATGGATTTTCGCGAGGTCTCTTTGATTAATTTCAAAGACATTCATTATTTAATTCCGCCAAAAAGTAATTTTTATACTTCCTGCTTAATTTTTGATGAATTTTTCACAAAAAAAAATCATATTTTTTAAGCATCATACAGAGAATATCGCTTTTATCTTGTGCCTCTTTTGAAGTTGACAAGGAATTACATGAAAAATTGTATTTTCTGGATTCGATTACTGTACTTTGAAAGGAGGGATCTCTATATTATAAAGTGACTATATGTATGCATGTATATGTATGCATGTATTTAACCTATATTTCTCTGAGAACGTGAGGAATTGATAGCTGATAGAAAACAATTATTTGTAATGATCCGAGAATGTTATATTAGCTGTAGAGTTTTTTTTATTTCTTTATTTTCTAAAATACTATTATTTTTTTTTAAATTCCTAATGAAGTTTCATCGTTGAAATAAAATTGTAGTTATTCCACTGTTTTGGAAAAAAGAGAGGGAAAATCCAGAACATATTGTTAGTAGATCTTTATCGATGCTGTTTCAGGATCCCGGTAAAATATGTTTCCATTCATACAAGCTATTATGGTATTACTGAAAACAAATTCTCGTTATGATCCATAAAACCTCACATTAGCACCTTTTTTCAAAACATTTCCACATGTTTTCACCATTTTACTGTATTCTGTATCTTTTATCCTAAATAATACAATTCACTAGAAATACAAACACATATTTTAAATTTGAATACATATAAATCTATTAATATTAGATTAAAAGAGACATTTGAATGGCATTATTAAAGAGCCTTTTTTTCTGAAAAGAAAATAAATATTTTAAAAAGACACATATTATGTTTGAATAGTTGTTAACAAACGATTACTTGCATTTAAAATATGCACTTTTCAATATAAAATATAATTTCGTGTTCTGCTACTTATCATCTAGAAACTCATAACAAAATAACTGTTCTTAAATTATAAAACATTTTTCATTTTACTTTGTTTTGTCTTGAACTTATCAAATAAATATCCTTTCCCATTTTGCTTTTTGAAATCGAATTTCAAAAGTCAAGAAGTAATTTAAAATCTGACATTACTACGGAGTCACGTTTCATTTCTGTATTATTTTTCGTATAAATTTACTTGGATTCCAATTCCTCATAACATATTTCAGAGAAAATCAGTTCAGTTTAAACATTACGATTCCGTATTAAACGTTAGCGATATAAATTGTTTTTAAAAATATATTTTAGGTTTTATTAAATCAGGATATTAGAGGTAATAAATAAACACTGCGTTCATAAATATTTACTGCTTTTTCTTCTTCTTCATCTTTAACTTCATTCTATTTTTTATTAACACATAATATGCAATATGTTTTTAAACACTACTTTTGAAATATTTGCTGATTAGCATTTATGCTGGAGTTAAGCACTATAGCTTGAGTATTTATCGAGACGGGTTGCCCGATTTTACCCGCACACGATCGGATCAGCGGGTTTTTTGCAGGGGTTTAACTTTTTTTTGAGGATGATAGTTACAAATTCAATGTAAGGAGCTTTATTACCTTTATTCATTTATTAATTTACTATTTCATTAGATGTTATGAAGTTTAATCCGGAAATTAATAGGAAGCTAGCTGATTCCATGTCAATTGACCTAGGGGCTCCTGTTGGACTCTCTTCAATTTTGATATAATCGGTACAGGACATACATATATGTCTAAAAGGTGCATTTGCAAACTGTCAGAGTCAGAATTAATGTAATTGAGGCACCAGGTGTGCATCAAATCATCAGGTGGGAAAACAGTGTGTGCACCAGGTGTGAAAACAATCAAATCATCAAGTTTGCTATCTTATTTTTTATGATACAAAAAGCCTTTTTTATAGCGAATATGTGATCTAGTACAACGTTTTGTGCTGACAAACATAAACCGCATTATTAAAACTCAGAAAACAATACATTCATCACCATTTAGCCTAAAACTAGGCCATAGAGCCTGTCGCGATAAATGTAACCGTTAGTTTAACATTGGGCACTATAACACAGGTATTTTGTCAGTGAAATTTAGTAATATAGTAAATGATTAATTGAACACTTACATAGCTGAAAATATATTAAAAATATTGAAGTGCTAGATATTTTTTAAGAAATATAAATAAAACAATCTATAAACATAAATGAAATTTACTGTAAAAATTATGAAAATATTGTAAACATAATCACCGAAGTAATATTTCTTCCTACTCTTGTACCATATTCAACGGAGGTTAAAAGTCAAAATTTGTGTTTTGGGATTAAACTCAATTATAATAACAATGTGTCTGCTCTATGCTCTAACAAGCAAAAAAAAAAAAAAAAAAAAAAAAAAAAAAAAAAAAAAAAAGAGCTCTATTTTTTAAAAAACAAAACTTAACGATATATGTTGCTTTGAATTTCATATGATTATTCGATTTAGGTTGATTCAATTTCATGATTGTAATCTACATTTAAAGCGTTAGGATGTTTTATGTAGTTTATTAGGAACTTGTATGTCAAAAATATTATAAACAATAAAATACATTTGCCATTGCGTTAATTGCGTTGTACAGGACGTTGAAAATAACGCACGCACCACCAGATGTTAATTTACCCCCAAATGGAGATTGCGAGAGATACGATTCAGCAAGGAATTGTGTCTATCTTCCGAATATTAATGCAATTTTTGAAATAGACGTCGTCTACATATTATACATTTTACCAAATTTTATTTTTCAAATACATTTTTCAATAATCCTTACTTTGGACAATTTATATCAGTTGCTTGGATCAAATCATCCCGGAAAAAGGTATAGTTTGCATACTTTAAAAAAATCTTTATAGATAAAAAAATGTTAGATCCATAAATTTCGAATAATAAAATTTAGATATTACAACAAAAACTGCGGGAGGCATTTAAATAGTTATGAAAAAAAAATTATATACAAGTTCTAAGTGTAAAAAAAGTCATTTTATGTAGAGGAGACGATTCCCTTGGATTGTCTAAAAGGAAAATTTCTCTGTAACTCAAAACCTAATGATAAGAATGAGTTCTAAAAGTACATAGATCATATTTTGGACGACAATTATATGTTTTGTGTAAAAATTTATGTAAGGTCATAATTCATAAATCTTTTAAATTCATATTTTTATATAGGAATTTATTAATAATTTTCACAATTATAAATGCGTTTTTCAAACGAAAAAATACGTGGTATATGTTGGGATCTATTTATTGTATCTCAATAAAAACATTTTAACTGGATGATTTTTTGAGAAGATAATAAATTAAAGTTTGTCACGTGAACTCGACAGTAGCATTTTCAATTTTTAACCTTTTTTAACTGTACACCGATTTAATAAAAAATGCATAAACTATTCCTTTTCCCGAATTGATTTGATTCAAGGTACTCAAATACAGTATAAAAAGTGTGTGTTACCATCTGCAGAATTACAAATTTTAATATGTAGATTACATCTGTTTCAAAAATTTCATTCCTATTCTGAAAGTAGACTCGATTCCCAGCTGAATGGTGCCTCTTGCATATTTCTGCTATATTTTGGGGGAAAATAGCGTGGGGGTGGTGCGCTTGTTTTTCCACGATTGTACATGTGTTAAAAATACCGTTATTATCTAAAATCAGAAACTATTTAAAATTTTGATAATATTCAGGATAAAAGATGCAGATATCACAGATATATTTAAAAATAAAACTGGACTCTGTGTCAATATTTTTTTTTGACCAACTGATTAAAAAAACGGCTTCAATCTATGGAAATTTGTTAAAAAAACAGTTTTCTACAAATTATTGTAAATTCGCGATGGAACTAAAAATCCAAAAGCATCAGCAATACTACTGTACTTGCTTACATTGTTTATACCTGCAATATTGCTGGTTAATAAGATTTTGTTTATTTTTAGTTAAAATACTTTTTTTTATTTCTAATATGTTTTCTAGAAAATTTATCTAATAACAAAATATATTATAATATTTTTACAAACTTTTATTTCGCCCTGTATAATTTTGCGCCTTTAATGATTCGTGCGCTTGGAGCAAATGCTCCACGGTAGCTATGTCCCTCTATGTCGGTAGCTATGTATTACACCATCGAATAGAGCAAAAAATTTAATTTCAAATAAAGCTTGCTTGAGTACTGCAATTCATTGTTTATGTTTTGTATTGTTTTGTTTTTTTATGATTTCCTAAAAAAATCTCAATCATGATTTTTTTTATTATTTATCGCAACATAAACATTTGTTTGCTACAATAATATAATTTTATTTTTTCAGTTGTATAAATAAAAATATGCAAAACTGGGAAAAAATTAACAGAGCTACCATAATTGAAAATTTTTTGCTCCGTGTTTGACGAAAGTTTCTTCTTCACCTACCTCACATAACCTAAATTAGCGATCTCTTTATTAAAAATGAAAAATGACAAACTAATTCTTTCGAAAATTTGAATACACAAAGACTGCCAAACGAAATAAGAGCTCAGGCTGCTTATTTCATTTAAACATGTATTAAAAAAAAATCAAAACATACATAACTGATTTGAATATAAAAATTGCTTTCTAGCGTAATGATTCGTCAATATAAAACTATTTATTAAATGTAAAAAAATCAATTAAATATTTCAATTTCCACCATTTCAATGTGCCCTATTCAAAAACGATTTCCATTTACTTTAAACAGGGTACTATTTTCTGTTACCCAGGTAGTGAGTGTTGAATGCCCTAGTTTCTTTAATTTTAAAACATTCTAGCAACGCAAAAACTTGTCACAAAATCATTGCATAATTCTATAGACGTAGAAAGGTATACCATTCGATGATAATCCGTAAAATGCTTTAAAGAGACATAATATTTTTGAAACTAAAAAGAAATATTTAAATATTGATACAGGTAATGTAGAACTAATCTGTAAGAAACTATAATTGTTAAATTAGAGACTGTTAAATAAATGTATATTTTCGATGTACCTTATTAAATGTCGTATAATAAAACAAATAAACAGTTCCTTAATTTTTAAGCTTTGTTGAAGTGCTTTAACCCTCCTAATAGCATTGAGGTCTTTGTTGAACCCATTTGTTCTTTGTTTTTAGGTTTTCGATGTTCGTACCAGAAAAAAAAATAAAGAAATAACATTAAGTAAATAGAGTATATAACATTTAATATAACATTAAATAGACACCTTTTATGAAGAAAGTATATTTAATTTAATTTAACTTCTGGTTCATATCACGCAAAATTCAGTACGCTCAACAAATAAAATCTGGTACTACGAGGGTTAATAAAGTAATTTCTTAATACTTGACGCAGACGTCCATCAAAAATTTCAATAGCAATTTCTGCTTAGAAATCTTTTAGACAGGTCCTTATAAAATTGAAGATTTTGAAAACTTTGCCGCATTTTCTCCAAGAAACCTTCCCATTGTAATAAAGCTAATCGGCTTAAATGTATATTTTGATCTCCAGAGATGCAGAGAAATCATTTTCGATTCTTAAGGCGAAGAAGTATTCTTCGCTAATACAAACACAAAAAAAAACTTTTTCCTTTATTCTCGTTTGCAAAATTCTTCACTTAAATCTAAACTATTCTTCTCTTTTTATTCATTTCGATATCAATTGTATGTTCCAAATAAACGGAGAAAATAAACATAATCAGAAAAAAAACTGCCTTATTGATAGATGTTTTGTAATAGTAGAATAGTTAAGTTTTGTTAAGAGCTAATACTAGACTAGTTAGAAGCTAATAGAAACTCAAAAATATTTTTGCCCTATTCTATCAAAATGCTGAAGTTACAAAACAAAATATTCACTAAAAAATAATATGTTATCTTTTCTTCCTCCTTCTTTAACACTTTCCAGCATAGTTCAAAAGTGTTTATGAATTCGGTTGTCTGGAATTCTGTTTGTCTGTCCGCGCTCTACACTGCAAAAAAAATGTTTATTTTACAGTATAATACTAGCACCCCAGCTGCTAGTATTATACGGTAAAATAAACAGTAATAAAGAGTAAAATTAGCAGTAATACGCTGCCGCGCATATACGCGGTAGCATATTACTGCTTATTTTACTGCTTATTACTGTTAATTTTACGGTATAATACTAGCATCTGGGATGCCAGTATTATACTGTAAAATAAACAATTTCATTTTGCAGTGACATTCGCATAAATATACTTGAATTATCATGTAATTGATATGTTATTGAGGTTTGCCATGGCATAATTGGTATTGAAAATGAAGTGCATAGCATTTACAGTTCGTTTACAGGGGCACTCAAAATAATTCCGTTACATTATAATATATGGTGAAAATCGTTTGCAGTGTATTTTGATGATATTACTCTATTTCAAACATATTGAAAGTGATATACACCACTGACGTGCCCTACAAGTTTCTTACTATAGAATATGGTGTGCATAGCATTTATCGTTTATTTACAAAATAATTCGGATACAGAACTGCCTATGAGCAATAACTGCTGGACGTGTG
Source organism: Maratus michaelseni (assembly GCA_963931845.1). Lineage (NCBI taxonomy): Eukaryota > Metazoa > Arthropoda > Arachnida > Araneae > Salticidae > Maratus > Maratus michaelseni. The sequence goes on from OZ007593.1 coordinate 128,620,613, forward strand.
TTTCGAATTACGGTGTGCGTTTTTTAATTTAACTAATTCTTTGCATATTACTTGGTAATTATAAATTCTATAGATCGTATACAAGGCTGCATAAGAGTTTTGGAGTACATTTCTGCTTATTGACGCAAATTGCTGGAGGGGAATTTTCAACTTTGTTATGAGTTTTCTACGTAAACTAAAATTTTGTATACTACGTAGTTTATATACAAATCTATAAATCATAAACAGGGCTGTGCAAAATAATTCGGATACTTTTCCGATTACAGATGATAATTGCTGAAATTCAGTGTTCAAATGTGTTGAGCTTTTTCCAAATTGATATTTCTTGTCCATTTTAATTTGCTTACAATTTATATTTGTTAGTATTATTATTCATTCATTACTGTTATTTAATACTTACTTCTATCCAATATTACTATTTACTTCAGCATCATACAGTATTATTACATGGTAGTATTACTGCTGTATCACATAGTATTATAGTATTATGTAGTACTGCTCAGTATGATTGGTAAATTGTATTTTCAGAATTTGTATTTTCGGAATTTTGTAATTACTGAATTCGTATTTCAGTATTACATAGCATAATTATTGCTCAATATCACAAAGTATTGTTTAGTATTGCTCAGTATAAATAGTAAATTGTTTTCTGAGTTATTATATCATCAAAATTTGAATTTTTATTATTTGTGCTTCAATACTACTTCTGTAATCTCATAGTGGTATTTGATTTGTGTTTATTGCTTTCACTACATGTACATATTTCTATACAATCACGTATGTTATTCACTAATATTCTTAGTACTAGTAAATTGCTCTATTTAAACTTTGTTAACTGTTTACTGTAAATACCCCTATCTAATTATTCAAGTTTTTCCCCCAAATAAGTCTTTTTATACACTCGATGCTACTATTCAAATTATACTTATTTTCTTTGACATTATCGTATTAATTAATTGTTTATCATTAAATAAGTGGGCTATTGGTATTGTTTTGTATTTATTGTTTCCTCTCAACTTTATTAATTATCTTGTAAGGCTTTTCCGCATGGTAAACAAACCTGCTGGGTAGGGCTAGTGGAGCTTCAGCCAAAAGGTAGACCTTCCCGCCCGGTTTGACTTTTACTTTGTTTACGTTGACATCCTATTTCACATTATTTAACTGTGAACTTCTGTTAAGATATATTCTAAATGTGTTGGCAATATATTTGCAATCTATACTTGACGCATGAATTTTCTTTCTTCTTTATTTTGACAGCAAATTGTATTCTAAATAGAAGAAAAAAACAGGATTTAAAAAAAGTCTGTGTTATGGGATTTTATTTACACATCACAGTATTTATGAATAATAATTACTTGAGAATTTAAAATTGTCTTAACACGTTATAGCCATACATCTTTTCTTCATGATTTCTTACCATAAATGGCACGGTATTTTCTGGTGAATGCAAGTAATATGCAACTCTGTTGCTTAATAATTTAAATAAGTTTCTTAAAAATAATATAACTGAGTAGCGTTTTAATAAACTTTGTATTAGTTATTTATTTTAATATTTATCACATTACATCATGAATCTTCAAATAGCTTCATATTTCAAAACTTGTTTTAGCTCAGAAATAAATTACTATCAGGAAACGTAACGTTAATATTTTCTTATTGAAACTGTAATGCATGATGTTTTTAATTTATTCACTTTACACACAGGTCGTCTGTAATTAAAATTCTTCTGTGCCCAATCTTTTAGAATAGCATAACTATTTTTAAAATCCCAAATTTCCACAATATTTTAATAAATCAATAAGTAGAATGCAGATTATGCATAGATAATGGCAAATTGTGCATTTAAATTTGGCTACACACATTTTTAAAGAATGCTAAAAAGTATGAGCTTATAAATTTTTATTACATAATTTTCAACAAGTTATTTTCTGGAATTAAGAGTATAGAAAGAACAAGATTAAAAAAATAAACAACTCGATAAATAGTTGTATTAAAATTTAATGCTATCTTGCAACTATGCTATATTAATTACTGCATGACAATCATAATCGTACATATTAACAATTAAATTAAATTCACATTATCCGTTTTGTAACATACGGTGTTATTGATTTGGCATATTAACTGGAATGAGTTCAAATATTTGGTTTTGTTCCATCAAACAAGCCTTGTTCATATTGAAGTTAAACAATTGAATTGCTCTTTTGTTAACATTACTTAATATTTTATAGTTTATTTAGATGTTGCATGAGCTTTGTAAGAGCACTTTCTTTTGGTTTCTATTGAAATAAAAATTCTAAATAAAAGTTATAAAATTATTTTAAATACTTTTCATTCAAGATTTTTGGCATTACTATCACGAATTTTCAAACAGTTTTATTCCCCCGAAATATTTTGGTTCGGAAGTGAGTGAAATCCTGGAAACTTCATTACTTTCTGTTTGAATATGTAAAATATGTTGGTTTTATTTCACTCATGATATATAAATGTCCTTAAAGGAAGTTTTATCTGTACGCGAACTGTCTGGAAAAATATCATTCATAAAAAAAATCAGAAAATTTCCAAAATGTTCTAATAATAGTAAAGTGTAAATTATGTAAATAGCAATATAAAAGTACGTAATGCAAAGTACGTATGCAAATTGCGTACAAAGTACGTACGCAAATATATCTTTAAAAAATATGTTATGAAATATTCACTTGTAAATTTTTATTTTATCATTTTTACACAAACTGCTTAGCGGAATGAAAATTAAAGTCAAGTTAATAGGATGGTTTAGAATGAACGAAAGTGAAAATAAACAATACAGTATACAGCTGCATTAAAAGTGAATTTATTCTACCGCATTACGAATTTTCTACATGACATTTACGTTCATATTTATTAACATTGAAGTTTCTGCTTTGAAACAGATGTTGTCGACATCTAGATATCGCGTTAGGGTATTATCTGCAACTAATTTAAATATTTGTCTAGTTCTCTCAATCAAACCGCCTTCAAGTCCAGAAATATTGAAGTTATACACTTTAACTTCTATTTTATTAATCCATAAATATTTTATTGTTTAGACATTTACTATACAAAAAAAAATCTATAGCATCCAATTTGACAATTAAAAACTCTACTCATTTTAATTAGTCAAAATATAAATATTTACTACGTTTCTGTTAATAGTTTTACAGTTATTGACAATTTCATAAAGATGTTTCAGTTTCAAATTTCATTAGCGGTACTCTCCAAATTGACATTCGTTACTTATACGAGTAAAGTTTTTAATATTATGATAGTTTTGGAAGGGCATCAGAATGTTTGTACACATTGTTCTGCAGACTGGATAACAGGAAAAATTTAAATTACATGCAAAATATTATTAAATTATTACTTAATCAAACTTGTATGTTTATTAAATAACCCCATTAGCATAATGGTGAGCGTGCCTGGCTACACGCTTTATGACCCCAGTTCGATTTCCGACTGCGCACTGGGTAAGGATCACTCAACCATTCATCCCTTCGGGTCGATGAAATGAGTACAAGGCTTGGTTGGGGACAAACGACTGGTGGTCAGGCGTTAGGTGGATCACATGACCTGGACCTGTGATTGTCCTGTACTGGAATTGCATAGAACCTCAGGGTCAATGGTCAAGAAAACAGAGCTATGCACTGTACGCCACAATCCTTAATTTTAGCGTCATTGGTTTAGTTTTTCATATGTTTTTAAAGACATATTTTTTTGTCTTTTGAAGGTTAACGCAGAAATTGCTGAGAGAAAACAAAGATAAAATGCTAAAACGTTTTTTGTAGTTTACAACAATTTTACATTTTTTTTCATATTATAATGTGTCATTATATTATAAAGTTGTGAGTATCATAAGAGTAGGATATTTGTGTTAGATTTTTTAAGTAGTGTCATAATATAAAAAAATCAGCATGACAAGATTGTTATTTTATTAAATGCAAATGATAATATATAAATGTAATTTAAAATTTGATTCCGAAATCTTTCAATAATTTAGTTTTAAAACTTTTGATAAAAGTGTTTGAAAATTGACATCTGTGCATAAATTTCAGTTGAGATTTTTTTTAGAACTTGTTGTGTTGTTGGAAATTTAAAAGTTAGTTCACCTTATAATAGGCAGACCACCCCCAAACCCAATTTCTTGCATAATAAAATATCATTTTAAATCAAATGATGCTGGCAGCATTTCTACAAATTAATATGATGCCAAATTGTTGAGGGATCTTTACTTGTTTGTTTTTTAAACAATACCGTTTATTCTAGAGAACAGTGAGTTTTACATTTAAATTTCAAAATACTTATTATATATCTTATTACCAGATAGTGCACACAATTATTAAACAAATTTCATTATTATTGACAGGCTAATTACATTTTAAGATGTGAACTTCAGATACATTGAAAAAAGTTTCCTTTTGATTTTGCTATAAAATACTTAAAATGTAAAAACATGACGTCTGATTAGTATAAATTAAAAAATAAGATTATTTTTAATGCAGACGCTTTTCTCTAATTAAAATAGACATATACAAATAACATTAAAAACAATTGTAAACGTTTCGGGTGAGAACTCCACCCCTTATCCGTACAATTTACACACAATCACTGAACATGTCAAAAACCAACTTACTCGTGTGAAACCTGCATCAAAACAACGATTACAGTTAAATTTAAAGTTAACATTTTAAAAGAACAGAATATTCAGCTGGAATATTTCCAGCTTCATTTATTGGATTACCTGCGGGATTAGTGCGCCCGGATTCAAGGAAAATTCGACCTCTGTAAACATTACCATTACGTTCAACAATCGTAGTTTTCAGGTAATGGTCTGTTAAGTCAGATAAGTATAAGTCAGGTAAATGGTCTGTTTCTATTGTATGTGAAATGAATTTCGAGTTTGGGTTCTCAGATTTTAATGAATGTTTATGCTGTCCAATTCGTGTTTGTAGGGTGTGATAATTTCACCCATGTGTACTGTATCATAGTTTTTACATACAATTCTGTAAACAGTGAAAAAATAACGTCAAAATCACTTTAGGAGCAATTAAGAATAATATGAAATTCTTTTATTTTTTGTATAACTACTTTTAAAATATACATAGGGCATTACTTTAAATTTTACTGCCACTTGATGAAAATATTGAAGTCTAATTGTTAAACTATTACAATATTACAAATCAGTTTTAGTGCCAGAAAACACTGAAAATTCATATAATTCAAATTATAATATCTCGAAAAGTTTGGTCTTAGAAGAATGGAATTTGTGCTATTTTACTTCTTAGGGCTCACAGAATTTATTTAGTATAACTTATAGCATCCTTAAACCGTAAAAACTATTTAAAGTTTAACTTGAAAACAAATAACTATTTACGCGTAAGTGACTTTAGTATAATGAAGAAAACATCTTAAACATTTTTGCAATTGGAGCCATAGCTCGAAAAATAACGATTAAGAAACAGCTATTTGATAACGAAAAGAGGAAGTATCCTATATATATATATATATATATATATATATATAAGCCGTTCTTGGTATATATGTATGTATGTTCCTTATACAAATCTACAGTTTTTATCCGATTTGAACGAAACTTGATGTACATACCTTTTAGAACACGAGTAAAATTACTGTCACCTTTAAAAAATTCTCAGACCATTCTTTATCATTTTTTTTTCAAACATCTGCCATAGTTTATCATTACAGAAATCTTTTTTTTCCCAATTTCTAATGCAATAAATCTTTCCTGTTTCCACACTCTAAAAAAAACGGCACAAAATTTAAAAACAAATGATAAAACATTTATTTTCTTTTTATAAGCCAATAAAATTTCAGAATCACTCGCTATATTTTTTTATTTCCGAAATTGAAGTGATTCTAAGAAGAAAATGTGCATTTTGTTTTTATATAAATAAAAAACGATAACTTTAAATGCGTTAAATTGATCTAGTACCTTAATTTAAATTTATTTGTAGTTAACACATCTACTTTAATACAGACGTTTCAATTTCAAGAAAACAATTTAGTAAAAAGGTTAAAAAAATAAAAAAGCTAGGTATGACGTCATATTTTATTAAAGGTTTTGATTTTGATTTTAAACTGAGTCTAAATAATCGTCTGCTATGTTTTATTCCTACTTCGGTTGTAAACTACAGCTGTATCGTATAGCTATACGTTATATTGCTAAGTATTTTATTGGTTTAGAAGCAGTGGCAACATTTTCTTTGATTTATATTAAAGAGAGGGTCATTTCTTTCGTTTAATTTTATGACTAAAAGTGCATATAAAATTGACATAATTTTCATCTAATCATTATAGATTTAATTTTTATTAATGAAAATTTAAGTTTAAATTATAAAATGGTGTTTTATTACCAATAGAAACTCTTGATCTTCTGAAATTAACCTTTATTTTCCTTATAGTATAGGCTTACCCACAGTTACGTTTAAGCCCCACGAAATAAATTTTTTAAATGTTACTGTATTGGCTCGGTTATGCAATTTAGACACAACTTAAAAGTAAATATTAAGTCATTTTTATGACGCCCACTCATATTATCACTATTGATATCACTCCTTAATGTCATTTTTACTAACTGCACGCTTCCATTATTTTATTAACCATTGGGAAAATGGTTGTTGTTTTCGGTCGAAAAGGGACCTCTGGATGTTCACATTTTACTATTTTAACCGTTTTTAACGAAATTCTGTAACTTTAGCAGAATTTTTTAAGCATTTTTTACGAAATTCTGTAACTTTAGAAGAATTTTGTAAGGGTTTTTAACGAAATTCTGTAACTTTAGAAGAATTTTTCTTTGAATAGGCAATATAAATGCATAAAATCGTTATAAAAATGTTAAAGTTACAAAAAGGATAGATGCAAATTATGAGATATGAAAAAAAAGCGGAATTCAAAAATTGAAGTCGGATGAGAAATCGTGTTATAAAGCAAAAAACACGGTCTTCAACTTCAATTTCCTCAAAATATCTTTAGCTCAGACATCAATCTAAACAAAAGTTAAAGTTTCTGTAGAAAGGACCCGATAAAATATTTTTATTTCTGTTTTCTTTAATATACTGTAAATTTGGTACTTTCGTGTTACAGCAGCCCCCAAGGATGAATCGCTAAGCTGCCAAGATTTATCGCCAAATTATAAAGCATGTATGACATTATAATAATATATGATATATATATAACATTTCTTGACGTATGTGGCCAAGTTATAGTCATATATATGATGCATATATGATGTATACATATAACATGTGTATATGATGTATATACGACATATAAGATGTTAATAATATGTGTATAATGACGTAAATGGCACATATAAAAGTGTTTGGAATATATATATATGCGTATATAGGATGCATATATGAGATTTGCGATGATCTTGGCGAAATCATAACAGCAACCTTAGCATAATCATAATTGTGGGGCCGCTATAATACGAAAGTATGGTATTTTTTTTCTGTTAAAATTACCGGCACACTATTTTAGGAAATCTCGCAATTTTCCAGTTTTACAGCTTTTTTTTTCTAGAATAATAGAAAAAATAAAATGTTTTCTTTGGTGATATTCATTTTGGTGTAATTAAAAGTGATATTAAAACATTTACAACTATGAAATATATTTTGAATACTCCTAATATTATACCTTTTTTTAGTTTTAATTTAATTTGGCAATTTAGTTATGGAACATTATACGTAAACCAACAAATTCAGAATTATTTTAATTGTTTTAAGAGCAAACCAGTTAATCTTTTGTAATTGAGACACACATAGATTTAAAAATATCCATTCTTGAAAATTACTTTAAAATCCATAAAACATCCGTTAATTGAGATACGCTTTTCAAACAAATAGCATTGAAAGTACATTTGCGTTTTATTCGACCGCATAAAAATTGAATGTGCTATGTTTAGAAGTAAATGACTTTACCTTATAAAGATCAAATAAGTTAATCTTTCGTAATTGGGTTGCACAGAAAAAAAAATATCCACACTTTAAAATTACTTTAAAATCCATAAAAAATCCGTAAATGCAGATAAACTTTTCAAGCTGCATTTGAAAGTGCATTTTTTTCTAATCGACAGAGTAAAAAATTAAATTGTGCAATATTTACAAGTTACAAAAATGTAGTACAAAGAAAATTTAATGGTTAGGTCATTACTACCGTCAATATGATGCCGACATTACCCAGCTAGCACAGAACTACCAGATTGGCACAAAAATAGTATCTTTCGTCAAGTACTCGAGGTGTTATTTCGATAATAGCGAATCGTAACCAAAAAGTATCGATTCTGTCCTTTCATTCGATATCTTTGGCGATACTTTGATGGGTTATCGACATCGCGCCAGAAATATGGCACAACAACGGAAATCGGCGATATAGGTGATACGTAATTGATACAAATACGTAGGAATTCCGAGATTGCAGGCATAAAAATGTTAAAATAATGGCACAAATGTGGTATTATTGATATCCAATGGTAATCATTTTGAACTGCATTTTTGATGCACATATGACAATATAGATCTTTTGCCAATCTAATGACATTTTATATGTATGTCGGCGAATACTTTTAATCGATTTAATTACACATTTTGTAGTATCGAAACTGTTTTAACCCTTTCAGGGGCAAAGCACTTCGATTGCTACAATGTTAAAACGAATGAATGATACCAGAATTTACAAATTTGGAAACAAAAAAAAGCTAAATTTCACATGCTTCATGAACTTTTTTTATCAAATCGAAATTCTGGTACCATTCGGTAATTAAAATTAAGTGGCTTCATAAATGTACCACCGCACTTGAAAGAGTTATATAATTGAAAAAATCTTTTACATCTATATAAGTATTCATATGCACATTTAAGTTTCAGAATCTTAAATAGTTGCACGATTTTCTCTAAACTAATTTTATAGTAGAGAATTAAGCTTATGTTGTCTTATTTTGAAATGTTAGGACTGACCCCCCCCCCCAAGACCTTGCAGTTACCTTATTTTATGGTGTAGTACTTAACTTCAATTTTCTTTTAACTTAATACAGATATGCTTAGAGAAAGCAATCTTTTTTTAAATATTTTATATAAATCTCTTCATTTAGTTTCATATTTTTGATCGGCCATGTTCATCATATCCAGTGCAATAAACTAGAACTAAATTTTGAAAAGGGTTTCATTTTAAACAAATATTGATAAATTCTGACAATTTTAATTTAAAAAAAATTATGTTTTTTAATGTAAATATCTCAAACGACATACTTCATTTTCAGTTCATAACACAGCTTCATGGTGAAAATCAATATAATAAACACTTGTTAAATGTATATTCATATGTCTATTATATTTCAGTAGTTTTCAAGCAATAAAGCTTTTATACAGATAACCATTAGTATAGCATACACTGCTAAAAATCTTCAGCTTTTGCTGCAGGCTGACACACTCCACCGCTTTTAGAGAAAACGGTTACGTTACTATATTACGGATCATTTTCATTGGTCAAAATAAAGATGGTCTATAAAAGCAGGGGAGTGACTATGCAGCAAAAACTGAAAATTTTTAACAGTGTACAGTTGCTAATCTGCTGTTTTTCGATTATTGTCATTCATCCCTCCTAGTTACATATGAGCAAATATTTTTAAAGGTTGGGGGGGGGGATGATACAGGTTTAAAATCCAATAAAATAGTTAAACATTTATCTCGCACAAATTTGAACATTATGCAAAATGTGAATGTTAACCACTACACACTTAATTTTCCAGGATATTAAATTTTCTTCTAAACGCCACGTGTTTCTATTTTTTCCCATGCAGACTCAACTTTCCCAATTTATATCTAGAAAAATCCATCCTAGAAATTTCCATTGAAACATCTTCTCTATCTAGAACCATCAAATTCAAATCCTTTACAAACTTAGTGATTGTAAATAGCTTAAATTATCAATGAAACTTGAAGAAACAAAATTCGAATTTTTATTAAATTTTTTACAAGTAATAAGTAGTACTCAGTAGTAATCAAACGTAGTGATTGTAAATAGCTTAAATCATCGATTAATCTTGAAGAAACAAAATTCAAATTTGTATTAAATTCTTTACAAACTATAAATAGATATAAAAGTTTATCAAAATGGAATAGCATTGGGGGGAAAAATCTGATCAAATTCCTGGCAAGATAGTTAATGCAACTTTCTCTTTGTTAAAAAGAAAATTTAGTATGAAACTTTTAGTGTACTTTTTGAAAGAGTAAAATTGTTTCAATAACAATGGTAATGGCAAGGTCAAAAACTTAATACAAAACTTGAATTTTTTTTCTTTTGGCTGTAGTTTTCCAAATAATCAGATGGTAATTGTCAGAAATATATTTAGTATGCAAAAACTCACCTGTTTTATAATCTTCATTAATATGTATTAATTTCGTATCAAATATCTTCCCGTATTTACATAAACTAAATCAGTTTGGACTATGATCAGGATTACAGATTTGATTTTGCTTCGCTTTTACATAAATTATACATATACCCCTATAAGAGTGGATAAATACATTTTAATCACAACAGGCAAGATTATTTTCTGACAGGGCGAGTGAAATTTTAGGCAGTCTTTGAAAATTTAAAAAAAAAAAAAAAAAACAAGACATGTTTAAAAAAAAAAAAGTTACAAACCAAAATTTTACTAGTTAGTGTTGCAAAGCAAACATTGTACTTAAAGTTATATCCCATACTAAACTTTTCCCTCTTATGTACAATTCAATTTTATAAAAGAAATATTATGAAATTATTTGTAAAAGTAATAAACAATTTCTTTTTCAGTTGCTTACATCTTGTCATAACAATGTTCAGCTGTATTTTGCATCTTGTTGGCTAGTGAAGTAACTCATTGTCGATAAAATTTTCTGATAATTCTCCCACATCTGCCTGTGTAGTTATTTATATTTCATTCATGTTTCACATGAATAACTTGATCACATTCATCATAAAATGTACTATAGTCATCACTACAATAACATCTCTGTTGCTCCACAATTCGACCTTAAGAACACTTAAAAGCTGCTCCAAAACAAAATGCACAGAACAAATTAGTAACAATTGAAGATTTGAAAATATTTATGACAAAAAAAAAAAATTGTTTTTCTAAAATGGCATCGTTTACATACTTAACAATACTTTAAAAGTTTAAATTTGTCTTCAAACTGCAATAATATTGGTTGAACTTTCATTTTTATTTTTTAGATTAGCTTCATTGATAAACTATCTTACAATTTATTTTTAATTAAACAGGAAAAACTATTATCAAGGCTATTTATAAAAAAAGACTTTTTCTTTTTTAGTTTGTGCAGATAATTTAAAATTGTTGATATACTTAACCCATTCAGGACCATGGTATCATATATGCAACCTCAAAAACAGCATACAGAATTTGTTTTAGGCACCAGTAAAAAATAAAAGTAATATTTGCTTTCTCTAATTAGAGCACTTTTGCGATAGTTTAAGTAAAGGTAGCTTCTTTTTAAAAAGTGGTGCCAACCAAATAAAATTTGTGTAAAAGCCGCCGGTCCCGAAGGGGTTAAAAGAAACATTTATGAGAAATAAATTGTATAAAGTATTTTACATTTTTGGCTAAAGTATAATAAACTTTATAAAAATCCTTTTTTGATATTAAGATTTGAAAAAAAAAAAGACAATATAAATACATGGTTATTTATTTATTAAAATCAGAATTTTCTGATACATTAGGTTGTTTTTTTCGACAGCCCAACTCTCTCTCTATCTGTTGCATATTGCAGCCACTTGGCTATCCAGCTTTGAATGTCACTAACAGCAGCATCTTCAAACAGTTTGTTGTGTCTCACTGAAGCTAGAAAATATTTAAGAATACAATATTAGTACATTATTTGCATATAAATTAACAAGACAAATAAATTAGTTTTGGTAAGATAGGGTTTAAATAAGATTTTATTTCGGAAAGCTACAGAAAGAAATATGAGACTTTGGTTTAATCTCAAGTGACTGCCAAATTTCGTTATATATTTCAATGACCGACTGATGAAATCAGATATTTTTTTTCCACGACTGCCGAAATATGCATTTTTTTTTTTTTTTTAACAGTGAACGACTGCCAAAATTTGCAATTTTTAATAATGAACGATCGACACATTTTCTGATGCATTTCAATTACCGACTAATGAAATCAGCATTTTTTTTTGCTGCGATTGAATGACGAATTAATGTTTTTTTTTTTTTTTTTTTTACAGCGACTGCTGAAAATTACAATTTTTATCAACTACTGACTGACGAAATTGGTAATTTTTTTATATGGCTGACTGACAAAATTGATTTTTTTTTTTTTCTACAGCGAGTGACTGCCGAAATTTGAGATTTTTTATTAACCAATGATCGACAAATTTTGAGATTCATTTCAGAGATTGATTGGTGAGACTGAAAAAATTACAGAATTTTTACGATTTTTATCAACTGATCAACAAATTTCCCGATATATTACAATGACTGATTGACAAAATCAACAATTTTTTAATGCGATTGACTGGAGAAATTATTATTTTTTTTTACCACTTCATAGACTAAGATCACGATTTTTATCAGCCATCGATTAACAAAATTGGCAATTTTGTTTCTGACATAGTTTCTGAATAAGAACACCTGGCCATTTCATGTATTAGAAAACAAAAATGAATTTAGAAATGTGTCAGAAAGTAGTTCTTTTGGATTTGAGAACACAGGGCTTGAATTTCAGGGCGGGATTGCGGGATTCGCGCCGAAAATTTTGAAATCTCGCCCAAAAAAATATCGTGGGCGGGATCCTCCCACCCAAAAATATTCACCTTTTGCCGGAGAAATTAGCGTTATTTAATTTACCTGCAACCGCACGATAAATTTCGTGATTTTTTCCCAAAACCGATTGATGAACTTTTCCGCAACAAATCGAACTTTGCTTTTTTTCCCCCTGCAACTGATCGACGACCTTTGCGTTTTTTAAACGACTAATTGACAAACTTTGCACTTTTTAAGCGACTGATTGAAGAACTTTGCGTTTTTTCCATGACAGATCGGCAAACTTTGCGTTTTTAAAACGAGTAATCGACAAACTTTGCGTTTTTTGCATGACAAATCGACAAACTTTGCTTTTTTTCGCGACTGATCAACCACCTTTGCATTTTTTTCACAATAAATTGACGACCTTTGCATTTTTTCCGCGACAAATTGACGAACTTTGATTTTCTTTCGTGACTGTTCGACGAACTTTGTGTTTTTTAAACGACTAATCGACAACTTTGCATTTTTTAAGCGACTGATTGACGAACTTTGTATTTTTCCCATGACAGATTAGCGAACTTTGCGTTTTTAAACCGAGTAATCGACAAACTTTGCGCTTTTTCCACACCAGGGGTTGATGCAGGTTTTTTTTTCTTGGGGCCCATTTTGTGAAAAGTAAAGGTTATTTTTGTGAAATTTTATTATATTTTTGTGAAAAATAACATTTTGTCTGGATCGACCCTTGACGACAAATCAACAAACTGGTTTTTTCACGACTGATCAACGACCTTTGCATTTTTTCCGCGACAAATCGACGACCTTCGCGTTTTTTCCGCGACAAATTGACGAACTTTGATTTTCTTTCGCGACTGTTTGACGAACTTTGCGTTTTTTCCATGACAGATCGACGAACTTGGCGTTTTTTAAACGACTAATCGACAAACTTTGTGTTTTTTCCATGACAAATAGATAAACTTTGCTTTTTATTGCGACAAATCGACTACCCTTGCGTTTTTTCGGCGACAAATTGACGAACTTTGATTTTCTTTCGCGACTGTTCGACGAACTTTGTGTTTTTTAAACGACTAATCCACAAACTTTGCATTTTTTAAGCGACTGATTGACGAACTTTGCGTTTTTTTCCACGACAAATCGACAAACTTTGCGCTTTTTCTACGACCAGGGGTTGATGTAGGATTTTTTTCTTGGGGCCCATTTTGTGAAAAGTAAAGGTTATTTTTGTGAAATTTTATTATATTTTTGTGAAAAATAACATTTTGTCTGGATCGACCCTTGACGGCAAATCAACAAACTGGTTTTTTCACGACTGATCAACAACCTTTGCATTTTTTCCACGACATATCGACGAACTTTGCTTTTTTTTTCGCAACAAATCGACGACCTTCGCATTTTTTTCCGTGACAAATTGACGAACTTTGATTTTCTTTCGCGACTGTTCAAAGAACTTTGCGTTTTTTCCATGACAGATCGATGAACTTGGCGTTTTTTAAACGACTAATCGACAAACGTTGCATTTTTTAAGCGACTGATTGACGAACTTTGCGTTTTTTCCATGACAGATCGACGAACTTGGCATTTTGTAAACGAGTAATCGACAAACTTTGCGTTTTTTCCACGACAAATCGATAAACTATGCTTTTTTTTTTGGCGACAAATCGACAACCTTTGCATTTTTTAAATGAGTAATCGACAAACTTTGTTTTTTCCACGACAAATCGACAAACTTTGCTTTTTTCGCGACTGATCAACGACCTTTGCATTTTTTCTGCGACAAATCGATGAACTTTGCTTTTTTTTCACGACAAATCGACGACATTTGGGTTTTCTTCTGCGACAAATTGACTAACTTTGCTTTTCTTTCGCGACTGTTCGACGAACTTTGCGTTTTTTAAACGACTAATTGACAAACTTTGCATTTTTTAAGCGACTGATTGACGAACTTTGCATTTTTTAAACGAGTAATCGACAAACTTTGCATTTTTTCCATGACAAATCGATAAACTTTGCTTTTTTTTGCGACAAATCAACGACCTTTGCATTTTTTAAATGACTAATCGACAAACTTTGCACTTTTTAAGCGACTGATTGACGAACTTTGCATTTTTTCCATGACAAATCGATAAACTTTGCTTTTTTTTTCGCAACAAATCAACGACCTTTGCATTTTTTAAATGACTAATCGACAAACTTTGCACTTTTTAAGCGACTGATTGACGAACTTTGCATTTTTTCCATGACAAATCGATAAACTTTGCTTTTTTTTTTCGCAACAAATCGACGAACTTTGTGTTTTTTAAACGACTAATCGACAAACTTTGCCCTTTTTAAGCGACTGATTGACGAACTTAGCATTTTTTTCATGACAGATCGACGAACATTGCGTTTTTTTCACAACAGATCGACGAACATTGCGTTTTTTTCCGCAACAGATCGACGAACATTGCGTTTTTTTCCGCAACAGATCGACGAACATTGCGTTTTTTTCGCAACAGATCGACGAACATTGCGTTTTTTTGCGACAGATAGACAAACTTTGCGTTTTTCCGCGATCGATCCAGGAATTTTGCATTTTTTCTGCGATCGATTGACGAACTTTGGGTTTTCTCCGCGATCGATTGACGAACTTTGGGTTTTTCCCGCGATCGATTGACGAACTTTGGGTTTTTCCCGCGATCGATTGACAAACTTTGGGTTTTTTCCGCAATCGATCGACGAAATTCACATTTTTTCTGCAATCGATCTGCATTAATGTAATTCTTTAAGCGGCACGTAAAATAATAGTGGTGTTTAAGGATATTTTTTTTTCTCCCTCCCAACTATTACAACTCCCCACCATTTAAAAATGTTGGGAGGGAGACTCCCCTCCTTGGAAAAATTGAATTTCAAGCCCTGGAACAGCTTTAAAGTCAACAAGCATTTCTCATCTTACAGAAAAAATGAATTGACTGTTTCTCTTTCAAACTTTGGAGATCTATTTAAAATTTCAATGCATATAGAACTTAAGAAAATACTAGGGGGGAGTTTCAGGTTTTACCTATATTTCATTAAGGATATAATAAAACAATTTTATTCAGAAATTGATATTGATGCCATCATCCGGAATATGTATTTTTCATACAAGTAATTAAAAATAAAGACACATACAGGGGTAGTACTACCCTAGATGATATTTCAGGACACATTTGCTTGGCATTGTAACCGAAAAAACCCTTAACTGCTTCTTTAATATATTTTATTATCATAAATAGCACACGACATACACATTTTTATTGTTGTAAAAGTATGCATTTAAAAGAAAAGTAATTTTACCAGAACCCTTGACAAAGCTGCTAAAAATTTGCTATTTTTGCATTACTGAAGGACGAAAATTTTGATTTTTTCTTCACTGATCGACGAAAATTGCAAAAGATTTTCTTTTTTATTACTGATTGTTAAAAATTGGGATTTTATTTTTGTGACTGAGAGACGAAAATAGCAAAATTTTTAAATGGTTAATCAATAAAAATTGCGAATTTTGGTAACTGATCACCAAAAATTGCGATATTTTTTTGTGCAAATTGATGAAAATCACTATTTTTAACGATAGATAGAAGAAAATTGTGACTTTCGTAAACGTTTTGCATCAGTAAAAAGGTACACCTACCCCCTATTTGATGATATCAAATGCCGATATAGCACAAAACTCGCAAAATTTCAGGAATATTAGAACAGACTACCAAATTTCAGGACATTTCAGGACATTTTTATTTTTTTCAGGAATTTCAGGACAAGTACTACCCCTGCACATAAGATTTTGTAAAGTTTCTGAAAATTTTTTAAAGAGAACATAACTATAAGTTTCCAATATTTTCCAAAGTTATAAAAGTTGCTCTTGTGCTGGCCTGTCACAAATGTACCTTGTGAAAGACTCATCTCCAGTGCACAAAATCGAATAAAATCAGAAATTTATTTAGCAACCCAATTGTTAAAAGGTCCAAAACATTGGTGAGCATTGAAAAATATAGATTGTTGTGTATATATAGAGCTCGACTTTCTTCCTTTTTTAAAAATATAAATAAACATATATATACATGTATATAATATATATATAATAATCACGTATATAATAAATAAACATGTACATAATTATTCTGAGTTCTCGATTTCAATTTTTAAAAAGCTTTTTGTCATGTCTGTATTAATGCAATTCTTCAAATAGTATATAAAATAGTGGGATAGCTTATTTTTCTCCCCTCCATTTATAAATAATGGAAAGGAGACTACCCTCCTAGTAAAATTTGAATTTCAAACCCTGTCTATAGATAAAGCAATTCCAAATAAAAAGCCTGGCGTTAAAATATGAAGACATAATGAGTAAATAGACAAATGTTACCAGAAACTAAATTAAATCCTTTGGTGGATTAGTACTTTATTTTAGCAGCAAGTGTCAATGGGGATAAAAATATACGACTTTTGACCATATATAGAATACACTGTAGCTGAGGTTTGTTGTTAAAATTTGCAAATCACACAGAACAAATTTTGCACCAAACAAGAAAGTTACTGCCACGAGATTTACAGAATGGCACACCCTGCCCACCTCTTGAAGCATCGATTCCACTACAAAACTTATTAAAAATTAATACTTATGTCAAGAAGTTTTAGGTAGGTAGACTTGACACGCTCTGAAACCCAAAAATCAGATTTTATTTCAGAAAGCCTTTTGAAAAAAAACATTTTTTAAAAATGCAAGCATGTTTAGTAGAAGTTTAATTTAAAATTGTGCTTGGATGTCTTAGAAGATTAAATATCATTTTTACTCAAGAACAAAATATATACTACTTCTTAAATGTAGAAAAATTCAAGCATATTATATTTAGATTAACTACGAACTGAGGAATTTTTTTTTCTACATAATCCCATACAAAACAAAAATGAAGATTTAAATTTTTATCTGAGGCAGCTTTTGATAGTCAAAATAACAGAGTATTGAAAAATGTAAGAAAATCAGAAGAAATATGTCAAAAATCAGGAATATGAAGTCTCGGTAGGTAGACAAAACTGCAACAAGCTTGATGACGTGCTTGTACATTCATGGAATGAACACACTACAAAACTTACGATTCCATTGTACTTCGTTGCTAAGATATTTGAAATTAGGACCTCATTTTCCTGGTTGCATTATGGGCATCTTTGCTACCATAGGCTGAAGAAAAAGTTAATCTGAAAAAAAAAAAGTTACAAATGTATTTTATCAAAGATCAGAAGAAACAGTTTTGCTATTTCATATACAAACTAGTGTAAATAGTTTGTTTAAATTGCAATATTGTAATTAAATTTTATTTTGAATTTAAAATTATACACCCTTATTAAGAAATGTGATTTATGTTACCAGCATACAGGTAAACATCCATCTATTCTATGTGCAAGCTGAATCAATTTGTGCATCAGTCAACCCTTCACCCTTACGGTTAAGATGCAAAATTAAACCAAAAAATGGTATGGTTTCATGATTTGATCCATTCATATTACACACATTTTCAATATGCAGCTTAAGTGAACTTTTTTTTAGAAGACTTGACCAAACATGACATGCATCAACAATTGTAGCAGTATCTCGTTGAAGAATATCTAATCTCCAAGGTCAATCTCCAACATTGTTAGTTTTTACTTTTTCGATTTTAGTTCCCATTATTTAATATAAGGTTACTTTTACTTTCAGAACCGGTTCCAAAATTAAAAATGCTCACTTAAAAAACTGCAACAAAAATCGGAAAAGTAAAATGTCGGAGATTGATCTCAGCTATCCTAACAAAAAAATCAGTTAAAAATATTAAAAAGAGCGAGAAATCGCGCTAGAACCTTCCCATAGACTTAACATTAGCTTGAGCGTTTCTTCCCGTGACTAGTGTAGGCTCTTAACAAAATTTATGATCAACTAATTGAAAACAGACACAATTTGCTTTTTACACTCACAAAAAACAAACTATTAAGATTTAGTAATCAGTTTAAGAAAATTATATGTTTTATACAACAAAATAATTTGTTTTTACTGTCAAATTTCAGCATAAATATGGTCTGCTTAGCTGAACAGAACGAAAACCAGAAAAAATTATTTGTAATGAAGCTGCAAGTTTATCTAAATTATATAGTTTAACTTTCAGCAGCTTTTATAAGTATTGTCCGACATAATTATTGATTCTACATTTAAAAATTCAGCTTGGTAAAGTTTGGGAGAGGGGAGCTAGAAAAGACACTATAAGAGCAAAAATTCTTTATCTACAGAACGACATAGCCAATAACAGTTAAAAAATTACTTTACATTTGTTTTAACTGAAAATATCAAAAATATTGGCTATATATCAAGATATACATCCCTGAACCCTGACAAAAATAGAAACTTACATTTATATAAAATACCAAAATCTATTAAAATCATTTAGAATGTAAAATTTTATCTTTAAAAAGCATGAATTATCATTAAAAACATGCATTAACAAATAACAAAACAACAATAAAATAATTCATCAAAAACGAATTAGGCAAGTTTTATTAAAAAAATTATCAGGCTGCAGTTTACCATATCCTCTACAAATAGGTTTCAAGAATGTATTTGTGCATTTTATTTAGAATTTATAGATTAAAGTCTATCCAACTCTGCTAAATAATTCCTTTAATGATATTTTATTAAAATTAGGTTTTTGAAGTGAAAATTTTAACCATATTTAAAACGAGTTTATGCCGCCACATTAAAAAAACTTACCATCCCTGATTTAAGCATATATGAGGCATTTCATGTTTTTATTGCATTAAAAATCTGATTAAAAACAAGTCCAGAAAACCAAAACTTAATTAAAAAAATATATACCTACACAAAAAATTTATATTTATCATGTTACATAATCAAAATAAGATCCTTCCCCATTAACCGCTTAGCATGAAAAAAAAGGGATATATCATCATATAATGTCCAATAAACAACTGGTGGGGGGAGGGGGGAGTATTGTGAAAACTGAAAAATCCCCCATAACTTCTAATTATGAAACGTATCGAATCTGTTTAAAGTTATCTAGAAAAAAGGTCGAAAATTTATGTATGACAGATTTTTGATATAATTAAAAATGGCCTCAAGAGGTAGGGGGGGGGGGGGAATAGGAGTTTCAGAAGAAAAAAATTCATAAGATATCAAATCCGCTTAAATTTATTATAAATCCTCTTAATAGTATCTAAAACTTTTATATTGACAAGTTTTTTTATAGGACCAACCCTTACAGAAAAAAAAAATTCTGCCAACTCTGCTTACTTGATTTACAACTCTGCTTACACAGGTAGATTTCAAAGTGGGCGGTTCCAACTGCTGCATCATGGTAAAAAGGTAATCGTTGACAGATCGTGGAAAAAAAAACGCAAATTTAGTCAAAAGGCCGTGAAAAAACGTGAATTTCATCAAAAAAAAAAAAAAAAAGAGTTTTGTTGAAGGATCGTGGAAAAATGCGAATTTTGCCGAAGGGCTACAGAGAAAACGTCAACTTCGTCAAAGGAACGTGGAAAAAACATTTAATTTTGTCGAAGGATCAGGGTAAAACGGTCAATTTCGTCGAAGAAACGGCAAATTTCGTCGTCAGGTCGCGAAAAACGGCAAATTCTGCCAACAGATCGCCAAACAACGGCAAATTTCGTCGAAGGATCGCTAAAAAACTGTAAATTTCGTCGAAGGATCTCGAAAAAAAAAACCCGGCAAATTTCGTCAAAGGATCTCAAAAAAAAAAAATAAATAAAAAAACAGAAAATTTCGTCAAAGTATCGCAGAAAAAACGCGAAATTCATCAACGGATCTGGGAAAATGCCTAATTTTGTTGACAGATTGCAATAAAAACACAAATTTCGTCAAAGAGCCGCAGAAAAACTTGTTTTTCGTCAAAATACTGTAAAAAAAAACAAAAAAAACATGAGTTTTGTTGAAGGATAGTGGAAAAAATGCGAATTTCGTCAAACGGCCGCAGAAAAAATGTTAATTTTGTCTAATTTCATTCAAGGATCACAGAAAAAACGTGAATTTTGTGAAATAGTCCCGGAAAAGATGCAGCATTCCTTTAGAAAACAGCAGACACACAAAGTTCTATGCCTATTAATACAGGCATAGTTTTTAATCTGAAACAATATACTGAACTAACTTTTGAAAAATCCGGTTAACTTGAACCCAATTTGCAAGAATCTACACTCAGCCCGAAATCGACTCGAATCAAAGGCAGAGTTAATCCAACCTGCAACAAGAATAATTATTGCCGAGAGGGGATTTTCTCCCCTCCCCCCTCTGCTGTAACTTTTCAGAATGTTTGCTGTGAATTTCAGAATTTTTTTTTACTCAGAAAGGCTGATAAATGTTGATGCCTCAATTAATTAGCACTACAACTACAACAGCAGCAAGAATAGATTTATATGATATATTGCGTATTGCAGACTATTTTTGAAAACATTATTAGCGTTGCAGACACTTGAAGATAGTTCTGCCACTGGGTCGCCAGTTTTTAAAGTTTAATCGACGAGTGGCGACTGCATATTTTTACCTTTAATTAAGATGCATTAAAAAATCAAGAAATTTGTCTATTGATCGCAAGAAATCCCCCTTCCCCCAGAAAATTTACTTATCGGTCACAAGAAAAACTGCAAAATTCAGCAATCAGTAGCAGGAAAATATTCTGAAATTCGTCAGTCATGGGAAAAAAAATAGCAAAATTCGTCCATTGATAGCATGAGAAAAATCGCTAAATTTGTCAATCGATTGCAGCAAAAAAAATTAAGAGAAATTTGTATATCTGTCACGAAAGAACATTTATTTTTCTTGGAATGCTGTATTGAAATTTGTAAAGTAGCATAGAGAGAGGAAAAACGACTAATTCGTGTTCCAGAATTTTTTTTTTTTTTTTTTTTATTTATTTTTTTTTTTTTTTTGAGATAGTAATTATTTAGATATTTTTTAATAAATTATATTGTTTTAAAGAAAAATGTTCCTGAAATAAATGGCTATTTTTTTGGAAAGGAGGGGGGGGGGCAGGTACTAGATAGGCAGCATAGAAATGCATAGAAAAACTTTAACGTACACATTGATCAAGGAAATGTGTTTTTTGGAATAATAAATATTTTTTTAAACAAATTTTTTGAGTAAAAAGAAACTTAAAATACAATGTTTTAAATGACCATTAACATATAAAATTTAAATTTTCATACTACTATCAAAACAAAAACATACAATTTTTGCAAGAAAATAAAAATGATATAAATAAATTAATTCAGATTTTCACTCAAAAACAAAAAACTCATGAACTGTGAAACATTATTTTCTGCCAAAGATTGGTTTGATTAAAAGAGTCAACAGTAACATAGATTAAAAAAAAAAAAAATACAGGTTATTTTTTTAAAAAACAACTTTTACTACCCTATATTGTATCTTGCTGACTGGTAAAAACAGGTCTTTGGCTGTTAAACTACTAAAAACAAATTTCCACTCTTGTGCATGCAAAAGAATTTTGCACACGAATACAACAAAAAATTACTGGATGCAGTGAATTAGTTGAATCTCAAACGAAACGAAACGTTCAAGAAATTTGGAAAAACTCGATCACTAAAGTATCAATAACTTTTAACAATAAAATTTACAATAAAACTAAAAATGAAAACAAAAAATAATCTTTGATATTTATTCACTTAGAAAGTGATTTGAGCCGATATTAAAAAAGCATGCATCACTTATTTCAAAATGTAATTCAAGCTAAACACATAACCCTAACTACATGTTTTTATACGTTCGCGAAAGATTTACTTAAGTAAGATGACTTAAATACTTAATTCATTATAAAACAGGAAAGATACAAAATGTTAAAGCTAAACAGCTAAAACTATAGAGAAAAAACTTACTTAAACTGGGATATTCTGCAGACTGAATGTTGATGTACACAAACAAACTAATGCGCGCGGCAATTGAAGATTGAAGTGTGGGTCAAGTGTGTTGCCACTGCGGTTTAGATAAATGCCCAGACGACAATGATAGTATATGGATGATTAATCGGCGGGTGTTAATAAATTATCATATCCATGGCGTCAAATGGATTTTGCTTTTCGATAAACTAGTGGCGCGACGCCACACTATCCTTTGTAGTCTAGGTATCGGATACCTAGTAATTGACACGGATTTTGTGGCGCGTAAGATTATCGCCATTTTTTTACAGTACAGACACCACTTATTTGATAAAACTTTAATTTGCCATGAAACATTTATCGGAATGTTACATGAAAATCGATGTATCTGACAATAATGATATTACTTATACCAATTCGTGACATTTCTGACAATTCTGTGTTTGCTGGGTACTCACGGGTATGTTTTTGTTTTATAATACAGATAGATGTCATATGAAAGCGAATTCGCAAAATGTTACGACATTTGGTTGATTTTTTCTTCATTGTCATGAAAATCCTAAATTTTTCTATTGTATGCGCAAACAAAACGCGCATTCTCATTTATAAAGCTAAGAAATTTTACTAGGGTTGTGTCAAAGTAATGCTATTTTTTCTGATTGTCCATTTATAGATTTATGGTTGAGAATGCTCGAAGCTCCGTTATTGTTATTGTCGTATTATTGTATTTTAATTTATGTTAACCCGGGCAAGGCCGGGTGGTTCTGCTAGTTATAAATATTGCGATTAAAATTGTCGAGATTGAAAGGAATTTAGTGCTATATATATATATGGAATCTTTTCTGAATCTTTTGGTGAATGACAATTAAGCGGTCCAGGCCACAAAACTCTTCAAGTTTTTGAAAAAATGTTTAATTGTATTACAAAATTATCTGTTTGTTTTTTTTTCGCTTAAAATGACGTTTAAGTTATGTTTCTATCTTAATTAGAACAGGATATATTAATTTTTTGTTTACAAAATCTAGCTTTCAAGAAGTGGTTGTCATAGAAAAGTTTTTGCATTTTTCTGCATAACGGTTTTTTCAACAATTCTTGTCTTTAATTGTTATAAGTCAAGAACTGTTAAAGATAAATGGTTCAAACTTGGATCATGTTTTTTTTTTCAATTATTTTACTTTATTTTTGATTCCACAAATTTGAAAAAAAATTACTTTTGAAAATATGATTTTTTCCAAATAAGTTACATCATTTAAAAAAATATTTTAATTTAAAAAAAAAATTAATATTTAAAAAAATGCTGCATCATAATTAAAACTTATACATTTCTGTTTAAATGAAAAAAATATATTAAATTTTTCGAATAATATTTCGAGTTAGAACGATGTTAAATTAACCCACTTTTTAATTTTTAAATTAAATTTTTATTTTAACTTTATGAGGTATTGTATGATTGAATTTTGTTTACAAATACTATAGTTAACCCTGACAAAAATACTCAAAATTCTAATTCAATAAAAAAAAGGTGTTCCGGACCCCTTAATTTGGACCTTGGTTATGAACAAAAAATTGGTGAGGTAACACTCAGATTGTGTTGAATTTTTTCATGATTCTTTTCATCTTTTCTGTATTATATATTACTAACACTTAACATTACAAAACTTTGCAACACAACAAAAGATCAATATTTCTTTCTTCATAGAGAAACAGCGGCGTGATGTAACTGAAACAGTTTCTTTTATTTATTAAAGAAAGAAAACACCTTCTGCATCAAATATTCTCATGTTTCCACTAAAGTTTCTAAGGCATCTTATTGCTTATTTACTTACGGTGATACTCTTAAGTATTTTCAATATATTTTCTTTTATCCATCTCGCAAACATTTGAAATATCATTTTGTTATCGATGTTTTTTATTCTTTCTTCTTACATATTTTCAAAGACATGTTTGAATACGCTTTTTTAAGTATCCACATATGTTGAATTTCCAAAAGAGAAAAAATTTGCTCGAAATGTTTTGATAAAATACAAATGTTCTCAATAATAACACATGGAAGTAATTTATTTTTCTAAAATTTTACAACTGTCACAGGTGAAAAATTTATTATTTATGCATGCATGCAAAGAAAATAAATGTTAGAAAAAAGTCACTCCTATTTTAATTCTAAAATACATACAAAGTTTACAAAATGAAAGAAAAAAAATTCGACATCAATTTATTATAAATTTCATATTTTATTATTCATTTCAAATCATCTTGTTTACATAGTAAGCACATTTTTTGAAGTAATAAGAATTTCGATGGTAATAACATCTTCGTTTTTAAGTTATGCACCCTCTCCTGTTGTTTTAAAGTTATCGTTCTTAGAATGAAATCCCCACTATGATTTTAAGTTTAAACGACGTTTACTTGTTTTTAATATGTAATGAATATAAAATTTTCCTTTTTCTTAATTTTCTTTATACTCAATATTAAATGAAATGTTCAGTTATATCCAAGATTAAATTTAGATTTAGAATTTTTTTAGATCGCTGACCAGGCTCCTACCTGCCGACCGTTACAGGTTAATATACCTGGCCGCGGGGCGAAGTTTCGCCTCATCGCCGCATGCCGGAAATGTACTTGATTAGTCTTTAGGCCATCGTGGCTGCACACGAAAAAAAATTAAACCCAATTTGGGTTGAAACATTCTGGGGTATGAACCCAAATTGGGCCATACCTGTATTGGTTACCACTGTGTACCCATTTTGGGCACTTTTAAACACCCATTTTGAAAATGGCTATTTAACAGTGCCCAAAATGGATACACATTGGTAACCAAAAGAGACATGACCCATTTTGGGCTCATACCTAAGAATCGTTCAACCCAAATTGGGTTTTTATTTTTCTGTGATTTTTTATTGCCTTCGTTTATTTTCCTGGGTTGGCCGGTTACTAAATAATGATTTGCTAGGTCAGTTCGGTACTGCTCTAGCCAATGACCAGGCTGAGGGCACACTTGCCGGGTGTACTCAGCCTAACGATTTTGTTACTGCCTGGCAACGGGCAGCACATGGCGGCGAGCTGCTTGACAGGCACCCAGACCGTATTGAATAACTGAACCTGTACTTTGTTGATTAACTTGCTTGGCCGGTCGCTAATGATAATTAAACTTATTGCTTAAGTCCTGCACTGTACACATACTCATCATACATTTTTTTTTTCGGTTAATTACTCATGTTGGGTGTTTTTCTCATACGTTTTGTCGCTGTCTTATTTTATTTTGTCTCTGTCGTAGTGATTTTCGCTTGGCTTTATTTTGCCATTTGTAGGATAGTGTTTATTCTATGTTGAAGGTCACTTTCTTTGCATTTCTCACAATCAGGGGATGTCGTTTTTTTACTGTCGACAGTGTGCTTTGGTATTTATATGTCTTGGGTTGTTACATGCGAGCTTGTCGCTGGGTATTTGTCACATTGCGAACTTATCGCTGGGTGTTTGTCATTTTGCAAATTTAATGCTGGGTTGTCATCATTCTTGTTGCAAAATCGCACTATGGCACTCAGTCCTTTAACCTTGTTAAGGCTGCCTTCAATCATTTTTTTCTCATTTTCTATTGACGGGTGAATCTTGTTTTCTATGAATTCGCAATTTTGTGATAAGTACATTGAATCCTAATGGCTGTTATCAATTTGAATTTATTGTAATTTTTTTGCAGAGCTATTTGTTGAACATGGTGCCCTATTGGGTTGGGGCTTGTTCCATGGCCATTCGTTTGTCATTTAATTATAAAACCGTTCCACTTGATTTTTATTTCTTGTTCACACTGCTGAATTTATTTCATTTTTTGTGTGAATGTGCATTTTTGGCAGTCAGTCCAGTAAACTTGGTTACGGCCATTATCACTGTAGCTTAAGTAATGACTTCATGTGAAATACTATCTGGTAATCAGTCCCTCATAATTGATTTTCAAGCATAAATTTTAAAAAAAAAATGGAAAAAGTGATTATTTTGTAGGGGAAGTAACCGCTGGGAAAATTGTTGTATATTTTGCTTTTTAAGTTTTCATAGTGTGATATTATATCTATGTTATCTACCAACCATCTGATCACTTAGATTTAGTATTTATACACATACAAGATAAAAATGAAATAAACCATAAATTCTGAAAGATTTCTTGTTCAGAGCGATTAAGAATCGAGAAAACTGGTATTTACGGCCGAAAACTAACGAGGAAAACTGAAAAAAAAAGTCATATGCGGTCCAATGAAAACAAATTTTTCGTCTACAATATAATCTACACGATCGGTGTCAAATCAATAAAAAAATAAACATATAAACGCGAGCGTTTATTACTTCTTAAATACTTTTATGATGCTACTTTAATTAGACATAAAAGCAGACACCAAAATACTCAATAATGACATAATTTAAGATACAACACAATTTTAGTGTTTATTTCATTCATTCAAAACCAGGGACATCATAGAAAGTGAACACACAAAACACAGATACATACACACGCAGACATATATATATATATTCCCGTCTAATTCACGAATTTGCACCTTAAAATAATTTTTACTTTCTTTCCCTATGGCAAATTTCAATTGTTTCAACGCCTAGTAACTTTTCTTTCTCGTATAAAAATCCATTCCATTTTTTAATATTATATTTAAGCTGTAATCCTATTTTTAATTCTGAAATTTCTTATTCTTCTTTCATTTCTGTTCCAATTTTTCCGTAAACCAGTAATAAGTTCCGGCACGTTGTCTGATTGGTTCAGAACTCTTGTCACAATGCGCTTTTTCGGAGTCTTGTACTACTACACCGTCACCCATATAAGCTTATGCACGACTTCAGAGACCACTATTTTTCACGTTTCTTCCCGGTCATCAGAAACTGCGCGATATCAGTGATTAGTGGAAATTTTATACACTACTAGTAAGGCTGTAAGAAACTGGTTGTTGCTGTTGTTTAGTTGTTTATTTTTATGTTGAAGTTTTTAATATGAAGACTTAAAAGTAAGTTGATATGGAATTAATAGGTAGTAGGTAGAGAGTCTTCCATTGAAACTGTGGGCATGCCTTTCGTTAAATAAAATGTTGTGCTGACATTTGTTGACTGTTCTCTCGGTTGTGAAACTCCTTGGATTTTGTCTTCATGTTTTTCTCGTAAAACAACTCGGTTGTGTCTGACTACTGACTGATTGACAACACGACTGATACAGTGGATTATCGTTGATATTTCTCAACAAGATCGCCGCCCGGCTGCTATTTCCATAGTGGCAATGTCTCTAGCTCACATCCGCTGTTTTATTGCTGTAGTAATTACTATATGCACAGAATCATATTTCATCCCAAGTTCTAGCAGATATCGTCTTCACTAACTGTAATTGTGATATGTATATATATATATAATTATCAATCAATGTACGAATTTAAAATGTTTAAGAATTAAGATCAGGAATATAAACTAAACAATGAAAATTATTTGAACAGTAACAAAAACAGAAATATTAATGAACACAAAAAGAACAAATCAACATTACAAATCGACCGACACAGTCTTCGCTCATCAGTGGGTGTAAAGGCAGTTTAAACTACTTCCCCCTCTTATTTTCTTAAAAACAACAGCACTATCAGCAGGTTTTGAAAGGTAAAGCTAATTTTACGTTAAACACAAAATATATACTAACAGATGAAATAAATTCTTTACTGACTAGTAATCAGCAAAAACTATTTCTACAAAATGCAACTTTGCAAATTAAAATCACTAAGCCAAAAAAACAATACAAATAAATCAGTAAAAACTTAATGTATTCAATAATTCATATATATATATTAATTATCTTGTTTTCTTGTATATATATAATACATATATGTTTCTCTTTTAGTTAAAAAAAATGAAAACAGTTTCTGCATCAAATATTCTCATGTTACATGTGAAGGTTCTGAAACACCCTGTTCCTTATTTTCTTACGGGGATGTTTTAAAGTATTTTTAATATATGCTATTTATATTTTAAATTTGGCAAACATTCAAAATATGATTTTGTTATTGATGTCTTTTATTCTTTCTCTCCTCATATTTTCAAAAATATCTTTGAAAATTCTTTTCGAAGTATTCACATATGTTGAATTTCCAGAAGAAAAAATAACGCTTGAAATGTTTTGATAAAATGCAAATGTCCTCAATAATAATGCATGGAAAGATTTTTTTTTTTTTTTCAAAATTTTACAACCGTCACAACTGAATGAATTATTATTTCTGTTTACAAAGAAAACGCAGGTTACAAAAAGGTCATTCTATTATTATTCTAATGTAAATAAAAAGCTGTAGAAGTAAAATTTTTAACGAAAAAATAATTGGGTGACTTATTTTTATATCTTTATTGTATGTATTGTTGATTTCAAATTATCGTACTTACCGAATAACTGCTTTTTTAAAAAAAATAATCAATATTTTAAGCAAATAAATGAGTAGAATGCTGAAATTTATCTTTAATAAGCTAAAAAATTTAAATTACACATAATGTGCTTTATTACTTAAAAGACGAATAAAATTGTAAGAAAAACATTAAACTACATTAACATCATTCAAAGTCAATTACTCTAAGCACTGTCAGCTATACACATAGCCTTCATTAGGCTATGTGTACAGGTAACATTGCTTAGAATAACTGACATTGAATAAGGTGAATGTAGTTTAACATCTTTCTTACAATTTTATTCATCTTTTAAGTAATAAATCACACAAATCGTAATTTAAATTTTTATCAATATTATTAAAAAAGGGTTTCTGTTAAAATAAAACAAAATTAGCAAATATGTGAAGAAATCTCTTTGACAGGAAAACGTTTCTTTATGTTTATTCTTAAAATTTTAATTTAAAATTATATAAAGTTTCAGTGTTTTTAATTATTTCACCATTTTGAGAAATACACTCCTCTGATCGTCTTGGCTTACCAATGAAACAAGAGCAAAAAAATCATATGTGAAAAATCATGATCGCTCTTCAACATTATCGCAATATTGTTAAGAAATTTCATTTTATCATACAATGAAATGAGACATCTAAATCAATAATAATAATTTAAAAAAAAACACAATGCAGTAAAAATCCATTTTCAGCATTTGCTGTCTATAGACGGTGTGTGCGCAAATTCCTTCGTGCAACCCCGTATATGATTTACACACCTCAATACACGAAAAATTAGTAAATTGGTTAATTTTTAAAATGCATATCAGAGCTGAAAACGCACAACCTACAGTTATCGCTCAAAGTCAGTCCCGTAACTGAAATATTTTGAGATTCTCTGTAAAAAAAAAACTATGAATTTTACAGACTCAATAAAGGAAAATATGTAGTTGTTTATTTCAGTAATTTATATGAATTTCATTATGTTAGAAATAGTTTAACAATATTAAAATGCACAACACACAATTTTTTCCCCATAGATCATAAAGTAATGGAAATATTTTGTGCAGCCCTGTTATCGAACTATAACTGCTACTTACTCTATATTCTGTCCACCTCAATGATTAATATATCAACTTCATTAAATATGGATGATAGTAACATTATCAAACTGTGAAACAAACAACTTTTACTTATATATAATAATGTAAAAGGGTTATTTTGTGTGCCCCTGAAAACGAATAGTAAATGCTACGTACTTCATTTTCAATGGCAATCATATTATTGTAAACCTGAATAACATATACAATTAAATGACAATACGGGTTTATTCACGAGCATGACTAGACAGACATTGAAAAAACCGATGTCATAAACACTTTTCAACTTTGTGGTAAAGTGTGAAAAAGTTTACAAAAAATCATGGAACAGTATTGTCCCATAATTATACAAGAAGGAGATCCTATTGCATAATACTGGTTGAATGATGTTTACGAAGAGTTTTTTTTTTCCAGGTGAATCACTAATTTTTAATTAAATGCCAGTCTGAGAAGTTGAAAGATCATTGCAAGTGTTGAATCCCATGATCCTCAAGAGATTTTACTGTTTGAACCATCCCTCCATAAAAAAAAAATATTACCATTATTACGATTACACACTTTTCATGGAGGGATGGTTCACTAAGCTATTCTCATATACCTTGAACGAATCAGGTTCATTTCCTAATAAATATTTCTTGTTTCTAAAAGAAAAACTTCAACTTTAACTCAATTCAGTTGTGTTCGATGTTTTGTTGTGTGGTTGATCTCACAGAGTAAGGAGATTTAAACAGAGAATCATCTATCAATGGCAACTTCTTTAACATGGGATTACACATAGACAGTGGCGATTGCTGCGGGTGATGCAGAAACTACGGCCATAATTGAAGCGAGGTTTCTAATACGGCTATATATCGCTTTCTTGGAGACAAATGAGGGAAGGTTAAAAAAAAACGGCGACAGCTTGTTTTTTAAATATCATTTCTCATGTCATTTAACATCGTACAATCCGCAATTATTATTTTTTCAATTGCATGCATATTTATAAGCATATAAAATTCTTCGAATGTTCCAGAAATTAGAATCATTAAATTAAACACGGTGTTTTACAATAATATTCTGAAATTCTGATGAATTGCTTATTCTTTAAAATTTTTTAAATAAACAGGTATTCATCCCCCCATAGTCTCATTAAATTTACATTCGTTTTAATAATTTAAAAAAAAACTCTTTTAAAATTTGTAAAAAATATGAAAATAAGATGTTTATATTTCCCGAACAGATGCAAAAACATTTTCAAATGTTTTAAGCAATTAATTTCTAAATTCTGTTAAATTTATCGGCAAAATTTTAAAACTATTGGAAATCCATATCGGAAATTTAGCATTCATAATTTTACATCTAAATCCATTATGCAAATGTTCCATTTTCATTTCAGATAAAAATGAAATTTGAAAAATCGTCTACATCCCCATAGGAAAGCATTATGACATAAAAAAATGTTCTATATTTTCCGAACGAATGAACCAAATTTAACCAAAAACTATACAGCTAATTCCGAAAACCTCGCCAACATACCTACCAAAAATCAACCT
Organism: Maratus michaelseni; assembly: GCA_963931845.1. NCBI lineage: Eukaryota > Metazoa > Arthropoda > Arachnida > Araneae > Salticidae > Maratus > Maratus michaelseni. The sequence goes on from OZ007593.1 coordinate 128,652,347, forward strand.
AATCGAACATTTTTACGGCAAACAGACAGACGGAAACCAAAAACTTTTCGCGTCTCGACAGTGAGCCTTAACATGACGTTTCGGCAAAAATCTATTAATACTGAATATAAATAAAATATCTCATACATTATGGAACTTGAAAAGTAAGAACAAAAATAACACATGAAAATAAATCACTTACCGATCCTTGGGAATAAAAATCTTCGTAGCATTTTGAAGAATTATAATGACCTATTTGATCTTCAAAGAATAATTTTAATAATAAATATTAATCAAGATTCAAAAATCAAATAGCGAACGCCGAAAATGTGCACATGTGAAAATGACAACAGCAAAAGACACCAAGCAGAATACGGTTACAATTAAATGGAAATCCAGAAGATAAAAATCGCCAAAGCGATGATTTAGTTTTTAAGTCATCCGCTACAGTCGCTCTTTTCAGGTGAAGTTGGATCTCTGTTTAAATCTCCTTACTCTATGGTTGATCTTAGTACTGAAGAGGCTATGCGATAACATGGCGAAACTTATAATTTGTATGTTTCTTATTTTAATTTTAAATGTTTTTACGTATATATTTTAATTTAAATGTTTTTATATGTATTCAAGTCTGTCTAATGTCTCATAGTTAGTTTAAAAATTTATCACTTGAGGATATGTTGTAATGAGTATATCCCCGATATCGGACTAGCCTATTATTTGTCCCTAACACGTCATTTTCATAGAAATTGGAGTTATTATCAGTTTTATGTTTAAGTAATACACTGTTAAAAATTGTATTAGGTTGTATGAACTTTTCGGGGATGCTGCAATATTAAGATGTTGAAATCCCGTCCCAACATTTGTACCTCTATTTGAACCATAGCTCCAAATGTTTGAAAGAGAAATCGCCATCCTGTGGTTGGCGCTATTGCACCACCAAAAGGTATTCAAACGAAGCACTAAATTTTGAACAGCATATTTTGAATATAATTATATCTTTATAAGTATAAAGTTATATTTTCGAAAATAAAATTATTATATACTATCACTATATTTAATTTGTAATACTCTTTAATATTAAAATCAAAGTGGTAACTGGAATATTTATTAAAATATTTGGATAATAATGTTTTACAAAATTTTAAAGAGAACTTCGTGTATCTGGTGGTTATAAATTAATTAATACTGTTTGAAACTAACGAATAAAATGAATCCACATATTGTATTTATATTCTCACTTGGATTTACATATACAAAGAGTAAAATCATGATATCTATAAAATCTAAAACTTCCGAGAAATGTAGAAATTAAAAACATGAATTTCATATGGCGCCATCGGGAAAACATCGGAATCTACACAATGCGTGACAACAAAATAAAAGTGTATGCAAGCATTTACTTCTCTCAAATTGTTTTCGCCTTATTGAATAGGCGTATCTCTATGGCGTTTATCTTTATGTGCAATAATAAATATGTTACTAAAAATACAAAAATTTTCGTTAAGCTTTGTGTTATTATTTTTTTGTGGACATTCTGCCGTTAGATATTTTATGTATATTTTATGTCAAACTAATCTGACGTTCATCTGTTGACAAACTAATTTGGAGTCATACTAATCTGGTGTTCAACAACGAAATATGTAAATGGAAGGAAAAAAATATTCTGATTCTATTTAACTTTAATAATTATTGTACTCTATTAATAATTTGAAATTTCTTGCGACTATCACCTTTACCTATGTTGGGCATAAATTTTATTCTATTTTCAAAAAATGAAAAACAAGAAAAAGAAAGTTTTTATAATGCCTTGAACTTCTAAAATATCTGTTATTTGAAGTAATCTGTAATTAACAAATTTATTTTTTATCTGTCACAAGTACAATTAGATTAAACGCAAAAGAAAACATTTAACAAAGTTATTAATTAGATATCACATTCACAGTTGTTATTGTATCGTCTAATTAATGACTTGTGTAAATATTCTTTTAAGAAGTTTCGAAGAAAATTGTTTAAACAAAGATTTTTCTCTTTTTTATGCTATAATTGGGTTGCATGAAAGTTAATAATTCTTGTTTATTTTACGTCCATATTGATGAAATATTTTCAAAAATGATACTGAAATTCTATTTTCTTTCTCTAAAGAGATATGTGTATTCAATAGAGAATATTTTTCACTATATATATATATATTAGTATATCTTAGTAATATGTTTCATAGTACCATTAATAACACTGGGGAATCTAACCCGGGCTTCTCAGGCTACATTATATAGGGTAATTTTTAATAAATAGTTTTTGGGTTGCCGACAAACAACACCAAAAATCATTTTTATATGAAAAATATAAATAATGTATCCAAATAAAGTTTTGAAATTATTTAAAGCGATATTTTCAAATTAATCGCATGCCCCGATTTAATGGACGTAGAAATGGCTAACAATTTCGCTACTTACTGCAGCTCTTTTGATTTTGATTATTTTAGTGATTTAAGCGAGGAATCCATATACATGTCTGTTAAATTTATGTTTTATGTATATTATTTTATTTATTTATTGCTTAAATTTTCAACAAATGCTAAACTATTTATATTATTTTAAGTGCAAAATGCCTTCGTAATCAGACTACACGCGATAGTGACATATAAAAAAAAAAGTTTATTATTAAAAAGTAATAAAAAAAATAACAAATCAGTAAACTGAAATACAGTTTCCAACAAATTTCATTTGAAAGATCATTTTTAGGGTTTTGTTCATCTTACGAAACCTATTCGTCCCGCTACGTTGTCTGTCCGTCACAGACCCGGTTCTCAGAAACTTGGGGAACGTATTGAATCATGATAAAAACCCGATTATGGAAATATTGGCATATTTTAGCATTTGTTTAAATAACATTTTAACAAGTTTAATAGGAAAATTACTTTTTTTAATATCGCATTTAGTCCACTAGACAGACTTGAAATTTTTTGTACTTATAGCTAGATACCTACTATGAAGCTCAAAATCATAAAATTTTGAAAAAATCGTATTATTTTAATATAGAGAGATAAAAAACCAAAAATCTAACAGCCTTTTCCTATTAAATATAAACATTTTTCGTTATAGCAGTTGCAAACAATTAAAAATCCACAATAAAATTCTTTCTAAATTAATTAATTATCTATTGAAGGATTTACACGTGAAAAATGAAAATTAAATAAAAAGTTTCACCAATTGAAAAAAAAAGTTTAATATGATTTCATATTGGTAATAAAACGGAAATTTTCAAAAATTTCTCAATAATACAAGGAGTATGAATATGTGTAACTATAGAAAGCAGGTTAATATGATGTCATTAGAGAATTAAAAAGAAAATTAATCTGATGTTATATTGGAAGTTTAACGGACTTTTTCAAATGTTTGAGAATAATACAAAGAGAGTATCAATATGAGTAATAGAGAAAGAAAGTAGATATGACGTCAGCAAGTAATTATAACGTCATATGAGTTTAAGGAACGTATTGAATCATGATAAAATCCCGATTATGGAAATATTGGCATATTTTAGCATTTGTTTAAATAATATTTTAGCATGTTTAATTTTGATTTTTTATATCGCATTTAGTCCACATGACAGATATTAATATGACAGAGTATAATAGCGGGCTTCGGCCGCTATCGGTCCCGGTGCAGATATTCGAAAAAACGAGAAAAATAGACCTGTAAATTTTTACTTTATAAAAAACATGACTTTTTTTGAAAATGAAATGTATTTGGTTTTATTAAAGAAAGGATAAACTGTTATGAAAGGAATATTAAACGAAACTCTTTGTGCGATCTTTAATCACACTTACCCACTTGAATCAATATTCGACAGCGTAAACAAAGAAATTGTTCTACGCTTAGAAGTAAAAAAATTGCAATAAAAGCGAAATTTATTAGTCAGGTGTTCCCTCCGTGTCATTATGCCGTGAGTGTAACCTGAGAGCATATTTCTCTGTTATAATATAAATTTACACTACACTATAAAAATATTAGAAAAAATGTATTTTTGAAAGATTTTATTTACGGTCTTGAGAAGTTAATATCAATATTATAAAAGTAAAAATAGTCTTTATAAAAATATAAATCTTTATAAGCATTCAGTGTTCATCTTAAAAATCACATAATTTTTTCACGTTTTTCCCCAATCATTTTCGTTGCAATTCATTACTTTGGTGAGAGCACCGAATTCTACACTGCAAATAATAATAATAATAATAATAATAATAATAATAATAATAATAATAATAATAATAATAATAATGTTGATTTTACAGTATAATACTGGCACCCCAGCTGCCAGTATTATACCGTAAAATTAACAGTAATAAACAGTAAAGTAAGCAGTAATATACTGGCGCGCATGCGCGGCAGCGTATTACTGCTTATTTTACTGTAAATTAATTATTATTAATAGTAATTAGTAATAAATTAATATTACTGAAAATTAATATTATCTTGTTACTATTGCTTGTATAAATTCAATTACTCAGCTGAAAATGTCTAATTCAGAATTAACAGCATTAAACAACCTATAATCCGGTTTGAGGAAACTGATTATTACAATATAAAAACTTCTTGGAAACGTTTCCGAAAATTAATGACAGCAAATGGAACTTCGCTTTTATAAATGCGTTTTCAAATCTCGAAAATATATTGGTTTCTGTGTTTTTTAAAGATAAAGGACGCTTTTCCAAATCATGTATAACTAGGATGAGGTTATTGTTTATTTTCGTTCTTAGTTGTGTTATACTAGCCACTCGTCGCCTGTCTAGTCTAGTCGGTCGCTTCCGTTGCCAGAAAGTGCACTTACATTAGGGTGGGCGGAAAAAATTCAAAAACTGTTTTTCAAGTCACAATACCACAGAAACTTTGTGGATTGTGGAGACTAAAAATGGGTTTTAAAAAAAATCGGTTTATATCTTTCGGTCGCGCATATGCTGTAAAGTTTGCCGAAATGTGGAAAAATTCACATTTTCACAAAAAAATAAATAACATTTTTAAATTTGCCTTTTCACGAATGTAATAGCTGAAATTCTTATGTATTACATACAGCCATACTTAACCTGCGGCCTGCGGGCCACATGTGGCCCGGAGACCTTTTATGTGCGGCTCGAGATACATAATAAATAGCCTCTATTTGTTACATTAATTGAGATGTGTATAAAAGTTTTTAAGACTTTCACTGTTCTTTTATATATTTTCATGGAAAGATAAAAATTGTACTGTTATTTAAAATTATCTTAAATACTGTTTCCTTAGTCAAAAGTTCTTTTTACATGTAGTTATATTTGTGCTATAGTGGTATATACATTTCTTAACCCCTTGGGGCTTGATTTTTTTTTTTCAATTTTGGGAAAAAATTACTGTTATGCTAACAAAATTAAAAATAGCTATCGGAATCACAGAAGTTAGGGTTTGATGAAAGTAAACGAATGCGTTCTTTACCAAAACCTCACAAATGTAGTTATTTTGCGTGTTTTTCATATAACAATAGTCTAAGGAAGAATTTTTGAAGACGTTTGGAAAATGTCGTATTACAACTAAATTAAACAAGCATAAAAATTTAGTAATATTTTTTTATCTTTTATCACAAATTACCAATTCAGAAAAGGATTTCCAAATTTTAATTTAAAGAGTGAAACGTATGTTTTAGTTAAAAGAAATGTCAACGGCTTGCTAATAATTATGGAAATTATTATTATTATTATTATTACTAAATGCTAAACATAAGTGACGTCATAATAGGAAATGTAGAGATTCATACTATCACTAGTAGGTGCTGGAATTAATAAAAATAATGTTTAAGACAAAATAATACTCAATAAAAGATATGTCCTATTATTAGAACGTCAGGGCCGAAGGGGTTAATCTTCAACACTAAACCAAAATTATTCCAAATTTATTACATTTGCACTATACATTTCTAGACTTTAAAAAAAAGTTTATGTATTGAGAAAACGATTTATTTATTAAAGCAAATCACCTTATTTTTTTTTCTTTAGAACTTGGAAATGCTACATTGTTATATTATTACGTTTAACTAATAATGCTTATTAGGGTTGAACGTTTACCGTGGAAAAAATTGGCAGCAAAATGTTTACAACTATTTGTACATCATATGCAATTGAAATCTACCACAAAATTTATTTTTTGGAAATAGTGGTGTTGAAAGTTTTGGTAACATTTATTTTTCGAGAAACGTTCAATCCTACAGATTATATTGACTTTATTATATAGGTTTGTTATATACTACCTTTTTTTAATCTTGCTATTTAAATTACTCTTTTTTACATTATAATGTAATTGTGTTGCGGCCTGCCTAACGTTCCAAACAAATGTTTGCGGCCCGCGAGAAAAAAAGTTTGAGTATGGATGTATTAGAATAACAAAATATAATCTTTATATATTATTTAAATCCATTAGCAATTTCTGGTCGCGCATGTGCTCTAAAATTTACCGAAATTTGGCAAAAATCACATTTTTACAATAATTATTTTATCTTACTTAGCTTGTCTATATTTATGTGTAATAGCTGTAATAGACTCTTACTCGAACCGATAACGATATACAAATTTAAAAATTTAGTTTAAAAAAAATCAATTTTGTTAAGGTATTCGATCGCGCAACAGCTGTCAAACATACGAAATTCGCATAGGTTGGAAAAACAGTCTGATTCGCCGAATGGAAATACATCTGGGGAAAGCGTTACAATGGGCAGTTTGCCTTCTCCATTTTAATAAAATACCATTCAAGCATCCGTTTCAATACGGTGACGGTAAATTGACGGGTCCAAAATCTTTGAGAGGGCCAATCGGTGAAAAGCTAAGTGGCTGCGAAAAGCGTCCAGTGATTATCTTCAAGAGTATTGACTGTAAGTTCCACACAATAGACAAAAGTATATTAAAGTAAGGATCAGCAACATATACTCGATATTTTCATGGCAATAAAATCGGAAAATTGTAAAGAGGATTTGGTTGTACGAGATCCTGGTCCCTTGTCACATTCGAGGTGGTTGACAACAGGTAATCGAACTCTCAGATTGTACTTAAGCGAAGAAATCCCTACACCTGAAGTTCAAGAAATAGTTGCATTTATTTTGAAGTCATACATGCCAAATTGGGTTAGTATTAAAACAAGTAAATACTTTACAGAGGTACCAAAACTTGTGATCTAAGCAATACAATCTTCAAGGTAACTGCCTAAAGATTTACATAATATTGTCGACCCCGTGATCGAACGAAATGGAGTTTTCACTCATCCAGAACATTTAATGTTAGCTATGACACAAGATACTTCAAAAATATGAGAGAGCTCGGACTTCAGTGAATTCTAAAGACGAGATTGCTAGATCAAAAGAGAACAACTATCAGAACATTCATGCCGCCAAAACTCAATTTCAAGGCTCAAGACTACTCGGATATTATTAACTGGATGGACTGTGATTTATCTTCTCCCCCATTATTAAAGGATATCAGTGACGATGAGATTAAATCATATATTCAAAGTGTCTCAGTCCCTAATTGGGATATAACATTTCAGACATTCCCAGTTCACACACAAGCAGTTGAACGATGTGTCACACTCCTAAGAGAAACCGCAGGAAAAGTTTGTGGATCTGAGTCTAGGGATGGTTTCATCTGAACGACTCTGCTGTCAATGTCAACCATGTCTAACTTTACCCATAAATCTGATTTCAAAGTACCTTCAGCTAAGAATGAGTGAAAACGGTGATGTTCAATTGTTCAACATCAGTTTTTTGGACTTACGACTCTCTTCACATAAAACGCAGTTTTTTCAATTAGAAAAAAATTTATAAAATACTAATGGTCTAACATAATTTGTTTTTAAACATTTAAACTTGTATTCAATAAAGGAAACCAAAAACAACAACAAAAAAGGTAATTTTTGGTATTTTTTATCCTTGAACTGTGATCTACATTTATATGTATTTTTTTTTTCAAAAATTTTATTAACTTTGAAGGCAATGCACGACCGGAAGATTGTTGAGGGATTTAAGGATTTAAATAATATTTAAACATTATGTTTTGTTATTATAATAGATAAGAATTTCAGCTATTACATTCGTGAAGAGGCTAATTTAAAAATTTAAAAATGTTTTGTAAAAATGTAAATTTTTGCCAAATTTCGGCAAATTTTAGAGTACAGGAGCGACCGGAAGATGTTGATGGATTTAAATATATTTAAACATTATGTTTTGTTATTCTAATACATACGAATTTCAGCTATTACATTCGGGAAAAGGCTAATTAAAAAAAAATTTAAAACATTTGTAAAAATGTTAATTTTTTCACATTTTGGCCAACTTTACAGCATATGCGCGACCGGAACATACAAACTGATTTTTTCTTTTTTTACACATTTTTAGTCTCCTCAATTCGCAACTTTTCTGCAGTATTACGACTTGAAAAACAATTTTTGAATTTTTTCAGCCCATCCTAACTTACATGCAAACCCAAAAATATAAATAAAATATTTTAAACTACACGAAAATAACTAATAAGAATATATAAAAAAGCAGATAACGAAAGATTTCGAGACATACATAGCATTTTTTTTCATGAGCCCTCTGACAAAGACCTGTTCGGACCTGCCCGTGGGAAAGGGCGAGCTTCCAGATAAAATAAACTAAAATAGGACAGCATAAGATACATGACAATATATAGCTGAGAAGCACACAGGGCCTCGTTATTTTGATTACGGCATCAAAATAACGGGGTCCTGAGTGTTTCTCAGACATATATCGTAAATACAGCGATCATCCTTATAACTGGGCCCTATGCATTTTGCGTGCACAAATATTTAAAATGCAATCATTTTAACAGATACATGTGGGTTCACGCCTATAAACGGCAATCACTATAACCAAGCCTTGTGCCTCGAGCCCATAAATATGGCGATCAGTATTTAAATCCCAAATCTTTACTTCTGAAAAACGTATTTTGAGAAAAGGAGAAAATGTACTATATTTTGTATAAAAATTGAAATCCTATTGTTAAACACTTAAAAAAACTAAAAAAAAAAAAAACTAAAAAAAAAAAATTAAAAAAAAAATTATTTTCTTTGGAAAAATGTCACGCAAAATATCTAATAAAATATCAGCAATAGTCTGATTCGTCTATCTTCTATAATCGGATTCATAGTCAATGTTGGCGAAAAAGCCCTAGGTCTAAAATAGCTGAATACGTATTCAACTACTTTTATATTTAAAATCCTTAGGTGGTGAATTTTCAAAAATACTTTCTTAGTGAGTGCCTATGTACAAGGAACACGTATTTAAAATTTCATTGTCCTAGGAACAACGGCAGAGGCTCGGAGTTGATTATGAGTCATCATAACATGTTCTTTTATAAGTATAGATTTTCGTAGTTTAAGAAACACGTGTCTTTTTTACAGTGTAAATACAGCAGAATCTCTACAGCAATGGGTTTTATATGGTCTTGGTGCTTTTATGTCTTACTATTTTTTTAAATAATTCATTTTTCGTGATTAATAGTAGTAATGAATTTTTTTTTGTTATAACTGATAAGAGAAACAATAAATAAAGTATGGATCATTTATCATAACTGATTTAAGTGATTCAAAAATTGTTTAATATTTTGAAATGTTTTCCAAATGCTGTTTATCAAAAGCACTTTAAACTTTTGTTTATTGATTACGATAGCAACAATGCGTGCATTTCTCTTTCATTTTAATGGTTTCCATTTTCGAAAGGGATCTTAATTAGAACTAAAATTTTTGTTGCACGCTATATAATCACTTTAAAATTATATCTATCCATGTTTAATTAAATTTATGCCGTTTCCAAAGCTACATAAAAATAACTAAAGCATTCATTTTATGTGTAAGAAGACTGACAATATTTTCCTTTAATGCAGGTTTTAATTAAAGTAAGAGACCATTATTTACGTCTGAATTTTATACCAAATTGCTCACGCTCACGTGTACGAATCCTTTTTTTTTCCTCTTGAACAATGGCATCGCATCACATGTAAAGTGAAAAAGCACTCCATAAAAATCCTTTACATTTGAACGCTTGCCACTTAATATGATTGTATTTTATTCATTTAAGAGATTTTTCAGATTTTAGTAATTTTCTTTTCGTATTATTATAAAAGTGTCTCGTAATGTTTCAGATAACTTTGAACAGCAAACATGCCCTTATTTTTGAATAGGTTTCCGTAAGTTTCTCATTGGTCCATCTCTATTGATTTCTAAAAGTGTGGGGAATATTTGTGGAACAGTGGGCAATTCTTAAGTTTTACAGATATTAAATATTTTTTAACCTTTCTTTTTTTTTCTTTGTAACAAAAAAATATTTTTGATCATTTCGCAGTGTATTTGATGAAGATAAAAATACCAAACAGAACGTATTTCTGTTTTCACTACATTAAAGACGAAAAAATCCCTCACTCTAAAATCGCTTAATACGTATTTAACTATTTTTTTAGTAGAATTTTTAATCTGAATTTGACGCTCCTACCTAAAACTGCTGCTGATATATGGCGAAATGACCTAAAACTTTTGACCCTCCATTTAACCACCTTAGTGGTTGAATTTCTAAAATCACTTAATTCGTATTTAACTACTTTTTTAGTAGAATTGTTAAGCTGAATTTGACGCTCCTACCTAAAACTGCTGCTAAGATAAGGCGAAATGTACTCTAGAAGTAAAGTAAGAAAAAAAATATTTTGCATTATTGTTTCCTATTTAGGCGAATGAAAACAAATTCAATGCACCAAGATTTATGCGGAAGACTGTAACTGTATGTTTAAGAAAAGTGACATTTGGAATCCAATGTCACGCGAACATAGGCACAAATTACTTCAATATAAACAAAAATATCTAAATAAATTTTAGAGACTATTTCTCAGATGTGTTTTCATTTCGTACACAAACCTCACCTCCCCCACTGAAAATTCTTTGCACTAAATGTCGTATCTTTTAAATTGTCCTTTTTCATAACATACCTGCATTTTTTTACAGATAGCCACACTATTTTTTAAATTCTTATAAGTATATTATGTAAGAAGTTTTGTGCTTCAGCTGTTATTAAATGATGTCTGTAGATCATTTTGATGTCGCACTTACAGATATCTTTTATACTGACTTTTAAAAATTCAAGACTTATCAGTTATTGGTACTAATTTTGTGAAAAAACGCATAATATTTCATTTTTGAAAGTGATTTTTGCTTTGTATTTAAAATGTAATCTAATGTTTTTCTTTAAATATCTTTCAATATACAAATATAAAGTGTATTTTCTTATTAAATCAATAATACCAGGCTGGAAACTGTTTCATAGACCGTACGATGTTTGACTATAAAACTAAAAATCTGCTTACAAAGTTAATGTTCCTAGTAGCAATAAAATTATGTTTTTATTACGCCTGTCGTCACGTATATCACAAATGAATCCTTAATTATTATATTGTTAACATTAAGAGCATTCTCTATGTTGTCCAAAATGGTATATTTTATCAAATAATGTTATCATGATAAGCACTTCACACGATGAAAAGTTAAGAAATCCTGAAGAGATACACTTTTGTCATCGTAAAGAGATAAACAACTGATCGAATTTTCCCATGAATTCATTGTTTTTATGAATAAATATGACGAAATTTCGCTCTCGCTTTTTTTAGAGTATGTTTATAACAAAGTAGCAATGTTTGATTTTTGAAATTTCAAAGTTTCTTTGTAACCAGGCAACCCATATTATGGAAGTAGACGATATTTACTTAGATGATTTCAGCTCTGAAAATTCTTCGTTTTTCGTTTTGTGTTGATTTTCATAAATTATACTGAAGATAACAAAATTTAAAAAATTTAAACTTTACAATTTATAACTTTTAAGCTTTACATTTATTAAATATCATGAATTTATAAACTTTTTTAAAATTCAATAATTTTATTTTATAAAAAAGCGGAAGAATAAACCTCTAAATATGAACCCTGTCTCAGAAATTCGAGGAGCTCTGCCCCCTGAACTCCCCATGGTTACATAATTTCCAGTAATTGTGGTATTTCATTATTCGAGTATATATCTGAATGCATTTACTATTGTAATTTCATAAAAATAACCATCTGATTGTACAGAAAATTTTTTCCTATCCTTAAAAGAACACTTATTTTTCAACCACGAAACATCATCACATGTTGCTGAAATTGAATAAAATCTCGTCTAATTGATATACATATACAAACGTAAATACCTCGTATGATACTTATATTCTGTTTACACATCCAACGTTTTTATAATTTTAGTTTGGAAAACCGATTTGTCATCTTTCTTTAACAGTTAAAATAAATCCTAATCTATTTCAACAGAAAAAGCATAAGTAAAAATTAAAATCACTCGAAAATCCGCTATTTTGTTAATAAAAAGCTAAGTCAAAAAAAAAATGCGATTCACTTGAATTTTCAATTTTTGATATGCTTTGAAATACAGTTGCTAAGCAACGATTTAATAAAAGATAGAAAAAAAAGAAATGCATTGGAAATTTTGAAAAAAATAGAAATTAAAATGTTTATATCTCTTGAATTGATACATAAAATTTCTAAATAATTTATGCAATTAATTTCGAAGTTCTAATAAATATATTGGCAAATTTTCAAAGCGGTCGGATTAATTTAAGATCTCCATATCGGAAATTTAGCATCCATACTTTAATGTTTAAATCAGATATTCAAATGCGCCATTATTTTCAGTTGAACGATAACATTTTAAAATCGTCTCAAATTCCATAGAAAATAATTATGACAGGAAAGGAAAATATTTTATATTTTTCGGACGAATGAACGAAATTTAACCAAAAATTGTACAGGTAATTCCGGGTATCTAACCAACGTATCTACCAAATATCAAGCTAATTGGATGATTTACTGACAGTTATCCCGTGACATACAATCAGACAGACAGACACGTAAAATATTTCGGATCGACACATTAAGCTCCAACTGACGTTTCGGCAATGATTAAACAAAGTTAAACACAATTTAGTTAAAGCTTTTATAAGTTATAGGTACAACAGTAAGTGTATCAGTATATACGCAGCAAAAAAGAATGAAATTTAACTAGTCTGATTTTTCTTCTGAAAGAGGTTGCAATATGGCCCCAGCTGGTAATATGGATCTTTACAGTTATTCAGTTATTTAGTAGCTATGAGGTATATCTTATCGGTTAAAATTGGAACTATATCTCAAAATCTACCAAGGAATTGTAACCAGACAGTCAGTCGGTCCAGCTTGATAATGACGTTTATCCGCGTTGATTTTAGGAGGGAGTGGAATGGACATTCCTCAAGCGGAGCATCGAAATAACAAGGCTCTCTCTTCATCCGAGGAGTTGCAGAAATCCATCTCGAAGTAAAAAATCTGAATTTACAATTGATGTAGATAGTGAGGTATTCACGTTTTCATCGCCTTGAAAAGTTTTGCAAGGTAAGTGATTTTTTTTTTTTTTTTTTTTTTTGTCATAACCTTGTTGATGGTTCAAAGTTTTTAAGTTCTGAATCTTTGACAGAATGCCTTAAGGCTATAAAATTCCGTAATCGTAGTATAATGTTTTCAGCATTTGCGTTATAATTTTCTTATTATTGGAGCTGCTGAATTGGTCCATATCACCTGCATGTTTCCATCTAAGGAATTTTCCACATTTCTTGTAATGCTCTTTATTATGCTTACTTAAGTAACATAACAATAACTTCGGATATTATTAGAAACTTGCAAATGAATGCATCCATGGTGAGAATGGATGATAAACAGTGTAATTTCCGATGACATTGACTGAAATATAAATGTAGATCATATTTCTACCTCTGCATCTCTTCTTTTTAACAAAAAACCCTTCTTTTTTAAATAATTTAAATGGACGAAGAATAAAGATGATTACTAAAAAACTAACTGATTGGCTAAAATCCCATTGCAACCTTTAACCATTATAAATCTCATATTAAATCTGGGGTTATTAAGAAATGCTATTACTTATTTACTTTTGGAGTTGCATCTTGAGTATTTTATTCAATTCTTTTTCGTTATACAAATAATGAACAGTTTCATATTTTACGTGTGTTTTATAATTCTTAGATTTATGATGAAAACAAAATTCTTTACCATCAAACATTCAGTTATGTAGTTTGCCATATTTTCTAAGAAATTTTATTTATCTTCAGTGATAAAATGTGTCATTTTGTCATACATTTTCATTTTGCAAATGAGGAATGTTTGTTTAGAAATGTTTGACATTTATGTTTTTTTCTTTTTTTTAATTTAATTTACATATTACCAAATTTTCATTTAAATACACTTCTGAGAATATTCTCAACTGTTTGGAACTCCAGAAGAGAAAGTTTTCATTAAAAATGGTTGCATAAAATAAAAATTAAGGTTGGTACTGAAAAGAATATATTTTGTACGAAGCTCTAAGCAGTAAGTGAATGAAATATCATTTATAACAATAGCAGAACAAAATAAATTTAAAAAAAAATCATGTATATATTTTAATAAAATACTATTTTAAGAAAAAGCGAACGAAATAAATAATTTGTGTATTATTTTATCGTTTCTTGCACTTTTATTCGCAAATTTGATAAGCATTTATCAAATTTGCGAATAAAAGTGCAAGAAGTGCTTTTTATGAAATATTAAATAACTTACTGACATTAATATGAGATTTTTCAGTATTGTCATAAAATGTGAACGAAGTAAATAACGCGTGTTTTTTTTATCGTTTTCTTTTTTAATTTTATTTGCAAACTTGACAAATTATTTTCTGAACTAATAAATAATTTATTAGTTTATGTAAGAGAATATTTCTATATACCAGTCATAAAAAAATACTTTATGTAACAACGTTTACTTTTATTTATTAAAATAAAAAGTTTGACATTTTTATTAACGTTAAAAATATTCAGTAAAATATTAATAGAAGTGCTATTGTGTATTTATTGTTTTTAATCTTATTTATCCATTTTAACGTTATAAAGATACATATTTGTAGAATAAAGTTGAATATGTAAGGTTTGTCCTTACACCAACCATAAAGGTGCGAACCCATGGCGACATTACTGACGTTCTTTAATTTTCTTGTAACGAATGAGCCAAAAGAAGTATACTAACAAGGAGACCGCCAAACATGATGCGCACAGATTTTGATGAGTTTAAAGTATGTTGTAGGGGTCATACCCCCTAACTATTCAGGTCAAAGGTTTCCTTCAAATGGGCTTTAGTTTTCGAGAAATTTCGGGTTAAAGTTCAGCATGCTTTTCAAATACCCATTAGTTCGCGATCTTGAACAAGGTCATCGTGGTGCAGAGCTAGCGCTCTGGATTTGAAAGCCTGAGATGCGGGTTCTGTCCTTGCCTGTGACTTTTACCCTTTTTTAATAAATTTTATATATTTGTTGCGTTGTAAGTTTTATGCAGAATTATGAATTCTGCATGTTTGAACTTTTTGATATTTTTCTAATAAATTCTATTTAAATTTTCGAATTTTTCGTAAGTTTTTTTTTTTTTTTTTTTGCAGTTTTGAAATTAATATTTCTATTGACGAAATTCCAAACTAATTTATGTCTAGAGTTTGTTTATTTTATTATTATTATTATTTACTCTTTATATTTTAATAACTGTTCTAAAATATTACTTTTTTTAACTTTATGAAATTTTAAATGAATTTTATATATATTTTTTTATAATTTATACAAAATATTTTTATTTTAAATCTTTTAAAGGCATGTATGATTGTTTAATTCCAACAACATATTTTGAAAGGAGTCATAAAATATTAAAGCAACAACTCTTATATCCAAGTTTTAGCCAGTTATATATATTTTTTTTTTATGTTATTTAAATACATTTAACTGTAAAGTTCAAACTCAACATCATTTTTGATTTGTACAAATAAAAAATAATATATCACAATTAATTTTTTTTTTCATTCTAACAAGTCGATGCTATACAGAAAAATTCAACTAGAAAAGAAAACTCGTTTGTTAATTAAAATACATATAAAAAATATTCGAAAAAAAATCGTCTGCAATGACTTTTAGGGTAATATCAGAATAAATAAAATGTTCTTTTCATCAATTTCGTTTAGCTTCCTTTGCAGACATTTACCAAGTTTGAAATAATTTCTTTTTCAAATTTAATGCATTTTTTAATATATTTATCACAATTTAAGTATTTAAAGAATATATAATATTCTAATTTATACATTCTTCCAATATTGTTAAAACAATTTACGTAAAGAATATATTTAAAGGCGACTTTTAATGCGGAATTTGTTCAGAATATTTTTGCGATATGCATCACACAATTAGTTCCATATTTAATAAACAAAAAATGTCGATGTCGGTGATGATAAATATTTTTGTATTTCAGCAGTTAACATATTTCAATATATTTAGAACAAATAAAATATTAAAAGGATATATTATTTTGTTAATTTTTTCTTAATCTTTAAAAATTTTTTAAATAAAAAATGCAAATAAAAAAAATATTATTTCATAAATACGGTAAATAAATAAGTAAATATACATAAATGTAAACAATAATCATTTTAAAAAGACCAGATATCAAGACATAACTTAGTTTGGATTTTCGTCAACCGAAATATTAGAATAAAAATTGCGCAAAAACTATAAATTTTCACGAAAAATTCGAAAATGTAAATATAATTTATTAGGAAAATATCAAAAAGTTCAAAGATACAGAATTCATTATTCTGCATAAAACTTACAACGCGACAAATATATAAAATTTATTAAAAAAAGGTAAAAGTCACAGGCGAGGACAGAACCCTCGTCTCCGGTTTTCAAATCCAGAGCGCTAGCCCTGCACCACGGAGACCTTGTCCAAGACTGCGAACTAATGGGTATTTGAAATGCATACTGAACTTTAACCCGAAATTTCTTGAAAACTAAAGCCCATTTGAAGGAAACCTTTGACCTGAATAATTAGGGGTATGACCCCTACAACATACTTTAAAATCATCAAAATCTGTGCGCATCATGTTTGGCGGTCTCCTTGTAAGAAGAAGAATTCTAAATATACAAAGATAACTGAGCTTAGGTGATTGAAAAACGATCCTGAAATGATTTTGCATCAAGACTTTGCTGACAGTGGGTGATGTATAAAAAATAGAATAGGAGTTTGTGGATTGAGTTTAAATTATTTCAAAGTTTTACACCTGTAAGACTGCGGATTGAAATGCTTAAAAATATATAAAAAATTTGAATAAATTAATTCAAGGAATTTAACAACATAATATAATATTTCTTAGTTAGCATTTTAATTTAGTGTCATTAACGGTAGCACTGATTTATTTCTGTTTTAAACAATAAATAAATCTGTTTTTTCTCTAACTCACCGAGTCATTATTTCTTTCGAGGTCGCATGGCTAACACAGCTAGACAGGTATTTCTTACAAAGTAAACATGCATAGTTCTTGATACGTTATTTGCATCTGTATACTCAGATTAAGAAATGTCTGTATGGATATACACACACGCATATATATATAGTTTGGTTATAAAAGTCTATTCAACAATGTTTGAGGATATTTTTGGAAAATAGGGCATCCATAGAAAGAAATCTGAAAGATATAATTCTGGCCTCCGTCGACGCCAATTTAAAATACCGTTTTTTAATACAGAGTGATCATAAAAAAATCTGTGGGTATATATCAGCTTCTAATAATCGTACAATTCAAGGAAACAAAATGCCATTTAGGATATGAGTACTTTAATGCATCAGGTCTTAAATGGGGTGATTAACAACAATGAAGTTCTCATATTTACGGATACAATGACAAAATTTTAACAATTGAAAATATAAACACCCACTTTTTTATCGTTAAATGATCTCCTCAGCGAAAAACCGTATATGGCATTAATACAGTATTTGTAGGACTAGCTTTTAACCAGACGCAAGAAAGACAATTTATTGCTCCTTGTGTGCTGCAAGAACACTTTGGTTACATTGTCATCTTCTATCATTTCACATTTTCGTGGTCGTCATGTTAATCCGAACATACCTCAATCAGTTTCGCTGCTTTAGAGTATTTAAAGTTCAAAGTATATTCGTCAAATCCGTTAAGTTAAATCCGTATGACATGATAAAACCATTAATCGTGACATTTTCAATTTTTTTTTTAACACGATGATGTATTTGTGTCTGCAATCTATCGCAGGCGATGTGTCATGGTGTGTAAAATCAAAGACTTGAAAAATTTCTAATCCAACTAAAAATTTTTGTCGTCTGATTGAGCTAATTTTGTTTTCATAGATTTTCTTTGCGTTCGTTTTAAGTAGCTGTTTGTAATACTACAGGTACCGTTTGGATTCCATTTACAGTTTATCACTGTGGAAATGTTTATACAATGAAAAAACATATGATGTTGTCTTTGAAATTTTCGAAATTTTGATACCATAATTGTAGAAACTCGATTTTTTTTCATCTAATTTTGCGATCATGCTTTAAGGGTGTTGGTATGTCAGATTTGGAAGTCCCTCGCTATGTTAAACATATGGGCGGACAGTGCTTTCGTAGTTTTTAAATATCTCATCAGGAAATAATCGTACTCACAGCTCGTTGGCTTCGCTAAGATTGTAACACATAAAATATTAAACTAAGCATGTATTCTAGAAATATTTTGTCAAATATAAAAGCCGGACACTTTTAAGAAGAGTAAGAAGAAAAAAACATGCATGTATATACACTGCTCAAAAAAATTAAGGGAGCACATGGTTTTAACGAAATTACACAAATACTTATACCAATAAGTAACTTAAATTTAAACTTCCATAATTTAAAGCATAGCAGAAAACAGAACAATTAAACTTCATATGCAAATCAAAGTTTATGACGTCAAACACCAGAAAAAGGAAATACAAAAGGAGTGCAGAAAAAGGAGTGCAGAAATCGGGATTTTGCAGAAATGTCTGTTTCACTGTCTCAGTTGTCCAAATGCTCAGCTTTTGTTTTGAGAAAAGGAGACTTGAAAATATCACAAAAACGTGATCTACCGGAATCCATGGCTTGACATATTAGTGAGAGACTTGAATCCGGGAACACACAACGAAGTGTAGCAGAAGCTGTTGGAGTTGCAAGAAATTTCCTTGCGAGGCTCTGAAATCGATTCCAAAAAACAGGAATTGTTAGATGTCGACCACGTGCTACTTAAGAAACTGATGACCGATATATCCTGTTAACAGCTCGTCGAGACAGAAAAGGGAATGCTACCAGTTGCAAAAACAGTAATAGCTCTTGGCAACACGACGAAGGGTGTCCAGCCAAACATTTCGAAATATGCTTCATCAGGGTGGTCGTTGTGCACGTAGGACAATGGTCTGTATTCCGTTGACCTCAAGTCAGCGTGCGGCCCGAAAAAGATGCGCCGCTGAACAACAAGATTGAAGGCAACGGATTGGAGTCAAATGTTGTTTACAGGCGAGTCCCTGTTCAGTCTGGAGTGAGACACTCGACGTGTTTTGATATGGAGGAAAAGGGACACTCGAAATTACTCAACGTTCGTTCGTGAAAGATCACATTACAGAAAAGGTGGGTTGATGGTATGGGCTGGAATCAGCATAGGTGGACGTACGGACTTGCATATGACTTGTAATGGCACTTTGACGGCCCAAAAGTATGCATACGAGATACTGAGACCTCATGTTGTACCTTACGCTTCACCTTACGATTCCTTTGTTTTCATCCATGATAATGCAAGACCGGATACAGCTCGTCTGGTGGAGAACATGCTTGAAGTTGAAACAATACAGCGTATGGAATGGCCAGCATGCTTTCCTGACCTGAATCCTATCGAACATGTTTGGGACACACTCGGACGACGTATTGTAGCAAGACGAAGGCTTTCTTTTATTGTCTGGGACTTGGAGATTGCAATTCTTGAAGAGTGGAACAGTATTCCACAAAGTCTTATCGATAACCTCGTCGCATCCATGGAAAAAAGGTGTGCAGCTGTCTTAGCTGTTCGAGGGGACCGCACGCCGTATTAAACATCTTGCATTATTACTAAACAATACTTTTTTTGTCATTTACATGTAACCAAATTGTTGCCCTAAACCATCTTTTCTTGTTCATTCCATCGTTTCAAAGAATTAAAGCTCCCTTACAATTTTGTTTGAGTCTTTTTTTTGTATTCCGCATTGATACACGTGTACTCTCCATTTTATACCTATGCATGGCTATCTCGCACGATTCTCTCCCCTTCTTTGCTTGCTCCCGTAATTTTTTTTAGCAGTGTATATATACCGGGTGATTATAATTAAAGTTACGATTTCAAAAATCGATTATTTTAAAACTACTGATCAGAATGACTTGATATTTTAGCAGAACAATCATGAGGCAATGGAATTTTGTTTGGTGAAGGAAAAAAATAGTTGCAAAATGTGCCGATAGATGGCGCTATCAGGGGAATGTCAGGGGAAAGACCAAAAATGAATTCGTTAAACGCAGGAATGTTGTTAGCCAAAAGAAAAAAATAGAGTCCAGGGATTTACTAAAAATTTATTAGCGAAAAGACAAGAATACGTATTTACAGCGACAACACCGATAATGAAAAAAAAAGAGCTTCATGGAATAAACACCTTACCGATGATTAAGGCATAAGTTGTTCGATATGCCCTCCGCCTTGTTCCGCTACTAATTGGAAGCGCAAAACGGCATGCTCTACAACAGATCAGAGGGTATCTCTACCGATGCAATGGGTGTGGCGTGCGATGCTTGCCTTCAAGTTAGCTAGATTCTTAATCCGCCCGCTGTAAACAACATTCATCAGGTACCCCAAAAGCAAGAAATGACACGGGTTTAAGTCGGGGGAGCGTGGCGGCCACGTTGTTTGAAAAAGGCAGCTTATGATCCTATCATCTCTGAAATTAGAACTCAGTAGCTGCTTCACAGGAGTAGCAATGTGCAGAGGAGCGCCACCTTGCACGAATATTGTGCGATCCATACACTCACGCTGCTAAAGTGCGGGAAGGAGATGGTTACGCAAAAGTGCTTCATACCGCTTTCCAGTAACGGTGCAGGCAACGGGACCCGCAGGTGTGATCTCCTCGAATAAAAACGGACCGACGATAAACGCTGCCGTTATTCCGCACCACACAGTGACCTTTTTAGGCTAAAGAGGTAATTTCTGTAGCTGGAACGAATTCTCGGCCGCCCATAGCCTCCAATTTTGTGTACTTATAGAAGCTTGCAAATGAAAGTGGGCTTCGTCAGACCACAAAATGTTCCATGGCCATAGGTTGTCCACTTTCATCCGGGCAAGAAATTGTAGTGCAAACGATAGACGTGCTTCCAGGTCAGCAGATAGCAAATCCCGCACATGAGTTATCTTTTACGGATAACAGTACTGCATATATCTAGACAATGTGAACTCTGACAGCGCCATCTATCGACACATTTTGGAACTATTTTTTCCTTCTTAAAACAACATTCCATTTCCTCACGAATGTTCTGCTAAAATATCAAGTCATTCTGACCAGTAGTTTTAAAATTATCGATCTTTGAAATCGTAACTTTAATTATAATCACCCGGTATATATATATAAGGCGATATTTGAAGAATTCACTTTGTGCCCATAGGTGTAACGTTAGAGAGGAAAATTGGCAACCTGATTGACCAACAACCTTCTTAAACCGTACGGTCGTCATAGGCATATACTACGACAAAGTATTTTTGTTACCATCCTGTATACATATTATTTTGAAAACAACTTATTCACTTTATTATTTATAGCTTTATAGCGGGTATATCTTTTATATCGGGTCTTAATGATTTACTCAGTAACCGTAATAAAATAAGAAGAAAAAACTACAGAAAAATAAACGGCGAGAAAAAGTTGTTCTTATTAACAGATGTTACTTAATTTATATTTTTCCTACGAAATATCCTTAGTTATATGTACCAATAGAAGAAAGAAATAAAGTTATACTAATTTGCAAAACTTGTTTTGGTTGAATGGAATATATATCATGGCAAAAAAAGAAACAATGATTTGTAATTAATATTAAATAATTATTTATAATTAAGAAAATTTCCTGAGCAGCACAATTCAAATATATATCAGGATTAATAATAAATACATTGATGATTAATAACTTCTTTAATTGCTGTGTGAGGAAATTATCGGTCAAATCCTAGCGAAGTATTTACGTATATTCCATAAAAATGATATGCATCTGTGTAGATAAGCTGTTATCATTGTTGTACCAAACGATATACTGAAAGTTCTTATATGTAAAGTATGATATTATAAGACGTATGTACTAAGTAAGATGTGTGTAAATGAATAATATATATATATATATATATATATATATATATATATATATATATATATATATATATATATATATATATATATCGAGGCGTATAAGCAAGTAAGTGTTTTGATAAAAATGCTATATGTATCTGTATCTAAACAGTTAAACGTGTTGTACTTATTGCATATACTGAAAGTTCTTACATGTAAGTATGATATTACAAGATGTGTGTAGGGTAGGGTGGTGCAAGATTGCGCTGTGTACAAGAGTACGAAGAGCGATCATCCAATCCCAAAACATAGTTTTGCTTTTAGCTACAGTTGTAAACGATGTAATGACATGCTATATTTATGGTGAAAACTAATATGCGAGTTTTAGGGAAATTTTAAAAGATTTAGAAGAAAAAAAGTGATTTGGGCCTTTTCGTTATAATATGTTATTTTTTAAAAACAGGATCATGTTAAAGATTACAAAGGTAATTTAATTCTTTTTTTTCATTTCTGTTATTATTTGACTATCTGTCACTAAAGTGATTTGGATTTTCTTATCAATAGATGACATTACAGATTTTTCAAAGACATTTAGTGACAATAGTGAAAGAGTACGCAGTGCAAAGTGTGCAAGAGCAGACAATTACTCTTATCCAACATATCTGTTATCGATTTTATTTGACACTTATAGCTTTAAAATGGGTTTTAAATACTTATAGTTTGGTTTAACCCTTTCCGGCGTGGAGTAAGTCTGTTTGCAAAATAATGAAATAATGGTCTGACACCGGAATTTACAAACGAATTTATTCCAAAATAAAAACTTGCTTATTTTCCGGTACTGAATAAAAGAAAAATTTAAATTAAATATTCTTGGTGCCGTTTGTCAGTTTTGGAATTAAAATTAGGTGTCCTTTTTTGTGACCACCGCCCGTTAAAGGGTTAATAGTTTTTCTTATTTCCAACTTGATCAATAAGGCAACCAACTTCGACGAGCATCGCCAGAGCCACGGGCTTTAACCCTTTCAGGGGCAGTAGTATGTTTATGAATCCACTTAATTTTAATTCCCAAACGCCCCAATGGCACCAGAATTTTGCTAAAATCTTTTCCATTTAGTATGTATGTGAAATATAGCCTTTTTCTTATTTTCAAAAAAAAAAAAATTGTAAATTCTGATGCCAGTCATTTATTTCAAAATTTCAGTACTGAAAGTAATTTGCCCCTAAAAGGGTTAATAAGCCACAGGTAGGTAGCTTCTAAAAAAACGTATTAGATCTTTATGATATACCGGGTGATTATAATTAAAGTTACGATTTCAAAAATCGATAATTTTAAAACTACTGGTCAGAATGACTTGATATTTTAGCAGAACAATCGTGAGGCAATGGAATTTTGTTTGGCGAAGGAAAAAAAATAGTTCCAAATTGTGCCGATAGATGGCGTTGTCAGGGTAATGTCAGGGGAAAGACCAAAAATGTATTCTTGAACCCTTTCCGGCGCGGAGTAAATTTGTTTGCAAAATGATGAAATAATAGACTGACACCGGAATTTACAAACGAATCCATTAGTAAAAAAAAGAAACTTGCTTATTTTTCTGGTTCTCTTAATTAAAGGAAAATTTTAATTAAATACCAGGTGATTATAATTAAAGTTACGATTTCAAAAATCGATAATTTTAATTAAAACTACTGGTCAGATTGACTTGATATTTTAGCAGAACAATCGTGAGGCAATGGAATTTTGTTTGGCGAAGGAAGAAAAAAGTTTCAAAATGTGCCCATAGATGGCGCTGTCTGGGTTCACATTGTCTGAAGATATGCAAATTACTAATACGTGACATGCGCACCGCAGACATAGCAACCATAAAAATGCAGAGCAGCAGCTCTTTGCCTGAATGCTTCATCATGACTCTGACTATGAAGGATCGCGCTCTGCTCTTGAAGCTTTTTTATAAAAACAATGACTGTGCACTTACAGCTATTAGGAAGTTTCGGACATTAAAATCCATAAAAAAAGGTCCAATAACAACAAATGGTCTGCAAAAAATGATTGCTAAATTCGAAGAGACCGGTTCATTTGACGTTAAACGGGGTAGAGGAAGGAAACCAGTTTCAGCTGCGGCAGTGGAAGATGTGGCTACAGTATTACAGGAACATACTGACAGTGATGCTGGAATCAGCAGTGCAAGGGGGATTGGCCGAATGCTGGATATGCCGAACAGCACGGTGCGTAAAGTCCTACGGAACGTCTTACGCTGTTATCCGTACAAGATAACTCATGTGCAGGAGTTGCTACCTGCTGACCTGGAAGCACGTCAATCTTTTGCACTACAATTTCTTGCCCGGATGGAAGTGGACAACGGATGGCCATGGAACATTCTGTGGTCTGACGAAGCCCACTTTCATTTGCAAGGTTCTGTAAATACGCAAAATTGCAGGATATGGGCGACCGAGAATCCGTCCCAGCTACAGCCATTACCTCTTCAGTCTGAAAAGGTCACTGTGTGGTGCGGAATAACGGCAGCGTTTATCGTCGGTCCATTTTTCTTCGAGGAGATCACACCTGCGGGGTTTCAAAAATTATCGATTTTTGAAATCGTAACTTTAATTATAATCACCCGGTATATCACTTTCAACCACACAAAATATTCAATATAGATGAGCCGCGTTTCCCTGCAGTACTTAAGAAGCCATCAAACGTTGTATCCACCAAAGAGAACCGATGTCTTGAAGATTTCAAGTACTTATTGTTCGAGCAATGAGTGCTAATGAGCAGTTTATTCCACGCGGAACTAGTAAATCTAAACATCATCAACGTCAGCTCTAAAAGTCATTGTTTTTTAATCTCACTTTTCATATTATTTAGCATCTTACAATCCGAATTTTTTTTTTTTATATTACATACATATATTTAGGCATATAAAATACTTAGGAGGTTTCAGAAATTAGAAGCGTTAAATTAAACACGGCAATGATATTTTGAAATTCTTATGAACTTCTTATTCATGTAACTTTTTAGATAAAAAAATAAACTTGTATTAAAATAAATTCTTCATTTATGCCAATAGAATACAAAAATAATTGCCAAAACGTCAGTGAAGGCTTATTGTGGAGACGCGAAAAGTTTTTGGTTTCTGTCTGTCTGTCTGTCTGTTCCGCGATAGCTGCCGTAAAAAAAGTTCGATTAGTTTGATTTTTGGTGAGTATGTTGATGAGGTACCCGGAATTAGCTGTATAGTTTTCAGTTACATTTGGTTCATTCGTTTGAAAAATATAGATCATTTATTTTTAGGTCACAGTGCTTTTAAATGGGAAGTCAGACGTATTTTTTTTTTTTTTTAACATTCACCGAAAATAAAATATCGCATTGGGATAAATGTAAATACTAAATTATGGATTTTAAATTTAAGAAATGGAGATCTTAATTTAATCTTATCGCTTTGAAAATTCGCCAATATATTTATTAGAATTATTAAATTACTCGCATAAATTATTGGAAAATTTTATACATTATTTTGACATATATAAAACAATTTAATTTCTCATTAAAAAAAAAATCTAATGCATTTTATTTTCTCTCTTTCATTAAATGGTTGCTAAACAACTATATTTCAAAGCATATCAACAAACAACAAAGGAAAATTCAAGTGATTCCTATTATTTTGATGCGAAATTTTATTTTTCGGGTTATACAAGTTTTTCATATGCTTTTTTTAATGAAATAGATGAAACTTTATTTTAACTACTAAAAAATGATTACCAAATCGGTTTTCCAAATGAAAATAATAAAAACGTTGAATGCTTAAATTGAAAATATGTCAGATAAGAATAATTTACATTTGTATGAGTATATTTTATACACGAAATTTTATCCAATTTCAGCAACATATGATGTTTAGTGGTTGAAATATAAATATTCTTTTGAGGATATGATAAAATATCTTGTACAAAGAGATGGTTACACTAATGAAATTAAAATTGTAGATACATTCAGACTTAGACTCAAGAAATGAAATAGCGAAATAACTGGAAATTGAGAATAAAATATAAAAGCGACATCGGGGGGTGCAGGGGGCGGAGCCCCCCCCCCCCCCGAAGTAATATATTGTTATTCTGAAAAAATACAGTAATAAGTAGTTTATCCTATCATTGCATAACATTTTGTTTAACGCGATAATTCTAAAATTGCCGAAACTTTTTACAAATTTTATATTCTTATAAATGTATAAATAACGTTAAAAGATTGTATTTTAGGGTATCAAAAATTAGACAGATAATGTTAAAAATGAGTGACATTAATGAACAATGATTTGTAGAGCTGAAGTTGAGGCCTCTGACCTGTATATTTATTAGTTTATTTTGATAATAAAATATTGCAGAAAAATAGTGTGAATTACTTGAATTTTATTTTTTTTATATTCTTTGAAATATAGTTGCTAAGCAGCTGATAAATTAAAGAGCAAAGCAAAAAGAAATGCATTTTAAAATTTTTATTAAATATGAAAATAAAATGTTTTATATTTCCCAAACAGATGAAAAAAAAATTCCAATAATTTAAACAATTAATTTCTAAATTCTAATGAATGTATCAGCAAATTTTCAAAGCTATTGGATAGATTTAAAACCTCCATATCGAAAATTTAGCATACATAATTTTACGTTGAAATCCATTATTCGATTATGCGATTTTCATTTCAGCTAAAAATGACATTTGAATATCGTCTGCATTTCCATAGGAAAGCATTATGACCTAAAAAGAAATGTTCTATATTTTTCGAACGAATGAGCCAAATGTAACTAAAAAAAATCCCTGACGGCTCGGCCTACAGGCACAGGTAGATTTCGAAGACGCAGAACGTGGGGTGCCTGTTTGTCGGGAATTGCGGAAGAAATGACCTTTTTGCGGATGATGCTGCAGTTGGAACCGCCTACTTCGAAACGAAACTTGTTTGCAGGCGGAGCCAGCAAGGATTTTTTTTTTTTTGCTATAAGAGTTGGTCCTATAAAAAACATGTCAATATAAAAGTTTTAGATAATATTAAGAGGATTTATAATATATTTAAGCGGATTTGAAATATTGGGAATTGACGAAGTTATGAATTTTTTTCTTCTAAAACCCTCCTTCCCTCCCCCCCTTAAGGCAATTTTTAATTATATCAAAAATCTGTCATACATAAGTTTTTGGCCCTGTTCCTAGAAGTAATAATAACTTTAAACGGATTCGATACGTATCATAATTAAGAAATTATGTGTTTTTTTTCTGTTTTCACAAAAAGTCCCCCCTCCCTTGGTTTGATTTTGCCCATTAACGAACTTGACCGAGATTTTATGTCCCTTGATTTCATGTATCAGTTTCGAAAAGATGCGGGAGTTGGAACCGCCTACTTCGAAAAATAACTTGTTTGCAGGCGGAGCCGGCAGGGATTTTTTTTGTTTTTAATTTTTTTTGCTATAACGGTTGGTCCTATAAAAAACTTGTCAATATAAAAGTTTTAGATAATACTAAGAGGATTAATAATAAATTTACGCGGATTTGATATCTTGTGAATTGACGAAGTTATGAATTTTGTTCTTCTAAAACCCCCTCCCCCCCCCCCTTGGAGCCATTTTTAATGATATCAAAAATCTGTCCTACATAAATTGTCGGCCCTTTTCCTAGAAGTAATAATAACTTTAAACGGATTCGATACGTATAATAATAAAGAAATTATGAGGATTTTTCTGTTTTCACAAAAAGCCCCACCCCATTTCCACCCCCCCCCCTTGGTTCGATTTTGCCCATTAACGAACTTGACCGAGATTTTATGATCCTTGATTTTATGTATCAGTTTCGAAAAGATGCGGGAGTTGGAACCGCCTACTTCCAAAAATAACTTGTTTGCAGGCGGGGCCGTCAGGGATTTGTTTTGTTTTTAATTTTTTTTTGCTATAACGGTTGGTCCTATAAAAAACTTGTCAATATAAAAGTTTTAGATAATACTAAGAGGATTAATAATAAATTTACGCGGATTTGATATCTTGTGAATTGACGAAGCTATGATTTTTTTTCTCCTAAAACCCCTCTTTCCCCCCCCCTTGGGGCCATTTTTAATTACATCAAAAATCTGTCATACATACATTTTTGGCCCTTTTCCTAGAAGTAATAATAACTTTAAACGGATTCGATACGTATAATAATAAAGAAATTATGAGGATTTTTCTGTTTTCACAAAAAGCCCCCCCCCATTCCCCCCCCTTGGTTCGATTTTGCCCATTAACGAACTTGACCGAGATTTTATGACCCTTGATTTTATGTATGAGTTTCGAAAAGATGCGGGAGTTAGAACCGCCTACTTCGAAAAATAACTTGTTTGCAGGCGGAGCCAGCAGGGATTTTTTTTTTTTTAATTTTTTTTTTTTTTTTTTTTTTTTTTTTTTTGCTATAACGGTTGGTCCTATAAAAAACTTGTCAATATAAAAGTTTTAGATAATGCTAAGAGGATTAATAATAAATTTACGCGGATTTGATATCTTGTGAATTGACGAAGCTATGATTTTTTTTCTCCTAAAACCCCCCTTTCACCCCACCCCTTGGGGCCATTTTTAATTACATCAAAAATCTGTCATACATACATTTTCGGGCCTTTTCCTAGAAGTAATAATAACTTTAAACGGATTCGATACGTATAATAATAAAGAAATTATGAGGATTTTTCTGTTTTCACAAAAAGCCCCCCCCCCATTCCCCCCCCCTGGTTCGATTTTGCCCATTAACGAACTTGACCGAGATTTTATGACCCTTGATTTTATGTATGAGTTTCGAAAAGATGCGGGAGTTAGAACCGCCTACTTCGAAAAATAACTTGTTTGCAGGCGGAGCCGGCAGGGATTTTTTTTTTTTAATTTTTTTTTTTTTTTTTTTTTTTTTTTGCTATAACGGTTGGTCCTATAAAAAACTTGTCAATATAAAAGTTTTAGATAATGCTAAGAGGATTAATAATAAATTTACGCGGATTTGATATCTTGTGAATTGACGAAGCCTTGATTTTTTTCTCCTAAAACCCCCCTTTCACCCCACCCCTTGGGGCCATTTTTAATTACATCAAAAATCTGTCATACATACATTTTCGGGCCTTTTCCTAGAAGTAATAATAACTTTAAACGGATTCGATACGTATAATAATAAAGAAATTATGAGGATTTTTCTGTTTTCACAAAAAGCCCCCCCATTCCCCCCCCCCTTGGTTCGATTTTGCCCATTAACGAACTTAACCGAGATTTTATGACCCTTGATTTTATGTATCATTTTTGAAAAGATGCGGGAGTTAGAACCGCCTACTTCGAAAAATAACTTGTTTGCAGGCGGAGCCGGCAGGGATTTGTTTTGTTTTTAATTTTTTTTTGCTATAACGGTTGGTCCTATAAAAAACTTGTCAATATAAAAGTTTTAGATAATAGTAAGAGGATTAATAATAAATTTACGCGGATTTGATATCTTGTGAATTGACGAAGCTATGATTTTTTTTCTCCTAAAACCCCCCTTTTTTCCCCCCCTTGGGGCCATTTTTAATTATATCAAAAATCTGCCATACATACATTTTCGGCCCTTTTCCTAGAAGTAATAATAACTTTAAACGGATTCGATACGTATAATAATAAAGAAATTATGAGGATGTTTCTGTTTTCACAAAAAGCCCCCCATTTCCCCCCCCCCTTGGTTCGATTTTGCCCATTAACGAACTTGACCGAGATTTTATGACCCTTGATTTTATGTATCAGTTTGGAAGAGATTTATGCAGAATTTTTCCAGTTATCGTGGTCAGAAAAAAGTAACATAGATAGATAGATAGATAGATAGATAGATAGATAGATAGATAGATAGATAGATAGATAAACTTTTGAACTGGGGGTGGTTTTGGGTTCTGGGAGTCATGATCGGCGTAGATCTGCAAAATTTTTTCAAAATTTCCAACTTAGGTGAGAATGTAATAGGTAGTATTTCTTACGAAATCTACCTAATTACACAGCTAATTCCGGGTACCTCCCCAACATACCCACCAAAAATCAACCTAATAGGACGATTTTTACGGCATTTATCGCGGAACAGACAGACAAACAGACAGACAGACAGACATAAAGCGAAAACTTCTCGCGTCTCCACATCAGCCTCAACTGACGTTTCGGCAATTATTTAATCACAGTCCTTTTAACGCTCAAATAAAATATACCAACTAGTCAATTTCATTGCATTCTTTTTAACACTTTCGAACTTAGTTGAAAAGTGTTTAGGAATTCGATTTGTCTGTCTGTCTGCCTGTCCGTGCTCTAACTCGCGTAAATATACTTGAATTGTAACACAATTTATATAAGTTATTGATGTTACCTATGGCATATTCGATATTGAAAATGAAGTGTGTCGCGCTTATACTTATTTTACAGGGACAATCAAAAGAATTCAGTTACATTGCGGTCTATGGAGGAAATTCATTTGCAGTTTATTTTAATCCTGTTATACTATTTCAAACATAAATTGAAATTCATATATACCACTGGAGCACACTTTAAGACTTACTATGGAATATAGTGTGCATAGCACGTATAGTTTCGTTACAGGATATTCAAAAGTATTTCGTTACATTACGGTCTATCGTTACATTATGGTCTACGGCGAAAAATCGTTTGCGATTTATTTTAACAATGCATCACGATTTCAAACATATTGAAATAATATACAGCACTGCATTGCATTACATGGGGCTTACTATAGAATACTGTGTGCATAGCATTCATCGTTCATTTACATGGACACCCAAGTAATTATGCTATAAAGTACGGTCTGTTAACAATAATTGATGGAAGTGCATTTTCAGCTCGCGGTTTTGTATTTCTAAATGTAACTATTTTTTTGCCTATTACTTGGTGTGTATAAATTCTATAGATCATATACAGGGCAGTACAAAAAATCTCGAGCACATTTCCGTTTATTGACGGAAATTCTAGAAGGGGAATTTTAAACTGTGCTATACATTTCCTAACTGAATTAAATTTTAGCATTCTGTGTAGTATATACACAACTCTATTTATCACATACAGAGCTGCAACAAAATAATTCGGACATTTTTCTGAATATTGTTGGTAATTCCTGAAATGGGTGTTTAAATATGTAATGCTTTATACAATTTGTTTACATAGACATCATCTTTCACCTTATTAAACGGTAAAGATATGTAAAAGTATATTGAAAGTATTGGAAAGTGTTACATAATCTATGCTTGATGCTTGATTTTTCATTCTTGATATTATTTGTTGAAAAACTCCACATTTTTTATTTTGTTATTATTTTATTAATTTATTTATTTTTTAAATTTTATTAATTGATAATCTGCTTGTTTAAAATAATTATTTCGTAGAATTCTTTATTAAACCAGTAAATATTTTTCAGTATGTTATAATAATACATGTTTCAGAAGGTTCATCATAAATTATATGCTGTAAATATTCATGAACATAGATTTTGCTTGACTAGTTAAAGTTAATTTATTGAAAGTTATCCAGCTTCCGATTCTCATACGATTGATACGTAAATCAAACGGTTTAATCAAAATGTTATTTCAAAATTTAATGTATTTAAGATCCTGTCATGTTGACCAGTATTTTATAAAGTTTTTACAAGCATACCAGTATGAAATAAATTTTAATGTCATTAAATTTCTTAAATTTTTATCAAACGAATTATAGAAATAATTCTAAGCGTTTTTTTAGATATAGGCCTGTTTAACTCTCTATAGAAACTTGAGGAACTTTAGGTGTCATATTTTTAGATGTTTAAGAAGCTTACAGCATTTCAAATTCAGAAGATACAACATTTCAAATTCAGTCTTGAAATACTTATAATTTTAGATTTTCTTAGTAAATGAAAAAGCAATTTCCAGGACATGCGTTGAAGATGGCGTGAATATTTAAGTCGAAACTGTGATAATTTCTTATGTAAGCAGTCATTACATTTTTCAAAATGGAATTTAAAATAAAAATTAAAAGAAAAATATTTCTTATATCAGAAAATGATTTTATAAAAGATTTATTTTCCATTGACATTTATTATTTTGCTTTTTATAAAAGGTAGTCTTTTTTCTATTTTATTTTGCCTTTATTAAGACCATTCTCAAATAATATTATTAAGAGGAACGATAAATCCTGCCAACACTAACAGAATATTGTAAAGAAATTTTATTTTTTAATACAAAGAAATAAGATATCTAAATAAACAATTTTTAAAACACTTAAAGCAGTAAAATGCCATATTCTGCAATTGCTGTCCATAAACGCTAATGCTTGAGAATCCTTTCATACAGTCCTGTATATGATCTATAAAAAATTATATACACCACTTAATACTCTAAAAATTAGTTACGTTTGAACATGCATGCCACAGATGAAAACGCACTTTAACAATTGATGGAGTCGGGGCAAGAGAGTGCCAAGCCACATTTTGGAACTTCTGAGATATTTCAATTTGAAAATTTTATCAAATACTCATATCAAGATATATAACCTAAAGAATTTTCGCCAATGTCTTAGTAACATTAATGTATGGCATTACTTTAATGATATTACTATTATGTTCTTTGTAAATTAGCAATCTTCCTTGGGGGCATAAACAAAACCTGGGACTTATGCTGCCACCAAGTTACATTATAAACAAATTCCATGTAGGATATTATAATTTACAATATTAAGCAACATATTACAGTGTTAGATTTATTTCACCAAAAATGTGGCTTGGCAATTTCTTGCCCCGACCCCCTCAATTGTCGATCATTGTCAGTATGTAACGGAATTATTTTGTATGTTTGTGTGTCTTTGTAAATAAACGATAAATACCATGAACTCCACAATCTACAGAAAGCATGTTCTAGCACATTTCACTGTTCCATGGTAAATTTTATAATTTTTGTATCGTAACATCGTTAACATCGTAACATCGTTAAAATTCACCCCGAATGATATATCATAATGTAATGAAATTCTTTTGCGCATCCTTGTAAACAAAATTATAAATGCTACTTATTCTATATCCACAGAAATCATGTTGTATATGCATCACCATTTCAGTGGTGCATATTAATTCCATTGTGTTTGAAGTATGGTAACAACTCTAAGATGCGTGCTAAAGTTTTTTCCGCAAAGAATATAATGTGTGTGTGTGTAACTTTATGTGTCCTAGTAAACGAACTACAAATGCTACACACCACATTTTAGATACCAAGCATTTTACCTCAAAAACATATAAAAATTACATAGCAACCGGAAGATAGTTACGAGAGTTCCAGCACGGCCAGACGGACTGACGGCATTAACCGAAATCATATACTCTTTTTAACTATATTAGAAAAAGTTAAAAACCGATTATAAAGTAATTTGTATTTAGTTTTTCTTGTTACGTTCTTTGGGTTAAGATTAAAACCTTATTTCCCAGTTTTTTTCGTTGATTCGTAACTGAGTTGACATTTTCTTTCTTTGAATAATTCATGAAAACAACAATCGATTCAGCATGTTACAACAAAACATGTTTCAGAAGTATCATCATTTAATTACGTGCTGCATATATGTGTTCATAAATTTTGCCGCTCTACCGAGAAGTTAATTTCTCGAAAGTTATTGAGTGCTCTTGAAAGTGTCAACTTTCTGGAGTGGAACAGACCTACAATAAATCATCTTGTTTGCACAAGAGGTTTAATGTTTAATACTTACTTTAGTTGAAAATCTATATGTTGTATGATATATTAGTTTATACTCAATAATCAATCGTGTTTGTCAAGCATTTGTTCATTTTACACATGTGTACTAATATGAAACACTTTATTAAAAGGGCAATAAAAATGCAGAAAAATAAAAATAAAGAAAAATAACCATTTATCGGATGATTATTGTTCTCTTTTAAGCAAATTAGTAAATTTGAATTTGCAATTTAACTCTCCACTGCAAACAACACTAGATTTGATGCGGTATTTCCAGGATATTTAAAGGATACCTTTCTAAACGATGTTTCTAATCGCATGTGATGATATTGTTCTCACGCTTTAATATTGTTAATTAAACTTTCAACTACTACACTGTAAAACAAGACAAATGTTTTTTTTTAATCTGTCCCTCAATATCTCAATTTATTTTTCCCTGTTTCTTAATATTTCTTAAAGAAAATATAATATAACCACAAACGAAAATCTTTACAAATCTCAAAAACGAATATAATTTTGAGATTAAAAAAGTATTTTTTTTAAAAAAGGTATTTTTTCTGTCACTGATAGAAACGTTTTCCGAGTAGTTTATATAGTGTTTTAATCAGTTTCCTCAACCTTAAATATAGATTTTTCGGGTGCTACTCATTCTCAAGTAAACATTTTCATGTTCAATAAACATGTTTTAGTGACAAGTAAGATAAAGTAACAGAATTAACATTAATATTAAAATTAACATCATTTCGTTATTCTTGTATAAATTCCATTATGCCTTATGTAATCGCACGATTACATAAGGTGATTTTTTTATAAGAAAATACAGGTAATTTCCCTGAAATTTCCAGCAGTCCGCATGAACCCTGCTAAAATAATAACATAATTGTTTTAGCAGAACAATATAATTTAATGCGATTTGATTTTGTCTTTTATCACATTAAGGAGAATTTTTGTAATTCTCGGTTCAAGGGACATGAAAAGTTTTTCAAACTCGGGTAGTCTTCATAGGAATTATTAGAAGTATAATGAAGAAAACATTTTAATATACTTGAAAGAAAAACAATATGAAGAAAAAAATATTTTTGTCAATGTGTTCACATAGTATGTGCGTGATACTTTTAATGATTTAGCTTTCTTTCAAGCGAATATCCTGAAAATATTTACTATTTAAGTTAATTCTAGTATAAACTTACAGTACGAAAGTCAAGCTTTATTTTTTTTTCGACAAATGCAAGAGGAAAAGTGCGAAAAAAATATTTTATAACAATAAGGGAAAAACGAAGATATTATGAACAATGTGCATTAAAACTTTTTTATAAATGGTTAACTTTCAACTTTGAAAGATCACATATATTATAAAAAATGCATATTTCTCATTGACCCGAAAAATAATACAGCCAAATAGCAGTTCAGACATATTTTCAGCAATAAAAATATCCTGTAATTCTTACATGCTCTTAAGTAATACTAGCTGCATAGCCACTCCCATGAATTGCATTTCCATTGCATGACATGTTTACATTTTTAGTAGGAAAATAATATAATGTACTTCTATGTTAAAATATATATATATATAATATTAGCTTTATTAAATATCTTATTATAAGTAAGAATTTATATTTAACCCCCTGAAGGGCGCCGGTATATTATATATACCACTTAATTTTAATCCCAAAATGACACATCGACACCGGAATTTTAGAATTAAATTTTGAATTTATAGGGTACATGAAGGAAATCTTTTACACATTTTAAAATAAATTCGTTTGGGAATCTTGGTGTCAATCAATCATTTCAATATTTTAGCTACAAGAGTACTTTTGCCACTGAAGGGGTTAAAACGTAGTTGAATAAAAATTTGCAAAAATTACATTTCGCAAATAATGCGATTTTGATGCAATTATTGTGTTTTTATAAAAGACTAGTGACATACAGGAAAGCAAAAAATGAAATTTTCATTGGTCGAGAGGATTTTGGATAAAAACTTCTGTAGCTTGCCGTATATGTTCCAATCCGAGTGTGTGTCATATGCGAATGTTACATCTCTCTTATAATGACAATTATAGTAAAACGCTGCTCCGTGTGTTATTTCTTATTTCAATAACGCGGCAACATTTTTTAAAACATTTTTTTTTTCAATTCAATGGCATGAAAATTACATCATTTTTGCCCTAACAAATATATTATAATTTTAAGGGTTAAAATACAGATTCGTATTAAATATGATGTCATTTTCATCCAATAAAGTATTTCACTTTAAACTTAAGAAACATTCATGGTTAGTATTCAATTAACATCTGACAAATTTATGCACAAATTTATCGAAAAGCGTTAACTTCATTCAAAAAACCCGGCATATAAATAATAATAATACGACTCGTACGAGTCGTATAATAATACGACTAATTTATTTATATCCCTTCATTTCTTTGTATCATCAGTATAAGTATAGCGCAGGTTATCGAAAGCAGTGAGTGCGAAAGGAGCAGCTTCGCTCACACCGTATATATTAAACACCACATTCCTGCATGCTCACAATTTGTTGTATTTTATTTAAATAATACTTCTTTTAAATTTTGACTGGGTGGTTTCTCGTAGCCGGTGTACCTTTCCATCACTTTTCCATAATCGTGATACGCGACTGTGAATCTAAGCGTCTTTATTATTGACATCTGTAGTATCAGCACTGATAGATTAATCGTTTAGAATAGCTCTATGTTCTATCACAGGTCATCATCTAAATTTTCATCAAATTTGGAAATGATATTTCATATGGATCAATAACATTGAAACCATTAATCTTTACGTTAATAATTAGGTAAATGTAGAAATAAGTCACATGCTCATTCTTTAAAACAGACTTTTAAAGCAGAATAAACAAAAAGTAATTTAAATTGGTTTATAAACACGAAATATAAATTAAAGATATTTAAATCAGCAGTGTAGATAGCGGCCGATTATTGTGATATACCAATTATTCAAATTGAAACCACATTTTTTTCATTTAAATTTAGCTTAACAAAATGCAACACAAAATGTAATAATCCTATTATCCCCCCTCCCTCTTTTTTTTCTTTTACTTGTGAACGTTGGAGTAATTTTGTTGCCAACACCACAAAAAAATCTCGAAATAATTAGAAAATTCGAATTTTCGAGTCATTATGACATCGCTGGATCCATGCGAATAACTGATGCTAGTTTCATTGCTCAGTGATACATATTCTAGGAGTAGTAGTGGTGAAATACAAACACACCGTCAAATTTTAGTTTAATAGATGTTAATAGCGCCACCTAATTTAATTTTTTATGGTATCCTCGAATATAATTTTTTTTTACTTATCATTACTTATCATTAGCGCTAACTAACATGATTACGGAATATTAGTTTTTTATTTATTATTTTATTTTTAAAACTAAAATGTTGTACACTAAAAATCGGATCAATATACTTTTTTATTATTTTTAGATCTTCCATAATCATGCTCACTACCAATTGGTATGTTTCAGAAGGTTTGGCGGAAAACTAAACATATTGTTGAACCCAGATTAGTTTTTTTTTTTCTTTAGGAAAACATTTAATCTCATTCTATGTGATCATTCCCTTGCTTTTCATTGATGCAAACGTGGTTTATGAAATGATAATTAAATATTAGCTAATTATTCTTACTAATCCCGTTTAATATTGAAATGAATAAGTTGTAAGCAAAAACATAGCTCAAAGTAAAATAATTACCATTTACAGATCTTCCATAAATGGGACAAAGCTAATTGGCATATTTTAAATAACGTTGGTTTGTCGCAAATTTAAGATTTGTCTTTCTGAGTGAAACATATAAAGGAAGCCTAGGTGATAATTTCTTTGCTTATCAATGATGCGAATCTTGCTTTTGGACCATATTTTAGAATACGTAATATTCTAGTTCTTAAATTAAAATCAATAAGTCATGAGCTAAAAAAATAGTTATTATAATTTAAAAATACTAATTAAACTTTTCGATCGCAGTAAGATTACTTACAACTCATCAATTATTCACGAGTTTTTTAGTATTGAAAGAGTGATTGATTGATTCTCTTAGTTCTTCCTTGTTTTCCCAAAAACAATATTTCAAAGAAAAATTTCGTGTAATTGTTTCTACATTATTTACAATTGAAATAACCTTCGTGATCGGTCACTGCAAAAGAGACACGAGAAACCTAAAAAGAATTTTTTTCTTAAGAAATAACGGTATTCAAACAGCAGATCATTTGAGAGCCCTGGACAGACAGACAAGACATTTGAACTTCGAAATTGGCGTTTATCTGAAAATCATAGACAGATACTCCAATTTCCTATGTATGTATAGATTTAACAGTTAAAATATTTTTCATACAATATTTGATCATAACTATAATCAAGTTGTAGCTTTATACGTTTCAGAAAAATCGTCACTAAATAATGTGCTAAATCAGTGTGCATAAGTGACTTTGTAATTTAAGGTTATCAAGTTGGACTTCAAAAATTAATTAATGCTTTTTTGTAACCCCGTTTTTATTATTCTTTTGGAAATAGTTTAAAAACATTAATTTCGATAGTTTAGATAATATTTATGTACATAGATAATTGCATCGCATAATTTAATGATGATCCTTCTGAAGAATAAATGTATATATAAAATATTCTAATAGAAACATTAACTACGGGACAGTTAAATTATATTTTGAAAAAATACCAAATAGAAAGCTAAAAAATGTCTTGGAAGTTATTGAGTGTTCTTCAAAATGTCAGTTTTCTGGAGTAGAGTTGACTTATAATAAATCATTCTGTTTGCTCAAGTGGTTTTTTTTTCTTAAGATATCCATTTGTTAAAAAATCTATTCTTTATGCGATATTTAAGTTTTTGTATTCTACCTTCAATTTCCCCTAAAAAAATAAATTCATCATTTTTACGAACCCTTTTCAATTATGCACGAATTCACATAGAAGATTTTTTTAAAGATGTCTGCAAGAAGAATGGGTAACTTATGCCTTCGAGTTATAAATATTTTTTTATATAAATATGATAATGCATAATAAAATGTGACGGACGCTTCAGAATATTTCAGTATTTATTTCATTTTAAATTAATCATTTTAAATTAATTATTTTACATTTATCATTTGTTCCCTTTTTCCCTATTTGTTTTTTATTTCTAATTTCTGCCCTTATTATTTTACTTTCTTTCATACACACACACTTTTATTCACATGACGGGCTTCATTCTCCTTTTTTGTCTTTCCTAATTATGAAAGAAATGTTTTCTTCATGCATACTTGAGCAATCTTTCTTGTTTAAACGGTATTTTTCTTCGCCTCCTTCATTGCTTGACTTCCTTTACTTCTGTCATTCAGCTTTACACTGGACAAAAGACTGGCATATTTCCATCTCCGTAACGCGCGTAGTATTCTACATTTGCATTCTATGGTATTTATATAAAGAGTTTAATTAATTTATTATGCATATTTTAACACATATTTAACATATTTAGTGGTTCATATTATAATCAGGCAGATTATTATTCCGGCACGCACTTTAAAAGTGTTACTTACAAATACACACACACACACATATATATATGCGTATGTCTATATGTGTATGTGTGAGTATCATTAAGAAATTCAGTTTAATTTTTTTTTTGAGTCAAACAAACGGAAAAAATCAAACGATTTACTGCTGTATACAAACATGTTGTATATTTGTAACAAGAGAGATTGGTTTATTCAGATAAAAATCAAAATCATTTTATTCATTCTGGAAATTATACAACATTACAATTAATCCAAATATCTAAAAGAAACCTTCAGAAAGAATGCTATTATATAAACGTTTTTCCTATGTCGACAATGGAAGGACGTGATAAATTTGTGTTTAGGGATGTTAAAGAATTTGATGATATACAGATGTAGCTTTATCACATGTCTAAATACATATATTATACATATAAAGGTATTTTTGTGTGAAAACGTACTAATACTTATAGGAATTATTTAATCTCCTTAAATAATTTTATTACATCATTAAATGTATATAATGATATTAATTTAAATTAATAAGATAAATTATTTATTAGCAATTTAAATATTTTTCAATGCACTTTTTGTTCTTTACTAACCAAATGGAAAATTTTCATAGAATTACTTTCTATAGCCTAATTACAATTAAATGTATTGGATAAAATTCGCTTCTGAAAAGGTAAGTTATAAAATCTGGAAACATTATCTGATTCAAATGCTGTTATAATATCTGTTAATACCTCGTTTTTATGAAATATCTTAAATGTGACAATAGTTATATATGAATTATACATTTAAAAAATATAAATAAAAATATTGTACTCACAAACAGAATTTTAAATGCTGTATATGATAATTTCACTCTGTTAAAGCTTACCTAAAAACAAAAGAAAAAATATTAGAGTAATACGACTTACATATATAAAAAAGTTTAAGTCAAATTTTAAACAAGTATGATTTATTAATATTAAAAAAATCGACTATTAAACATTGACTACAAACACATAAAAATACATTAAATGTTACATACACATATTCATATCATGCAAGTCATATTCTATTTATTCTATTTATAAAGAAACACAGAATTCGAATTTTCGTCAATATGTAATTGCTGAAAATGTACAAACTCTAAGGAATATTTCTTGGATGTCATTACAGCAAGGTTCTTATGTTTTCAGGGTAAATACGATGTATATTTTTGCTTCATTAAAATGCATCTTCAGAAATGTAATTTCTTTACCAGTCAGAATTAGTTCTGGAATCTTATTTTTAAAATTATAATAAACTGTGAACCCCCTTTTTTAAAAGGAATCACGTGTATATTTCCACACATGTCGTGATAGAAATATAATATATAATAGCATTGAATAAATGTCGCTGCTAAAATCTAGAGAATGTGATTTGTAAAAAAATGTTCTAGATATTTGTAAATTGGACTACATGTGAGAATAATTTTAATAGTTCCAAATATATGCCCAAAAACAAAAAGAAACTCGTCGAATATTGCAAAGGTAAGATCTTTTAACAGAGGCTGTTCGGATATTTCTTTAGAGAGGTTTGTTTTGATATCATAAAAATTGTCTGCATAGATAAATTATTTTTCACAGCTATTATGTTTTTGAAAGTATAAATTCTTGTCTGAGAACTAAAATTTTTGTTTTTATACAAAAATGCGGTTTTAAAGAACCGATGCAATGAAGGTTATATTTCTGCACTTTACGAAGAGAATTATTCGTATTCGGTTATTAAAAAACGCTGTAAAAGGCATGTGTTTTCTATATTTAAAGCCATAGTAGGGAATATTGTCAATAAGACATGGAAAAATGTGGATGTGTGGATTCAAGTGGAAACGTCATAACAAATATATACCCAAGAACAAAAAGAAATTCTTCGAATATTGCAAAGGTAAGATATTTTATAGTAAAAGAAAATGCTCCAAGTCAAAGTACTGTTTCTAAATCCTTAAAATGCTCAGTGTCAACTGTTAACAAAATAATTAATACTGATTTGAAATTCTGAAAGTCCAAAAAACACAATGTCAGTCTTCTTTCTCTCCACGACATATATCCTGACGTAGAACACAATGCAGAATAATTTATGAGAAGCATTTATACGAGTATGTACAAAATTAAAAAAAATTTGTTACAATAGATGAAGCTTGGGTCTATTTAAATGATTGTAATAAAAAGATCATTTATCATCATCAAAGAGGAGAAAAAATCTTAAAGCGTTGTTCAGAAATATGTAGCAAAGGTTTTATGATTGTTGCTGGTTTTGCATATAACGGCAAATTACAAAATAAAGAAAGTGGAAGAAAATGTTAATATCAACTATTGCTGGCTAATATATGTTTAAACGTATACGTAGTTAAGCCTTTTTTCCATATTATACCTATCCAAAATCGTTTCCGGTTACAATACGTTTCAAACGTATTAAACGTATATTCGCGAGCACTAATATCAACTTCACTTACTATTAGAAACGTATTTTACTCCCAATCTTCAAGCTGACACTGGTGGTAAACCAGTGTCAACTATTTGCTGAACTCCATCAAGACAAAGCTAGCAGTCATACATCACAATGCACTGTTAATTTCCTCGAAAAATGAACAAGAAAGATGTAGCAGGGTTATAGACCTCAATGATATACCATCTAAATCTCCTGATATATCAGCCGTTGATTTTTGCATTTTTGTACTCTTTAAAAGTGCGTTATCCGAACGTCGACCTTTCAATCCTTCATGGACATTGGAAAGCTCTTAAAGGGGAATGGGCCAAAATACCTCTTCCAAAACTACAAAAGGCATTATTGTCATGGAAATTATGGTGTAGAAAGGACGATTAGAATAACTGTTAACAATTTGAACATGTAAAACACAAGTATGTTATGTAAAATAATTCTGTAAGTACCATGAAAATCGTCTAAAAAATGTACGATTTTATTTTAAAAAGTGCTATATTGTTCTACTGCTAAATCTTTACACCATACATGCGATTCACTTTCATTTTATTCTACGTATAATCCTTTAAAACCGAACACACATAATCGTGTGGGTTCGAATGTATTGAATTTCATGGCTTTCTGACAAGTCAGTCAGTCCTAAAGGGTTGTGATACTTAGAAATATAAAACATAAACTAGTATGTTGTGGCTATCACAAAACTTTCTTCTATGTAAATCAAGTCAGTTAAATGATTTAAATAGAAAAAGAAATTACATCGATTTAGTAGATAGGCTTTTTTATATATATAAATACATAATATTATTTTAGAATCGTGGGCAATGAAAACTTTTAATGCAGTAGAAACAAATTCATTTGCACGCATTTAAACTAGAGATATAAGCATCGAATATTTCAAACAAATCATAAAATTTCGTCAACTTTTTTTAGAAATCTGCAACCAAATTTTTAACGGCAATCTACTATCATGATGAGCATTCTAAACAAAGGTCATTCAAACTGACGTTCGTTGAATTTTGTACATTTAAACGGGAGATATAACCATCAAATTTTACGAACAAATCATTGAATTTTGGCACCCCTCTGAAATGTCTGCAAGCGAATACATTGTCATTTAATATATGACAGTGTATTCCCTTATTCAAGATGCTAATCGGGAACTTTCGTTGAATTCTGCATTTAAGCTGGTGATATAAGCATCACATATTTCGAAAAATTATCGAATTTCGGCAACCTCTCTTAGATGAACATAACCAAATGGATATCCTATCATGAAGATTCTAATTTGATGTTTCGATGAATTCGGCGCACATACATATCATCGATTTGCAGCATTTCTCTTGGCAGCATCTAATCAGCATGCCAAAATATAATTAGCAGCAGTTCACATAGTGATAGATTTGTATTTGAAATTTCATCCTATTATACGCAGTAGTTCGTGAGTAGGAGCGCC
Organism: Maratus michaelseni; assembly: GCA_963931845.1. Lineage (NCBI taxonomy): Eukaryota > Metazoa > Arthropoda > Arachnida > Araneae > Salticidae > Maratus > Maratus michaelseni. The sequence continues at coordinate 128,695,799 of OZ007593.1, forward strand.
CACATAATTTGAATGACAAATAGACTGACAGACAGACATTCTCTAAAAGCATTCAAAGCGAGTTAAAAACCTTCTGAAATGTATAAATTCGTTGAAAATCAAAGTCGATTTTTTTCACGAATCCAAAACTGTTTTCTTGTATATATAGAATAAAGTAAAAATGTAGTTCTAAAAGAATGTTTCAACATATAAAAATTAGTTGACCTTGCTTTAAAAAATATTTCCAGCCTTCAAACAATTTCCCCGCTATCCTAAAGGGTTATAGACACGCGAATTTTAAAATTTTAATGATTTACATAACTGCCGAAAAATGTCTCTTTTGGGTGCCATTATAACAAACTTTTTTATGGTTTAAAAGGAAAGCTAGGGATTTCTTGTAACGCTAAAAATACTTCCTCATCTAGGAAATTATTTTTCTCAGTAAGATTCGGTCTTGGAATCTCATTTCTATCATTATAATAAAACGAGTAACTTTAAAAAATGAATCGTATGTAGATTTTTATACGTCTAGTAACGGGAGTCTCAAAATAAATTTTGTAAAATAATTTTTTATATATAAAAAAGCATATGCTTCAAATAATCACATGTTTCATCGTATGATGGCACATTTTCATAATTTGATATCCTTTACTATTTTCAAATCTTAGATATAACTTTAAAAATACCACATCCATGATAAATACGACGTCTACTGCTAGTGTAATATAATTTAGAATCCACAAAATTGACCAAAAGTTGCGTAATGGTGTCTTTGTTTAAAAAAGTGAATTCATTTTTTAGTGTTTAACTTTTTAAAGAATGCAGCATGCGAAAAGGGGTTTTGTGTTCACAATTTTATAGAAAGTTGTCTGTGCACAGACAGTATAAACGAAAACGATACACACCATAAAGTTTAATCGACAACTTGTCGCAGTTAAAAGCGAACACAGCCAATTTATTATAAATTACGTTTTCTTTCTATTTATGGTAAAACAATAAGCTTAGGAGCCCATCTACATACTAAAAATTGTTTCGATTTCTACTTAAATATCTTTAAAAATTTCGTCTTTTGTGAATTCCATAGATTCTAGTATCTCAAATAGGGACCGGAAATTGAATATTTGCTGTTAAATTGCTCAGAGAAAATGGTTCGTTAGTTAGAACGATTGGTTAGTTGAAATCTATCCAACATTTGCTACCGTTTGCATAATGTGCCTAAAGTTTCGAAACAGTGATTTTTCAACAAAAATAAAAAAGGCATATTTTTAAATTAAATATTGCTGATGAAACACCCTTACAATACCTCTACTACTTTTTTTTCAATTACATTTTGAATACTTATTGTGAAATTATTCTCCTTCCAATTTTATTATCATATTTTAGTGTGGACCTAAATTTTTCAGACAGACTGTATATCTTTTTTTAATTTAATAAACCATAAATGTTAATGAAGAGCGCATTAATTGCCTAATGCTTGAAATCATTTTCGCACACAAGATCAGGAGGAATGGAAAGTGAAGAGATATTTAAAAGAAATAGATTTAATAGAAACATCTTAGTTGCTCAACACCTTGCACACCTCTTTCATTCTATGTGCAAAAATTTGTAAGACACAAATTAATTTCTACAAGTTTCCATTAATACTTTCGCAGCCTCGAAAACTCAGAATTTTGAATTTTGTATAATGCTTGGTGTATAAAAATGATTTGTTGCACTTGCATCGAAAGAAAAAATACTTCAACAGCAAAGTAGACCTGCCAGCGGTAGAGAGATTCTGCTTTGAAAGCTGGTAGATGAGAAGTGTTAGGATCAATCTCATGTCGAACTCGTTGGTCCTATCTTTCAGAGATTTTTGTCATTTCCTCGAACCTGCGTAAACACTGAGTAAATATGGATTAGATTGCCTTAGAAAAGCCCGTCCTGTGAGACATCCCCTCCTCCCTCTCGGCTTATATCACTTGTGCAGATAATCAGCTTTAATTAAACACCAACATCCCGTTGTGTTAAATTGTAATTAAACATACAGAACATTACTGTCATTTTATAGTTCCTTTTAAAAGAATATATATGACTAAAATGTAAAACATATTAGATGTCGCATAGGTAATGTACTTTTATCACGCCTAATATTCAGGCATCATCAACATCCTAAACATTAAAACACCATAATTTTTCATAAAAATCTGATTTTACTTAGTAATTTATTCTCTTTTCATAAGTAAAAATTAAATAAAATTCTATATTGCACAGTCCGAAAAAAAGCAATTAGAGCATCTGTCAATCCGTTCATTTTTTCTTTTTTTTTCTTTTATTATATCTTTATTCCGTAAAAAAATCGATCAATACATCATCCATAAATAGACTGCAACTTAGTTTATACAGTTTCTGGCAGTACAAACAAAAATATTATATTCATCAAAACGTTAGATATTTTACAAATAAATTACCGTCGGAATTTTTTTCCACTAAAATGGAATTTCAATTTATGAAAAAGGTTTTCTTGAATATTTTGAAATAACTTTACTTAACAGTGTAGTCGTAATATCTCAGATTATTCTTTTTTTTTTTTTTTTTTTTTTTAAGTAATAACGTTGAAATTTTTTGTTTTCTTTGAAAATTGAATTTGACTTTCAACTTCGACATACATTTACTGAAATTATTTTCATTTTTTACAATGAAATTTCATCATATCTAAATTGAATATTTTTTAAGATAAACGTATTTCAATCAAATAAAGCTAAGTATCAAATGAAATTTGATTTTCATGAACTTGTTTTAAAAATATATCAGCATAATACTTTTAAATTTCTGAAAAATGCTGAATATTTTAGCTAAACGTAAAATCTCAAGCATATGACTTCTTAATCTCTTTACTACTTTTTTCTATTGATATGAAAACAACTGGATATGCTTTGAAGTTGAGATAAAAAAAAAGTTATAAAATATATTTTTTGACATTTTTTTCCCAATTGTTTTGTTTTTTCAAAAAAAAAATGCAATAGTTTACTTAATAACATAACCATGTCATTAAGTAAACACAACTGGTGTTATACGAGTAGTAATTTTCCAACTGAATACAAATGTGTTCAGGTCGGAACTCGAAGACAGAACCTTTGGCTTTAATTGCCAATGCTATTCCAAATTGAGTTATTTGGACGTCATCACAGCCAACACAACTCAGTCAGGTAACCATTTGATAATGACATTTGGTATTCTATTTGAAACAAAATGGCAGTATAAAGCGGAAGTAAGGAACTTTAATAAACCATGAATACATAATTATACTTCCAGTCCCGGCATGAACACATATTCACTCAATATGAAACATTACTACTTGTATGATTTATTTACCAATCAGTTTGAGTGTGTTAAAATAATAAAAAGTATAATTTGTATCGGTCCAGATCTTTAATTATTCTTGACGTGAAAAATAACATATAAATTTTAATATTTTTCTCTCTTCTTATGTCAAATTATAAGCAAAATAATTTTTTGTTAAATTTGTTTCTTGTTATATTTGTAAAAAATAATGTGATCAACACAACAATTGTTTTCTTGACACTTTTGTATATATTAAGAAGTAAAAAATCTAATTAATGTACTTCGTAACAGTTTAATCCTTCATGGTTTATCATATTTGGCACATATTATACTACGTGTAATTTCAATAGATTTCTCAAGGTACGTTTCCGGTCCTTATATTTAGTCAGTAACAATGGTTACATTGCATTTGGTTTACTGAATGTTTTGTTTATTCTCACGACAATGAAGGGATGAAGTGGGGAAGACAGACGTCCATGAGATGACAATTGAAATTACACAGAGTATAGTAACGATTACACACGCTATATGGGCAAAGGTCGACAAGACTTTTCAATTTCAGACGTTTTGTCGATATCTAGAGAATTGCGGGGTTATAAAGACTATAGTTGAACTGATATTTTTCAGTGAAAATTTAGATACATGTGCAACCGAGGGAGTCAACAAAAAATTGAGCAAGAGAAATCAAATCCAAAATATTGATGAAAATTCAATTGCGAATATAGTGTTTCATAAGGAAATTAAGAAAATGCATTAGAAGAAACTACCCAGGTTTGAACTTGTCATGTTTTTTACCTTATCTTGAAAATGAAATAATGTGTGATCTTATATTCTGTAATCAGTTTCACAATCAAATCATGTATTTTAACGAATGTTATTTTTGCGGGAGATTTCTTTCTTCTTTAAAATCTTTAAATATATCTACACTAACTTTAAACTGCATTATGCATGTCGCCAAATACAACAAATATAAGAGGAGGGAAAGTGTACGCTATCAGACGATATATAACGCGTTGATAGCAATAACTATGTTCTCAATCAAGGGCCTAACGAAATGAATTCTTCTAAAAATATGCACTAGGAAAGACAATCATGTAGAGTAAGCTATCTCGAGTGTGTGTGCCGCGCGTAGACGATATTCTGGCTACTACAGACCTCAATTTATGTAGTGGTCTTTAGGCTTCTTACAAATGTATGTATGTGACGAGAGCTGGCTATAGTGTGGCATTATTTCACTGGGCTTTTTTCCCAAAGGCTCTGTGATCAGTTTTAAACATTTTAATTGCTCTTCAAAGATTTGAAAGCAAGGCGCACAAAATCAACAAAAGAAATTCTCCACAGGGGTGGTGAGAAATATCTCTGGAACTCTCCTCCGCTATTTGTAGCATTCTCTTGAATCACAAGTGGCATTTCCAAGCAAATAATAAAAACTTGGTACACTTCCATTCTAGAAAAGAAAGTTTCATATGCAGCAGCTACATAGTTTCCAAGATTGCAAAAGTCACATGGCTTTCGCCTGCTCTTATCTATTCAGCGTCGTTGTCTAGTACTAATCTGTGGAGCATATAAAAAATCTCCTACATCGGTTCTAAATGTCCTGACAGGAATTCCTCCACTACCTTTAAAACTGAAATAGATTGCAGACCAAGGAATGATACTGAGACTTGGAGTGCCATCACACCCACATCACTCTGATACATTTCAAAACAAAGCTTGCAAAAAATATATAGATACCTCAAAATAATATCTTAATATACTGGATGCACAAAATAAAATAGAGACAGATGTGCAAATATACACGGATGGCTCAAAAACTGAAATCGGCACGGGTTATGCCTGCTGTGTATTTAAAGAAGAAGAAATAATATATACATATCAGCAAAGAATACAGAACGAAAATTCAACGTATCAAGCAGAACAGCTGGCGATATTGGACTCAATACAATGGTCAAAACAATCAAAATATCGCACAATAGTTATAAAATCCGATAGCCAATCTACAATATCAGCACTAAAAGATATATCTACAAAAAATATAATAATCAGCCAAATAATCCAATCTCTGCAAGGAGCAACACAAAAAATTTATCTACAATGGGTCAAAGGACATTCAGGCATAACAGGTAATGAATTAGTGGATCGGTTAGCAAAGGAAGTAACTGACCCAAATTCATTAATACCAGAAAAATTTATACCATATCCATCCTCATATCTTAAGAGAATGTTAAAGCAAACTTTACATAACTCATGGCAACGTGATTGGGACTTGTGTCCCACTGGTCGATATACCTATGCCTTGAAGCCAAAAGTTTCAGAAGACTATCTTCTAAGTCATCGATATCTATATATATTCGCTATCAATCATGGCCCTTTCTCGGCTTATTTAATTAAATTTAATAAAGTTTTGTCTTCAAGATGCACTTGTGGTGCAAGAGGGGATTCGCTACATTACGTTCTCGCATGCCCATTGACAGCTACTCTACATTTGAGGAAAACAGACACCATCTCTCTGTCGAATTGGTTCAAATCAATCTCGGCGAATTCCTCATTGCTTCAAAAGATAATTAGCTGCATGTCCTTAATAGAAAAAAAACAATTGTTATTCCAAATGCCACCAGTACACATTATTGGTGTTGATGATGATGATGATGCTTTTCCTGATGATGAAGAAGTTTATTGAAAAAATGCACTGCCTCTACTTTTAAAATATTTTACGCTAAAAATCTGACAATTTCAAATAATTTTTAAACTTTTATTAATTGTGACTTTTCTGCTGATTATTTCGCTGATAATTGTGATAATTTTGCTTTATTCTGACTTTTGAGTATGACTTTTTGAGTATGACTTTTTGAGTATGACTTTTCTGCAAATTAAGCTGGGATGCTTTGTCAAATATGTAAAAATATGTAATTTTTTTAAAAATAAACTTGCCAAGCAGGGCTTGCAGGGGCTAAAGCCATATGGTAGGCCTCCCTGCTTGGTTGAATCTGAAAAAAATCTGTGCGACAAAAAATCCTCCCATTAAAGAAGCCAAAAAAGTTCCACCTTCTATTGCGTAGATGTGGGTCTTGTACTTTTGTAAGTCTGTAACTTTAGAGATGCTTACTAGTGCTCACTGACATTTGATGACAAACCTTATAGTCAGGAATGCAGCATCACGTTATAGCAACCAGTTTTGGAATCGATGATTTTGCTATGTATGATAGATTAGATGATACAATTAACTTAACTACAAGTCTTCCGGTCTATCAGCGGGAGTGTTTCCATATCAACATAGCATAGCTGGCTACAGTGTGAAATGAATGGCAACCCAATTACTGATGTTACTCTCAATCGGAGACATAACCAGTATTCAGAAGTAGAGAGAAAAATTATGTCTTGAGCTCGATTCATTGATTAATAATAGAATCTCATTTATAAAATCGCAACCAAAATGCATAATGAAGAAATTATTATTGAATCTATGAAAATCTGTCCTATTTTCAATATTTCTCCTAATTAAGATATAAAATTATCACTATGTATCAAATTTAAAGTTATATTAAAATTAAATTAGTATCTAAGTATTGGTTACTGATATTGACAAGTTATTGAGAATTAAAATCAACGACTTTGGAAACATTGTATCAAAGAACGTTTAAAAGATAAATGCGGAAAATTTAATATGCTGCGTAATAATGATAATTTTATTGCATACACAAAATTTCCAACTCCAAATCTTGATTATTATCTACGATAGAAGTATGGGTATTACTATTGTTTGGAATCGGAATTAATTTTTGAATTTGAATGTCTACTTATAAAGATCTGTTTGATTTTAATTCCTCCCTTCGTTTACATACAAAACCGATGTTATGTTATCGGACAAATTTATAAGTATAGTTAAAGTAATATGTAAAGTTTGATTGCAAAATTCTCAGTCGGATGAATACCGAAATTAATGATTTTTAAATTTCTATATTTCTGCTTTCGAAAAATTAGTGATACGGTTTGCTGTATAATAATGATAATCTTATTATATCATTAAATGTTCAGCCCAAATTATGCGTATCATACCTGATTTATAAGGGAGTCAAAAGCCCTCTGTAATGAATGTTAAAATGAACAATATTTGAAATTTTATGCTTCTGAATCAATGCAAAATAAATACATGAAAGTTGAGAGGCTATGTAATAATACTCTTCTTACTAGATCAGAAAACATTTCATTTCAAAATATCAATTATCTTCTACGTTACTAAGAAATAAGTAATAAATGGTATCGCTGAGGTTCAAAGAAGTCGATAATCAAACAAAAGAAGAATTAAACTTTTGACTATTAACTACAAAAATCTCTGCTTGCTGAATTTTAACTTCCTAAGTATACTGAAATTAGCCTACATGTTTTGATAAATATATTGTTATCGGTCAAAGAATCAGTTTTCTAAATTCAGCATTTTTAAAAATTCTATATACTAGACTCTATACAAGATAAATGCGTGAAAATTAGTACTCTGCAACATTCTTCTCTTTATATTACGTGACAAAAATATTATTTCGAAGTCTCCAATATTTTTTAATTTACAAGGCATTAACCAATAATGGTTGAAAATGCTGATATGGAATGTTGCCAAGAAACAAATGAATAGAAACTTTCGAATTTTAAAAGCGAGTAATATTTTTCCTGATTTTTAATTTTCTCCCTTGATTACTTAACCAGACGGGTCCAGTGAACCAACAAGTACATTCAATATGGCTATTCGAAACAGAATTTTTTTCATAAAATGAGCTAAATATAAACTACAAAAACAACTAAATAAGCAAAGAAATTTAAATAGTTTTAAATAAAAATTCTAGTCTGAAATGTTTTATCAAAGTTGAGTAAAATTTCTGGTAATTCTAGTGTTGTAAAAGTCACGTGACGTAACGCGTCACAAGTTTCTAATTAATTATACTGAAAGTATTTTTTCAAGTTTTAATGATAGAAATTCTGAAAAAACATTTATAAAAAATATATATATTGCACTAAAGTGTTTTAAATACGCAATTTTAAAGGGTGCATAAAAATAATTGAAAACAGTTTGCTGCAGCATTTACTTTCAGAAATGCAAAATGTTGTTATAATATATTAAAAACGAGCTGTATTCGTGCATTGCAGTCAAACTATTTATTTTTTCGTATTTATGTACACACTTTTAATATACGTGCTTACAACTATTTAAAACTTATTTGTAAACTTAAATATAATTTCAGGAAGATTAAATAAGTTGTTAATAAAAATACAAAGGTATGGCTAAAATCTAACCCCAAAACATCCGCTACATGTTTATATGAACTTTTATATCATCGATCATTTCACCTATCAGGATTTTTAAATATTAATACTCGAGAAAAGGAAACTGAAAACTTCCTGAAGATGAATAGCAAAGTATAATTGCATGAAAAAATTATACTTTGCATACTATTATGTTAATTTAATATTCCTCTATGAACCGATAACAAAAAGGCTTCTATAACAACATCCTTTTATTACCCTACATTTTTTCTTCTTGAAAGCACAGTCAAATATCTGTATAAAAACTGTATTAGAGACACACCCTTAAAGGGTAACTAAAAAAATCTTTAAATAAAGTCACGTACAATTGGATAATTTATAGTCATTTCGTGAGTTCTGGTATTTCGTGCTGTTCTGAACATATTAGTCTACAAAATATTTCATGCAATATCTTAGAAGACATTTAATATGGAATTTTATGAAGTACCATCTACATTTGTTATACTCAAAAGTCTATGATTAATAAAGGATTTAAAGCAAAAAAGTTAAATCTAAGAAAAATCCCTCTTTTGATCATTCTTTAATGAATTTTTACATTATAATTTTTTTTCTATTTCAGAATTACTTTTTTTCTACTTACTATTTGTGCTTTTGTACATATGAATCGTCATAAAATCATAATATATACATTTATTCTGAAAATAATTATGTGTGTAAACAAAACAACTGCTCTATTCAGTTAGTAATAAAAAGCTGTTCTTTGCATTGCTTTTTCCGAAATTAATGAAAAACAATTACTGTGTTCTGGTGTAATTTTTATTATAATAAGTTAAAAAAATTTCAAGCGTTCAGTTTCAAATTCTGAAGTATGTGGTATTGCTATAAGAATAACAAATGAATTATCTGAAAAAGCACTTACAAGGCATATAAAAACAATGATGGTAATAGGGTAAGGTGGTGCAGGAGAGCGCACTTTAGCCATTCCATTAAATAAAATAATGCAGCTATTTAAGGAATGATGTTATAGTTTATTTATACTCTTAGAGTATTAAGCTAACAAAACAAATCGCATTAATCAACTTATAAGAAACACTTGCAGTAATATTTGAGAAAAGGGTTATCCTCCTGAATGCGCCCTCTCGTACAACCAATGAGGGCAAGAGCGCATAGTCAAGTGTACAAGAGTGCGCAATGAAAAAAAAAGAAAGCGCTTCACTTACAAACGTCATATTTGTAGTGATCACGACCTGCATTGTCTGCACACTTTTCAAGCCACCATTCTCTGCAAGATATGCACTTGATTGAGTCCTTTAAGATTGCTCTTCTATAGTTTTTGGGGCAGCCTGGACGTATCCGTATTTCTTTCTTTGGTGAGGTTTTGGCTTCTCGGGTTTACTTTTATTCTTATAAAGGTATTTAGCTTTCACCACTGCATCATCTTCAAGCTACCTTTTGTGTGGTGAACTGCTTAAAATTTCAGACCTTCTCCTCCTCTTACTATAGGATCGCAGCACAGATGACTCTGAATACGGTGACAATTCTGTTAAATTGACGTAAATTGTTAAAGTCGAAACAATACCACTGACAAAAGATGTGAATTAATTTTCACTTTGCTAAACAACGCATAACCAACACAGTGAAAAATGTGTCCAAACCGAGGATCGAACCCAGATATCCTGGTATAGCGCACCAAGTGCTTTACAATTTAAGCCATCTGGACTACATACAGTCTGGCATTTTCCACTTATATGTTGGCAAGGCTGCAACCTCGCAGCGCAAGATGGAATGTCATACATGAGCACACTACCCAGAAAAATTATATTGCTTTTGAATTTTACAGATAAAATGCTTATAGAGAATTTTTGATAATTATACAACCGCTAAAATTCTACCTTTTTAGCGTTACTTTGTTATTTCATTGCTCATTTAGAGATATGCTATTTGATTTTTCTAGACATAAATTAGTTTTGCCGATTTTTCAGCAAAAACATTATTTATAAGTTATAAAAATATTTATCAGTTTTCATAAAAAATTGCAGATAAACAGACGTGATATTTCATGATTTGTCTAAATCAGAAACTATAAAGGTTAATAATAATAATAATAATAATAATAATAAACTTACAAACGATGAATTTTCTGGGCACAAATTAATTTGGGTTAAAAATTCGGCCGAAGAAACACACTTACACACAGAGAAAGAAACAGAATAATGAATAATTCCAAAAAATACTATTGCTTTTCAAAATAATAAAGAAAATTCTAAGCTGTAGCAACTTTTGAGTGTGCTTTTAAAACATGTTACATGTAAAAAAAAATATATTAAAAATATTTTTAAAAACATCACAAGTCGCGGGGACATAACTTTTACGGCTCATTCGTTAAGCAATCGCCTTACCTCAACCCCACAAAGAGCTCCACTAATTGCGCAAACTATTTTATATTTAAAAAGTGTGCAAACCTCACCAAAGAAATGTTTCCTCCACCCTGCTTACGCATAGAAAAATAGTGCACGAGAATAAGATTTTTTTCCATCTTTTAAACTAAATACTGGGAGTTGGGTAGATTCATGTTTATTATTTATGGCAATAAATTATGAAGGTGCAATTAATTGTATTACAACATCATTCGAATTTACAATGCTCATGTTCTTTGTTAGTTCGAAATCATTTGATTTACATGACGGACCCTCGATGAATTTTCACAAACCAAATCAAAGATAATTCTTCAGGGGAATATTATATTAACTTATATGTAATAGAAAATATTAATAAAAATTGTAAAAATATTGAATTTAAAATAAGTAATATAACAAAGGATGTGAATATTCACTTGCTACGCAGCGTACAACCAACATAGTGAAAAAAATGTCCAGACAGGGAATCGAACCCGGACTCTTGGTGTAACGCACCTGTGTTCTAACATTTGAGCTATCCGAACGACATCCAGTTTGGGATTTCCCAGTCCTATATGTTGGCAAGGCTACAACTTTGCAGCACGAGAAGAAAAGTAATTTATGAACACACATCTTTAGTGGCATACATGAGACGATTTAAAACCCAGCATCGGATAATATATATATTTCTAATTAAATTTCCAGCACAGCTGAAATTACGCTGGAAATTAATGAATATAACAAAGGATGTGTATTATCACATTTTTTTGTGCTTCAAAGTTGCAGCCTTGCCAATATATAGTTTGGGAAATGCCAGACTCGGTCGTCCCGATAGCTCAAATGGTAGAGCATTGGTGCGCTATATCAAGAGTTCGGGTTTGATTCCCGGTCAGTACATATTTTCACCCTGTTGTTTGTACGCTGCGCAGCAAGTGAAAATTCACATCCTTTGTTATATTCATTAATTTCCAGCGAAATTTCAGCTCTGCTGGAAATTTAATTAGATGTTAAATAATTATTTTTATGACGCATTTTTCTCATTAATTTACATAAAATAATGAAATATCATAGAATAAAGTATAAAACTGAAAAAAATATATATATTTCCAGAAATTGTTTTGCGATACTGCGACCGACTGCCGGATATTCCGCACTACTTGTGTTTCATGTGGAAAAGAAGACCGCAGACTCCCGAATTAACAAACAAATCGTGTGGGACTACAAATCTCTTTTTTGTGTCCTACTCAAAAAGCAAATACGTGTGATTTTCAAATCTGAGATTTACACATTTAATGATTTTGTTTTCGAAAATTTTCCAATTTAAACTAAGGGAATTTTCTGTGATTTGATGGAAAATGAACAAGTCAGATATTCCATCTAAAAACGCCAAAATTACTGGCAGTGATTTTGATAAATATCCTACGTGATTTGCTATAGAAACGATTTGAAAATTTTCTGTGATTTGAAAGATAATCGAGAATTCAATAACAAAAATTTTCATTTGTAATATAAAACATTTTTTTTTTCAATCGCCATTCTTTTAGAGTATAACCAATTTGCACGTTTAAAACAAAAAAACAAAACATTTTGCATCACATACAAAACATTTATCTATGCATTTATCTGCAAATAAGTACCTACTGTTACATTTGGAAATAATTTTAATAAGAAAACGCTAAAGTTTATAATATAAACTATTTTTGTGTTATTTTAAATACTTTTTATTATACAGAAATTACAAAATTATTTTCGCCTGTAATTCATAGTAAGCTTTTTCAAATGAAATAAATAAAATAAAACAATGTAGCAAAAAAAAGGGGGAAGGGGGAAAAAACTCCACAATATTAAATAAATTACTCTAAAATGTCTCGCAATTTAACTGTCACTATATGTTAATTTTTTTAATAAGCAGTTTATTATGAATAAAATACAGAGTTCTAAAATTTAAAAACAAGAAAAAGATAAAAGGAAATGAGTATTTTCTTCGCAAAAACATTTTAGAATACTCTAACTTAAGCAGCTTAAGTTTTTCTAATTATATTTTCTTACGCTGCTACGTACTTTAAACATTATTTTGAAAATAAACTCATGGCATTTGATAGAAGGAGTAAAAAGTAATAAAACGTTATAAATTTTGTTTCATTGAACTAAAAAATATCTACATAAATATTTCAATATAGTATGTTTGATTTTAAAGCAAATAAAAGCTATATGTTTTAGCAACGGTTATTTTTTATGTAAATAACGTGTGTTATAATTTACACATCAAAAGGTTATATAGAAAAATCCTTTACCAGAAAAAGGAAACAAAATCACATTTGTACCATTTGGATATCACTGTAACGTTTTTGTTTTATTGGAACAATAAAAAAATTAAACATAATGTTTTTAAAATTGTTGACTATATTACTACTGGCTCTAATACATGATCAATATAGTTACACATAATTTCCTTAATTACATAGAAACGTCCATACAACTAATTTCAATACATACAAGAGATAGCTGGTCTTCAACAAGTCAGAGTAACGGTGACAGTGAACAATCACCTATTATGTAGATTCAACTAAAATTTAATAAATGTATTAAGCTAATGGGAATGCTGATAGCTTTCATTTGTTATTTGGGATTAATCTGATACAGAGAAATCAATAAGTAATATAGGGTGGTCATAAATTCTTTCCCTGATTGCAAAATAACCATTGAATGTAATACTGTAAAATTTTTATTTTGGAAAAGTCATGTTATTAAGTTTTTTTTTTATCTGGATCGATGATCCCCTAGACATGATGCTTGGTCAACCCAAGGCGCCTTTGAAAAACAAAACTGAACATAGTTTGCACAAAACTGCTTCACCTGACACACTGTAATAAATCCAATTATTAAGTTTTTTATAATTTTGAATATTCAGGGGATTTCCGATCAATATCAGGATCACAGATGTTGTGTCTAGTTTGACAGCTGAAATTTTGGGCAATACGTGTCGAGAAATGGAATACCGCCTTGACATTCTTCGAGCTACAGAGTGCTCGTATTGAAATTCACTGACGTAAGTACTTGTATTAAAAACTTCATGAATGTCTCTACAATAAATTGAAACAAGCATATGCCTAATTATATTAGTTGTTCTGCAATAAATTATTTTAATCAGGGAAAGACTTTATGACCACCCTGTACATTCTCCACCGCAATACAGCCATTGTGCATAAATGGTTTCTTTCCATGAACAAAGTGAAACAAATGATAAATATAAAAGCAAAAATAGTTTTAAACAAGAACAAAAATTCATTCGTCAAGCAGAGATTCTGAAACACTTTCCATCACATTCAGACTATTATTATAATAAAACTTCACTGTTTAATAAGGTAAAAGATAATGTCTAAGAAAATAATTTGTAAAACGCATAACACATTTGAAAACTTAATTTCGGTAATTAACATTAATAGTCAGAAAAAAATTCGGATCCTTTCTGCAGCTCTCTATATCATCTATAGATTTGTGTATATACTACATAGCATACAAAAATTTAGTTTAGTTGTGAAACACATTGGATTGAAAATTCCCTCTCAGCAATTTCCACCAATAAACCGGAATTTACTGGGTATGTTTTGTGCAGCCCTGTATATGATCTATAGAATTTATACACACGAAGTAATATGAAAAAATGTTCTTAAATTTAAAAACGCGTACCACAGCTGAAAACGCACTTTCAACAATTATTCTCCATAGACAGTACTGTAACCCAATTATTTTGTGTGTCCCTGTAAATGAACAATAAATTCTATGCCCACTGTATTCTATAGTAAGAATTTAAAACTTCATCTCAGTGATATACATCAATTTGAATATGTTTTAAATAGTGTAAAATCATTAAAATAAATTGTAAATGATTTTTCCCAATAGACTGTAATGCAACGGAATTCTTTTGAGTGCTGTAAACAGACAATATATACCGCACACTTCATTTTCAATACCGAACATGCCATAATAAACCTTAATAACATATATCAATTTCATGGAATTCCGACTAAATTTGCTAAGTTAGAAAACGGACAGACAGACGGCACATAGACAAATCGGATGCATAAACGCTTTTCAAATATAATGTTTGGTTGGTTGGTTGTATGACGTCGATTATCTACACATGGGATATAAGCCCTAGGGGGGAATGCCCTCCGTTGGGGTCTTTCTAAGGGATCCCAACCCGTACGTACGGCAAGGTTCGGAGAAAACCACGAAAACCTCCGAACGGGTAGGTCAACGCGCGCGACAGGGGTTTGAACCCAGCACCTCCCGTCTACCAGCTTTGAGAGCAGAAACTCTCAGCCACTGGTGGGGCTTCACCTATATTGGAAAATGCTAAAAAACAATCTTTTTTAAATATTCAATATTAATTTTAAAAATCACGCCTAACTCCATGACTGCAATCCATATTGTTCCAAAACACGTCTGTATCAATACGTCAATTTGGCGTGGAAGAGTATGGAAAATTCACAGCTTTTATTTATACTTAGTAGAAAGCGCGATCTAGTGAATTTATTTTTAAAAATAATTTTGCATTAAGATTTTTCTTTAATATGTGGCAAAAGCAAAGAAAATAAAAGCATTTTTATATTACTGCAGTTGTTAATTTATCGTAAAAAAAAAGTTACTTTTTGAATCACGTAGTAATACATTAAAAGGATTTTTAATTTTTCGTAAGTTTATTTTTAAAATATGGCAACCAAAAAAATTTTATAAAACTATATATTCCGGAATTTTAAATTGTTTTTACAATGTATATTCATAATTAACATTAATGTATTAAATGATAAAATGTTATTAAAATATTAAAATGTTCTATTGTTATCGGGAACACACAACTGTACACAGTTTCTAGAACACTATCATAAAATGGCGTCGGTGAAATTCCGATTACAAAATTCCATCCTTACATGAAAAGTTAAATGAAAGTATGTAAAAAGATATAATTAGCATCACTACATAGTATAAAACAAAGTCGCTTTTTCTGTCCCTATATCCCTATGTACGCTTAAATCTTTAAAACTACGCAACGGATTTTGATGCGGTTTTTTTTAATAGATAGAGTGATTCAAGAGGAAGGTTTATATGTATATCCATTAAATAGTGGAGAAATACTGTTATTTTTGAGGTTTTTAATGTGATGTCGTAAATAATTTCATTTTTTCCGCTTATACATTGCAAACGCAGGCTGAACCCTACAAGATTTATCAAAATAATGTACTAATTATTGTACACATTAAAAAGGTCTACAGAAAACACAAAGAGATGAAGGTTTTCAAGGTTAAGCCGAAGCAAAGCGAGGGAGGGCTGCTAGTTTACTATAATTTGTAACAAAACGAGTATATTATTTATTATAAATTATTTTTTTTTATAATTTTCTTTAATATATATATTAGCATTAAAACATATATCTGAGATTATTATTTTTTTTAATTTAGAATATTTTCTTTGCAATATAAAATTTCCGGTTATGCATACACATAACCCTTTGAGGGTTTATTTATTTAAATTAGTTATGTGCTTAGAATAATTATTTTATCTCATCCCATATGAATCAATCACGAGTCATGCTTGTGATTCATTCACAAGGTACATATTACTTGCCATGAATAACACTCGTGATTGATTCGCAAGACAAAACTTACTGGGGATTAGCAGCGTACCTATTTTTTTCTACATTTCCAACTACTATTTCGAAACAAAAATCTTCGTGATATATTCCTTTAACATCTGCAATAGAACACTGAAAAGAATGGATTCTCAAAATTGAATAAAATGTACTCAATTTTAAACACGTCACATACACATAAAAAAGTCCTTCCGGCCTGTACCGGAAGGAAAAGGTAGCGATCAAAGTCCACGTTTTTAAAAATTCAACTCATTTTACTCAATCAACTGAAGCTAAAATACTTAGAACCCGATTATAGAAAATTCAATTCCGCTTTTCGTTAATACTGAATTTGAATGCGAATTTCAACATGAGAGTTACAGAATAACAAAAATCAGATTATTTCAAAATGTCACTCGCCCTAGAATTTCAAACTGTCATTTCTCAACCATTTTGTAAGATAAAGCTAAAAGAAAAAATATTCCGGAATCCTTATTTTATGATCTAACACTTAACGGAAACAACTTTTTCAATTTATAATTTTTTATACATACTTTTTGAATTTTTTAAAAAATTAAAAATATTTAACTTGCCAGCATTTTGAAACAAGACGGCGCATGAAGGTGAACAAAGAACTCGGTCGAGACCTTGGTATGTTCTGTACGCATGATCAGTAACATTCATATCGGTTCAAAAATACGAGAGTTACAGCATAACAAATATAAGATTGTTTCAAAATATCAGCCACCCTAGAATTTCAAACTACCATACCTCAGCCACTTTTTAAGATATAGCCAAAACAGAAAATGTTCCAGAATCCTTGTATCACGTTCTAATACTTAACAGAAACATTTTTTTTTTAATTTTTTTTTGTACAACTTTTTGAATTCTTAAAAATTTTTAAATTTTTAACTGGCCGCCATATTGAAACAACATGGCGGATGAATCTGACCAAGGAACTCGGTCGAGACCTTCGTATGTCCTATGCACATACTCAGTTATATCCAAATCCGTTCATAAATGAGAGAGTTACAGCATGACCTATGTCAGATATACAGTATGCCCACTAAAGTCCCTTGCCATCCTCTTAATTTCGGAATGGTTGCTGCTATATTCATAAAAGTGGTGTCTAGGTATAGTAAAGTAGCCATGCGCTACTGAATGAAACCACCTACGGCGCCACCTGGTGGAAAACTGCAGAGTTACCATTCCTATCTCGAAAATGGAAAGAGATAGGGAAAACAAGTGATTTACAAAGTTGTAGAGCATCATCGATTTAATACAAAAAACACCTTGTGGACATTAATGCGAAGAATAGAACGGTTAAAACGCGCATTTGTTTTTTTGTGATTTCCGACACTGTGACGTGACAAAATGATCTTAGAAAGAAATAAACAACCAATTATGAAACAGAAGGTGTATGCGACCCCTGCACAAACATTGCAGAACCTTAAACGACGCATTTCCGACGCTTGTGCTAAAGTGTCACCCTCTATGCTCCAACGTGTGCTACGTGAAATTCAAACAAGGATCCAAATATGCAATTGCAGCTGACGGTGAGAAGTTAGAATATCTAAAATAAATATAAATTATAATAACTAGTTGTATTTTTCTTTCTAAGATCGTTTTATCACGTCACAGCGTAGGAAATCACGAAAAAACAAATGCGCGTTTCAACCGTCCTATTCTTCGCATTAATGACCACAAGGTGTCTTTTCGTACTTAATCGATGATGCTCTACAACTTTGTAAATCACTTTTTTCGCAATCTTTTTCCGTTTTCGAGATAGGAATGCTAGTTCCGCAGCATTCCATCAGGTGGCGCCGTAGGCGGTTTCATTGAGTAACGCATGGCTACTTTACTATACATAGACACTACTTTTATGAATATAGCAGCAGCCGTTCCGAAGTTAAAAGGGTGGCAAGGGACTTTAGTGGGCATACTGTATATATATATAAATCAACATTTGAACGGAGGGTGGTTTGGGTGTCTGGGGCTGATGATCGGGGAAAATATACCAAATTTTTTTGGAATTGCTTTCTTCCGAACGACTGCAATAGGTAGCTTTTTGTTAATGAAAGCTACCTAATAGCTCCGATCTAAATTTTATCAAAATCTAGAAACACGTGTACTTATTTTTACCATGGATGTGTTCAAATATTAACCATTATGTACTCCTTTTTGATCTCATGGATGTTTTCAAGTATAAAGTGCAATGTACTCATTTTTGATCCCATGGATGTATTGAAATATGAACTCTTGTTAAATATTCAATAATTTTTTTTTTATGTAATCAGCAATACCTTCTGTAAATGTTAAATTTGTGCAAATATAAAATTATGCACAACATTTTAAAATAATTTAAAAGTGCTTCAAAACAATGCTCTTGGTCATAAAAATATGAAGTAAAACAAGATGGTCGATTAGTAACACGTCTGAAACCAAAATTTAGGCAAAAACATGAGCGAAAGGACTTAATAAAACACTTTCAAAACTAAAATAAGTTAAATTGAAAAAAAAACCTTGTTAGTGTTACTCTGTGCCCCAAAAAATGATTATTACTCATTAATGTAAAAATACACTGACATTTATTTCACGCTGAAAATTATGAACAAGAAACATTTAATTGATTATTTATTTAGGAAAAATTAGCAAAATTCTTATGAACATACCCAAATCAAATATTTTTAGGACAACAGCACGTTTTCAAGCACTTTTAAATTATTTTAAAATGCTGTGCATAATTTAATATCTAAAATTAATTTAATGTTTACAGAAAGTACAAGTGATTACATAAAAAAGGGGGGGGGGATGTATTTTATACTCAACAGAGAGCACTTACTTTCAATGCTGCAGGCGAAATCTTCAAAATCCAATTTTTTAAGTTTTCTTTTCGCAATCAAATTCATGTCACTCAGCACACAGACTGGACCAACCGCGTATGAATATGTGAAGGACTCATAACAAGAAAGAAAATGCAATCTTACGCATTATAAAAGAGCGCAAGATGTGGTTCCTTCCAAGGAATAAAAATGTAATATTAGTCCCTGATTTCCAGGGTATATTTCTTTGTTTTCCTATTAATGAACATCTTTAATGCCACCATGAATGAAATAAACGATTAAAAAGTACAATCGATTTCATAATGTGTGATGTTTCAAAATTGAGAAAAAAATAGGTTCATTTTTTGTCTAAACATACTCAATTAGATATGACTACATCGATTTACTCATTTTTGAGAGCTTCATTTTTTTCAGTGAAATTTAAAAGCGTATTATCGTTTTAAAATAGTGGTAGCAAAATGAGAAAGTTTTAGGAATGTTGCGAGCCTTGGTTTACTTTACACCAGTCATACTGTTGATTAATGCACAAGGGATTAAATAATTTTTAAACGATCATTTCTATTACATTTCATATTGTAAACCTTTTCTGTTAGGAAGCATAATTTTTTACCAAAATTATAACATTATTCTGAAAATATAAGTTCATTTCCATGATTTCCTCGCATACTCTTAAAAAAGGAAACAAACTTCAAAATAATGATACTTTATGACACTAAACCTCATTTCAAAGTAAATCATATAATATAAAATTTTATAAAAATCTGGATCTAATTTGACTTTCAATTTTCGTGCGCACCCGAGGTCCTCACACACCGCACCGTTGTAACTCGGCGTGTATATTGGAAAATACTGATCTAATACATAATTTATTCATTTTATCATTCAGAAAGGATTAATAATTTCAAAAACGCTGTCATATAATAGACAACGTAAAAAAAAAAAAAACATTACAGAATTTTAATACTTTTTTACTCCACTTTCTGAAATCGCAAGCAATGCAAAATCGTTCAAATTCTTTCATTTTTCATTTGTTTGTTCATGGTAACACTAATTAGTGAAATTGTTTCTCTAACCACTTCATATGTGACGACAAAAAGAAAACCTCTGTTTATTGCTGATTTATAAGAGTTAAATAATAAAAGTAAAAATAGTTTTTATAAAAATGATTTTTTATAAGTATTCAATGTTCATCTTAAAAATCTCGCCAAATTTTATTAATATTAAACCATTAATCAATAAAAGCCTATTTTTAAAAATACATATTGCATGCTTTATTTTTTATTTATATTTTATATTATATTTTTTAGTGTTTCAAATATTTCCTTGTTACATAACTGCAATCCACGTTGTTCCAAAAAATCCCCGTTGCAATACGTTACAATACGCTTGGTTTAAAGCGTAAACTGATAAATTCCTTTAAAGATAGTAAAATGTTTGTTCTGTTCTTTTTGTATATCTGGCAAAAGGAAATAAAAAAACTATCTATTTAAAATATCTGTTCAAGGTTTCTAAATTGTTTTCTCAACGTATAGTCATAATTTGATTAATATTAAACTATTAATTGATAAAAGCCTATTTTTTAAAATATATATTGCATGCTTTATTTTTTATTTATATTTTATATCCTATTTTTTAGTGTTTCAAATATTTCCTTGTTGCAATTTCGCAACCAGTTGGCCTATTTTAGCGAGCATGATTTGGCGGATAATTAACTCCATTGTTGTTGTAACTTGCATACAGTTGTAGTTTGGTATTTTAACTCATGTGTCCAAATATCGGAAACATATAATAAAATTAATTTATTAATTTATAAATCAATTCCAAAAATATTAAAATGTATTATTATTGGAAACACATCTGTGTCCATTTTTGTTTTATTCTCGCATAACAGGAAGTGAGTGAAAATGTATTACAAAGTTCCAACTTTATATATTAAGTTAAATTAAATAAAACATTGTAAAAAGCACCACTATGCTTTACACTTTGTATTTAGATAATATATTCTATTCAGTACTTTTTTACAAAAAGAAACGAATTGTACATATATTTTCTAGCCAATTTCATGAAAATCAAATTTTATTTGAAACTTACGATTATTGGATTGAAATACTTTGATATTAATAAATATTCGACTTGCATATAATGTCATTTCATTGTAGCAAATGAAAAAAAAAAAAAAGGCAAATGTATGTTAAAGTTGAAAGACAAATTCAATTTTCTAGGTAAACAAACTTTTTTAACGATATTATTAAAAAAAAAAAAAAAAAAGAAAGAAAGATATATCTGAAGTATGCTCTGTAAAGTAAAATAATTTTAAAGTATTGATGAAAACCATTCTGCATAAAATGAAATTCCATTTGAGTGGAAAAGTATTTCTGACAGTAATTTATTTATTTCCAAACTATAACGTTTTGATGAATTTATATTTTATTTCTACTCCAAGAAATAGCATGAACTTAATGACATATTATTTGTTTATGATGAACGGTTTTGCTAAATTTCGCAAAGAAACTTTATATATATAATATATTGGACATGGATAAAAAGTAATTGGACTACAAGAATGTGATTCAGATGGAAATGATGATTGAATTTTTTTTTATAAGAACTGTTACGTCATAAGAATAACATTCGTTTTATTTATTTATTTTAAAATCAAAATTTCAATAATCATAATTTAAAATTAATGAATGTATTTATTTCATATTTAAAGAAATTAGTTTCCTATTTCTTTTCTCAATTAAAATTATTTTTTATGACAATCTTATTAATTTATTAACAGTTTTAATATTCCCTTAAATTACGTTTCCTTTCAAAGTTGAACGCAATCTTCTTATTTTTAACGACCCTTTCTGCCGCGTGGTTTGAAAAATTCACATGCGGTTGCTAATTCAATAAATATGACAGTTCGCAAACGCATTTACTTCGTAAAATAAATGATCAACGTAAAAATAGCACAAAAAATAAATAAAATAGCAAACAGCAGAAAAATATTTTTCAAATGTCTGGCTACCTTTCATTTAATTCATTCTCTTCACTTCCCCCTTCCCTTTTCCTCCTCCGTACTTAAACACATCCAGTTTGGCCGAGCGCTTCTATTGGTCTCCTACGTCACATGTGATTCCTAACTCCACTCTTATTTCGTCAAAACATATTCATAAATTTTTATTTGAACTGCAAAAAAGTGAAAAAATTGTACAAAAATGGCTATTACGGCGCCCGTTCCAGAGGAGTAGCCCCAATATCAACTGGGCCCTGGTAGCTATAGCCAAAAACATATATGTGAAATTTGGTTAAATTCTGCATAAATTCATACACTTTTCAATGATACAAAGAAGATATACACACACACACACACAGAGAGAGAGAGAGAGACGGACAGACAGACATTTTGTAGAAACATCTTTTTTCGGAGTTTCTGATCCCTAAATCGTGTAAATAAAAATTTTAGATTTCAATGCTTTCTACTCTTATAGATAGAAGAAACGAATAAACAATTAAAAAATATCTGATTGACGACTTGACCCCACTGCATGACCAATTTCATATATCTATATAAGTACTTTGTTTGTCTCAATAGTTAGTGTCGAGCAATGCGTGCGTGAACGTCATGTCCTACATTATATAGAGCCTTGTTTCTTTAACCTTTTATGTCTATTGTGTGAATAAAAAAATTAAAAAAAAACGCTTCAAAAGTTGTCCATTTTTTACTACGTTATCATGTTTTTAAATGTATGTGATGAAAAGGGTATTTTTTGCATTCAAAAGTAACAATAAAAAAGGCTTAAGTATTAAATATGCCGATGTTTAGTCTACTTGAATAGGATACTTTATGTTTTTAAACTCGAAATAGCTTTAAAAAATTGCCAGTGCCATTGATCACAATGGGATCTTATTTAGATTTTTCGGGTTTACTTCTTTTTTTTTCAGTACATTTACTGGAAAAATATTCAGATATAGAAGTTAGAGCACTCATAAGTAAATTACTTATGTATAAATAATAAGCACTTTGAAATTATAATTTATTACATTTTTAATGGTACAATAATGTTTTTTAAGTAGCGTTTTTTGCCAAATTATATAGTTTAAAGTTATTTGGCAGAACATAAAACTGCAAAATTTAGAGAAAATCCAACCTTCCTAAGTTTAATTATTTGAAATAATTCAAGGTATCCGAATACCTTCGGAGGGCCTTTTTTTAAATTATTTAAAAATATGACTTTTTTTTTGCATTGTATATCATGATGTGATTAAAAAAATAAAATAAAACAGAAAAAGTTATACATTTCAAATTATTTTTTTATATTTTTGGGAAAAAATAAGCAATAAACAGCGAAAATAATCACTTCCGCAAAACATCATAACTCAACTTTAAATCAAGATATTTTTATTTTGTAAGCATTATTATAATTATTAAACCTTTTTCTGGGGAATGAACTACTCTCATATTTCTGAGTCAAATATTTAAAACTATATAAAAAGTTAATCAGTGATGAAGCAAAATTACTAAAAATTTATTGCAAATTGGAAACTTTATCAATAATTAAAAAAAAACTAATACACTTACAGTTACGAGTGTAGTTCATTCCCTTTATTGCACTTTGCAAAGCATACAAAAAAAATTAAAGAGATTCATCCATAATTTTTTCCTTTATGATGTTTTGCGTATACGTAAAATGTTAAAAAATTGATTTTCAGAAAACGCAAAAACAAAATTTATTTAAAAATCTTACCTTTATTTTGAAAAGCAAACCTTAATATGTTACTCAATTTATACACTATATTATCTATTTTGTTTAAAACAATTGCTGTTTTTCTTTTTCAAAGTCTTTTAAAATTTTCTCTTCTTCTTTTCTTTTGGGTTTACATAGCATTGAAAAACGTGATGACTTCCGGTGAGCAGAACGATACTTCCGGTTTCAAAATACTGATACTTAGTAATTTTAAAAAGGCAATAACTTGACTTCTAAATAAAATATAAACAAAATTCAAACAGATTTGGAAAGATAAAGAGTCCGGTTATTATATTATACCAACATCTAAAAATCGATATTTTGGCCGAAAATCGGCTTTTAAAGGTGTTCGGATACCAAGTAATCCTAACTCAATAATCAACCCAAAAAATAACCGAAGAAAACCTTCGTCGACGTCGTGCTTAATATTTTTTTACGAGCAACAATGTAGTTGAAATTTATTGGTCGGAAAGAATCATGTAAGCCTGATCTTGAGCTGTTAACAGCAAAATTTAATAATAATTGACCTTTTCAAAATACAACTATTTCAAAAGTAATCATCCAATCAAAAAAGTTTGATGAACAGTACTGCATGAACGTCGTTCCGGATTGTATTTGCTGTGAAGCAGTTATTGGTCAAAAAGAAAATTCGTAACCGTGCTCGTGAACTGTAAACAGCACAATTTAGTGAAAATTGAACTCCCCAAATTCCACTATTTAATAGAAATCAACCGAAGAGAAATAGTCAAAGAAAATCTTTTAAAAATATGTAAAACTGTGTTTAAAAAATAGGTGAATTAAACAATGCCCAGTGGGCCCGTGCGAGGATTTCGCACTACAATCTAATATTTTTTTATCAATATGTGATATTTAATTAGATGCAGGTTTAAACTTCTAAAGAAAATGTGAGGATAAAAATATCTGCAAACGACGTTTAGTTTTTAGTCAAGCCAGAATATCATCTAATTTATTCCATCAAAGTTACAGTAAAAACAGATCCAAGACTGCAAAAGGCACGCGCGAGAATAAAAAAATAACAATCGTATATTAACTGCATTAGAAGATGACGTCATCCGCTTCGGGAAAAACATGGGACATAGAAATATAAATCGAAACGTTTCAATTTCAACTTCGTTTTTTAATCATAAATATAAAATAAACCCATGCGGTGTTTTTTATAATCATTGCTGAGCATCATATAATGTGGTATTATTTTTTTTGTGGCAACAGTAATTTGAGGAAAACCTTTCATTTCTTTCATGAAATCAATGCCGATTTAATTTTTAATTAGCAAATTTTAATCAGAAAACATGTTTTAGGAAAATGTATGTAAGCCTGTCAGAAGCCTGTTCAAAATCCTTTCATATGGTATCTCAATCGTCGTTCTACGTTTCGTATTTTCTTAGAAAAAGGGATGTTGAGAGGAAAAATAATATATACGATTAAAAGTCCATAGGACTCAGTTTGAGCATCGCTCACATAGCGTTTAGCTTTTCAAACAATAAAGTGTATTTAATATTTTTAAATGTCAAAAGCATTTTTTGAATGGGTGAGGTGGTGAAGGGGTGGAGGCACAAAACTTCCTACACAGTATAGCTTTTATTATAGATAGATATTAATTTTATTCTTTAATGTGTTAGGATAAAATATTGCCGAATTACACAGCACATGGATAAAATAATTTATCTTGAAATGTATGTGAACTTAAAGAATATGTAAACAGCTAAGCATCCAATCTTCAATCATCGTGTGATAATGCCAATGAATATTACATCAAAAGCGTCATGTGTGCGACCAACAATAAGGTTCTAGAGAGTTGTTGACTTCTAAGTAAATCGGCGAACTGTTGTGCGTCCAGAGACACGTCTGGGTTTAATATCTTAAATCTTACTCAGTTTTTGTAAATAGCTTGTAAATACTTAATGTTTAAAAAAAATCTATTCTAAAAGTTTCCTCTTGATCGGATATCATTTAGTATGAACATTTCTGTTATATCGTTAACTTGGAAGAAGACTGCCAAAAAGGGAGAAAACTCAAATTTTACAAAAGAAAGATTTTAGGTTTACCCTTAACATTCTGTTGGCTGCATTATAATTGATTTCCATCGGCAAATGTTTAAATTGAAATTATGACATCGAAGAAATATACCTGATTACTGTATAGATACAGTGTAGATTTAATCGTTTGTCTTTTAAGTAAAAAGGAAAAACTAAAGTTTCATATTGGGGCATTTTTCTCCCAAGTGTGATATCTATATTATAAAGCTCAAACGTGTCCGTACGTAACGATGACGTCATTTTGCGAATGGCAACACTTCACGATGAAATTGCGGTTTTGCGATTTTTGCCATTGCAATTTTTTTAATTTCTAAACGTCGCACATTTTTAATTTTTACACCGTTATATAGGGGAAAAAATCTACTTTCAAATACAATTTGTTTGAAAACTGTGTCATAATTTACTCAGTTCAGTTATTATAGCATTTAAGTTAAATTTCAAGCATGTTTTCTTTTTAAATGTATCTCTATATCTTGCAGACGATTGCAAAATATTAATTTGTTTGCACTTTAAACAATATAAAAAGTTCAGCATTTGTTTCCAGTTAATATTCAACAACGAAATTAAAAGTTCATTAAGCAATAAATAAAATAATAGAGATAAAGAACAAATTTAACAGACATGTAATGGAAATAAACGCTTAAAACCGCTGGAATTATTATAGTAATAATAATTAAAAAACAAAACTGCTGCAGATAATGAAATTTTGAGCGATTTTTTTTCGATATTAACTTCTGGCACGAGACCAATACGAAATTACCGCTTTTAATAAATTTCAAAATTTTATTTGAATATATAATTGACATATTTCATATAAAAATTCTCTTTGGTGTTGTTAGGGGGTATGTTAATAAAATTATTAAATATGAAAATCTATTAGAGTTTTCAAAAAACATAAATAAATGGTTTTCACTTATATTCTCTATCCCGGGAAGCCCGGGTTGGATTCCCTAGTATCTATATTATACGAGATTATCTTTATCGACAAGTTTGCTATTGAGCTGTAACGTTTACTTGCATTAGAAAGTGTCATCTTCTCGCTTATGATTACAGAATTAATTCCTTTTTAAAACAATTAGATATTAGTCTTTTATTTTTAATTATATTAACTATATAAGGAAAAATAAAACTTTTAATATAATTTCTCTTATGAAAATTTTCCACTGAATACCACAAATGTCGAAACATTCTTGTTCAAGTTATTTCTTTCTGCTCTCATTTAGGCAGATAAATGACTATCGAAAAAGTTCTATCAATTGAGGAATCTTAAAAACACCTGGTTCTTTCAAAGATATAAGTTCGAATAAGCAAAAAGATATCTCGGTCTTAAAACTTTAGAAAAGAATTTACAATTTATTTTTATGTTTTTACATTCAGGAAAACCTCCTTACAGATGTTTATTCTAAGAACTTTTTAAGTAAAATGAACACAAATGCAAATTTTGCTTTGGAGTATTTGACATCATTTATAAGATGTACAGAAATTTTTCTCTACATTTACCGTATCCAATGTTAGGGATAAGAAATTTAATTTTTAGTTTAATAACATATTTTAAATTAAAAAAAATCTATACGGTATTTTATAATTTTCAGGATGTATGTACCTATTCTATGTTATATTGAGCCTTGTTCCATTATATTTTTCTGTTCATTGTGTAAATAAATTGAAAAAGTAAATTTCAACAGTTTTCAGGGTTTTTTTTAAAAGTTTACATGTTTTTTAAATATATGTGATGAAAAAGTTATTTTTTGCATTCCAAAATAACAATAAAAAAAGGTATAAGTGTTAAATATGCGCATGTTTAAACTGTTTGACTAAAATACTTTATATTTTTAAACTCAAAATAGCACTTTAAAAAAAACAATGCCATTAACCCCAATGGCATCGTATTTCGATTTTCGAGTTTTCTTCTTTTTTAAGTACATTTACTGGAAAACTATTCAGATATAAGAGTAAGTACGCAAAATAAATAAATTATTTATGTGTAAAAAATGAGTAAATCGAAACCATAATTTATTTTATTTTTAATAGTGTACCATATTTTTAAAATTATTATTTCTATTTTGTTTTCACGTTTTTAAATGTACTATTGTTACATTTACATCCTGCAGATTAACTGTCTGATATTCGAAAAGACAATTATTATTAATATTTGGGGAATTTTGAATTTCTGTCTCAGTTAAACGGAATTATGATTTTATCTTGTTGCTGAAACGTCAGTTGAGGCTCACTGTGGAGACGCGAAAAGTTATTTTCCGTCTGTCTGTCTGTCTGTTCCGCGATAACTGCCGTAAAAATCGTCCTATTAGGTTGATTTTTGGAGGGTATATTGGTAAGGCACCCGAAATGAGCTGTATAGTTTTTAGTTACATTTGGTTCATTCGTTGGAAAAATATAGACCATTTCTTTTTTATCATAATGCTTCCCATTGGGAATGCAGACGATTTTCAAATTTCATTTTAACTGAAATGAAATCACATATTTGAGTAATGGATTTCAACGTAAAATTATCGTTGATACATTTTCGATATGGAGGTTTTAAATATATTCAATACCTTTGAAAATTTGCCGATACATTTATTAGAATTCAGAAATTAATTATTTAAATTATTGGAAAATTTTTTGCATCTGTTCGGGAAACATAAAACATTGTACTTTCCCATTTTTTACAAATTTTAAAATGCATTTCTTTTTACTTTGCTCTTTAATTTATTAGTTGCTTAGCATACATAGTTCAAAGAATATCAAAATAATGAAATTCAAATAACTCGCACTATTTTGTTGCAATGTTTTATAAACAAAATACGTTATTTTCAAGTGACTTTCGTATTCTATTGACATAAACGAATATATTTTCATACAAGTTGCGGTTTCACTACTATAGAATGATTACGGAATATTTTTTTCCAAACGAAAATTACAAAAACATTGAACGCGTAATATGGATTCAAGTCTCGTAGTATGTTTACATTTGTATATGTATATTTCTTACATGAGATATTATTCCTTTTCTGGAACAGGTGTGGCTGTTTCGTCGTTGAAAATTTAATATAATTTTAAAAATAGGATAAAATTACTCGTATAACGAGGTGGTTAATCTAAAGAAATTAGAGTAGTAAAACAATCCTGAAATATTACAATTACTGGAAATTGAGAGCGTAAAAGCTATCACAAAAAATACTTCGTAGCGCCAAATCACGTTTGCTATTTAGTGAATTTGCAGTGTGCACGATTATCAATGACTACCCAATAGGTTCAAAAGCTTCCAAATATGCCTATTTGGGGAGATTTTAGTATGCTATTGCAATCGAGTTAAATCAGAATGTACTTATATAAAATAAATATTATAGAATGTCCACCAAAACTCTTTTTTCGAAACAAAAATTGTAATAACGCTAGATTTCTGATAGTGTATAAGTGAAAATAGTAGATTCAGGTTACATTTTGCAAGTTGCTTTTGTACATGAGATATTATTCAACTTATCCATCGGATGCAGGTATTTCGTGGATGGCAGGTAAGTAAATATTGCTATTTGGGTATTAGGATAACATGAAATTTTTTTCGAAATTGTTGCTTATCATAATAAAATCACTTGGTAAAACGAAATCCACGCTATACTAGAATCATTCATACAATCAATAGGAAATCATGGATATAAATTTAATAAGATTAGGGGGGGGGGGGGTTCAGGGGGCTCTGCCCCCCTGAAGTAGTGTATTTTTTATCTAAAAATTTACAAGAATAAGAAGTTCATAAGAATTTCCGAATATCATTGCATAAATCGTGTTTAATTTAACGCTTCTAATTTCTGAAACCTCCGAAGTATTTTATAGGCCTATAAATATGTATGGAATATAAAAAAATTAAATTTCGGATTGTAAGATGCTAAATAATATGAAATATGAGATTAAAAAACAATGACTTCCAGAGCTGACATTGAGGATTCTAATCTGCAAATTTACTCGTATTTATTTTATCTAGGAAAAAATTAAAGTTAAATGCTAATTATGAGGATATAAATCAGTGTTTAATTCATATTGTACTGTGTAGGTAGACGTACGTGAATGCAAGATGTACACCTTATTAGAGGAATTTCAGATACACTTTGTTTGCTTTAATGATTTAATCGTTTATAGAAACAGTGATTTATTGTGAACTGTTAATGATAAAAATACTAAGGAGTGTTTAACTCATATAGCATTATCATATCATCAGCTCATATACATGATTACATTCAGTCTTCAAAATAATTATACTTGTAGCCTGAAAGAGTGGCTGGAGTAAAGCCAAAGACAAGGCAATAGCATTTATTTTACATCTTATGGTAGTACATGTAATAGAAACTTAAAATACAGGGTGTCCATAATTAAACGACCCTACTTTAAAGTTGTCTACAGACAAAACTATTGGTCCGAAAGTTGTGAAATTTTGTGAAGGACATAATAAAGGAATGGGAATTTGTTTAAGCGAAAAAATTTTTTAGTTCAAAATTTCACCGCCAGAGGGCGTTTTTTAATAAATAACACATTTAGCATACATTTACGATAATTTACATACTACTTTATGGCATCAAAACATGTTCCTCATGACAGCTGTCATTTTCAGCTAACATCTGGAATAGTAAGATAGCATGTTCCACAGGTGACAGCAGTGTTTTCTGGGAAATTATAAAAACATGTCGCGAAAAAAAATTTGTTCAACATGTTTTGTTCAAATAAAATTTGTAACCTATCGTAAATCTATGCTAAATGTGTAATTCATTAAAAAAAAGCCCCCTGGCCGCGAAATTTTGAACTAAATTTTTTTTCGCGTAAACAAATTCCCATTCCTTCATTATGTCCTTCACAAAATTTCACAACTTTCTGACCAATAGTTTCGTCTGTAGACAACTTTAAAGTAGGGTCGTTTAATTATGGACACCCTGTACATCCGTATAAGAGTCTTTTGAGAAGCAAAGTATTTTGTCTAAAAGTCATTGCTTTTAATATAGCATGAAGTCGCTGAGTCTCTTCTAATACACAGTATATTACTTGATTGCCTTAACATTGATAATAAATAAATAGAATAAAAACTTAAGAAAATTCAAAATGTATAGGCATAAAACTTGAATGTATCTGGGCATAAGAAAGTGGAAATCGCCATATATTAGAATCCATTCCCGATTCTTAGGTATATTAACATGATCATCTACTAATAAGCCTATCGAATACTATTACGCAGAAATTACCCTAATAGTAAAACAGTATTGAACCATTTTTATTTGTATTCTCTAGATCTTGGTCTATATTAGTTATGTCTTGGCCAATCTTGGCCAAAATGACTATGATGCCAATTCATTCTAGCATTTTTCAATCAAAAAAACGCACACAAATTTAAGAAACGTGAAACACAGTGAAAGTAGACAACACCTCGTTCTAATCATATTTGTGCTGCAACAACACATATTTTCTACATTTTAATTCTTATATTCAGTATCAATCAGATAATTTATTGTTTTCGGATGTTTTCAGCGAAAAATAGAAAATTACATTTATTATATACATAACCAATATTTTTGCAATATTAGCAAGATATATTTTTTAATTTCATTGTAATGCCGAAATGTCTGCAGTATTGTTTCATTGTAAATATTTCAAATGTAAAACTTATATTCCTGTTTTAGTGTCATTTAACTGTACATACTTTCAATGTAAAATAAATATTTAACCAATATTGACATTTCATTAGAAATGTTTCCAATGAATGCAATGTTGTTGCTATGTTATCACAAAGTAATTAATTTTGGTCTAGTACAACGGATCATGACTTCCGCAACTTCCAACTAGACCATTCATTAATTAAGGTAAGAAGTACTAATATATAGCTTATTACATAATACATCCATTTCATCATTTATTCCTTGTTAACCACGATAATTCCTCACAACGTACTGACTTCTTCTAATGTCAGATGTATTTTGTCGCAGAAGTTCGTAATTAGAAAATATCACTTTGTTTTTATATTTATTTAACTTCTATACCTATTCACCTTTTTTATTCAGTTACATGAATTCATATAATAATTGTAAAGGTTAATATATTTTTCAAGATTATAAAACCCACATAATAGAGAACTATTACGAGTCAAACATTTATATTTAGAAATTTTATGTGGTTTAACTACATAATTCAGTTTTTAGCAGACAGAACTAAATGCCTATTACGTGACATCGTATTTGAAATAAGTCATAAAAGCAGGACTCTACATTGTAACATTCTGTCTGGGAAAATATCTTGTCAATGTGAAGTTAGACACATCATGAAATATATAAATTGTTTTAAACGGCGTGACTTTTTACTGTGTAATTGATTCTGAATGTTCTGCGATGGGTGTGGTTAAAATGCTTCGGTTGATATTTCATTCATGGCAGTTTGCCTTTTTTAATGAATAATAAAACTGATTTGTGGATAGTTATTAAAGAACTTTCATTGTAAAGGAAGCAGCTAGCTTAAGTTTAACGAATAATCAGAATTAATTGTTTCATACTATATCGGGAAGTTCTCAAATCAACTGAAAATTAAAAATTATTTACTTAAATGCAAATCAATATTGGGACAATATTGTTTGTATTGACTGTATTATGTCTATATCTCAGCCAAAATTGACAATATTAGCATCTTATATTATCGGAGAGTTTACATTTTTAAATATTGTGCAAGATTGTGATGAAATATTTTGGGAAAATGTTGCTTAAATTTGAAATATGAAGCCGATATTTCTGCAACATTGATGTTTCACTGGAAAGAATTCTAATGAAAAATATTTTTAATGTAAAGTCAATATTAAACCAATATTGGTATTTTATTAGAACTATTTCCAATGAATGTAATATTGACACAATATAAGTCATCAATATCTCATTATAACCAACATAACAAATAATAGTTATCTAATAGAGTATTTGTTTGTCTCCTCTTTCTTCAAAGTAAATGATTGGTACAAAATTTTTAAATGTGTTTTATTCTTTGCATATATAAATGTTTCACAAAAAAATAAAAATAAAAATAACGCAGACTGAGTCCGATAAGCATCTTTTAACCTATTTAGAACCATTTTTGAATCATCCACTTCAGCATTTTCTTGTTAATTGAATTAATGGCTTCAGTGATTTTCAGATTAGATTCGATAAATGACTAGGGATTAAAAGTAGGCTCTTGCAAAATAGAATCTTGTTCTAACAACACAGTCACTCTCAGACCACTGTGGTCTTACAACCGTCACAAATGTTTGCACTCTCAATGTGCACCAGAAGTTGATTTTTTTTTATTTCTTCACATTGTGATTTTAGGTGACCGTCACTACATGGATCTATTGTGAAGCCACAGTGAGTGACTTTTCAGTCACAAGGCGCCTAACAAACCCCATTTTAAACTCGTCACAAAATAGTACATACCGAGGACACAACGACTTAGTGTTAATGAAAACCCATAGGAAGAAATATGTAGCTGAAAATTCTGAACTCCGTGGAAGTGAATTTAATGTATCATTGTTGTATATTATATGGTCATCAAAGAATTCATTTTAAAAATCAAAAGAGTCTCTGCTAGTATATGCAATTACACTATCATGCTGAAACCGCAGTAGTTCTTCTGTGTGAGGGTCAAAACTTAATACTAACACTTACACAAAGATTTCCTTTTAAGAATCAAAAGCGTCACTCATAGTATACGCAATTACACTATCAAGATAAATCCGCACTAGTTCTTCTGATTTTCAAAACTTAACACTAGCGGTAAAACTTTCAGTCCTTTCATGATATCCTTCATTCGTAATAAAAGTGTCAGGAAATGTGATAGTGCCACCTTAACAACTCTCATTATAGAGTTTTTCCATCCATCACACTCCATTTTTTGCGAATATAAATTATTTGTTTGAAAGTCTTACTAATTTTCACTTGCTTCGTAATTTTCAGACTTAGCATATCAGCATAATTAAACCCATTTTTTATGTCTACAAAATGCATTGACTAAACGACTTCCACTTGCTTTGATACATCGTATGAACTAGCAACATTTTCCTCGAAAAATCAACCGGATTTAATTCTTCCCGTAAGTTATTCGATACATTTTCAATTTTAAGTGCGTAAGTTGAATTATTGAGCACAATAAACCGAGGCTTTACTCCGAGACATCTGACACACTTCCGGCCATTTTATCGTTAACCGTTGTTTTAATCCTTCTGTCTTCAGCTGCGTTGTGATCTCCTAACCTCAAGAGGCAACGCGACGCGACATCTTGAAACACTTTCAGTCTCCGAGTCATTGCTCCGACGTCGATGTTATATTCGGGGCATCGCAAGAGGCTTCCCAAACCGTATTGAGAAGGCATTTTTTGCAGCCTCAACCTTTGTATGTGTATAGCCTTGACATCGCCACATTGCTTGAAAAGTCTATAGATATAGCGTAACCATCACAAAAGAATGGAAAACATTCATCAAAAGTGGGATAGAGTTAATTTCAATTGATGAATTCAAGCAAGTTATTGAGCCATTCAAGCAATGATTTCATTTCCTAATCTCTACAATCTGCAAGTCTTTTAAATTTTTACTTTCTTCTATCTATAATAGAAGAAAGTATTGTAATCGAAATTTTTTTCGACTTCCGGTTTTCGACGGATTTACACGTTTTAGGGATCAGAGATTCCGAAAAACATGTTTTTACAAAATGTCTGTCTGTCCGTCTGTCCGTCCGTCCGTCTGTCCGTCTGTCCGTCTGTGTGGCTTTTTTTTTGTACCATCGAAAAGTGTATGAAGTTATGCTTCAAATTGAACCACATTTTGTTTCTATGTTTTTGGCTATGGCAAGCAGATTCTATCAGAATTTGGGGATGTTTCGACGAAAGGGGGCGCTGCGATCGATATTTTTGTTCCATTTTCACTATTGTACCATCTAAAAGTGTATGAAGTTATGCTTCAAATTGAACCACATTTTGTTTCTATGTTTTTGGCTATGGCAAGCAGGTTCTATCAGAATTTGGGGATATTTCGACGAAAGGGGGCGTTGCGATCGATATTTTTGTTCCATTTTCACTATTCTACCATCTAAAAGTGTATGAAGTTATGCTTCAAATTGAACCACATTTTTTTCTATGTTTTTGGCTATGGCAAGCAGGTTCTATCAGAATTTGGGGACATTTCGACGAAAGGGGGCGCTGCGATCGATATTTTTGTTCCATTTTCACTATTGAACCATCTAAAAGTGTATGAAGTTATGCAGATAATTGAACCATTTTTTTTTACTTTTTATCTATAATAGAAGAAAGTATTGTAATCGAAATTTTTTTCGACTTTCGGTTTTCGACGGATTTACACGTTTTAGAGGTCAGAGATTCCAAAAAACATGTTTTTACAAAATGTCTGTCTGTCCGTCTGTGTGTCTTCATTGTATCATCGAAAAGTGTATGAAGTTATGCTTCAAATTGAACCTAATTTTTTTTCTATGTTTTTGGCTATGGCAAGCAGGTTCTGTTAGAATTTGAGGATATTTCGACGAAAGGCACTGTGATCGATATTTTTGTTCCATTTTCACTATTGTACCATCTAAAAGTGTTTGAAGTTATGCTTCAAATTGAACCACATTTTTTTTCTATGTTTTTGGCTATGGCAAGCAGGTTCTATCAGAATTTGGGGATATTTCGACGAAAGGGGGCGCTGTGATCGATATTTTTGTTCCATTTTCACTATTGTATCATCGAAAAGTGTATGAAGTTATGCAGATAATTGAACCAATTTTTACTTTCTTCTATCTATAATAGAAGAAAGTATTGTAATCGAAATTTTTTTCGACTTCCGGTTTTCGACGGATTTACACGTTTTAGAGGTCAGAGATTCCGAAAAACATGTTTTACAAAATGTCCGTCTGTCCGTCTGTCCGTCCGTCCGTCTGTCCGTCCGTCCGTCTGTCCGTCCGTCCGTCTGTCCGTCTGTGTGTCTTCATTGTAAACCATCTAAAAGTGTATGATGTTATGCTTCAAATTGAACCAAATTTTTTTCTATGTTTTTGGCTATGGCAAGCAGGTTCTATCAGAATTTTGGGATATTTCGACAAAAGGGGGCGCTGTGATCGATATTTTTGTTCCATTTTCACTATTGTACCATCTAAAAGTGTATGATGTTATGCTTCAAATTGAACCAAATTTTTTTTTCTATGTTTTTGGCTATGGCAAGCAGGTTCTATCAGAATTTTGAGATATTTCGAAAGGGGGCGCTGTGGTAGCCATTTAAAGATTTAAAATTCAAAATGATGTGCAAATAAAAAAAATTAGAAATCCTAAAACTTTTTTTCTTTAAATGTTCGGCCTTGATCCGGAGAATCCGGAGCAATTTTTGTTTTGCTTCTATCTTAAAAAATGGCTGAGATAGAGCGGTTTGAAATTTTAGGGTGGCTGACATTTTCAAACAAAACAGCAGAATTCATCCATAAACGGATTGAATTTATGAGTTTTAGTTAACATGCTTTCGGCAAATTTTCTTTCATTGTTGTAACCATTAATCCTATTATATGCTTATCACTATATATTTATATTCGCCAACATCAAATTCTCGCCAAACTTGGCGACCAAAATAAGTTGCCATAAATGAAGCGAAATTGGCTGTAGAGGACTAATTTGGCGATATTCTCATTCAAATTCAATGTTGACGAGAACTGGGACTGAATCTTTTTTATTTAGGTTCCACGATTTTACCTTCGTGTTTTCCAGTAAAATTAGCTGAAATCGTAAAACCAATGAATAGGGAGGCTATCTGTTCCTGTCGATTCAGGCCAGAAGGACATTTCGTAGTTTAGTATACATCAGTGGATCGCATCCCGGTAATCCGATGATTCGCAGGCAGTTGACGTACAACAGAATGACGAAAAATATTGATTTTATTGGCGATGTGATAGTGAATTTTGAAGTATTAACATGACTGAGATAGAAGAAAGTTTTGGGATTGGCACATCCGACTAGTTTTGCTTTATTAACATTCTCCTGATTCCCTTTACTCTTATCTGCATAATGCTTAAAGTTTTAAACAAATATATTTTTCCAATCTTATTAAATTTTTCTTTATAAGAATTCTAAAAGCTTCTTATTTTTAACAAGCTGCTATATAACAAGCAAAATCCTTGTTAACATTTAAAGTAAAAAAGATAAACAAACAAATGTTTTAGAAAAAGTACTTTAGCCTTATCTTGTAAAAAAGCTAAATTAACCTTAAGTAAACAAATAAATTTAGAACAAGAAAGATTCAAA
Source organism: Maratus michaelseni (assembly GCA_963931845.1). Taxonomy (NCBI): domain Eukaryota; kingdom Metazoa; phylum Arthropoda; class Arachnida; order Araneae; family Salticidae; genus Maratus; species Maratus michaelseni. The sequence continues at coordinate 128,733,284 of OZ007593.1, forward strand.
ATAAATTATTCTGGATTCATTATAAAAGTTGTACTTCTAAACTCCAACAACCAGATTTTATTTAGTTTTTCTAAAAGTTTTCTGTTTCTTATTTTTAAATGACAAAATGAACAAGCAAAAAGAGACAGTTGAAAATCATATTAGTAAAATACCATCCTATCAAAACCTATTCTCTTTTATAGCTTGTGTCATCTTTCTGGTGCCGGACAGTCTTTATAGCAACTTGGTACTCGAGATAGTGGAACTTTTTATGAGGATTCCGAAATTTATTCTTGAAGAATGATACTTTTATTTTTAAATAAAAACTTTTACAAAGGGAAAAAGATATGCATATATTATGATGCGCAATAACACTTAAACCTTATTTTAAGCAATATTTATGCTTAAACTATATTTAGAATTCATAAGTATTAAATTAGTTTTAACATGTAATTGTCAAAATTTATTTTATTAAATGTTATTATTCATAAACCAAAACCAATTACAACGTTGTGACGCACAAATATGAAAATTGGTACAAAAAACCGCATAAGGCCATTTCAAGAATGCATCAATCCCCTTCCTCAGTGCGAGGGGAAAAAAGGATAAAAATGGGTTCAAAGAACCCCTCGGTTATAGCCCCGAGTACTGGCTTGAATGAAAATGCTACAAAGAAGTGACGTAGTTGACCGGAAATAGCTGAAGAAAGGAGTCACTGCGCAGTATCCCTCCACACGTGCGAGAGAAAAGGGGTGCTGGTCATATCATTCACCAAGGATGAACTATGTTTGTGAATAAAGTAAGCTTCGTAAAAGTCGAGATCTACAACTGAATTACTTTTTTGGATAATTTTAGCTTCTGAATAATTAAACCTGTGGTCGGAATCCCAACAATGTTTAGCTATTGTAGATTTCTCACACTCCTGCTTTTTAACATAATTTTGTTCTTTCAGCCTAATTCTAATAGCCCACTTCGTCTGCCCAATGTAAGAGAGGCCGCATTCACAAAAAATTCTGTAAATGCCCCAGATATTATGTTCATCAATTGGATCTTTAAGGCTGGAGAAATAAACTTTATTGGTTGGAGAGGAAACAACTTTGAAACTAAACCTATTTAGAATAGGAGAAATTTGTGTACTGATTTTGTGAAAATAAGGTAAGACAATAACATTTTAAAATTTTAACAGGGGTTCTTTGAACCCATTTTTATATATATTTTTTTCTTTCTCGCACTGAGGAAGGGGATCGATGCATCCTTGAAACGGCCGTATGCGGTTTTTTGTACCAATTTTCATATTTGTGCGTTACAACGTTGTAATTGGTTTTGGTTTATGAATTAAAAATTCGCACAAAGTATTTGATCTATGCTTAAATGTCATTATGGCTGCCATTTTCATCACAGTCCTGGATAATGACGCGACATATCATTTGTCTTAAATTAGAATTCCATTCTGAAATATCCTACTCTTATGGAAGTGGTTCTTGATTATACTACTTACATTTTAAGGAACATTTTCTTCGTTTATTTTAAACAGTTACTAATTACTAAGCACGACGTAATTTTAAAAGGACATTCGCTGTAAACAACTCATAAAAAACTACCAACTTTAATTAAAAAAAATTCCAAATACTGTAAGCAATATGGTTTTAAAATTTAAATAATTATTTTTTTATTTAACCCAGACAGTGACCATGTAGTATGCACGTTGTAATTTCAAAAATATATTTATTGTAAAAAACATATGGATGACATGTCAATTTTAATAACAACATATTTGAAAACAAAATATTGTACTAAATAAAAAATCATTGTATTTATCTTCAACAGTCATCAGTTAGTATACGCCATGTAATTAAAAAACAGATATTCGTTTTAAACAAGTATACGGGATACTATTGTTGAATAGAAAATAAAAGATATTCCGAACTCGTTATTTTTTCGTTGTTTACAATGAAACAAAAATGAGTAAAAATTTCAATAAGAATTGTATATACAATTTGTAACAAATTGCGTTCCTAAATATAAATCGAGTTTTTTTAAGCTAAACAGTCAACAATTAATATGTAGATTGTAATTTCAAAAATATATTTGTTCTAAGCAACATTTTCAAAATCTTTCAATTTTAATAAAAAAATTATACACAAATTAAATGTCATATTTTGCAATCAATGTAGTTCAAAAATGATTTGGTTTCTGTTATACATTCATCAACAATGAAAATAATATGGTTTTAAACTTGGAAACACCTATTCTATTTAATACCTATTCTATTGTATATATACAGGGTGTCCACGTATAACCTGACCGACCTTTATTTTCGCAACCGTTGGTCCTACATGCATACTTCCAATTACAAAAATGGTTTAAATAAGGTAAATAATTATTTTAAAATCGATTTGGGTCAAGAAAAACATTTATAAAAGAAATACGAAATTTAAATTTTTATACGCCCCCCCGGTCTTATAAGTGATATTGTGTAAAAATTTACTGTGACACTAACAAGTAAGACAAAAAAATCCCATTCATCTAACATTAAAATTGACCGAGTAATAGCTATTTAAAGTTAAAGTAATTTTTTTACTGCGACATAGGGATCATTCACAAATGTTGTAGAAATCGTCAGACATATCAAAAAAATAGTTTAGAGCAAAATTAACATTGCAATCTAATGTGAAATCTATAAAATCACTCTGACATATTAATTCAAAATATACAAATATTTACGGAACATATAGGAGGATAAAAATAACAGAATTTTTGTTAAATAAAAGCATGAAAAACAAAAACCTCAATTCTTTACAAAATGATACAGATTTTTAAATGCTGTTAGATGCTGTTAAATGCTGTGTTTCAAATTTTGGGTTGTGCCACGATTTTTAGCTTTTGAAAATTGATTCTTATGTATTTTTTAGCGCTGAATCCGAAAATAACCTTCATTTTAAACTCACCATCGCGTCAGGATTTTTCTCAAATCGTAAATTTCAAAGTTAAAAAGCTCCAAGTTAAAATTGACCCCCCTCCCCTCCCAACCTCATCAGACCCTTGAGCTGTTTAGCTGTAAGATACCCTGTATAAGCCAAAAAATTGAATAAATTATTGAATTAAATAAAATTAAACTGAATAAAAAAGTCTTACATCTATTTCATAGTATCAGATTTTTCGCTATTTTTTAACATTGAAATTTACAATTTCCGAAAAATCCTGACATGATGGTTAAAAGTGAAGGACATTTTTTTTTATTCAGTGTTAAAAAAATGCGTAAAACGTAATTATAAAAGTAAAAAAACACAACCGTCTCAGGTTTATGTTATCTAATCTAAAACTCTTTCTTAAACTTGTTGACGGTAATCTATCCGAATTTTTTTGTGTTATCCTCTAATATAAGTATGTATAAGATGGTAAGAGTTGAAAATCATAATAATATTACATTGTCATCGGATTTAAGTCAGTATGTAAAATTTAACTTCGATCGGACATTTGAAAGTGAGTTAAAGTTCGAGTACAAATTTTAAACTCGAAAGACGATCGTTGCAAGTTAAATAAAACCTTATGAAAATAACATAATTTTTGTTAAAAGAAATCATAGCCTCGAATCCTTACAAAATAAAACATATATTAAAATACAATTATTTTAACTAATCTGAAATTTAACTAATAAAAGTTAACTCAATCGTATTAGTTATACGATTTCTTTCAAAGCGCAGATACCTTGAAATAAGTTCAAGTACTTTATATACGACCCCTGAAAGCATGGCCGAAATCCTCTGTTTTGAGATGCAAAAAAGTGGTATAAGTCATAAATTTCAAATTTTCATAATTCGATCAATTTCAATGTTAGATGAAAGGGACTTTTTTTGTCTTACTTGTTAGTGTCACAGTAAATTTTTACTAAATATCACCTATAGGACCGGGAGACCGTATAAAAATTTAAATTTCGTAATTTTTAAATAAATGTTTTTCTTGACCCAAATCGCTTTAAAAATAATTCTTTACTTTATTTAAACCATTTTTGTAATTGGAAGTATGCATCTAGGACCAACTGTTGCGAAAATAAAGGTCGGTCAGGTTATACGTGGACACCCTGTATATATATTCACACGCACACACACACACATGAATACATATGTATATATATATTGTAAACAACGCAAGAAAAAACTTTCAAAAAGAATTTGTATGTAAACACTGTAGCTACTTTCTAAACAATAAAGTTCTCAAAATGAAAAAAAATAAATCAATAATTTTATTTATTCTAAACAAGGATCAACTAGTATGCATGTAAAAATTTTAAAAAGATATTTTTTGCAAAGAACATGCGAAAAATCTATCAGTTTTATCGAGAATTTAGATGCAAATATTGTATTTTAAGAAACGTAAACGTTGTAAACAACATATGGAAAAGCTATTAATTTTAACAACAATTTATATACAAGTAAAATTTCTTATCTTGTACGGAATGCGGTTCAGAAATTGAGAAAGAAGAAAAAAGTTAATTCTAAACAGTCACCATTATTATGTACGTGGTAGTCGCAACGTATATTTATTTTAAAAACGTATGCAAAAACCATCAATTTTGAGAAAACATTGTGTGAAAAAGCTATCGTACATTGTAAACTATACAATTCTAAAACTGAAATATTTTCTTACTTTTCCTAAATGGTTACCAATTTGCATACACATTGTTATTTCAAAAAGAGATTTCTTGTGAATGACAAATGAAAAAGTTGTCAAACATAAAATGAACTTATAACAAATAAAAGTTATTGTTTTCAAATTTTAAAAATTCTTTTTTTCGTTAACTTGAATAGTGACCTGAAAAATTGACATATACATGCCATAGGTTTTTACAGATATTCGCTATTTTAAACAAAACTTTACACATGAACAACATCTTTTATTATAATTTCTAAACCTCTTGTTGGTCCCGTCCTTTTGAACTACGCCATTGGTCGCGTTTCAGCGTTGTCATCATGCTAACTTCTCCTATTGTATAAACACTGCACGTAATGGAAGTATTTATAAAATCTTTTTTTATGTGAAATACAGAATAATTTGTATTAAAGAAAAACAAGAAAATTTAAAGGTCATTCCTAAATTTATTACAACCCTTCTCAAACCTAGCGTGAGAGAAATGCACATAGTGCGACCAACCACGTGTTACGGCTACATCTAAACGGCTACTGTTTTGAACATATTTAACCTCAAAATAATTGAAATATCTAATCGAGGAACTACAAACCAATATAAAGTAATCCATCCCAAAAAAAAAAAGTACTAAAGAAAAATATATATTTTAGTAAATTTACTATGGTTTTAAAGCAACGGTTCCCAACCTTTTTTCTTTCACGTTCCGTCTTTTACGTTTCATTTAGGAGTACTGTCTTTTTTTTATAAACATGCCCCTATTCAACCACATAACGCATACATTTTTTTTTATGGTTTTAGGGTTTCATTCATCTCACGAAACCCCATTAGTCCGGCTTCGCTGTATGTCTGTCACAGAGTCGGTTCTCAGAAGCTCTATAACTTACAGTCATTATATTTTGTGTAGTTATAGCTGAATACCTCTTATGAAGCTCAAAATCATAAAATTAAAAAAAAATCGTATTATTTTAATGTAGAGAGATAAAAATCCAAAAATCTAACAACCTTTTCCTATTAAATTTAAACAATTTCCGTTATAGCAGTTGTCAACAATTAAAAATCCACAATAAAATTCTTTCTACAGTAATTAATTTTCTATTTGGAAGATTTCCACGTGAAAAATGAAAATGAAAAAAAAAGTTTCACCAATTGAAAAAAAGATTAATATGACGTCATACTGGTAATAAAACGGAAATTTTCAAATATTTCTCAATAATACAAGGAGTATGAGTATGTGTAAATACAGAAAGCAGCTTAATATGACGTCATTAGAGAATTAAAAAGAAAATTAATCTGACATCTAACATTTTGAAAGTTTCTATACATGTTTAATTTTGAAATTGATTTTTTTAATATCGCATTTAGTCCACATGACAGATATTATTATGACAGAGTATAATAGCGGGCTTCACCCGCTATCGTACCGGTTCAGATTTTCGAAAAAACGAGAAAAATAGACCGGTAAATTTTTACTTTATAAAAAACATGATTTTTTTAATGAAATTTATTTGGATTTATTAAAGAAAGGATAAAGTGTTTTGAAAGTAATATTAAACGAAACCCTTTGTGCGATCATCGATCACACTTACCCACTTGTTTAATTATTAATCTTCTTAGCAGATATAAACAATAAATTGACTCAAATTACATTGCCATTTCTAACCTTTTATTTTTTATCTTACATTTTAAAATTAATTTTACTGTTTTATAATATTAGCTTAACATCAATATAGTATTAAAAGAATTTTAAAATAACTTACGATGAAAGTTTATAACAATTCTGCTTGATGATATGCAAGTAGTCTAACATGGCTTTTAGTACTCACATTGGGAATCATTGAGCATATTTCATATAGCGGTGTTTTTTAAATGATTAGAGGTGAGCGAATGGGGTGACAATGAATTGCTAGATCTAGTGGGCCTTTTTCCTCATTTTGAGAGTGACATATCGGAATTACTTATAAGACTTTGTAAATAAAAACTATAAACTTTCTTTATATGTTTTCAGTTGAACCATTTTTGAGTTTAATTCCGTCATTACCGATATTATTTTTACGTACTCCTAACAGGCCCGCCTCTTACGCCAGGGTGAGAACTGCTGCTCTAGAGCAAGCCTTACACACTGTATATAAACGGAGATTAGATTAAAATCAGGTAGGCTGGTCAAACCGAGTACCCTGTTTTCTCGCTGATGGGTGCTGCTGCCCTGTAGACACTACCCATTGTGACTACATCCCTTTAGCAGTGTGCCGTCGGTTTTCAAGTGAGTTAATCTCTGTGTTTGTGCAATGTTATTGAAATAAATTCACTTCAAAAGTTTAAATTTTTTACGTTTTTTCTGCTCTTAAAAAATCCAGCCTGAAGGATCGGTTTAGGTAATTAAAAAACGGTTTTCCCACAATATTTTGTTGCCAAGTAAGAGCGTGTACGTTCAGCTATCCAGAAGAACGACCATGATGATTTTTGGTCGTATGTTGGGTCTAAACCAATTACCCATAGTTTTGTATTGTATTCTGCAATCAATTTTCTCTTCCTCAACAGGCGGTGTAGGATGGATACAATGTTCATTCTGCAAAGAGTGGGTACAGGAGGAGTGCAGCGGATGCGAGAAGTAAACGCTGAGAAAGCCATTACATGACAACATTGAAAATTGCTTGAAAACCTGAAAATTTTTTATGACATTAGAGTTTGTTTCAAAATTTATTACAATAAAGCTTTTTGCTACTGGAAATGTAAAAATTTGATTTCTGATTAGTAACTGGTTTTTACCCTATCAAGACATTTCGAGGCTGTTTTAGAGGGTCCTATAAAACACCTTTTTCCAAGTAGAAAAAAAATTTCCTGTGGCAACAAGTGTGGTGTTTCAATAGCCAAGTTTTTCCAAACACTTTTGTGTAGCGTTCCAATTTTTCAACCCTTCTAGATTTTTGTGAACAAATGAAAACCGTTAGGTATCCGGTTTTACCTTACTTTTCCCTATATTTCACAATTGAAAATGTTTTTATATATAGCGATGAACTGGTGATAATAAGAATGGAAACCCCGCTAATAGAAAAACGTGTTCCACTGTTAAAGCAAAATGATTACATAAAATTTATAAAGAAGAGAATTCCTAAACGCTGCTTGTGTATTTTCTTGCGTCTTCGTAACAGGACTGGCTATGACACCAGACCTAGTATGTCGTTTAAAAGACAAACCCTGCCGTTTAAGACCTATTACGCCAGGTAAATATAGCTCTGCAGCTACTTTGACCAGGCGTAAAAGGCTGTAATCCGATAGGGATCGTCTTGGTAATTGGTGTCGCACTCAATCCTTTTACAACGGTTGAGTTGAGAAAATCTTAGTCTCCAAATGATTCCATCGGTTGTTAATGAGATATTAAAATAAATTATAAAATGCATCATTATCATCAAATGTAGCACCAAATGCGACAGTCTGTCCGGGAAATTTTGTGAAGATAAAAATGCAGTCCGTAAAATACTTTTGTTTTACTGTGAGTTAAGTTGTCTAAAAACAAACAAACAAACAAAAAACAAACCCTTCTAGATATAAAGGTAATGCTGCATGACTTCATTGAATTTGTAGATTTATGATTAAAACATATTTGTAACAAAATAGTTATTTTTTCCCTTTAATTATTTTAACACAATCAATTTGATTGGTAAATAAATCATAATACATAACCTTAGCAACTGATTGAAAATGTATTCAGACCGGGGCTTGTACCCAGAATCTTTGGTTTTAACTGTTAATGTTCTTCAAATTTGGCTATATGGATGACATCCCAGCCAACACAGATCACTTAGACAACCATTTTCTTATGACATATGGTGTGATATGTGGGTTATAGTCTAAAAAGCAATGACAATTAAATCCAATGTTTCTGGGTTCGAGTGCCGGTCTGGACACATTTTCACTCAACGGGAAAAAATCACTAAACATGTGATTTATTTATTTACCAATCTGTATGATTGTGTTAAAATTACTAAAGTGTAATTACGTAGCCATATTTTATTGGAGTACTCTACCTGCGATTTGTTCTGTCAAGCTGTTTCAAATAAAATACCAGATGTCATTACCAAATTGTTGTCTGAGTGTTGGCTTGTATTCCCTCCACATAGTTCAATTGGATGAGCATTGGCAATTAAAGCCTAACGTTTTGGGTTCTAGTCCTAGTCTGGACATTTTTTGCTCAGTTGGAAAAATTATTAAAATTAATGTTTTTAATAAGATAAAAAAATTTAAGTGACTAGTCATTGGTATTTTTTTAGACATTCTGCAATAAATACGGTTTTACTTTTTCAGTAATAAGAATTATAAAGTTTCAGAGGGGAGAGGTGAAGAGCATTATAATTTTATTTATTCTTAGTTGGGATACATAGTTGGTGTGTGGATTTTAGGGTTACTTACGTTAGGATTTTAGGGTTACTTAGTTGAAGTGTGGCGGGAAAAAGGTTGGGAATCACTGATCTAGACGCAATCATGAGACAAAAACTGCTTCTTGGGTATGTTTTCTGTTTTCCCAATACTTGACCAGTTATACTGACTAAATAGAATAAACACTTTGATGTTAATATGCCACGTGAAATATTATTACTTTTTTCTATAACAGAAGAAAGTATTGTAATTGAAATTTTTTTCGACGGATTTACACGTTTTAGGGGTCAGAGATTCCGAAAAACATGTTTTTACAAAATGCCTGTCTGTCCGTGTGTCCGTATGTATGTCCTCATTGTATCCTTGAAATGGGTATGAAGTATACCTAGAACTGGATCAAATTTCATTTATAGGTTTTTACCTCAGCAGGTCCCACTTGAATTTGTGAATATTTCGACGAAAAGGGGCGTTCTGATAGCGAATTGTGTTCCATTTTCATTATTGTATCACCGAAAAGTGTATGTTTACGATTTTTTGTACGATGCTTACGATTTTTTGTATATGTTTTTGACCATTGCCTGAAAGTCCCAGTTAAATTTGGGGATATTCCGGCGGAAGGGGGCGCTGTGAGAGCCATTTAACGATTTAAAATATAAAAAAAGGTATAAAAAATTTAGAAATCCTAAAAGGTCTTTTCGTTAAATGTTCGGCCTTGATCCAAGGATTCCGGAGCAATTTTTGTTTTGCCTCTATCTTAAAAAATGGTTGCGATATAGAAGTTTGAAATTTTAGGCAGCAGGATTCCTCCTTAAAAGGGTTTCATTTGTGAGTTTCAGTGAACTTTTTCGCAAATTTTACTTCATTGTTGTAACTATCGTTACAACTCTTATGATTTCACTATATATTCATATTCGCCAGCATCAAATTGTCGCTACGTTTGGGTACATTTAGCGAAATATAGCCAAATTTGGCGGTAAAAATATGTTGCCATAAATAAAGCCAACAGGGCTATAACTGAGTTATTTGGCGAAATTTTCATTTACATTAAATATTGATGAGAACTGGGAATGAATCTTCTGTAATCGGGTTCCACTCATTTTACCTTCGTGTTTTCCAGTAAAATTAACGAAAAAAAAAGTAATAGGGATGCTATCTATTCCTGCCTGAACAGACCAGAAGGACTTTTCGTAGTTGTGTTGCACATCGTATGCTGGTGCAACGAAGGGTGCTCTTATCCATGTATCCCGAGGATTCGCAAGCGGCTGAAATACAACAGAATAACGAAAAATATTGATTTTATTGATGGTGTGACAGAGAATTTTGAAGTATTAACATATCTACAAAAACAACTTTTCAAAAGTAAAAAAAAAAAAAAAAAAAAAAAAAGTTGTGGATAAAAATGGTGTGATATCAAATTTCCAAGCTATTATATTACTTATTTAACTTTTTTCCATTAAATAACTTATCATATATATAAGTCGAGTGCCTACGTATATGTTAATAGAAATCGTTTTCTCCTGTACTAAATACATCCTAACGAATTTCTGAAAATTCATTTTTTTCAAATTATGCATGATGGGCTTGGCGGCCATCTTTGCATATTATTCACAAAATTCTAAGCACCCAAATCCGTAGTTAAAATCCGAAGTTCAAAATTGTTATTTAAGCAAATATTATAAGTGTTTCATTTATAGACTTGTATGCTCTGAAAATTGTGTCTTAAGATAATGATGACTTATCTTAAAAATTCATCTTATGATTTATTTTTTAGAGTAATTAATAATTTCAAACTAGAAAAAATTAATTTATCAAAATATCAGTCTTATCTAATTTATCTGTCCGTAGTTAAATCTGAAGTTCGAAATTGTTATAAACATATTTCATTGCAAACATATTACGCTTTTACTTTAGAAATTTGGGTGCTTAGAAATATGAAAAGATGGCCACCAAGCCTATCATGCATAATTTGACAAAAAAATGAATTTTCCGAAACTCGTTAGGATGTATTTAGTACAGGAGAAAACAATTTCTATTAACATATACGTAGGCACTCGACTTATATATATGATAACTTATTTAACGGAAAAAAGTTAAACAAATAATATAATAGCTTGGAAATTTGATATCACACCATTTTTAGCCACAACTTTTTTTTTTTTTTTTTTTTTTTTTTTTTTTTTTTTTTTTTTACGCTTGGCTTTTTTTACTTTTGAAAAGGAAAAGTTGTTTTTGTAGATATCATTTCTTTTTTTAAAAATAGATTAAACAAAATTTAAATAATCTAAACATGAGAAATAATTTAAAATTACATTTTACTTTCAGTCATTGTTTAAAGGGTTAACTAGAAATACCAGTAGATTTTTCAAAAAAAAATATCACTGACTTATCCATGAAATGAATAAAAATGGAATACGTACATAGCGTGTCAGCGCTGCATTTGAAATCAAACGTGATATCACGCTCTTTTATTATTAGCACTAGCTGGCTTCACCGAACGAACCTCCGACCTGGTTCCACGCTGCCTTCAGCACCGGATAATCCCTTAATTGCACATCGAATAGTATAAACCTCTAACCAAACGAACGTCCGACACGGGTCCCCGCTGCCTTCGGCACCGTATAGCAGTCGTGCTGCGCACGCTCAAGTTCCATCTTCCACCACCAGGTAGCGCAATCTGTTCTATATGAACCTCGGGCACTGAAATCGTTAAGGCTATACATGTCGAGTCGAATAAGCTATAACCCGTCGTGATCCGACCCATAGAATCAGAGATAGGAAAGCGCCCCCTGGTGGTGAAAGCTAATCGCGTTTGTGTGGCAAAGGGGGGGATGAACACCGGAGTTGCTTAATAGGATTAAGCGGTCACAGACCTTTCCAACGATGTATCACATGAGGGGTATGTGCAAAATTTAGAAAATACCCTACCCCCTGCATAATATGATTAAGCGTTCACAGACCTTTCCAACGATATATCACATGAGAGGTGTCGGCAAAATTTAGAAAAGTGCCCTTTTTTTGGGGGGGAAGTGGGAGGATGGACCCCGAAGATACATAATATGAATAAACGGTCACAGTCCTTTCGAACAATATATCACATGAGTAGTGTCGGGGGGGGGGGGCGCAAAATGTGGAGGTGACACCTGTGGTGCATAAAATGAATAAGTGATCACAGTCCTTTGTAACGATATGTGACATGACGGATATCGTTAAATTTTAGAAAATTGTCCCCCCCCCCCTTGTGTAGGCAAAACGCGTTCCGCCCCTCCCTATAACTTTTTGACGCGGCTTTATTTTTAAAATTTATGTTATGCGTTATAAAATATCGTAAAGTTTGAAACAGATAGCCTTATAGGATACTTATTAGGCCTTATTATACTTCCTAATTTTGTTCACGCCCCTCCCCATCCCCTCCCCGAAATGTGACGCGCCATTCTTTTTTATAAATTTTTTATCATGTGTTATAAACTATCTTAAACTTTAAAACAGATCGCATTGCAATTTAATATATTTGCTGAAATTACTATTATACATAGAATAATATAGAAATAAACCCTCCTTTAGATTGTAATTAAGATATAAGAACAATTTTTAGACTTTCTGAAAGCTGATTTTTATTTATTTATTTATTTATTTATCTATTTATTTATTTTTTGTTTATTTATTTATTTTATTTATTTATTTATTTATTTATTTATTTATTTATTTTTTTTTTTTTGCGTTGCCCTGTGCATGTTTGGAATTTCTTAGCAATTTCTTAGATTTACATTATTTTATACTATTAAACATTGTACTGTTTCAATAAATTTAAACGGAAACTTCACTTCTAAAACAAAAATAATTTAACAACTGGATTTCATTAATTTATAGGAAATGACGTGAAAGGTATTCCTGCGAACGAAATGCCTGTCCTTTACCGTGTTTTTTAAGGAAATAAATGAATCACATTTAATTCATTTCAAAAATTTTGTTTACGTTTGGAAAGAAATTTTAAATGCCGATACCTCTTAATGTATACATTTTAGGCGGTACATCTTCCCTCAAAAATTAATTTATTTTTAAAGATCTTTCTAAAAACGTAAATTATATATTTAAAATATTTTTTAAAGCATAAACACTACGTCTGATTACTTTATTTTACAATATTATAAGAACACGCATTTTATCAGACAATTAAATACACTGAACAAACATGAGGGAAAAATTGACCTGGGCCAGGACTCGAACCTGGGACCTTATGCGTACCGTGCTGACGCTCTGCGACTGAGCCACCCAGACCGATATCCGTGACCGGCAATTTCTCATACGTATTCACGTTGGAAACAGTCATCTGCCACAGTTTGCAATCATATTTAATTGTCTGATAAAATGTGTGTTCTTATAATTATGAAGTTTTTTTTTTTTTTAAATATCTTCAGAAGAAAATGGCTGACTTGCAGATTAAATTTGATGTGATTATAACCTGTAACTATTTGTGCTATTATAATACAGATACTACATGGTCGTTGGCGGGTTTTATCTCTGTTTTGTCATAATTCTTTAATCGCCAAGTTAATTAACAGTTTTTTGCTAATTAAGGATAGAAAATAATTTTTTTTTACTCTGGATTTTATAAAAGCACATAGATTACGTAATTACTTGTCCAAAAATGCAATCCTTTTTTTATTCTGCCCAATATTAAGGTCTCTAGGTTGTTTGAAAAAAAAAGTTTGACGAAGAAAAAAGTGATCATTTTAAGTAACTCGACGTTTTTAAAAAAAATCTATATCTCTTTTTATAAATCACTTATGAAGATGAGTTTGGTCTTAAATTGAAGAAATTCTTCATTAGATTCTTCCAGTTTTCGTCTTTTTCTGCGACGCTTGGTTTATTTGATATCTGATATTTTAATCTGGCATGTTTTGTCGATTTAACATTGCTAATTTGCTTTCTGTAAGTAAGCAGTAGCGGTATTAAGTCCAGTTCTTCGCGTTGTTTGTGTGGCGTTTTTTTTAAAGCTTGGCTTGGCAGAGCGACCGCCATTCTTGATATGTGTTGAAGTAAGAAGAAAGTTTTGGGATTGACACATCCAACTAGTTAAGCCTTATTTTTAGCTGTATGGGTTACTGACGTCTTAATTTGCTAAAAAACTATTTGTTTTAACGTTCTCTACTACATTTTACAGTTTGTTCACTCTCTTTTAACCCTTAATATCTGTTAGCGGTCTTACACACCGCTTCTTTTGTCAATTTTCGAAGTTTAACCTTTAGATTTCAGATTGACTTTAGATACTAGTGCAATTTTGTTTTATTTGGAATCCTATTACTATCGCTAGAGACTTCTAAATAGGTGAATTTTAATCACAATAGACCTATTTACAAAGTTTATTACACAAAGGGTATCTTATAAGTTATTCGAGCTTTTTATTCATATTTCGATAAAGTTGATTCAGAGACTACTCACAGTATCTATGCGATAATTTTGGTCACAGCAGTTAAGGGTTAAACAGTCTGTATGCGAACTAACTAAACTATTTTCTCAAACAATACAGGTTAAAAATTGAAAATAATTTATTTATATATTTGTGATTTGATTTGTATTCTTTTGCTTTATTTTTATTTTAATCCATATACCTACACGTAAAAAATGTATAATATCTATCGGTCTCTTTAATTCAATAGTTTTTATTCTCAATTTGATATCTTTACATAACATTAGAACGTAGTAAAGCAATACATTTCTGTCATAGAAATAGCCTGAAGTATTTAATAAGCCTTATCGTGACACTCTTTTATTGATCTAGACGCAATCGTGAGGCAAAGCGTTTCGAAGGAATAGTTTCTTTTTTCCTAGCCATTGGTCAGTTACCCTGACTTCATATAGTAAACGTCTTGAAGTTCTACACGCAAAGGTAGGTTATCACGCTACTGTCGTATATAAAACACATTTTATAGTATTAGTGAACATTTCAAACATGTTCTGTCGGAAGAACATTAACTAAATGCTTTTTTATTCTAAAGTTGAAAAACAGGCCATATAATAACATTAAGCATGAAAGCAAAAGCTTGAAATATTTCCAAATTATCAGATAAATAATGCATAATACGGTTGAAAAACACATTATTTTCTGACATAATATTATTAAGAACATAAGTTATTGTTCAAAAACAAGATTATGAAGCATACAAGAGTATTAAAAGTTATAGAGAGCAATTCACGAGAATAATGGTTTCAAATAAATGACATAAACATTTTTTTAAATTATTTACTGTTTATGTTTACGCGTTATGTTTACTATAATAGATACGAAAAATAAAAATAAAACTTTCTGAAGCATTAATAAAAAATATAACAATCAATATTTACAGAAAATGGTCTCAGTGGCAAATTTTATTGAAGTGCTAGAGTTATTAAGATTACACTGGCCACCCAATATATATATATATATTAGGAGATTTTAGGTGTTTCTTGAGCCGCCGATTCAGAACTAGTTTTTCAGATATGGTTAAATTTATAAAGGCATACTAGAAGTTTGTAGATGGTAAGATTGGCATCCGAGGGAACATATAGTAGTTGGAATTCAAAATGTGATCATTGACCCTTTAGTACCACAAGATAGAATCATACTTCCACCACTACATATAAAGCTAAGCCTGATGAAACAATTTGTAAAAGCTTTGAACAAAGACAGTTCGTGCTTTGAATAAATAGCATATAAGTTATATGGACTTAGCATGGAAAAATTTAAAGCAGGAAATTTTGATGGTTTACAGATCAGACAGCTTATTAATGAACCACATTTCATACCATCAAAGAATGAAATATAATCATGTGCCTGTACTTCATTTGTTCTTGTTGTGTAAAACGTTCTTGGCAACAAAAAACAGACATCCAGTAGAGGATTTAATATTTGATTTTAACAAACTGTAAAAGGAGTATTAATAAATAAATGTCTACATAGTCACTTAGATCGCTTCACAGTGAAGTAGTCACGGGAAGAAACGCTCAAGCTAATGTTAAGTCTATGGGAAGGTTCTAGAGCGATTTCTCGCTTTGAATTTAATATTTTTAAATGCTTTTTTTTTGCATAGGATAGCTGAGGTCAATCTCCAACGTTGTTAGTTTTTACTTTTTCTATTTTTGTTTGCAGTTTTTTTATAAGCGGGCATTTTCGATTTTGGAACCGGTTGGAACAGGTTCTGAAAGTGAAAGTACCCTTATATAAAATAACTGGAACCAAAATTGAAAAAGTAAAAACAAACAACGTTGGAGATTGACCTCAGCTATCCTATGCAAAAAAAAGCATTTAAAAATATTAAATTCCGAGCGAAAAATCGGGCAAGAACTTTCTCATAGACTTAACATTAGCTTGAGCGTTTTTCCGCATGACTGATGCAGGCTCTTAAGTGAAAAGCAAGGTGAAAGATTTCACCAAGATAAAACAAAATTAAAACCAGATATCAAGGAAGATGGTATGAACACTTAATGACAGTACTGTTGGAATGTAATGCGCGATTGCCCTGAGAGAGCCCATTGTCGAAAGTCTTAGAAAAGTAAATTCTTGTGTGTCAACTGAAACATTTGTTTCAGAAATCCATTTTTGATATGCAAGAAGTATATTTGCATTTAGTACACTTTTTTAGCTCACAAGCTATCAAAACCTGAGAGCTAATGTGCCCGCCGGTTCTGTATGTATGTATGTACGTATGTACGTATGTACGTAACGCGATAACTCTTCCCAGAAATAACCGTTTTGATTCAAATTTTGTTTATAGGTTCATTGTGATATGGCGCCTCCCTGATTAGTTTTGGGGGTTCATTGGTTAAGTATAAAGGGGGATACGGGGGCTAATCCCCCCTTAATTTAGATAAATGGGTTTTTCGTACAGAATTATCCGATTTTCTTAAAATTTTGTATATAGGTTCATTGTAATAAGGCACTTCTCTGATTAGCTATGGGAGTTCATTAGTAAATTATAAGGGGGGAACAGTGGGATGAGCCTCCTTAGTAAATTGTTGATATGTTTATTTTTCGAGGGGCTTATTTTAAATTCTTTGAAATAAGAGTATAATATACAATTAGTGTGAATAGCCTGTGAGCTTAATGCCCTTAGTTTAACTGAGCAGTTTTCTTTTTTATTGAACATTTAATGTTTCATATGACACTTTTCTTTAAATATTTCATGCTTACAAGATATTAATTTAAACATTACATTAAACTACCTTGATTTTCAATGGGAAAAATTTGGAAAACATGATATATGGCTTATCTCATAAACAAGATGACAAGGAAAAACTTATGCCATTTTTATATTCAGCAAGCGATATATACCCTAAAACAGATATAATATTTGAATCACCAAAATGAATGTTGGGCTGTCTTATTAATGCCGGATTAATTATTTAATTACATAGTTTTAAATTTTCTTCAAAATATTTTTTTTTCTGGATACTTTAGTTACATATGTCAGGGGAAAATATGATAAAACCGTATAGTCGAGTGAAGTCGCGTATAGTTTTGACTAAAGTTGAGCAGCACTCCAGCGGAAAATGGATGAAATATTTAGCTGTAGACTACAGGAAGAACAAGACCAATAGAATTCATTCATACTGGCATTTGCGCATTTTATCTGTTGGAAAGTTTACATTATAATTTTTTCCTTTAATGTTTGCTATTTTTCAAAATTCTTAAATATGAACACTTTTAAAGTTATTGAAACATTTTATATTATTTTGCATAACATATTTAATAAGCATTTATTTCCTCAATAAAACAGCTGTCTTGTTGAGAAAATATGTCATAATAATGAATTTACAGGTGCATTTTTATGATTTGCGTTTAGATTCTTATTCCCATAGTGTAAGACCAGATATACGACATAGTATAAAACCCGCTACTGATGAACAATGCTTGAAGAAAAGGCAGTGATAAGAGTTTTTTTCTAAAGCTAAAAATGAGCTGAACTTCTTTTCTCCAATTTCTCAAAATATAATGAAGATAATTATAAATTTAGTCTTAAATACTGAAGCAGTAAATTTATACTGAAGCAGTAAATTTATAATTGAAACATTGTTAGTTTAGTTCCCTAGTTAAAGTTGTAAAATAGTGTATTCTATTCTTTTTCAAAAGAAAATGTAAACTCTTTCATATTTTGTAAGATTAACATAATAATGCGGTCTTACAGTACTGGCAGATATTTCAGATGATTTTACTTTTTTTTTAGAAAAACGCTTATTAATGCAAATGTAATGAATTATATATTTATATTTACTGCGCATGTGCAAGGATAAGTGCAGAGTGTTTCTGCAAAGTCTCATAAAATTTTGTTTTTTGTATCTTCTACGTACCTTCTACCCTCAAAATTAAAAAAAAATTAACATCAAAGTTTGGGAATTGGCAGTAATATGTATGTCATTGTCCGTTGTTAATTATTGGGTGAAATGCTTTTCTGTTATATGCATCGAAAGTATTCTCCATAATTCTATATGAAAACACCATCTAAAAATATTCAACTTAGCAATAACTTTCTTGCAAAGATATCTAATAATGTCAAGTCCTTTGAAATCCGTTTAGTGGAACTTTAGTTTAGTTCCCCACAGAAACAAGTCTTTAGAACGAAGCCGACACGAAAACGAATTTCGGTGCTTCTCAAGTTTCAAACGAAAAGGAAAACGAAACTCTTCAAAATGAAAAGGACTTAATAAACAAACAAAAACATTATAAATTAATAAATCACAAACGCACATACCTATCTACAGAGACAATTATATTTATGCATAACGTGGATGTGCATCCGTTGTGATCGGTACTATTGGCCATATAGTATTTGTATCAGTGCTTCCTACTATTGATGTTGATAAAATTAATTTTTTCTATTATGTTTTTTATGAATAGTCTGTATGAGTTGACTTCTTAAACGTATCTTTTAGAGATATTTTTATGATTATAGAAGGCCATTTTTTATTAGAAATTTTAATTTTTGCCTCTTTCTGAACTTAGAAGTGAAATGCATATAACAATACATCGTAAAGGCTAGGAGATATTGCTTTCTTGCATGCATGGCAAAATTCCCTGGTGAAGCTGATTTTGCAACATAATATATACTATGTAGTATGCCTGACGACAGAGTCTGTTAAGTTGACTGAGGTATCTTCCATAATTTTAATCCTCAACTCAACAGTCCCAACCACGAGGATTTTTCTTCCAAGATCGAGTAATATTTATCATATGTGACACAAAATTTCTTCGGTGGTTAAAAGCAATAAACAATGCTGAAGCGTAATGAATTAAAGAGAATATATAATTTAAATTCCATAATTACATTTCAAATTTTACATAGGGCATTTCAAGAGGAATGGATGAAGCTTAGATGAAATATAGCACTTATCGAAACAATAATATTTTATTAAACATTCTACTAAATTATTCACGAAAAACTGTTCTATTCATATGCGCTACATGGATATATAATGAAAGAGTATAATTTTTCTTTGGAAGCTTCATCAATATTTAACTTGAACTCACATTTCCTCAACCGTAGTGAATTTTGCAAATCTTTATTTACATCTTAATAGGACGTAGTATCGCTATATAAAAATAATTGTCGATTTATTACTTATTTTACTGTTTTACAAATGTATATTTTAATAAAATTGTCCCAGTGTTTTTTTATAAATTATAAAAATTAAAGTGTACAACTAAAAAAGAATGTTCATTAAATAATCCTGCTTTGTTCTTCCATTGACTTTCTATTTATTAAAATTGTTTATGGAACCGATATTCTAAAATAATATTAGTATTCTGTTAAAATCTTTGGTTATGCTTTCTATTTTCTAAACTATTATGAATAATAATCAGGTATAAAAAGAGAGTCTAAGCATATTTGAAATGCTCAGCGAATTGTCCTCCTACATATTACGCGGATTTGTAAATGCATTTTTAACGAAGAACATTTCTGTGTTTTGCGTAAGTACAAAAAAGAAAAAAAACGGAAGTTAAATTAACACGTATTCATTAAACATTTTAGTTGAGTTTTTCATTAACTTTTGAATTTCAATCTAACAGAATTGTTTACGTGAAAAAATGTGTTCGTATGCAAATAAAGATTTTTATTTACATATTTCTCTTTCTAAACTATAATAAATAATTGGATATAAAAAGACACTCTAATCAGGTACAAAATATTTTTCACCTGAACATTTTTACAGAGTACTCCATCATATGTCTGGCTTTTAAACTGCATTTCATCGATCATGGTGAGTATTAATAATTCATTTCTTAAACATAATTCAGTAAAATTATATTTTAAGTATAAAATAACATTTGGGGACTATTTTATTTAATTCATTTTTGTATGTGTTAGGATTAGCCAAATAAGTGAAATACATATCTGCAGATTCACTGAACAAATTCTAACATTATTTAATAATTTCCATTATTCGTTTAATTTTTTCTACAAAATAATTAACTTCATAAAAAATGCAGCAAAAAGAATAGTAACTAAAAGAAATAATATTTTTTATTCTTTATCTTTTTTTTTTAAATTCAAACAAATCAAAGGATACCGCACATGAAATCGAAGTATGATGTGATTTATAGTAGTACAGATACCATTGGAATGCCGCTTATAAACTGTTGATTGTGAAAATCATTTTGTGATGAAAACAAATAGGTATCACGTTTCTAAAATTTCAAAACTTTGCGACTGTAACTGTAAGTACAAAAATAAGATTATTATTCTTCACTTCGTCTCATACCTTAAAATACGTACATGTCAAATGACACCCCTTTTCCTTGAACTGTAGGGTAAGCAGATGCTCATATATCGGCAATTTTGTTTATTGCCATTCTGTACATGCATACGAATTCCACAACGAATTAGAACAGTGTGATGAACCTTATATATTTTAAATGTTTTAAATTATCTTAACCCAATTTAAAAATTTTATTTCCATTTACAATGCGTATCACACTATTTATTCTTTTTTAAATTTCCCTATTCAAATATCGTCTTGGAGGGACGCCAATAATATTTTTCATATTTTTAATTCATTCGATTTCATGATATTCTTTCAGTTCTGGAATTTTCTTCTCCCGCCAAAAAACTTGTCGTTGTACAACCATTTGGTAAATCCACCATATTTCGCTTTCTCATAGGATGTGCGTTTTGTCGCGTTGCAGATTTATTGTGTTCTGACGCATTTTCTATAAAACACGTCTGCGGAAACTTGGATGGAACTATATATGAATTGTTTTAACTAGTAAAGCCACGCCAACCTGTTTTCTCGTAGAATATCAACATCTATGATCTCCGAAGAATTTATCTGCCATTTTCTAATGTTTTGAATAAATAAATTTGTTTCAACTTACCTGGACTGCTTACTGGTAAAACCTCAATGGTATCTTTTCATGGTTTTACTTTTTTACTGTCTCGACAGAATCTCTGAATGACTGCACCCAGTTATTTTTGAACTGGTGATTCTGTCATTCGACTAATATTTGGCATAAGCAGAACTAAATCATGACAAATATTTTAACGTATGCTTGCCCAAAATTCACACGCAATATTTACCAACGTAGTAACGTGGCATACATTTAGGCAGAAAAATGTTTTGGCATTCCCTCTTTATACAAATCACTGGTTATAAGAGCTAATAGCTTTTATGTATTTTATCACTGAGAACAAAACAACTATCAAAATGCTTTTTTGTCGCACATTAGAATCAGCCGTTTATTTATTAAAATTTTGATTCACATAAAATTTACTATCTTTAATAAAAAATTAATTTTAGTAATAAAATGCAACGCTTATAGTTAGCCACTATCCATGCTCAATGAAAAAGATTGTATTAATAATTCAATGAGACTTCCGTTGCACGTTCGACGGTCAAATGTTCACAGAAAGTCGTTCCATCTCTCATTTTTTTACAGTAACTGCTTTGTAAAAATCATTTGAGAATATAAATATTTTTATATTTATATAAAAAATACAAAATAGTAATATGTCGAATGGGTTGATTTAAAAAAAGGTAATTCAATTCTTTAAGCATACTAAAATGATTACCAAATATTTGTCATGGAGAGTACAATTTGAAAATTTGTGTTGTGAAATATATCACAATCCTGTATTTTATTATTATTTTTTTTTTACTGTACCGTATTAGACATATAAATAATGAAGAAATGCAGATTTTAATTAAATTAATTATTAAGAAAACATGATATAGTATAATAATCTTATGTATATATAAAAGATTTATAGAACAGACTAGACTAATAAATTGTGCTATAAACGACAAATTTTTATCATAGAGACAAAAATTACAATTCGTGTGAAGTGAAGCATGTCATGACGCCTTTATCTATTGATCCGACTACAATGTTCTAGACAAATTGATTCTTCGACTACCTAGTTAATCTTTTCCATTTTATTATTGGACAATCTTTTCGATTATATGGTACAAAATGTTAGTCTCAAAACAAAAAATTGCTGTTTTTTTCATGTTTCCTATTGTTTATGAAAACGTTACAGACAAATCGTATGTTTAAGGTTATTTTACGCATAAGTTTTATTTCAAACGTTTTTTAAGTAAATTTGGTTTTACTTCTTAAAATATTTTTATCCGATCAAAAGGAATTTACTTCAGGAAGTAAATTAGTTTGAAGGGTAGTAAACATCGATTTTTAGAAATTTTTATCTTCGGTAAAATTAATTGTTACAGCTCAACTGCAAAAAGAGTTTTATAAGAATTCTAATTAGAACGTTTCCATATGAGAAACCATTAAAAAGTCCATTTTAAAGCAGTCTCGTGCATTGCAAACTTGATTGTAATTCATCCATTTGCAGAAACACACTGTCATCTTCCCCAATAACAAATTTAAAATTCTTGCATTTAAGAGCATTAAAAAAAATAAATTATGTATGGATGGACATGTTGGCAGATCGATTAATTGCATATAACTTGCGATTGACTGTTTTACATTCACTGTTTTACATGTGATTTCACAACTGCTCTAGACCTCTTAAATTAAATCACTTTAGGAACTAGCGAGATAAAACAATTCTTTCGTCGTAAATGGTTTTATAAATACGCATTTCTTATGCACTTACAAAAGGTTGCTGAAACAGGAAACATTCTCTCGTCTTTAAGGGCAAGCACAAATTTTCATCGGAGTTTCAGCTTGTTTATCATAATTTTACAAAACGAGATAAACCAATTAGAAGCATATCTGTTTGCAAAAAATTCGCACTTTCCAAAACACACACAAAAATGTAAAGTTTTGGTTGTTAATCAAAGTTAAAAAAATTTATTTCTCTGCATGTTTAGGGTTTTATTTATAATGGTGAATTTAGAGTGATGTATATGATTTTTTCTGTCACACGTTTTAACACAAAAACATACACCCTCCACCACACAGAAAAATGTAATTTGGTAGAATATTGCCAAATTTATTTTATTGTCTTTTTTTTTTTTTTTTTTTTCACCACAAGTTTAAGATATATTATAATTTGATATAGAAACTTTAATTTTTCCGTTTTTTAATTCTGTATTTATAAAAATAAAGATTTAAATTACCGATATGCATTTTTAAAACTTTCCAACATAGTTGAAAGGTATTTATGACTTCGGTTTGTATGTCCATCTATCCGCGCTCTAACTCTAGTAAATATACAAGGTTTTCCCTGTAATTTTTAAATGTTATTAATGTTTACTGTAGCACGATCGCTATCGAAAATGAAGTGCGTAGCATTGTTACTAGTTCTTTTACAGGGGCAGTCAAAAGTATTCCGTTACATGACGGTCAATGGAAAAATTTCCTTTCAAGTGCATTTTAATGATGTTACACCATTTCAAACATAATGAAATAGATATGTATTTATGAATTTACGAGGAGAACTAAAACATGCATGCACTTACTCACCATTTACATGCATGCACTTACTCACCATTTACATGCATGCACTTACTCACTCTTTTACTCACCATTGATCATTTTTTAGTGCAAGAATCGCATGTTCACAAAGCCATTTACAGTCTGTAAAATGCCGAATATTTGGAAATACTTTTCCCCTGAGTTCTTCAGAAGACACAACTGTGTTACAAAATGCTTCTCTGATTTTGAATGAGCAGCTACTAGATGAAGCGGTATTAATCCATTCCCGATATTTAACATATGGTCAGCAAATTGACCATCCAGTATATTTCCATCCAGAAGAACTCTCATATTTTTAGTTAGTCACAAACTGCGAACATGCCTCCAAAGATGTGATAATTTAAGACATGCGTTAATCCGCCATTGTTTCTTTTAGAATGACAGGCAATGTTTGTCGGAAATCTCCAAATAATCCAACAATGACTCCATCCATTAGTAAATCATTGCCTCTTAAAATCTGAAATGTCTGATTGAGGGCCTGAAATGTAATCTTGTGTGACATGGTGCATTCATCCCATACATTGACTTAACATTTTATTTTTTAAAAAATCTGAAATCTTTATTTCACTTCTTAACTAAAATTTTGTGGAAATTCTAATATACGCGCATACATACATATATACATGTGGCATAGATTTAAAAATAGCGAAAACGAATTAAGAGAACCCCAAAATGTTAAAACATGTCAATCTTTCAACAATCGCTTTTTATCATGATTCAATACGTTCCTCAAACCGAGGCTAACGAAAAGGACAGGCTACCGCGGTGCATTCGACTTGTCTTTTTTTACAGACCGCTAGAGTGACGTGATGCTCTTTTCGCACACCTTCATTGGTGCATTCGAGTATCACATGACTCCGGCGGTCTGTAAAAAAAGATACGCGTAAAGCACCGCGGTAGCCTTTCTTTTTCGTTAGCCTCGCCTCAAACTCATATGACGTTATATTCAACCTGCTGACGTCATATTCACTTGCTTTCTCTACTTACTCATAATGATACTCTTTCTGTGGATTTGTATGATTGTCAAATATTTGAAAAAGTCCTTTAAACTCGCAAAATGGCGTAATATTCATTTTCTTTTAATTCTTTAATGACGTCATATTAACCTGCTTTCTGTACTTACACATACTCATACTCCTTGTATTATTGAGAAATGTTTCAAAATATCCGTTATATTACCAATATGACGTCATATTAATCTTTTCTTCAATTGCTAAAACTTTTTATTTCATTTTCAATTTTCACTTTGGAAATCTTTCAATAGAAAATTAATTGTTGTAGGAAGAATTTTGTTGTGAATTTTTTATTGTTGGAAAGTGCTATAACGGAGAATGTTTAAATTTGATAGGAAAAGGCTGTTAAATTTTTGGTTTTTTATTAATAAAACTGTACTATTAAAATTAAGTGTACTATGTTCAATTCCGGATTACTTTAGTTGCCTCGGCCGTGTTTTAATACACCTATAAGTAAAAGGTCACAACTCTTGTTTCTTAACTGTTCATTTATATAGAAGTGCAGATAGACAAATTTTCATTTTTATATATTAGATAATAAGAAATGTTTGTAGAATATTAATAAATTCACATTCAGGTCCGCAAAGAACTAGATACATGGTTGCCTATGTATGATAATATTTGGAAGTGTGATATCAGTAGTTTTAAGAGTATTTTAGCTTGAATTAAGTTTAACTTAATATGTCGCGTGTATAAATATCTGCAGGTAATATACAGGGCTGTACAAAATAAATCAAGTATGTTTCCGTGTTTTCGTAGAAATTTCTGACGGTGAATTTTTAACCTATTATGCGTTTTCTTACTAAACTAAATTTTAGCATACGATGTAGAATATATACAAATCTATTGATAATATACAGGGCTGTACAAAACAATTAGACTATTTTTCCGTCTATGTGCGGTAATTGCTGAAATCTGGTTTTGAAATGTGTTATGTGTTTTCTACTATACCTTTGTATACGCCTATTTCATTTCATTTCATGTTTACTTAGGCGTGTGAAATCTAAAATTTTAAACATCATACTTGGTTTCAAAAGATTTAATTTTTTTAAATTACGGAATCAACACGGATATTTTGAAAAATACGGTATAAAACGGTATATTTTAAACAGATTACTTATGGATACGAGGTTTGGTTTCCTGATTTAAATTGCCACAGAACACGGAGATTGAAATCAATACAGAGAACCCCTCTATTAAATTGGATATAGGTATAAAGGAGTATCTCCATTGACGCATTTTGCTTTCTAACTAGCATTCCTCTAATAGATATTATGTTGACTAATGACTATAATTGCTACTAAGTAAGAGAAAGACGAAGAATCTTGAATGATAATGGTCAAATATACAACTTAACCAATCTAATGCTAAAAGAGAAAACTTACAATTTCCCAAATTACAATCAATCAAAAAATGTAGACATATTTGATGAAATTTCCACAACAACGATAAATAACTATTACTTAAAAATCTACACAGATGGCTCCCTAATGGAGCAAGGTACTGCATAAGCATTTGCAGTAAACCAACAGAATACTTATATTTACGGTATTGTAATCATAGTACATAACCAGAACTCAATTTATCAAACAGAATTGAATGCAGTTTTATACTGAATAAACTGGTTCGCAGCTTCACAATATAAAAATCTCCTCATCTTAACGGATAGCCGCTCATCACAAGAAACTCTCAAAATAGTGTTTCCACGAAATTATTTAATAACTAAAATATGTATCATTTTATTGTTAATTCCCAAAATATACAAGTAACAGTTGCATGGATCAAATCTCACGCTGGGACAGAGGGTAATGAACGAGCAGATTTACTGGCAAAGGGGCTATCACAAATGACCGTTACAACGAGAAGGAAACTCTCTTATTCCCATTTTCAAAAGTGAAATTATTTTTTAGACTAAAAATAGTCACAGATTGGCAGTTATAGGTACTCATAAAATTTTACGAAAAGTGCATCTGAACTTTATTTACAAAAAACAAAAACAGACATAGCTTTCTACATTAGTGGACACGGTAGCTTCCCATCATTTTTAAATAAAATAGGAAAACGCTCCTCTCCAACATGCATATGCCACAAAAGCTCAGGAACGATTCTACATTACATATATGGTAACTGTCCTCTAATGAGACATACTTTCAATTTCAATAAAAATGTCACAGTTAGACAAAATCTGAATATAACTCTGTTTGATCCTTTAAACTATGTTAAACTGAAAGAAAATTACAGCATTCTGAATAAACATTTTTCCTTTATGAAAAAGGATCAATGATCCTTTTTCCCTACATCTATAAAGTACTTTTTAATGGAATATATTTTATTTTTGAAATACGCATATTATAGTTTACATACTGATCACATTTTTGCACTCATACAGTTCCTATTTCAGCTTACTTTTTCAACCATTCAAAATTACTAGTTGTGTTATGATTAAGTATCCATTTCATATTTTTTCTAATTACTTTCTTTTATACTTTTTCTTTTATCATTTTTCTTAATATTAAGAAATGTTATGATCTGAACCAGTATTGTAAAGACTAACTTTGTACTAATTTTATTTTAATTTCTAATGTAATATTCAACATCTGTATTCTAAAATATGAATTTTCAATACACATTTCCCCTCGTGGAGGAAAGTTTCAATGTTTAACGGCTGGGTATCCACAAGAGGGCAATTTCATTTGATTTCATGTTTACTTAGGTATTTTATTTACCTTATTAAATAGCAAAGTATTCTGGAAGTTTTGGGAAGTGTTTCATAATCTAAGTTTGATGCATTATTTTTCTTTCTTGTTAGTATTTTTTTGCTCTTAAGACTGCAATACAAGAAAAAGGAAACTAATCATTTTTTTAGAAAACTAAGTGAGAAAAATCGATAGTCAATATTATAATTTTTTTTAGTATTTAGTCAAATTTATCAAAATGAATGTCATTTTAAACAAAGCACTTCTCTTAACTCATAAATATATTGATTTTTTTGCATTTCACATGACAGCCTGTTGACGCACTACAGGCGTGCTGTGTTTGGAACTGACCTGTTAATATCAGGTACACTACTGTTTTGTTTCCGATATTTCAAACACGCAACAGCAAATGTGTCGGGATAAACGTGCTTAAAATATATTTGGTAACGCGTTAAGCCTTTTTACTTAATAAAATAAGATATTTTGATGTTCTTGTATATTTTTAAACTTAAATATTACCTATGCTGAAATGTTTAGCAGAAAAATACTTTTTTTCAAGTTGTTATACGAAAATGTCTGATTTTGCATGATCGATACATTCTAGAAAGTGTTTAAAAATAAATAGTCTGTAAAATACATTGTACCTACGGAGAAACAGAAGACTGATTTAGACTGATATAATGCCTGAAATCAGGGGTCACCAAATTTTCTACTAGCATAGACACATATTTCATGTATTTTGGGGGGCATACCATAAACTACATATTTATTTATATGTGAATTCTAAAAAAACAATTGTTCAGCATACGAGAAAAAAAAAAGGTCCAATGTATATGTAACCAATAATATTAATTTCTGCCATTTTCATTAATTAAAAGCATTAAGACACTTTACACGCTATTTCAATGCATTTGACACAGAACCCTGCTCACGGGTGTAACTTTTTAATTTATATGCAAACAAACAAACAACAAAAACATGCAAACAGTATGCAAAAAAATGACCTTTCATGTTAAAAATGATTAACATATCAACTAGGAAGGGGCAAGTGCCTCAATTGAATATTTCTAGCTACGAGCATTTCGATAGCTCTAATCTAAAACGAAGCATATGTCTTGTCATTTCTGTACAATCTTATTCAACATTCTATATTTTAAAATTCGGCACAATCTATATGATAAACCTAATACATTTTACATTTAAAAATATCAATATTTTTTGAACAATCTTTTCCAGTTTTGTTTCTAATAACAGAGAAGTCATTTCAGATGGTATCGAAGCGATTATGATATTGACCGTTTCAAAAGAAATTTACTTGTAATTGTATGTTCTATACATGTACCATAGTAAACAAATATTCTGTGTCATAGTGAGAAAATTTTCAATTGTTTCAAAATATAATTTATTGTTTTTAATATAAAATTCTCGGCATACACCGTTATATGCTTAAACATTTAATTTAAGTTTAACGTTTTACAGCATACACTATAACATAGAATAGACGAAACAAAGATTACGTTGGTTATTTTTACAGTCATACAGGTGACAAAGATCATTTTTAAAATTTAAATATCATGAATTTTTATTAATTTATTGCAGTTTTTCAGAAGTGGTTTCTAAGTTTCGATGTAATTTATTATTAAGAAATTTCTGTAAGTTCTATCTATACCATAAAATTGTATATACTATACTGTTCATCTATATACCGGTCATCTATACACTGTTAAAAATGTGCAGCAAACTGTCCAGTCATTCAACCGTTTTTATAGAAAACGGTTACATAACCATAATTTAACGCTATTCTGACCATATTATTGCTCATATTATGCTAAAAATACAGTTAAATTACAGTTATGTAACCGTTTTCTATAAAAACGGTCGAACGACTGGACAGTTTGCAGCAAATTTTTAACAGTGTATCATAAAATTGTATTTGCATATTAGAATGATAATGACATTTG
The DNA here is from genome assembly GCA_963931845.1 of Maratus michaelseni. Classification (NCBI taxonomy): domain Eukaryota; kingdom Metazoa; phylum Arthropoda; class Arachnida; order Araneae; family Salticidae; genus Maratus; species Maratus michaelseni. Next base: position 128,762,865 of record OZ007593.1, read on the forward strand.
ATTAAAAAAAAGAACAGAAAAGCTAAATAAAATGTATCATAATAAATAATTTTGAAATTATTGACCGTATAAAAAAAGCATTATTTCACAGGACACAGCTAAATATAGTTCAATGTTTCGATGACAGCGTAGGTCGTTTTCGTTTCTTCGCTGTTCATTTAATTGAGTCTAGTTGATGATAAATGAAGTTAGAAATACATTAGACAGACTACGTAAATAACAACATGCTAAAATAAATGCTATGTCAGCGAAATATTTACGAAATACGCCTCAACAAAAGTGTAATGAAGTTAAATCATTTCTTTTGTGACATGCTGAGCTGAAAGAAAATGATAAAGTTTCTAAAGGTCATAGCCGCAAATATTCTGAGATTTAAACAGGAACCCATTCATTCTTTTGAAAGGAGTTTTGTAGGGAGCCTGTCTGTCTCGACCATGGTTCGATACTATAAAGAGTGTAATTTGGGTATAAATTATCTGGATATGTGCCTACGCTTGTTCTAGATGTAGTTATATTGTGGCAAAATAGAATTTTACTTTTTTAAACAACCATTAAGGTCAGGTGGTTATTATCAAATAAATTTATGAAAAATGTAAGGCCTTTTTATTTGGTATTCAGTAGTTTTTATTGTTTAAAATAAATATAGTAATATAAAATTGTTAGATCTTAAGTAATTGGATAATATATAAATAATGATATAATTGGATTTTTTTTAATATCGGAATAAATGAGTGTTGATATTTTAAATGTATGTATTGCGTATAAAACAAAATCTATTCCCAATACATTTTCAGCAATATTATACAAGAATAAATACGGTAATTTACGAAAAACATTTCCTTTTTAACGGTCAACTACAACGTTTGACTGTTAAAATAAAAGAGAGTTCGTTAAAAGTCCATTTGTTGGGAAAAATAAACGTTTTATTTTACTGTCAGGTGTAAGTACGTTTTTTGTAAGTTCAGCGGATATTTTATACGGTGTCGCGTCAATTCGTCGCGCACAATTCATCGCGAAACAATTCATCGCGCACAATTCATCGCGGCGACAACTTGTCGCAGCGTCAATTCGTCGTGGTGTCAATTCGTCGTGATGTCAATTCGTCGCAACGAAGATATTTTTGAAGGCTATGATGATAAAATTAAAGATAAAGTATGTTATGACAGTTGAGTTTTAACTGTTTTATAGTTTTAAATGTACTTTTTCAGTTTTCTTCTAACCCCCCCCCTCCCCCCGTTTTGTAAAAATTATATAAATAAATAAATAAAATGTAATAAATAAATAAATAAAATTTAAATAAGTAAATAAATAAAACATTGTGTAAAGTTTAGCCCACAATTTGTATAGGGAGCAAAATTTTTCCTTCTCTCAAAATGGTATTAGTTTTAGACGTTACGGGTGGTGGTCAATGATTTCATCCCCTCCCCGTAAAAATTTTACTTGTAAACAAGATGTTCTCACGGATGAGAGTGTGGCTCTTAAAGGACCACACAGTAGATATTTTTCTTTTACAACAGGAGTGGGAGATTTTATTGCAAAAAAGTTTCAAGTAACAATCGCCTGTTTCTCTAAAACTCATAAAAATAAGGCTTGTTGTTGTTCGTGTGTATTTAAAGTGCATCCTATGCACAATTATTGCTTCACGGACTGTCACATAAATTGACCAGGTTTTTCTACGAAATGCGGACCTACTGGGTTGTTTTATCACGTGGTTCTTCGGGGTGGACCCTAGCAACAACTTTGACCCTGTGTACACCCTTGACCAATAGGGCGCTCTCAGTTAAGTGTATGCAAAAAAGGGTGGAAGACACGGAAGGCTCATTGGTTAGGCAGATGGAAGAGATTTAACGGGGCTGGTGTTTATGTCAGTTAGGAGGTTTGAGACGAAGATGAAAAGGTGACTTTTGACGGAGAACGGGAATAATGAAGTAGGCAGCACAGGCAGAGCGGCTGATTTTAAGAAAACGGGGCTGGCACGGCAATATGGATGACGAGTTAGCGGCACAGTGACGTGTGAGCACCGGTCTTAGAGAGCTGAACTTACGGCACATCGTAAGGCCTATCGACTGGCGACTCAAGGCTCGAAAAGTCTTAGCGGTATCGGGCAGAGGCGGCGTGTGCACGGGGAGGCTGCAACTCTGACGGCGAAAAGGAAAGCGTTCTCTTCGCTCGTAATCTAGCGGAGATCATATTGCTGAGATTTGCGATTATCCTGTGACGGAGGCTTCATCATCGAGATGCGGCAGGAGGCTTCTGTGGTCCACGGGCAGAAAAGTGAAAGTTGTGATGGTGAGTTGGCGAGACAACGCCGGGTCTAGAGACTGTAAAAGAAAATAAAAAAATCCCTCTTATCCAGTGCATGGATGAACTGTTTGTGAGAATTAAAACGGTAAAGTACAACTGCTGGAAGCTGTCTGGTGAGTGCTATTTATATCATGTGAAGCAAAGGGACTATCCTGTTTTAATGTAAAAATAATTAGTTATATAAATATCTTATGATTTTCGAAATTTATTTAAAAATCATTGTTTTATCACCATTTCGGTATGCTGGTTAGGAAGTGAGAACACAATAATCTTTGTGTTCAGGTATGAGTTTTGTAACTTCTTGTAACTATGTCTTGGTTCGGATTTCTAATGATTGTGATCCTACGATATTGATCTCAATAGATATTTCTGGTATTTTATCCTATAAATTCAGTAGGTGTTCTTGAAAGAACCGATGTGTTTTAAAATTACTTTCTTCCTTGTAAATAAACTTATTCACTTTGTTCAATTAAGTGTTTGTTTATTGTATCTAAATTGACTTAATGTAACACATCTAACAAGTAGTAAAATTATTTAATGATAATTTTTTTCAGCTATGGAAAATTATAAGTAACAATCTACATCATTAAATAATTTTACTAAATTATATTTACATATCATGATAGCCTTCAAATATTTTTTCGTTGCGATGAATTGACGTTACGACGAATTGACACCACGGTGAATTGACGCTGCGACGAGTTGTCACCGCGACCAATTGACGCTGCGATGGATTGTGCGCGATGAATTGTGCACGACGAATTGACGCAAAACCATTTTATACTTTGATACATTATACTTCAGAAAACAAACAGCGCCTAGCTTCACGTCTCTTTAGGATATTTCTTTGCTTAAAAAGAATTAACTATGGAAACAATAATAATTAGTATGACATTGATATAAATTGATTTGGAGACAATTGTAGCACAAAAATTTGTATCTAATTCTTAAATGTTAAAACATGTGTTTAGTGGAAAATGTTTCTTTCTAGGATTTTTTAAAATATAAAATCCGTGTTTACACAACACTTGATTAAACCAAAAGTAAAAACAGAAGAATAGGTAAGTATTTCCGATGAAACCAATATTGACGAAATTTTAGATTCATAACCAATATAACCGATATAATTTTTATACCAGGAGTATGGAAAAAGTCAACAATATTCGCATTTCAATGAAAATATTTCCGATGTAAAGGCAATATTTCTGTAAAGTGGCATTTCATTGAAAATATTTCTAATGTAAAGGCAATAAAAAATATTATTATTTCATTGAAAAAATTTCCGATGAAAGCAATATTGCAGGATATTTGGCTCGAAATTAACATAACTAATACTGGTTTGTTATTTGAACTTATAGATTTATTTCAATATCTATCTAATCACAAACCCATCATATACCAAAATAAGTTTAATATATTTTCATTTATTTTCATCGCAAATTAATTGTTGCTCAAATTTTTCTTTGATGTATTCGAAATAAAATTGGAAAGTCGTTTTCAATGGGATCATATGAACGAGTTTGGTATAAAATCACGAAGTGAAGGGAAATATATATTCTTTTTAAGTCCTTTATCCAAGAGTATCCTTTTTGCATAAAAAATTATCCTTACAAGTTCCATTGCTGAAGAAGCTCAAAGTACTTTCCAACTTCAAGAATGTTAACAGCTTTTTTTTTTCAAAGATGGCAGAATGCCTGAAAGTCACAGTTAAAGATACTTTCAAAATTTTACATAAAGGAATAAAATTTTTCCCAAACTAGTTTTATATTTTTTAAGTAAAATTTCTATAGAAATAAATTTTTCACGATTTATCATTTTCTGCTGTAAAATTTAAAAGTTAATTTATTTGTATTCGACACATTTGTCGGTAATTATTAAATTCTCTAATGAGTAGATTTTTTTTAGTTAAAATATCTCCAACTCTGTAACTTTGTTATCAATTTTACTTAACATGTTTTTTCTCTATATTTTTCAAATTTTACATATTATTTTTCTTTTTTCGCCTGAAATTTCTATTTAAGAAAGCTTCTGACGCTATAACCTGAAGAGATAACAATGTAGTATTTTATCAATAATACTATTAGGATTTTTTTATGATGATGTTTTTAATCTCTTTTTTTTATTTTCATAAAGGTGATTTCTAAAAAAGTACAAATGTGACATGAGGAGAAAAATCATTTTAGCAAATTCGGAGACCAATTTCTCATAATGTTACATCATTAAACTGTTAATACACTGTTAAAAAAGTTCAAGAAACTCTCCAGTCATTTGATCGTTTTTATAGAAAACGGTTACATGACCATAATTTAACTCTATTCTGACCATATTAATGCCCATATTATGGTCAGAATAGAGTTAAATTACGGTTATTTAACCATTTTCTGTAAAAACGGTCAAATGACTGGACAGTTTGCTGCAAATTTTTAACAGTGTATGGAGAACAATTTTTTCAAAATGTCACAATAAAAAAAAACTACAATAATGAAGAACTAGAAGTGGGTTATTTTGTTTTAACATATTATTCCGCAGTCAATGAATTCGTTATTGAATAGATTTCCTGCTTCAGATAGCGTCAACACAGATTCTTTGTTTTCAATTTCTTTTCATTTTTTTATTGCATTTCTTATATCCCGTATATACATATATTTTAACTCTTCTGCTGCTTTTATTTATGTAAGGCACTGAATATATCACGTGGAATTGTAACACTACATTTCTGAAATTTGAATTTATCCTTAATAAATGTTTATTCAGTGTGTGCTGGTGCATGTGTATTTTAAATTACAAATGCAATTAAACAAATTTTATCTTTAAAACCAGTATATCTATTACTGCTACATTTCATATTAGCGTAAATATTAATAGCCATTAAAAACAATTAAAAATATATGCGTATTTTGTAGTCGCTTGCAGTTTATTTTATGTAGCCAATCATGCTGCTACTTCATGTGGTCATGTCGCTTTCTGTCAAGCACTAATTAATCTAAAAGAGAATTTTTTGCATTTGATTAGATTGTTTATCTTCTAAGTTTATAATTCCTAAGAAAAATAACAGCTTTATTTAATATTTTAAGCTCATAGCAGTTAGCTTTGATGAGAAAAATAGTAAACGTGACGAAACTGTATATTTTTTTTTATATACGATGAGATCTTTATTTAAAAAGCGTGGAAAATGATTTTTTTAATTGTACATTTATTCTTCATTAAAATGTTATAATGTCCTTAACATAGTAATTTCTTTTTCCATTAACCTTTACCTTCAGAAGAATCAATCCAAAGGATACTTTTAAAAATAGCTCGCAAATTTTTTACACTTCTAATTTTTGATTCCAAGAAATTTCAATACGCAAGTAAATATGGTATATAAATTTAAGTAAAGCAAACAATATCTGTTAAGCATATATAACAATTTTGTTTTTGTATATAAATATGTTTTGCAGGTACATGTATACAATATATGGCCATAATCACCGGTAACTTTCAATTTTGGAAATTTTGTAGAATATTTAAAAATATACTTGTTGGATTCTTCTGGAATTTTAGGATTAAAAAGAACTGGTTTGTCTTCATATTTATCAACGTCGATTTGATAAGGAGGACAATTAGGGGGCTAAAAAATATTAAAGAAAAAAAAGAATACTTTGGTTCACACTGTAAAATAAAATGCACGAAATATGTATCTATCGCTTACAGAATATACATAGGCAGACATTGTACAATATGTGTATTCATTTGTGTAAGAATAGTATGTATATTAATAGAGTTATAACGATTTTTTTAAAAATTTTAAAAAAATCTTGCATGTTTTTTGCTTATAACATACAGGGTTTTTAACCAAATTTAACGCCAGTTTCAGAAAAATTGACAAAATGTAGTAGAAAGAATATAGTGCAATTGGAATATAAATATATTAAATATTTAAGGAAATATGGGCAGTTGTATAAAATAATTTTTATCTGCGCATGCGCGAACGATAACAAGGATTTGTTTGCATAATTTAATAGTCAACTCTATCGAGCAACTTATTAAAAAAAAATCAATCAAATATCGTAAAAATTTTGAAAGATATCGGCGTTAGAGTGAGCTGTTTTTTAGCTTCTCACTAAAACTCGCTGAATGATAAGGGATTTTCAACAAATTGTCATTTTTTATTTTCATACTATTTTCCAATTTTTAGTGATACTTTAGTTCTCCTTGAAAAACTACCCTAACGAGCTTATTCGAACTAAAAAAGAATAATCAAAATCAAAGGATCCGTTCCAAAACAATTACAACCTGGTGAAATGATGTTTTCCAAGGCAAACTAAAGTATCAATAAAAAATGAATTATGGTATAAAAATTAAACATGACAATTTGTGAGCAATCCCTTATCATTCAACAAGTTTTTGTGAGAAGCTAAAAAACAGCTCATTCCTAAACCCTTCCTTGCGTGCTCTCTTTTTTCATTTATAATCATGAAATTCCGCACATGATTATATATAATACAGATAGGGGTGTGTCTGTGGACATGTTTAGATTTATCGATTTTTATTTCTATCCCAGTTTGATTACAACAACTTCGAGTAAACAGTACTTACTTGCCAATTTTTCGCACTTCTTTCACCATTTATTCTTTTCTAAAAATAAGGTGGGCGAAAAATATAGCAGTCATTTTTCCAAAGGCTAACTTGGAATAAAAAGATAAATAACTATCTATAAGAAGGTCGTAGCGGTTTAATAAATGAATAAATAAGATTAAACAAAATGTATAGCGTTTGAAAACTTGTATATATATATATTTTTTTTTTTTGAACAGGAAAAAATATACCTTTCAGTTTTCTGGAGCATTATACAATGAAATATGGGATACATTCCTTTAACTTAGCGAGCGAATACTGAAAGGAATTTATAAGACCTATATAGAAACATTTTGTGGAATTAAATCTTTTATATTTTAAAGAGTGGAGATGCTTTACACCTTTAAAGTATTTCCTAGCGAATAAAATTCCAGAAAACAGACTAGTGAACTCATTTCTTTGGATACACAGAATGGAATTCAATTTTCGTAGAACGTATATAACTGAAAAGTTGTAAGGACATATTCTTCCTAAATTAATATGAAATAATATTCCAATAGCTCAAATCAATCCAAAATTTTAATGTGAAAATTATGCGCATAATTTCTATTTGTAAACGAATTATTCTTTAAAAGTAGGGTTGCGAAAATATGCAAAATATATTTTATTTCGACCAAAATTTCCACTCAAACGTAGAAGATGTTAAAATTATACAGGAGCGCGCTCGCGGGGGTTGGGTAAATTCTCTGAGTAAATACGGTAGATATCTTTCTATAGAAAACAGGTTATAAAAAAGTAAATCCAGTCTTTAAACTATAATGCTTTGATATAGGAAAAATACGAATTAACGACTTAGATGAGGCAGCTCTCTTTAAAAAGAATTTTTTTTTCTTCACCTAATTATGCAAAACATTGATGACGGAAAAAATTGCCACGTTCCAATTAATTAAAGTTGAAATTAAATAACACTGGAATCCCTTTTAGAAATTATGTAGTACTTTCTAATGTTTGTTTATTTCTATAACATATCTAAATAAGTGAGAACGTTTAAAAACGATTCTCCTATCACACATAATACAGTTCAAGTTACTACTCAAGTTCATACGATTAAACCCTTAACTACTGTTATAGAAATTGTCGCATAACTACTGTGAGTGGTCTCTGAGACCGAAAGGTGAATAAAATGATTGATTAACTCATGGGATACTATGTATTAAGATTTATGTAAAGAATATCCATAATTAAAATTCACCTATTCAAAAGTCTCTAGCGATAACACTAGACGCCAAACGAAACAAAGTTTCACCAGTATCCGCAGTTAAACGGAAAGTTACAACTTAAAATGCAAAACAAGAAAGAAAATCATCTGTCAAGTATATATTATGAAACACTTTCCAACACATTCAGAATACTTTAACAACATTTAATAATGTAAAAGGTGATATCTAAATAAACAATTTCGAAAACGCATAACACATTTGAAAACCCATTTTTAGCAATTAATAGCTATAGTAATAAAATTATTCGAATTCTTTTGTATACGTGCAGCCCTGTATATGATCTATAGATCTGTACATATTCTACGTAGTATGCTAAAATTTAGTTCAATTCGAAAACGCATAACACAGTTAAAAATTACGATTCAGCAATTTCCAACAATAAACGGAACTGTACTCGAATTCTTTTATGTAGCGCTGTATATTATAAATAGAATTTATGCACACCAAGTAATATGCAAAGAAATTAGTTAAATTTAAAAGTTCATACTACAAAGGAAAATGTACTTCCAGCAATTATCACTCATAGACCCTACCCTAGCTAAAAATGAACTGCAGTTTTTCTACAGAAGTGAAGTAATTTTGAAGTTTTTCTACAATCAACTGTAGATTTTCTGTAGTTCAATCTCAACTGTAAAAATACTTCAGTTATTTTGCAGCTACTGTGAAGTAATTTTGCAGTAATTTATTTCAAAAAGACTGTGAGCTATTATCTGCAAAAATAGTGTAGTTTATGTGAAGTAATTTTAGAATTATAAATTTAAAAAATAATGAGAGTTTACATTTGTAGAATTACTGCAGTAAATGTGAAGTAATTTTACAGTCATATCCAGAAGTATCTTTCCTGACGTATCTGCAGTATAACTGTAATTAGTGTGAGGTAATTTTACATGACTTAATTTATAGAAAGCTTGTGTTACATTTTCTGTAGTTTATCTGCAGTTTTTAAAGAGATGTTAATTTTTTTCAGTTTTTGATATTATTGCATGACTTACTATTTACTTTATAATTAATAATGTTTTCAAGACTTTTATTTTAAAGATCTAATTTTAACACATGGGTAAGTCCTCGCACCCTTTAAGTGAAATGAAACAAATATTAATAGAAATTAAACTTTTAAATAAAAAAAATGTATATATGTACATATAAAAATTAATCAATGTTGTTTATCGTTTAAAACTCAGACCTAATCAGGGACCGACTTACATATTTTGGGGTCCTAGGCATAAACATAAAAAGGGCCTTCTGTAACGTTTTAGGTGCAAAACTAATGCATTAAAACCATATCATGTTATACTAATTTGCTATTCTTACAATATTATATCATTATCTTACACATTAATTAAAAAAATAAAATTGCTATGAGCCATAGACATATTACAAAACATATTTTAAAAATCAATTAAAGCTTTTAATTATATAAAATAATTATATATATATATATGTGTGTGTGTGTGTGTGTGTGTGTGTGTGTGTGTGTGTGTGTGTAAACAAGATTTTATTAAACATCACTTTTATAATGTTTCAATCAATAAAAAGGATTTTAATAAAAGTATCTAAAGTTCCCATGCGTTATTTTATTTAAATATCGTTCACAATTACTAGAACCCTGCGCATATAGAAATTACTTTATTTTAAAAATACATCCAAGTGAAAATGTCTGAAAATTTCATGCACACACTTGTTTAACTAGTAATAAATGTATTATAACAAAATAATTTGTCGATGAACTTATTAAAATTATTATTCATTTTTAAACTTAACCGTAGTAATAAAATAAAGTCCAGTTCGCAAATTAATATTTTTTTAAAATCATGTATTCATTTACAAAGTAAGAATTAATATTCTTATTTTATTTATAAATTATTAATTATTAAAATTAAATAAAAATTACTTTACAAGCTATAAAAATATAAACAGCTCCCTTAACATTTTTAAAAATAAAACAGAAAAAAACAGTTCGCAAAATAATTCAACTTATTTTATTAAATTACGCATTCATTCAAAAAGCAACAAATAATTTTCTTATTTTATTTAAAAATTATTAATTATTAAAGTTAAATTAATTTTTTATTACAAACCATAAAAACATAAACAGGACCCTTCACGAAATTATTAATGAAACTAGCCCCTGTACAAAATTCCTATTAATATAACAAGTGCCTTCACGAAATTTTCTTAGTAAAATAGGTCCCGTCACAAAGTCTAATTTTATAAAAACATACTCTTTATTTAAAAAATATTATTTTTTTTTTCAAGTAAAAAAATATGTAACACATTTAAAATATATATATTTCGTAAGTGAATGCTTTATCTCAATAATATCCGATAAGGTATTTATTACACAAATTTAAATAATAAATTAATTTTGAAGTACACGCGTAATTCTTTTACAAGTTATAAAAACATAAACAGCTCCTTTCACATTTTAAAAAATAAAACAGAAAAAAACTAGTTTAAAATAGAAAAGAAACTAGTTAAACATTAGTAAATATTCACCTCAAAATTCCACCTTTCTCACCGCCTACGTATGTACCAACTAAAATCTAATCCCCCTCCCCCCTATGACCCCATGCAATCCGCTTGTCACCGAGACTCAACGGCTGAATGGATAACACACTGGACTGCTAACATACTCGTATACTTCGTACATAACTTCGTACTGTAGCTAGTTATATAAATCTTGATGATTTTTAATTCTGTGAAATGAATTCTATCGTCTGCAGATTAATTTCTGTCATAAAATAAGTATCTCGGTCGCTTGACGATTCAACCTCGGAAGCTCCTCTAACAAAAAAGCACCGATTTAAAAAAAAAAAATCAAATTTCTTAATAAATATATTTATTAATATCTCCTAAAGTTTTGATTCGATTTTTAAAAAATTTGAAATGTCTCAACAAAATTCTGCAAAGATAATATATCTTAAATTCCAAACCATTCGGTTGGGTAGTTTTTGCGTTGTTATATGCGGACGGACGGACCAAGCGACGACAATAGGTGCTACATATTTATATAATTACGAACGCACCTAAAAAGGGATAATGAATTAATGATTCATAAAAAAAGGGATAATTAATTAAAAGGTAGCAGAAAAAATGGCATGACGATTCGCAATGTGGATAAAACGTTAGAGTGGTTTCAGTTGAACGACTTTGTTGATAAACAAGAATTTCAAGAATTGTTATTTGATGGGAAATGTTCATTTGTTGAATAACTAAAGAAGTAATTCATCCTCCTGTACATTCCAATCTTCTAAAAATTAGTCATCCTCAACTTTACACAGATTGTGCAAAATGCAACATGCAAGCACTTGCTTTTTCACATGCTCGATGTTGCAGTCATTTTCTTTTAGTAGACACCGCCATCGACCTTTTAATTGGCCAAAAGCATGTTCCACGCAAATTCGCCCCTTGCTGAGTGTTTTATTAAATAATTTCATGTTATCATTTTATACTCCTCCATATGGCTTCTTTAACCAAGTCAAAGCAGGATAAGCCTGATCTGCAACAACAAAAGGCCTCGTTGGTGTATTTTGTACAGAAATGGTTTGTGGCTGGAATAAATTACCAGACAAACCAGCTCTGCACAATTTGGAATTTCTAAATACCCTTGCATCATGAACAGATCCAGGCCATCCAACAGTGACATTGATAAAAGTAGTGGAAGAATCGACCACTGCTTGGAGCAAAGTGGCATGGCACTGCTTCCGGCAAAAAAAGTCTTTGGCGTTGTGTATTGGTGCTTTGATAGGTATAAATGACCCATCTAAAGCACCACAGCATCCAGGGAGACCACCTTTGGCTATAAAGCCATCTGCCACTTCCTGCAATTCGTTTCCTGTGGGAAATATTATTGGGAATGTTTGACAAATGGCTCCGCAGACTTCATTTACTATCTTGCAAGTTGTAGATCTTGCTACACCAAATTGCCTGGCTACCGATCTCAGCTCGCCACAAGTTCCCAATTTCATCAATGCAATGGCAACTCTCTTCTGAACGGAAATTGGTTTCCGAAAACTTTTCTTTTTCAGAAGATGTTCCAGCCGGTTGCACAACATTAAAAAAGTTGACCTAAAAGACAAATTTTGCAAAAATGAAAAACATAAAAATTTAATATTAAAATATAAAGTTTTACAGAAAATGAATGCAAAAATAGTAACATACGTAATTCAAGCTAATTTCTCAAAGGAGAACTTTTACAAATGGTGATGCAGAATGCTTTTTCAATTTTGGGAATTTTTTTTTTTTTTTTTTACAAAATAAATATTTTGAAATATGAAATCCCATTACTTAAATTCGAATCGAGGCTGTAACTCAGGGCAGTGGTTTTAACCGACCTGGTCAAAATAGATTTTGACCATCAGTGGTATTCAATTTTGTCGATCAGTCGCAGGAAAATGTCATGAAATTCATCGATTGGTTATGGGAATATCTCGTGAAATTTGCTAGTCATTTGGAAAAATATCACAAAATTCTACTGATAAAAGGGGACTAAACAAAACAATTCAAAATATGTTTTTTGAACTGGATACAAAAGTGTCCTTTTTAAGAATAATGTGCCCCTTTTTATTAAATTCCTGCAAGATGGACCTTTTTTTGCAGAGCAGGGGTCGATGCAGGTTTTTATTCTTGGGGCCCATTTTTTGAAAAGTAAAGGTTATTTTTGTGAAATTTATTATATTTTTTGTGAAAAATAACATTTTGCAACAAATGTTGAAATTCAGTTAATCAAATTCGAACCAAGAATTTATATACAAACACTTTTTTTAATCCTTTTTGCTGAAATTTTCCTCTCTGGTACTTGTTTGTTTACAAATTACAGAAGAATAGATTTTGTGAAGAATAGAATTTTAATTCTGTTCTTTCATTTTATCAAATTGATTTTTGTGAAGGGTTCTAAATAGGCACAAAAATTTTCCTGGATCGACCCCTGTAGAGTGAACGATATCTTTCGGACAGCATTGTCAAAATTGGCAATTCGCTTTAAGCAGATTTTCAGGACTCAACAGTAAAGGGCAAAATTAGAACGAACCACTAATATAAAAAAAAGGTGGGTATTATAAAACAGCCTGTCAGCCTCAGTGGCCATAAGGAAAAAGTAACTTTTTACTTTTCAGAAAAGAATCTACTTTTGGGGATTGAAAAACACTTATATTAACATATTGATTTGGGCTGTATACGTTTAGATACATATTATGGAATTTTAACTAAAGTTTACTGTTTTAAAGTTTTAAATAAAAAAATGGCCACTCATAAAATTGCTACTACTGGCCACAAATATAATTTCTCAGTTTCTCTGTTTACTCGACAGTCATAAAGTGATGAAATGTCAGAATTGAAGTTTATCACACCTAATAAAATAAAAAAAAATTTGATATTTTTTATTCTTCGAGAGACACTTAAAAAACTATATTTCTATTTGGAACAGCTTGGGTATTATTAGCCTGCTGTCCGCCATCTTGTTTTTTAAATCAAAACATATATTTTTTTTGTTTCTCATTTCCAAAATAATTTTCATCCATATTTACTTATACAAGTAAACAAGTTATTTAATTTTATTGACTGATTTATTTGTATTTAATAATAAAAGTTAAAATGTTTTGATTTAACTTGATTATGTCAGAAACAAAACAAATGTTTTGATTTATCGCCCGTGGTTAGACATCTCTTTTTTTAAATCAAAACATTTTAACTTTTATTATTAAATATAAATAAATTAGTCAATAAAATTAAATAACGTGTTTATAATAAGTAAATATGGATGAAAATTATTTTGGAAATGAGAAATACAAAACAAAATTATTTTGTGTGTGTCACAAATATTTGCATAGTTAAGCCAGATTTTTTTTTTTAAACGTCCTTATTATGTATTGACATTTAAAAAAAATACATTGTTGATTGGATAATATGTACTAACTTCTATACAAATATTCAATTTAAATATATATATTGCTTAACATTTTGGGAAATTCACTTTTATGCAAATAATGGAAGTAAATTAGTAAATTTTAAATATATGAGGAAATTAATTTAAAAAAAATTTGTGTAATATAAGCATTTAGAATATAGAGAACAGGAATTCAAATAACTATAATTTATGTGCATAACAATTAAATCAGTATTGGGCTTTTTTTCATTTAAAAGTTTTTTTTAACATGAGTATAAGTACTTGTTGAAACCATTGAAAAGCTATGAAGGAATCCCTATAAAATGAAAACTAGCAACACTTTCTCATTTATGAAATAGTAATTTAATTAAACATTTTTTCCATAACTAATGTAATGAGAAAAATGTGAATAAAGTGGAAGCATTTCAGTAATTCAGAACTTAAAATAATTCAAATTGGCTACATGTATCTAACTTTTAAATAATGTGTTTAGGAAATAAGTTACTTTACGTTTACATATTAAATACTTTATTATCATTAGGTCTATGATTAAACTTATATGAAACAAAACAAGTTTTAGTACATAAAAAACACATGTTTATAAAAATAAAAATCACTTACCTTGAAACTCGAAAATCTTCTTTAAATTCGGAATCCTTAAATGATTTCATCTCAAGATTGTCCCACCAATGTGACGAACGGACTTTAGCCCAGAATCGGCGATCAGGAAATGCAGGCAGTACTTCAGCTTGAATATTTTGCAAAAACAAATGAGCATTTTGCCTTCGTTTGCGAAAATATTTGCGATGTAAATTTCTGATTCGAATATTCGAATCTGGTGACATAATAATGTCCAGCAAAGTTTGCATCAGCAAAAAACGTTCAGCCATTTTTATTTCAAGTCGAAGTTACGCGCGAAGAGAATTGCAATGCAAATGGCTTCTGTTTATGTTTACACCGGAAGCTGTACGCCAGTTCACTAAACAACCAATCAAAATTCAGAAGGAAAAATTACGCAGCTTCCGGTTTTTTGCAGGAGAGGGGTTTTATGCTTACGTTTGGAAATGGCTACAAAATGAAAGCAGGCATATTAACCCGTCGTGTAAAGCCGGTTTGACTCCATGTGTACTCTGGAAACGGACCTATAGAGATTGTCAGATCGAATCCCTCCTCGGCAAAAAGGGGGGAAAATATTTTTTTAAATATTAACAAATCAATATGTTAAGATGGCTCACAGATGGCGCCACTAACAGAAAGAAATTGCGATAAAATATTTGCAAAATTACTGCAGTTTATAAAACTGCAGTAATTTTGAAGTTGTATCGACCACAAAAATTCTCCCGTGGAATCGGCCAAATCACTGCAGTTTTCCAACTGTACTTTTTTTGCAGATTTATTGCAGTTTATTTTTAGCTGGGACTGTAGCCGAATTCTTTTGTGAATTCCTGTAAATGATCAATAAATGCTATGCACACCATATTCTATTATAAGAATCTTGTATCTCAGTGAATTATGCCAATTTCATTATATTTGAAATTGCGTAACATAATAGGATTTCAAATGATTTTCCCAAAAGAGCATGATGTTAACGGGATTATTTTGAGTGTCCCTGTAAACGAATTATAAATGGTACATACTTCATTTTTAGTACTAAACATGCCATAGTAAACTTCAATAGCATATATTAATTAAATGGTACTGCGAGTATATTTGCGCGAGTTAGTGGACGGACATATAGACTGAAAGTGAGTAAAACCGAAATCATAAACACTTTCCAGGTGTGCTGGAAAGTATTAAAAAGTCCTTCCAACCTGTACCGAGAGGAAAAGGTAGCTTTCCTATATATTCGTTTTAAGACTTTAGTTATTGTTACGCGAAAACAGCATGCTAAAATGCGAAGAACCCGATTCGTTAAAAGATTCGTTAATACTGACTTTGAATAAGAATTTAGCGAAATTAGTTATAGCCAAGTTGGCTTCATTTATGGAGACTTATTTTTTGTCGCCAAATTTGGTGATATTTTGCCGAGTGTCGCCAAGCTTGGCGAAAATTTGACACTAACGGATATGATTATAATTTTATGCGTATGTTTGGGAAAATGATCACAACAATGAAAGATAATTTGCGAGAAATCACGCTCACTAAAACTCATAAATTAATCCCGGATTTGTTTTAATCTGCTGTCTTGTTTCAAAATGTCAGCCATCCTAGAATTTCAAACTACTATATCTCAGAATTTTTTTTAAATTGAGGCAAAACAAAAAATGCTCAGGAATCATTGTATCAAGGCCTAATTTTCTTGTATATATTTTTTTAATTTTAAATCTTTTAGTGGCCGTCATTTTCAAACAAAATGGCGGACCAAGTTGACCACTGAACTCGGTCGGTCGAGACATTGGTGAGCTTAATACACACACTTAATTACATTCAAATCGGTTTATAAATGCGAGTGAGAGGAAAAGGTAGCTTTCCTATATATTCGTTTTAAGACTTTAGTTATTGTTACGCGAAAACAGCATGCTAAAATGCGAAGAACCCGATTCGTTAAAAGATTCGTTAATACTGACTTTGAATAAGAATTTAGCGAAATTAGTTAGTTATAGCCAAGTTGGCTTCATTTATGGAGACTTATTTTTTGTCGCCAAATTTGGTGATATTTTGCCGAGTGTCGCCAAGCTTGGCGAAAATTTGACCTGGGGGTCAATGATCGGTGAAAATATACCGAAATTTTCCGAAATTGCTTTCATCCGAACGGCTGCAATAGGTAGCTTTTTATTTTTTTGTAATAAAAGCTACCTAAAAGTAGTCTATGAGACCGATAACAGGTTAAGTCTATTCATTCTTTTGCGAAGTGTTTCCGTGTCACGATAATATAAAGTGTGTATTAATTGAATACAAATTGTCTCGAACGTACAAAAGCACCTATCAGAATGTCACAGAATACAGCTAATACCATTTACATATTTAAAACAGTATTAAAAGCAGGTCATTATTCGCAAATGAAGATAGAATAAGAGCAAGGTTATTTATCGAATAATACGCAGTTTCTTTTTCTGTATAAAGGTGAATACAATAAAAAAAATATCTTTCTGTTGAATAAATGGATTTTCTGTTTATCAGAATGATAATTGAGTGTTAGTATTTTAGAGATAAGTAGTGTATTCAAAGTAATATTTTTTTACACAATTATATACAAGAAAATCACATATTTTCATTAAAGTAAAAATATATATGCTAAAAGTGATAACAGTACACATAAAAGCTTATAAATACCTTTTAATAAACAAATGAACAAGTTTAGTACGCGCAATCGGCGATATTTTCATAATGATAAATAAACTGTTTTCGCAAAAGTTTTTGAAAGCCAACTTGATAATCAAAACCCCCGAGATCGCATGTATAATGGAAGCAGGGGTTTTAAAAATAATCAACCACTATAAGTGAATTATTTTATGTTTCCGATAATCAATAGAAATCAGTATACGTAGCGAGAGCCTACTCAATCAATCAGCCTCATTTAAGCTACTTAAAATTGGGCACGAGATGCTTTACAGATTAAAGCATAATAAAATAAAATAATTCACATATACAGTTGACCATTTTTAAAGGATATGCTTTCATTACACATGCGATATCAAGATTTTTGCTTATCAAATTCATTAAAAAAAAAAAGCGAAAATATTTTATTTATCATTATTGAGCTTGAACATGTCGTTGATTGAGAGTACGAAACTTGTTGATATATATTGTTATCGCTTTTAGCATTACATTTTTACTTTAATATTATTTCTAGATTTCATAATTTTTAAAGTTCAAATTTATTACCTTTTTTACAGTTTTTTTACAGTTTAGCAGGTTTTTGAAATTGTCTTTGTCCGTATAATAATAAATTATTTTTTAAATACGTTACATGAAATGCACAATTACGCACATGCGTTAAAAATGTTACACATTGGCAAAATAATTTTAAAATACCCATTAAATACTCCACAAGAAAATGTATCGAAATTAAATGAGTTTTATTTTAACTTGCTTAGGCTAAATGAAAATGGTGATGTTGCGAAAGATAATGGGTGTAGTAGACATTATGAGATTAAAACGTAAATCCATTCAATCTTTTGAGAAGTGTTTTGTAGGGTGCCTGTCTGTCTCGACATCGGTTCGATACTACAAAGAGGTTATTCTAACTGTAAATCATTTCGGACATAGCTACTTGTGTAAAATGTCCTCTCTAAAGAGAACAGATTGTATTTTCCTACTGTTTAAATCGATTATTCAGACGATACCTTTATTCGCAAAAGAAAAATAAATGTAAGGGTTTTTTTTTATTATTATTTAGTGTTAATTAATAACTTTCTGTATCGAGATTAATAAAATTAAAAAATTCGTACATTGTAAAAAAATAAAAATAAAAATAAAATAAAAGATTTTTGTTTGTTAAAGTAATAATGGTGCACATCTTTTTTGTATACGTTATTTACGTATTATTTACAAAGAGATTTCATATCATAATACAGGTTTCCCTCACTTTTTGGAGTTTCAGTTATTCATTTATTATTTTCTACACGATCCCTTTATTAACGCAAGAAAAAAATCGTTTAGTGCGCAAATCACGGAATTAATGAACCCACCTTGACAGCTAAACAGCGTCGAATGTTTATGAAACTAAAACAAAATTCTGACAAGAAATATAACCAATGGTTTGACGATCGAACAAAGGCCTTTATTATGCAGAAATGAAGTTAAAATCGCCTTTATAATGTTTCGTGATACTCACTTATGAGATTTGTTTACACGTTAATGTTAATGGAAGCTGATGCAAATTAGTTAAACTTGATTTAAAAAGATTCAAATCAATCTGTAATATGTGTTTTCAAGCAACAACATATCAAATGCAGTATCATAAAAAAAGTCAACTGGGATACTTGTGAATAAATTTTACTAGTTTCATAAACTGACAGCTTTAAGGAGCACATGATCCATGTCAACACTTGTAAAACAGCCATAAAGCTATCTACGCAGATTTTCGTTGGTCCATTTCCAAACCAATACTTTTTTTTATATATAGAAGGAAATCGACCAGTGAAACAGGTGAAATTTCCCTAGTTAATCGATATTATTCGGAATATATCCATATCCATCCATGATAAAATTAATTATTAATAAATTGTCACTAAAGAATGAATTGTTATAAAAATTGTGTATCAAGCGATAGATAACAAGTCTTACTAAATTTTATGTGTAATACAAAAAATTGTTTTATGAATTTATTTACAACCTGAAAAGTATTTATTATAATTCAATATGAACAAAGTTAGTTTCTGGGAGAATATCAGTCGCTTTTTCTTTACTTCAAACGCTCAAGTAGTGATGAATTCAGGGGATGGCCCAAGGAGGGGAAGGTGGCATTCTCTCCGGAGCATCAAAATGTCCCCCACGGATTATTTGAGATTTTGTGTTTCGGAATGGTTTTAAAAAGAACAAATTTCTACCTCGTTTGCTGCAAAATTCCATCCCGGAGAAGTATTTTTTCAACACTGTATTTCAGGCATTTTTAAAGTCACGGTAGTTACTGCCATGATGATTCGTCTATGTAACTGTATCATGTGGTGATTCATTGATGCATAAAATCTGTTCTTCAAATATCCCCAAAAGAGATCCAGCAGTTAGTTACCAAACGAACGTGAAAATTATGTAATTGGTTTGTACGTCATTTACTATCTCTCCATTTATGAATTCATCGATCTAAGAATTTTTCAGAAAAACACGGAGATTTGTAGCTCAGTGATCTCTATGATATTCATATACAAACCATTTCATATATAAATTGATTATGTTTTAAGAGATATTATTTCCCATAATCAAAGAAAGAATGATGCTTTTTAATCGACTTCCGAGGAAGGAGGTTAAACAGTTCGTTTTTTAAAAATGTATCTTCACGTATAATTTTTGAACGTATGCTCCAGTTTTGATGATACTTTTTTTTTGTTATAAGGGGCTTATTTTAGTGGTGGTGTCATATACATTACATTAGTATTGAAAATAACATGATTGTCTGTTTTTTTTCCTTTTTTTGAGTTTATAGGCTCTAGATTTTGTAAAATTGGCCATGGTAATGTTATTTAGGTATGATGTTTACGTACGGAAAAAAGAAAAACAAAATATTACATCAAATATTTTAATCTCCAGATGGATACAGTAAAAAACGAAAATAGTTATTCGACTAGAAATTATGTCTTATTTCCAGTTATAATAAACAAAAATAGGATGTAGATTTCCAGAAGATTTCATATTCTAATTGTACTAAACTCTAAACTTTTCAATACAAACAGCCAATTTTGATTTTTTCGGTAATTTTTTCCTTAATCTTCGAAACGGAAGTCATGCATCATGTTGTTTAGAAACTATGAAGGTTTAAAGTTTTATACTCCTAATTTTAAATTCATTTGTAATCCTTACAAATCAGATTGCAGTTCACGTAGTTTTTTAAGCATAGCTCAAAAACTACTGGGAGGAATGAGCTGTAGTTTTGGATTCTAATATTTAAAATTTCTAGAAATTGATTTCTGTTAAAAAAAATTATAGATTACAATTCATAGTTTTTCGAAAAGAATTTTCGAAACTATACATTGTGTCCGAAAAATCTTTCTCTGAATACAAAATTTATTTATTACCGCTACTTATAAGATAGACATATCAAACTGGTGCCAAAATATTAGAATAGTAACAAAGTCTTTTTGTTGCAGTTTTCCGTAACTTGGCGGTAGTGTAGGGTCCAGGAAACCGGAAATGTTCATAAATTAGGAAAAAGTTCAGTGTGTCCTCTGGTATCACGAGACCCTTTATAACCTGTAATTCACGTAAGTTGTACGTAATGATTTCTTGGAACTTCGCACAATAAACTGTCTCGATTCTTTCCCTCTTTCAGCTGAGTTTGATGGTCGGCTAGTTCTCGGTACGAGGTACGGATTCCTGGACTCTAACACTGCAACACAACAATCACGTCACTGAAACCTGCAACAAAAAAATCTTGGGTAGTTTTCCAAAATTGGCACCAGTTTCACTTGTCTAACTTTATATATAGCGAATTGAAACAGATTTTGTAATCAGGGAAAGGTTTTTCGGATACCTTGTATATTTTTCTTAAATTAATTTAAAAACTAAAAAACATGAACTCTAGCCTATAATTTTTTTCGAAATCAATTTTAGAAGCTTCTAATATTAAAATCTAAAATTACAGGTCTTTCTGCTTAGTAGTTTTTGAGTTATGATTAAGAGACTATCCGCATTGCAATCTTTTTTGTAAGGATTACATATGAATTTAAAATTAGCACTTCAAAACTTTAAACATTCTTCATTTCTAAACTACTTTACCTAATTACTTCAATTACTTTACCGAAAAGCCTCATATGCTGTCAAAATTAGGGGTTCGTATTGGAAATTTTAAAGTTTGGTACAAATTCAATATGAAAACGACCTCTAAGACTAGTTTTTTTTAATGTAAATTGAAAGAAAACATATATTCAGCCGAATGGATATTTCCAGTTTTTGGAGGAGACAGTTTGGAGATTGATTAAAATTAAAATGTAAAGGTTTTTTTTTTTTTTTTTTTTTTTTTTTTTTTGGCCGATTGTTTATGGTAATTACTGCAATTTGTTTTTAATACTTTGTTAACTGACAATTTTATATAAAATATCTTTTTTACTACGCTTTTTTATTACATAAATTTATTTTTCATAAAATTTGCCTTATTTAATCGCAATTTTTTAGTTCAAGATAGGCAAAAATTAATAACCAAAATTTCTGGTAATAAAAAATTATAAAAGTTTTCATCTGTGTAAAGACGAGTATGCTCATCACTTGTCGACAATGTGATAAATAAGTCGCGGTATCGTGTATAGTTTTTTTTTTTTTTTTTTTTTTTTTTTTTTTTAACAGGGGCACGTTAAACGTTTTAATATATACAGTAATTTTGGTGCATAACACTCACGTTTGAAACCAGAAAATTGATGAAATTTTACACATGCGCGTTATATATGCCAGGTATAAAAATTATAATTTAAAAGTTAAACATACAAATTTATATTTATATTTTATTGCACAAGAGAAGAAGACGTGATTAATACGATTAAAGGACAGTATGATTCTAAACGCTATGTGGGGTTTCAAACAGGTAGGCTTCGTAGTAGTTTATGTCACCATTTTGCATTTTTCTTTCATTTGTATTTTCTGATTTTCTTTATGTTTGTACTAATTATAATATTTCTAATGCTCTTTATTGTTACTTTATGCTACATAATTCATGAAGGTTTCATTGTAAAAAACGTGGTTGCGCGTAATACGGCGAATATACCTAAAAATATAAAAATACAGTCTCAAATCGGAAGTGCACGCTGTGTGACGATGCATGCTATACGCCGCAATATACGGTATAGAATCATCTACACTGTAAGATATGACCAATGTTTCTTATTTTATGAAAACATACTATAAACCACGAACGAAAATATAATATAATTTTCTGAGTTATCCGAAATTCCGAATAGCGTGTTCCATTGTCTTTTGAATCCCCAGAAACCAATACATTTCCAAAATTTTAAAGAATTATTTATAAAAACAAAGTATTTTTCGCTGCCCGTATTTTTCAGAAACGTTTCCGAAGGGGTTTTATAGTGTATTAATTAGTGTCCTCAGCCTGTAATACCTGTTTTTCGAATGTCATCTATTCTCAAGTAAACGTTTTCAGCCGCATAAGTTAATTTATACATGAAAGAGTAAAGAAATAATCTTAATTTTAATGTTATTGTTAACGCTGTTAATTTTGCATGTTTGCCTATTAAACAAATTTTTTGAGCATGAAAATATTTACCTGAGAATTGATAGCTTTCGAAAAACAGGTATTCCAGGCTGAGGACACTAATTAATACACTATAAAATCTCTTCGGAAACGTTTCTGAAAAATACGGGCAGCGAAAAATACTTTGTTTTTATAAATAATTCTTTAAATTTTGTAAATGTATTGATCTCTGGGGATTCAAAAGACAATGGAACACGCTAATCGGAATTTCGGATAACTCAGAAGATTATATTATATTTTCGTTCATGGTTATAGTATATTTTCATAAAATAAGAAACATTGGTCATTTTTTACAGAGTAGTGTTTGTGAAAATAAGAGATATTAATAATAATGGTACTTAAAATTAATGTGGATAAAAATAAAAGGTTTCCACAAACTCTCTTTTGTGCCAAGCAACTTTCACTAAACTACGTCAGATTGTGTAACAAAAGTGAAATAATTAAATAGCAGTACAATAAAGTATGAAAAAATCCTTTCAAGTCGGTATAATTTTTTAAAAATAAATTTATATTAGTGTTACGTCGCAAACAAAGATAAAAATAAATGTCTGCTTTACCACACCCTGAAATAAATAGATTTCAGCCAAAGAATATATCGATATAAAACGTTTCCGTATAATTTGTAAATCTGTATTTTAATGGCTATATATTGCAGGGATTAATTTATGAACACATTCTAGAACAAGATTAATTTATGAACACCTGGTATTTTACAACATACATACATTTCTATGTGAATATTTGTTTCGATAATGAGTTTACTTTTTTATCTTTTAAAATTAAAACAGATGTACTTTACATTACAGGTAGCAGAAAAAAAAATACTTTACACGATTTAAACATCTATAGGAAAATAAATTATCTTAGTATGTTTTTTCTTACAAGAACTATAAAAAATGTATACAGCATCATTTATATAACTAAATGATGGAGAAAAAAACTTTTACTTTCATTAACTCTGATTTAAGTAGAAGAACATTGAGAACATAAGCCATTCACTGCAGAAGAAATGGTCGCAGAATTACTCTCCTGATAAGTTTTGTACAGTTAATTCCTCACATAGTCACGTGATACACAGCACGCAATCACACTAAATGCGTTTGTGCAATTCTGGAATAATTTGTTTCCCCTAAAAGCAAGAGATTAGAGTAAAGTGCTCATGTTTATCATTCAGGATACGCAAATTTGTGCATAATTATTTATCATATGTTTTTGTTAAATTAAAGTAAGATGAAAATGGTTTATTTTTAAACGTTTTTAGTTTAATTTGTTTTTAGAACATTTTTTAATTATTATAAATTACATTTACGCTAAAAATAATTGATATTTTCATATTAATAAATATTCACTGAGATGATTTATTTTTAATTTAACGTAGATACACAGCCTTGATCGTAAAAAAAAATGTTTTATTAAAGCAGATGGAGCCTTATTACTGCAGAAAAAATTCCACCACTATTTTTGAAAATTGACTAAACAAAAATACCGGGTATCAGGCTATACAAACAGGATTATTAACCGAAAATTAAACAAACCTTAAGAGATTCTAGACAACAATACAAGAAGAACGTTTTTCATAGGAAACAAGAATTGCAATCTTCACTGTTGGGAAAATGTAAAGGAACAGTTATATAAATGTAATTTATGTTGGTTCTATTAAGGCTGGTCTTAAATCGATCAGAGCTGCTTTCTAACACAATTTTGAATTCATTTTTATTCAGAAACTCATAAAATGAGCAAGCGTTTTTATTCAGAAATTATGTAATGTGAAAGACGTTTTCGATTTTTTGTTAAAGACAGAAGATCTTTCAGAAAATACCGTTAAAGTCGGCGTGTTGAACCGAATTTCCGGCGCCGCAGCACGAGAATAGTGAAAAATGTGTCTTCACGTGACAAGAATAGCTTAAAACGCTATAAGAAATTTATTTATAAAAAATGGAAAACTCATTTCAATTCCAAATTGCTTTAATATTCTTTTGCGTTTAAAACTGGGTCAGAAAATGTGTCAGAAAGTTTCGCGTTGTGTATTAAGCTCATTTGAGAACCACCTTAACTGATGTCCAATTATAGGTAGTAGGGTGGTAATTAAAGGTCAAAGCTATGGCGTAGTGTAATGATATTCACCTTTACTACACATAAATATGAAAAGACAAAAACTTGTGGAAGTTGAAATATATCATTGAGAAAACATTTGACGGATTCGGAGATATGACATTTAGTTGTGAGATTGGAAGAAGTACAGTAAGCTGGTAAAACTGTATAGTCTGTATTTCGGTCAGAGATGTCTATACACCTTGTAAATCGTTTCTACGTATATTTCACAATTGCAAATGCAACATAAAATTTCTCCAAATTTTACCAATTAAACTTTTTCCTCACATTTTCTATATTCTTACTTAAATCTATGTTTTGCAGCAATAGGATATTTTGCGTTAAAAAGATATGCCATGCACGACAAAATAAAGATATTGTGCTATTCCATAATTTTAGCTGCAAAATCACTCAAGTTACATGAATTTTTATACTTGTTTCTTTAGTTTTTTTTTCCGCCAGCTCCTATGTATTTATTCCGTGAAAACACAGTATTTTTCTATGCAGTTCGAATCCGAAATGTTGCTCAAAGTTGTAACAATAGAGACGATATTTTAATGTTTCTTTGTTTTGTGCGCATTTAACAATATCTTGAAAAGTCGTGGGAGTGATTACCATTCCCATACAAACAATCCTGCACACGGAATTTTGTTGATATTTTATACTGCGTCACTGAACGTATTTCTTTGTATTTCAAGTAGTTTTCTTGATATAATATTAAACACAAAACAATTTAAGTCTATTGATTTTGTTAAAATATTTTCTTTATTGTTAACCTATTTATGACTGTTTTATTCCCCATTATTTTACTTAGTTATAAATGCTATCTATCTACCTATCTCTCTCTCTCTCTCTCTGTATATATATATATAATACCAAAACCACATACTTTACAACTAATCCCAAAACACCTGAACAACAGAGAAAATTAACAAATAACCCCGAAAAATTCATACAAAACTATAAATAAAACTATAAACAAAAAGAACTCAACCGATGGAGACAGGCTGCAAGGCTAATAGATTATATATATATATATATATAATACAATAATTATTACATTATACTAATCTGGATATTCCATTTGTAAATTGTATAAAATAATCGTAAAAAAATAGAAAAGTGATCTATCTAAAAATACTTTATTTATTTTCAAAAAATCAGACCGTCCTAATTTATGGAAGTTAGGCATAAATGGTTTAAAGTCATGAAAAATAGGTGGGCTCGAATTGGAATAAGATAAAGTGTATTTTTGACTGAAAAAACGGATTGCGATTCTAGTTTTCCAATGCAAATGTATTTGATGAAATGGGATTTATCATCTTTTATAGTTTGTCCAAGCTTTATTGAAACATCTTTTATTTAAAATTAAGAAAAGTTATTCTGTTATATTCATTTCCAGTTCAAGTTTTTACTTTCGTAAGAAGCTATTGCGAAAAAGCCCTTATATTATTGTACATAAAATAAAAACTTTTCCTTTCTTGAAATAGTTTCTGCCGTTCTCATATATGTACAAAAAAAAAAATAAACTTACCCGTTTATGATAGCTTTCCATAATTACATAGACTAAGTAATCTGAGTTTTACGATCATGATTTATGTGAGTTATGCAACTCTGTTGGAACAAAAGTGAAGTATCGTATTTGGAGGGACAGTTATGTTGGTCTAGAATACTTTATAGCATCTTAGAAATTATGAGAAATGATAAAGAATTTGAATATACAATAGTCGAATAATAAACATATGCGTTTATATTCCTTTAAGTACTTTATATCTGAGATAAATTATGCAACTTTCAAACTGTGGAATAGATAGAACGAATGAAATATAGTTCTCACAAGATATACATTTAATTATAGCATCTTAAAAATTATGAGAAATGATAAAGTATTTGAATTTTCAATAGTACAATAATAAACAGATACGTTTATCTTCCTTTAAATATTTTATGTCTGAGAACATGCAACTTTCAAACTGTGGGATAATAAGAACGAATAAAATATAGTCCAGAAGATAAAAATTTAATACCTCATAGCATTATGATTAAAAATTACCGTATAAATTGCAATCTCTTTCACACAGGTTTCAGTTCTCATTTGTTTTTTAAAAAGGATAAAAAGGGAAATAGATTTTTTTTTATTCTGTGGCATATTCAATTCAGCAGAATTGAATAAAGAATTTTAAACTATTACAAATTATAGATTAAACATATCAAGAATTTTTTTTCTATTTATGACTTATTAAATAAATATTTTTTAAATTTTGAGATATTTCAGATTTTAAAGTTTATAAATTTCTAGTATTAGATTAAGAAGCAGACATTTTTATCATCTTCTAAAAATGTTTCATTACAGGTTGATAAGCACAGGTCGGTTACACATAAAATAGTTTAGCACATAAAAATAAAAACGATCATACCTCGAGCATAGATTTTGAAACGCTTTCCGACATTATGAGAGTATTCTTAGAAAAAATTCCATTTTTAGCACTTTCCAACCTAGTTGAAAAGTGCTTATGACTTCGGTTTGTCTGCCGTCTGCCTTCTGGCCGTCTGCCGTAAATATGCTCGGATTGCTCTGCAATTTTTATATGTTATTGTCGTTATCTATAGCATGTTCCCTATTTCAACGGAAGTGTGTAGCACTGATAGTTTCTTTTTCAGGGACACTCAAAAGAATTCCGTTACATTGCGGTCTATGGGGAAAAATCATTTGCGTTTTATTTAAATAATGTTTTACTATTTTAAACGCATTGAAATTTATATATATTACTAAGGTGCATTACAAGAGGCTTACTACAGAACAGTGTGTGTATAGCAGTCATCGTTCATTTACAGGGACACACAAAATAATTATCTACTGTCTGTTAACAATAATTCCTGGAAGTGCGTCTTAAGTTACTGAACGCGATATTAATTTTAACTCGCTTTTTGTCTATTACGTGGTGTGTATAAATTCTGTAGATCCTATACAGGGCAGCACAAAAGTTCGCGAACACATTCCCGTTTACTGACAGAAACTCCAGAAGGATAATTTTAAACTCTGCTACGCGTTTCCTAACTAAACTAAAATTTAGCATCCTATGTAGTATGTATACAAATCTGTAGATCCTATACAGGGCTGAATAAAAGTATTCGGATATTTTTCCGAATATTGTATCTATTGGAAATTCCTGAAATTATGTTTTTAAATATGTTATGCGTTTTCCAAATTGTTTACTTAGATGTTATCTTTTAGCTTATTAAACGGTATGTTTTGTAAAATTATTTTGGAAGCGTTGGAAAGTGCTACATAATCTATGCTTGAAGCATGATTTTTCGTTCTTGTTTTATAATATGAAATGAGATACCTAATCAAACAATTTAGAAAACACATAACACAGTTAAAAATCTATTTTCAGCAAATACTGCGCATAGATGGTAATACAAGCGAAATCTTTTGGGTAACCTGGTATACGATGTGGTTTTTTTTATACATAACTCATAACTAAAACTAAAATTTATGTTTAACTAAGCGCTTTATTTGGACTTACCATCCATAGATAGCAATGTATTTATTCCTTTTTGTGTATCCAGTTATATTAATTTATTCATATAATTAATTTATTCAAAGTTTAAAAAAATTAACTGGCCGCCATTTTGAAACAAGATGGCGCATGAAGCTGGCCAACGAACTCGGTGGAGACCTTTTTATGTTCTGTACATAAGATCAGTCACATTCATATGGGTTCATAAATATGAGAGTTACAGCATAACAAATATAAGATTGTTTCAAAATCTCAGCCACCCTAGAATTTCAAACTGCCTTATCTCAGCCCTTTTTTTTAAATATAGAAAACACAAAAAAAATTCCAGAATCCTTGTTTCACGTTCTAAAACTTAACAAAAACAATTCTTTCAATTTATAATTTGTTGTACATCTTTTTTAATTTTGAAATTTTTTTTAATTTTTAACTCGCCACCATTTTGAAATGAGATGGCGTATGAAGCTGGCCAACGAACTCGGTCGAGACCTTGGTATGTCCTACACACACACTCAGTCACATCGAAATCGGTTCATAAATAAGAGAGTTACAGCATGACATATATATATATATATATATATATATATATATATATACATATAAATCAACATTTGAACGGAGGGTGGTTTGGGGGTCTAGGGGTCATGATCGGTGAAAATATACCAAAATTATTTGGACTTGCTATCCTCCGAATGGTTGCAATAGGTAGCTTTTTGTAATGAAAGCTACCTAAAAATTAGCATTCATACCTTAACCCTCCGTAAAAATATTGTTTTTTACTGAATACTCTAGCATAAGTATCCAAAACGTCATATATACTACGCGCGTCGAATCGTATTCCAAAGTAAACCTGACAGCTGATTTTTCTCAATTCAAATCTATGATGCAATCTGAAAAACTTTAGAATGTTTCTGGGCAGATCTCATGAAAAATAAGACTTGCGTAACTTCACAAAATAAAAGTTATTTATAAGATCTGATATACATATTTTAGTGTATCACAGATAGCGTAAATGATGTAAATATTGCATAAATGTAAAATTTATTTTAGTGTTCACAGATATCGTAAATGATGAAAATTGTCCATAAAAGTAAAATTTATTTTAATAAAATGTGAACAATGATAAATCTCAGAAAATTGTACTCCATTTAGTTATTACTGAATATGAATATTTATAAATTTATATTTATGCTCATATTTGAAAACATTATATTTTGTGTTTTGTAAAGAATTATAATACACGTAAATATGATTTTTAGAATAAATTATTTACACAAAGAAATCGTTCAAATAACAGAGCTTTCTGTAAAAATGAAATTACTTATTTCTATCACGGCGAATATTTTGCACTTAGAAAATGTTTCTGACGTAAAAATATTATGCATTTTTATTGCAAACTCTCCAAAATGTCATATGTACATCACTTGTCAAAATTGCTTTCCAGATAAACTTGACAGCTGATTTCCCTCACGTCAGAAATATGATGTCAGCTGACAAATTCATGAATGTTACTCAGAAGGTCTTTCGAAAATTCAGCACTGAATAATTTCACAAAATAAAAGCAAGATGATCCCCAAAACAAATTTAGGTTTATGACAGACGGCGAACTTGCTGAAAATAGTTTAACAAAGTAGAATGCATTTTAATAATGTATGCTCAATGATAAAAGTAAACAAAATGTGTACTACTTCTTTTTTACAGAACACAAATATTTACATTACTATATTTATTATCATATTAGAAAATTTAAACTTTCCCTTTTACATCCATTAAAATAACGTTAAAATAATGGATTTTTCTGCTTTAAATTCTGTCATAAACAATGTACTTGATATTTCCCTATGAAATCGTTGGTGTTCCGTCGCGGAAGTACGGTTTTGGCTCCCCCTAGTGAGCGTTGTATCACAGCTCCACCTAGGAGCATTTTGTAAAACAATTCAGTTAAGCTGTGAGTCACAAAAGCACTCGCACCAACTCTAAACACCGCCCAGTTCACGCGGCGATATTACTTATAAAAAATGCAGTTCGATTTAATAATTTGTGTGTGTGAACGTCTACTGTCCTGTTATATGTTAATAAAAAGTTAAAAAGACAATCTCAACTCTCTACAGTCCACTCAGAACGACCATTTTGTGGTCCGTCGAGCCGGAGTGCTGCTATGGATAAACTCAATCGTTCGAAAGGCGCCGTCAAGGCCGCAATAACTAAACTAGAACAATTTATCCAAGATAATTTAGATCCTAAGGCCACTAATGTGAGCCAACTCCAAGTGAAATTAAAAAAAATTGAAAACCTGCAAAATAAATTCGAAGATATTAGAGAACAGTATTATGAGTTACCTGAAATAACACAACCTCAATTAAAAGAAATTGAGCACCATTTAGATGATGAAAGTGACCGATTAGAGCATTTGGAGGTGAGTGTAAAACTTTTATTAACCTCCTTTGATGATAAATCTAATAATATTCATATTAATGAACACAAACCAAAAGTACGCTTACCAGAAATTCCATAGCCTTCATTTGGAGGTGCATACTGTGATTTCGCAAATTTCAAAAATCAATTTACGAATTTGATCATTAATAATGATCATGTAGACGATAATCAAAGGCTATTTTATTTAAAAGCCTCTTTTAAAAATGATGCTAAACAATTAGAATCTCCCGATGATGAATTCAATTCTTTATTTCAAGCCCTCATTCATAGATATGAAAATAAACGACTTTTAGTCGACTCTCATATTTCTTCAATTTTAAATTATGAAAAAATCCAGTATGAATCTCCTAAAGAATTACGAAATTTCTTAGATTGTATTAATAAGAACATCAGAGCCTTGAAAGTAATGGAATATGAGCAAAATAGCTTATCAGAAAGTGTATTCATGAATATAATTTTACAAAAAATAGATAAAGAAAGTCAAAAACAATTTGAACTTTCTCTCGAAAATACACAGGTACCAAACTTCGATTATTTAATGTCATTTCTGGAAAAAAGATGTATTATGTTAGACAATGTTTCTCTGTCTCATGGCGCCAACCAAGTGAATTCGAAACAGATCAAAAATAATTACGCAGTAAATAAATCAAGGTCATTTTTCATCAGTGACAATAAAAATAAAGTAAAGCCTTGCATTTTATGTAAACATAACCATTCGTTATTTAAATGCATCGCATTTCAAGATATGAGTGTTCATAATAGAAAAAACTTTGTAAGCAAAAATAAATTATGTATAAACTGCTTGAGATTACATAATAGCGAATGCAATTCTAAATTCTCATGTAAAAAATGTTCCTCTCGACATAATAGCCTACTTTGCGAAAATGTGAATAAGTTTTCAGAAGCGCAGATGAATAAACCCTCAGAATCGATAATAGAAAAACAATCAATTATGTCAGATTCCGAAAGTAAGGAGAAGGTCTCTTCTTTATTAGGCAATAATCTTTTAGCTAATGACTCAAAGAATTGTACGTTATTAAATACTGCAACTATTTTACTAAAGGATTCGCATGGAAATAAAATTAAATTACAAAGTGTAATCGATAGTGGATCAACAGTAAATATCTTATCGGATAGTGCTTGCAAGAAATTGAATTTAAAACCAAAACCTTTTAAAGGTAGTGTTTCCGGTATTAACGGTTCATATCAACAAGTGAAACGAATCGTAAATACGGATATATTCAATCAAAATGAAACATTTTCAAGAAATATAGACCTGGTTGTGTTGCAAAAAATAATAAATCATATTC
Source organism: Maratus michaelseni (assembly GCA_963931845.1). Taxonomy (NCBI): domain Eukaryota; kingdom Metazoa; phylum Arthropoda; class Arachnida; order Araneae; family Salticidae; genus Maratus; species Maratus michaelseni. Next base: position 128,795,105 of record OZ007593.1, read on the forward strand.
CGATCACGGAATTAGACATTTCAAATTTATGCATCCCTAAGTACATAGAATTAGCTGACAGCAATTTTAATGTTCCAGATCAAGTTGATGTTCTAATTGGTAGCGAATTATTTTTTGATATTTTAAAAGGGGATAAAATTCGGCTCTCAGAGGGAAAGTGTATTTTACAAAATACAGAATTCGGATATTTAGTGACGGGCACATTTCCACCCATTAGTAATCGATCATTTTGTTGTCTCTTAACTGAAGATAGTTTGGACAATACTCTTAAGAAATTCTTTGAAATTGAATCTTTACCTGGAGACAATGACGAATTTGTGAAGGCTGAAGAAGAAACATTTTGTGAGGAGCATTTTAGAAGCACATATAAACGCGATCATACCGGTAGATTCATAGTGCAGCTACCAATGAAAGAAAATGTTGAATCAGTTTTAGGGTCATCTAAAGAAATTGAAGTTAGAAGATTAAATAATTTATGGGCTAAATTAGATAAAAATAAAACTATGGCTAATTTATATAGAGATTTCATGGAAGAGTATGAATTTTTGGGGCATATGACTGAAATTAAAGGTGAAAACATCAATCGGGTATCGTACTTCATTCCACACCATGCTGTCTATAAATCAGAAAAAACCTCCACTCCCCTACGCGTGGTTTTTAATGCTAGCTCAAATACATCTAGCGGATATTCACTTAATTCTATTTTATTAAATGGTGGAACAGTCCAGCAAGATTTTTTTCCATTATAACTAGATTCCGCAAACACAAATGTGCATTTTGTGCAGACATTAAGAAAATGTACAGACAAATACTGATCGATCCATTGCAGAGAAATTTACAAAAAATTGTTTGGAAGTCTAATAAGGATGCACCAATTAAAATATTTCAATTAAATACGGTAACATATGGCACAGTTAGTGCCCCGTTCTTAGCTACACGTACATTAAAGGCGCTTGCTGACGAAGAAATAAAGTATTTTCCCAAAGCTGCAAAGGTGATATATAATGATATGTATGTTGACGATTGCTTGTCAGGTGCGGGTTCCTTGCAAGATGCACATGAGTTGCAATCTCAATTGATTCTGATTTTAGAAAAGGGTGGTATGGAACTACACAAATGGGTATCTAATCACCCTGAGTTGTTACAAGACACCGCTATTTCAGAATACGCATTTGAAGATCCCTCGCAGCAGATTTCTGTAAAAACATTAGGAATGTTCTGGAAGCCCCAATCGGATCATTTTTCCTTTAAAATTACTGTCATCCCTAAAGATAATTACTCCAAGAGAGAAGTATTGGCCGAAATCGCCAAGATTTATGACGCATTAGGCCTGGTTGGCCCGATTGTCACTAAAGCAAAAATTTTTATGCAACAGCTATGGGAACAAAAGCTTGATTGGAATCAACATCTGCCTCCCAACTCTCTTCAAGAATGGAACAATTTTTTGATTAAATTACAAGACATAAATAATCTTGTCATTTCTCGATATGTTCTATCGGACAATATCGCAAAATTAGAACTTCATGGTTTCTGTGACGCATCAGGGAAAGCCTATGGAGCTGCTGTTTATGTACGATGCATCTCCTCGACTGGACAGTTCAGTTCGAATCTTCTATGCAGCAAGTCTCGAGTGGCTCCCCTAAAGCCAATGACTATACCAAGATTAGAGCTCTCAGCAGCTCTACTATTGACGAAACTAGTTAAAAAATTAATTCCGACCTTACAGTTGGACTTTGAAAGGGTGTGGCTTTGGACTGATTCTTCCATTGTACTTTTTTGGCTCAATACTCCACCACACAAATTAAAAACTTTCTTAGCCAACAGAGTGACTATGATTCAGACTCTTTCTGAAAATTATCTATGGAATCACGTATCCTCCAAGTCTAATCCGGCTGACGTGATATCCAGATGTGCATATGCCAAGGATCTAATAAATAATGACTTATGGTGGTTTGGACCAGAATTTCTTGAAAGAGAAATCACAGTTCCTAGACAGTGTCCCAATCCCATAGACATTGACTGTGTAAAAGAACTGAAACCAGATATCACTTTGATCACAATTTCTAAAGAAAATGACACTTTTTATGATCGTCTGTATAAATGCTCTAATGATTTTTTAAAACTAATTAGAATATGTAGTTTCATTTTCAGGTTTCTTGACAATGCTCGTAAAGTAGAAAGGAATTGCAATCACCTGACGGCGAACGAGCTTCAAAAAAGTACTCATTTTTTGGTGAAAAAGGCCCAGGAGGGTAAGTTTGCAGCGGAAATAGCTGCGTTGAGGAAAGGACACACCGTTCCTTCGTCCAGTAGCTTAAAATCATTAAATCCCTTTTTGGACGAAAGTGGCTTGCTTCGTGTAGGTGGCAGATTAATCAACTCCAATTTGCCCTTTGAAGCCAAACATCAATTGATTTTACCAAATGATTACGTACTTACTAAATTAATCTTTGAATTCTTTCATAAAAGGTACTTGCATATAGGTGCACAGGGATTAGTCCATCAAGTACGCATGCAATATTGGCCCATAAAGGCTAAAAGCATAGCAATAAAAATTGTTCATTCCTGTGTCACATGCTTCAAGCACAATCCCAAGACACTAGATCAATTAATGGGAGACCTCCCACAACAACGTGTAACACCAAATTCAAGTTTTTTAAATTCAGGCGTCGATTTTTGTGGTCCATTCCACATCAAATATAAGAATCAAAGAAAAGGAGTTTATTCAAAAATTTATGTGGCCATATTTATATGCATGTCTACTAAGGCAATACACTTAGAAATAGTAAGCGATTTATCTGCTGCTGCATTTATCGCGGCGCTTAAAGGATTCTGCGCTAGGAGAGGCAAGATAAGTACACTAACCTCAGATAATGCCACTAACTTTAAAGGTGCGTCAACAGAATTAGATAAGTTTAAGAAATCACTGAAAACTCCCAGCGAGGAATTATCTAATTTTTTAGCCCAGGAATTCATAACATGGAAATTTATTCCCCCGCGTTCCCCTAACTTTGGCGGACTCTGGGAAGCAGGCGTTAAGTCCTTCAAACATCACTTGCTCAGGGCCGTAGGTAATAATAAAATTACTCTTGAGGACTTCGAAACTCTTTCATACAAATCGAAGGAATTCTAAATTCCCGGCCTTTATTTCCACTTTCAGATGACATAAATGAGTTTGAAGTGCTTACTCCAGGCCATTTTTTAATTGGCCGACACATCACCAGTATTCCAGAGCCTACTGTTATGAATATCTCCGATAATAGATTAAATCATTGGCAACGCATTACTAAATATGTTCAATGCATTTGGAAACGTTGGTCTATTGATTACCTAAATCATTTGCAGCAGCGCGGTAAATGGCAGTTCACAAAAAATAACGTTAAAGTAGGATTCCTAGTGTTATTAAAGGAAGAAAATCTGCCACCATGTAAATGGGCACTGGCCCGGATTGTAGAAATAGTTTCCGGCAAAGACAATAAGGTGCGTGCAGTTAAAGTAAAAACGGCCACGAGTGAATTTTTACGGGGCATTTCAAAAATTTGTCTATTGCCAATTGGTGAAAATTTAATGTAAATAGCATTTATGTTGTATTGTATTTGAATATTATTCTTAATCAATTATGTAACCAATTCACTGTATATTGTTCATTTTGTATTGTAATATTATCTATAATGTATATTAATTGTATTCTAAGTTTAAATTAATTGCTGAAATATTTCATATTTCATCCCCGGGCGGCATGTTCCGTCGCGGAAGTACGGTTTTGGCTCCCCCTAGTGAGCGTTGTATCACAGCTCCACCTAGGAGCATTTTGTAAAACAATTCAGTTAAGCTGTGAGTCACAAAAGCACTCGCACCAACTCTAAACACCGCCCAGTTCACGCGGCGATATTACTCATAAAAAATGCAGTTCGATTTAATAATTTGTGTGTGTGAACGTCTACTGTCCTGTTATATGTTAATAAAAAGTTAAAAAGACAATCTCAACTCTCTACAGTCCACTCAGAACGACCAGTTGGTTTAACTAAAAGAAACATTTCACGTTAAAATACAACCTGTGGCCAGAAAGTTCGGTGAATGAATTTTTATTTCAAATACAGTATTGTACAGCCTCAAATACAATTTACTGTCCTTCAAAATAATCTCCATGGATGGTAATGCACTGTTGGGAACGAGTATATAAGTCCTGGAAACTCCTGTAAAACAGTTCTTTCGGAATGGCTTTCAGCTCGGCCGTCACGTTGCGTTGAATGTCGGTGATGTCCATAAATCTCTTTCCCTTCAGGGCTAACTTTAATCTGGGGAAGAGGAAGAAGTCTGCAGGTGCCAAATCAGGTGAATAAGAGATTGATCAAGTGTCACAACTCCGTTCACGGCCAGGAACTGCCATACAACCAAGGCGGTGTGTGGCCGGGCATTATCTTCCAGGCTGGTCCGAACTCCCCGGAAACGCTTAAACCATTCATATACACTCTTTGATGTGACGGCTTTATCTTTATAAACTTCTTTGAGCATTTCGTGAGTTTCTTTTGCCGATTTTCAAGTTTGAAACAAAACAACATGTCTATTCTCTGATCCATTTTGTTTACCGCGACAATCCACAATAAACCTTTCGCGCTCGGCGTTAAACGTAACAGAGAATAACGCACTTGGAACCTTGCCAAACGTTCAAACAGATATTGACCTTCACCACGCGCGGCGCGTTGATATTCTGCTAGTACAGCAGCGACCTCTACAGGCTCCTTTACCGAACTTTCTGGCCACAGGTTGTATTATGAATTTTGAATGCAAACAATGACATAAGTTTCCAAAACATCATACATACTTCACATGTCCAACTTTCTTTAACTACAAACTTAACGGCTGATTTATCGCATGTCAGAAATACGATATCTTCTAACAAATTCAAGAATGTATCACGGAAGATCTTTGAAAAGTCAGCATTGAATAACATTACGAAATAAAAGTTATAACGATATCATATTCAAATTGAAGTATATAATAGACATCATACTTGCAGAAAACTCTCTAAAAAGAAGAATGCATTTTAATAAAGTATGAACAGTAAAATATAAGCAAATTGTGCCCCATTTAAGTATTACAAAAACATATAGATTTCAAACGTGACTTTTTATGAATATATTTCAAATCATAAACGTTTTTATTTTAAAAAGCATATTTTGTAGATGTAGTTATAACCTTTTCTATACATTATATACAAAGTAATCAATGACATAACGGAGCATTGTTTTTGAAATTCTCAATAAAATTATTTACTTCATATATACTTTTCAAGGAAACTTAAGCACCAAGAAAACATTCTCACGTAAAAATATTACGTATTTTTATTGCAATCTTTAGCATAAGTTTGTAAAACGTTAAACGTTACGCTTCACGTGGCCAACTTCCTTTAAATATAAACGTGATGTTATCTTATAAATTCATCAATATTTTTGGGAAGTTATTTGGAAATTCAGTACTCAAAATTTCTACGTTAACATGTAAAAATTTAGATTTATAATACACAGTGTATTTGCACGAAAATATTGCCGAAAAGTAGAAAGCCATTTAATGAAATATCTGCTGCGATAAATGTAAGACAAGTTGGAAATTGCGCGTCAAACGTGACAAACGAGGTGCGTTCATACTGTTATTATTTCAGTTAAATGAATTATAGTGTCTGTTTTTATGATATGATTAATTTCCGTAATAGAATAAGTACATTTTAAGTTGGCAACATTTTATCTTTTGTTGACATTTACTGAAAATTCAAATGGGAAACTTAGGCCTAGCTTTGAAAATTTCAGAAATTGAAATCCATATTTAGAATTTTTTTTTAATTTAGTATCTATTTCTCCGGAAACATTTATCCAAAAAATTGTCGGTAGATTATATGATTGCTATAATTGAACAATTTTAGTATGCAAATTCGGTTTTTAAATACAGTAATACGGAAATAATATGACTCCATCTTAAATAGGACGTAATCCCCATGGCAACCTAGAATCATTACCAATCATGGGATATCATTAAATTAATTACGTATGATAATATTTAATGAAATGAATAACGTGACTATAATTTGGTCATAGAGGTTATAAACTGTCATATACGCCATATATGACTATAACTTGGTCATAGAGGTTATAAAATGTCATACATAAGTCATATATGATTATAACGTCATACATGTCAGATAACTTTACGATACAGCACGTTCGCTTGACGATTAATCTTCAGAAGCTGCTATAACAAGGAAGTACCGATTTTTAAAATTTTCAAATTACTTAACAAATATTTGCATTAATATCTTTTTAAGTTTTGATTCGATTTTCATAAAATTTAAAATGACTCGATAAAAGTTTGCAACGATTATGTATATTAAATTTCAAACCAATTGGTTGGGTAGTTTTTGCGCTGTTATAGGCGGACAGACGGACGGACGGATCAGACGACGACTATAGGTGCTGCTACGTATTTATATAATTACGAACGCACCTAAAAATGGGTATAATTTCGTTATTACAGAAAAAAAAATATTTAAAATATTATTTTTATACACATATTTGAAATCAAAAGCATTTTTTATAAAGTATGACTGTATATTTGAATACGGTATTTTGAATGTTAAAATTTTGTGTAAAGCATTTTTTTATGTGTTTCTACCCAGACAAATTTTGATATAAGAAACAAATTTCACGTAAAAACATTATAAATTTTTACTAGAATCTCCAGAATAAGTTTCGAAAACGCCATATATGTACTTCACTTGTCCAATTTTTTTTTCAAAATAAACTTGGCAGCTGATTTCCCTCATGTCAGGAATATGATGTCATCTGACAAAGTCACGAATGTTTCTTGGAAGATCTTTTGAAAAATCAGCATGAAAAACTTCAAAAAATAAAAATTAGATGATTTTAAAACAAATTTAAGTTCATGATAGTCTGTGCACGTGCTGAAAATAACGTAGCAAAGTAGAATGCATTTTAATAATGTGTGATCAATGATCAACGTAAAAATAAAAGTGAAACACTTCGTTATTACAGAACACAGAAAATATTTAAAATATATTTTATGAACATATTAGAAAACATAACAATTTTATTTTATAGAGTATGTAATGTACATGTGAATATAACGTTTTGAATGTACTGATTATATGAAGACACATTATAAAAATAGAGCTTTTCTATTTAAAAGTCTGTCAAAACCAATTTATTTGAAATGTTTCTACCAAAGCGATTGCTTAACTAAGAGAATTTTTTTCACGTAAAAATATTATGAATTTTGAATACAAACCCCATCATGAGTTTTCAAAACGTCATATATACTTCATGTGTCCAAATTTCTACCAAGGTAAATTTGATATCTAATTTACCTCAAGTCAGAAATACGATGTCATCTGACAAATTCATTATATATTATCACATGAAAATTTAAATGCATGATATACAGCTTACCAGTTGAAAAGAAAAAATAAAAAAAAGTTGAAGGTCCTATTGTTTAAGCATCACCTGTGGTAAATACAAACAAAAAGAGACACAATTTCTTTATTACAAAACATAAGTATTTGAAACACTTATATATATACTATTATTATAAAAAATAAAAATGTTTGTTTGTTTGTTTGTAGGAGGCAATTTGCGGAACTACCGAACGGATTTGAAAACCAATGGTAGCAAATTCATGGGGACAGTCTCCGCTGTAACGTAGGCTACTTTTTTATGTTGATACTTTTGCCTTCAGGGGTTTCCCATAATTAAAACTATCTAAGATAACAATTTATTTGAAATTTAAGGGCTAAGATCGGTACAGTGGCATGATGGTTACTTTTAAGGGGTAAATACTCACTAAGAGTGATTTTCACGAATCGTTTTTTAGAAGCATTAAATTTGTTAATCCAAATTTGCAGCGCATTCGGCAAGTTTTTGAATTTGACTACTAAAAAAACAACCCACGGTGTCGGTAGCTCACTACTACCACTGTTTTGAAACGTTTAAAAAGGAATTTAACATTAGCTGTTACAAAATTTAAACCTTTATAATTCCTGAACTACTAAACTTAATGAGTTCCTGTTTAGTATCCTAAGTAAATCATACCAAAAAATCTAAATATAGATGTATCTAAATATAGATGTCAAAATTAGATGTTCATACTGTAAATTTCAGAGATTTGTGCAATTTCAGTACAAAGAAGAGAGCCTAAGATTGTATATTTTTAATAGAAATTGAAAAAAATCAGAACTTTCAGTGGTATAGCTATTTCCGTTTTTTTTTTCTGTGAGTATTTGGTGATTAAATTTATGAAGTATCCCAAACCATTTTTGTTAGCCAACTGTGCATTTTAAAAATTGTTTTACAATAAATTTTGGCGTAATTTTTATTTAACGAATTTTATCTCATTCCTATATGTGTATGGTTTAATCTACCTATCTTGAAGTGATCATGAACGCATTCTTAAAACTAAAATTATGTAGTAGCGAAATAGGGACTAAAAAAATGTACGTGTGTTTTTCAAAACCGAGTCTAATATTCTCACCTACTAAAAGCCCCCCAAAATAAATCCTCAAAAATTTGTTCATTTTGCTTTTTTAAACTAACCATTTTGAATATTGTACATAACTTAATGCTTCAAGATGCTATTTATTGTTATATTTCATCAAAAGTTATTAAATTTAATCAAAAATATAATCTTCAATGTGAACCGTAATTAAATATGACTATTTCTAATTCTATAAAAAATGCTCATGGGAGCAATAATAGCGAATATTTTTACATAAGCTATTCTTAAATCACATATTTCATTTTAAGTTTTTGTTAGTGTTGCCATTCAAAAATATTTTAATGGCTTTTTTGCAATCTTTTATGTACTACAAAAAATAATATTAATATTTGTATTATTTTTTTTTCGCATTAAACTTAGAATTTACATTAATTATATTTTTTTCTGGTCACATTTTCATTAATCAGAAAGAAAAGTGTTATTACTTAATCTCTATAAAATGTTCCCGATACATTATGCTTATTTATTATGAATTTTTATTCGGTAATGAAAATACATGATACATTTGTATGATTTTTAATTAGCTTAAAAAAATATTACGATAAATGTAGCCTCAGAAAAGAAATAAACGAGTAAAGCACAGCTAATTGAGAAAACAAAATATTACATTTTCTTATTCATTGAAATTTATTCCATTTTTTCTTCATATAAGACGAAAATATTTTTTTTACATTTTTATAATATTTGGGGACACAATACAATATAATTATTTTATAATTAGCATTCAATAATCCTAATTAGTCATATCTGAGAGACAAAAACACCGATTGCGTATATTATAAAATAATTTCGTATGACAAATTCTCTAATATTTCCCCTCAAATTTTATAACAGAATAATATATAACTTTTGTCAATCTATTTATAAAGTAAAATTCAATGTATTTAATTTGAAATAGTAATTTCTTTGAACTTGCGCATGCTAATATTTAACACATACATATTTTAATAAAAAAAATGAATGAATCTATGGTATATTACACATGTCTGCGTTGAAAATAGTTTTTGTAAAGTAAGTGGTGTTTTCTTTTTTAGCTTTTTGGGATTGCTGATTGCTGGAAAAATAATGAAAAAATTCCAGCCCATACACTTTCATAACAAATTAGCTCCCTTTTTACGAATTTAGTATATTTAGGAGCAAGAATATACTTTTTTACGTGAGCTTCGATTCAGAATTTCTCTGAACTTAGTAAACTGCATATTAAGACGTTTTAGGGGGGTGGAAGGTTACTATAAGAACTTGTAACCTCTTACATATACTGATTTTCATTCAAAAATTAATAAAACTAGAATATTATTCTAATTTGCATGCATGGCAAATATAAAAATTTCCTTATTGCAGTTTTTTTACTTCAAAATATAAAATCCATTTGTGAAAAATCCTTACGTCAGAGAAAGAAAAATGTTTAATTTTTAGAATCAGCAATTTAAATAACTTAAAAATGAGTCATCAAAATTAAAACAATTTTTATAAGTAATTTTTTGCAGATCTGAATTACTACAATCATATGGTTTCATTGAAGAGTGTTTTGTTATAAATGATAATCATATTTTGGATTCATATTAATGTATATTGAACAAAATTAAGTTTAAATATTAGATATTGGGTATTAGTTATTAGATAAACTATTATTTATTCTCAGATTTTATGGACCTTGTAGTTTGCTATTAAAAGGATGATATACCATAAAAAATATATCTTGCATAACTTTATTTTCGACTGTTGAAAATTTAATAAACAGGGGAAAGCAAGATCAGACGATTACCTCAAATTTCCAGGATTTTTTCTGAACTCTGAAATATATTAAAAACGTAAAATGATATGAGCACTTCTTACAAACAATTCTCTGCAGCAGAAAGTATTTGAAATGCTTTCATCTTCCCTCAACGAAGGAAAAAGAGACATTTGTCAAAGAAAAATTTTCTCCGCCATCTTTCCCCACATAACGGAAGGTGAGGGGTAGGATGCTGAATTGACAGCATTGATGTATCTATATAACTTTTTTCAGTACATATTACAACATCCAGTACATCCCCAATTTATTCCAAATAGCTGGGAACTGAAAATTCAAAAACAAAAATCACATCGCCTGTGCCTGTGTCTGGATTGCTCTACATACCAACCAGTACAAGGAGCATAAGCCCAATAGTTGAACATGAAGCACTGGAATCAGAGTTCATTCTCGTCTTTTTCTGCCATATAATGCAGTCTTACTAGTCATAATATTCCACACCATTGTCATCTTCATCATCTTGCATCCCAACTGCCATATATTTGAAAACTAGGTTAATCAGTATATCATTTATTGTAAACAACATACATATGAATGGTTACATTTTGAGTTGTATTTTGAAAAAAAAAAGTTTTGTTGGGGACTGGCATAACTTATCACAGATGAGTAATTCCTTGCACTGTGATGTTCAAAACTTACAACAACACAATAAAAAAAGCGAATTTCTATACAAAACTACTCAGACATTGCTGTGAAGCGAATTGTTGATAGTGACTTAAATGAACCTCCACCAACAGCGCAAAGACAAGTGCTGCTACGTATGAACGGTGGGGAGAACAGTCTGTCACCTTACCCACCGTCGTCTTACCCTCGATTTCACCTACTTTGTTTAATAATTTATAAATAGTTTCATAATTATATTTATAAAAAAGAAATTATTATTAGTTGACATGCCAGATAAAATTCCTCACAATTCAACTTGTCGTATAAGACAATGTCTGAATTATAAATAAAATTCAAACGAAATCGGATAAATCACACAAAATTTCGACAAACATTGGTTACCGGACCATTTTTCTTTTCCCCCGTATTTGTAGAAACCAACATAGAAAATAAGATAAAATCCACCTACAAAAATATTTTATCTTAATATTCTATCTCTATCTTTCTGTTAGAGAGGGTCGAAAAGTGCAAATTTGCACATTTTTACAAACTTTTAAAAATTTACAAAATCGCGTATAATTTTTGAACTAATAAAAAAATAAATAAATAAATAAAAATGATCTGAAATCTATTAACTTCTTTAATTAGATCATATAAATGTTGTTATCTCATTTCTTTAAAAAAAAAATGAGTAGTTTTAAATCTACTGGAATATTTGTCAAAATGCCAGTTTTTGTGATAATACAGTGTCATCGAAAAGGAATGCCGGGATTTTGCAACCTTATGAAAAATTAATTTTTAAACGTACGGAAATAACTCCTGTGTTCAAATGTAGTGAAAGAAGGTAAGTTTTTTCTCCGTTCACTAGAAGGCGTGTAGCCTTGAATGAGAAGTTCCCTAACTCATGGATTGGATGCGATGGCCCAATTCCATGGCCTCCATGAAGCCCGGACCTTGCTCCTCTGGACTTCTTTACCTAGGGATACATTGAAAACATTGTGTACAGTGAAGGAATTACTTATATTAGCCATTTAAAACGTCGAATCATAGCCTCCAGGGATGCTTCACAGGACATGGAGGGAGATTGAATATCGTCTGGACATCTGTTGGACGACTAATGGTACACATATCGAAATATATTGAAATGGATATAAAACTTGGTACTTATATTAATATTTCAATACTATAATTATGTTCCTATGTGTTTCTTTATTTGCGTAATACAAATTTGTAATGCCGGCATTCTTTTTCGATAACCCTGTATATTTTATGAAGGGAAAGTGATACGAGCATGTGTTATTACTACTTCAAAAGATATCTAAAAAAATAAGCAGGCTGTTATACATTTTAACTTCGTAAGTATATTTTTAATTTTTTTATTTTTTTCAAAAAATCAACATTTTACTCGAAGGAAACAAGTGGCAATTCATAAACGATTTGGTAAGGAATGTCCTCTACACATAATCTGTAACTATCATTTTTGCCTTCCAAATGGTATGTGAGGCACAGCGTCTTGAAATTGAAGAAATAAAAGTCATCCACAAGCGAAAAGAACATTTAGAAACAATACATATTTTATTAAATAAATTGTTTGGTTTTATATAATGAAATATTCTTGGAATCCAGCATCCACTGTACTTTTGTGTTATAATTAAGATTTAAAGAGATACAAGAATTTCAGACCAGATTTGATTCCTATATTAGAATACTGACCATTTGAAGGTACTAGAGCTATAGCTGTATGTTCATTCCATATGAGCCCTTGAAATCAAATAATTTCTTATACATTTTCGTTAGTGATTTTTGTGTCAATAATGTGTACTTAGAAAGAGAAATTTCCTGGGCTCTTATGATAGGAACATACACTCTAAAAACGATATTTTCAAAACTGAGGAAAAAGTACTCAAATCTGAGTATGTCTCATAGTCCAAATGGCTCCGAATCAAAATTACTCAAGTTTCAAACATGTAAATACTCATTTTTGAAAAAAAATGTACACACTCAATAATAAAACACCATGTGCTCATATTTGAGTATGTCCATGTTTCAAAAATGACTATGAACTGACTTCGGTGTGCTCATTTTTGAGTATTTCCATATTTAAAAAATTAGTTTGAACTGATTCCAATCATTTTTGAGTATGTCCATGTTTCAAAAATGAGTATGAACTGACTTCTATGTGCTCAGTTTTGAGTACGTCCATGTTTCAATATTCTGAGTATTTCTGATATTTCAGAATTGAAAGCATTGGGCCGTTGTATTTGAAAATAAAAGTTTCATTACAAAATGAAAACATCGATTTACTCAGATTTGAAAATGTCATTTTTCTCAATGTAGGGATATAACTGTGGTAACTTCGTGTCTTCAATTTTCTAATACAGGATTCGATATTGTTACAAAGAGATTCTTCTATATTTTAAACTTTTAATTGGAACAGTGGTTTTCGAGAATATTTCTTAAAAAAAAAAAAAAAAAAAAAAAAAAAAAACAGAAATTTTACATAATAAAATGTGTCTTCTTTCTAAATGTTCTTTTGTTACGTTCCTGGCTTTTCCACTTTTTAGATACCCAATTTTATATCTTACAGGCCATTCGGAAAAAAAGGAAGATTACAGATTATAAATTTTATATCCAAAGGTCTTTCCTTATTGAATTGCTTATAAATACCACTTGTGCTTTTTTACTTACAAGGTATCAAAAAATGCTGTTTTTTTTTGTTTTTTCTTTGTTCTTTTGTTGTTGTTTTGAAAATTTGAAAATTATAATTCAGGAGGAAAGAGGAATACCAACTTAATTATTTTTTCCGGGTACCTTTTGAAGTAATAATAATATATATAAACTTGATAAAATTTGATGTGTTAACCCTCTACCAGGCGCGCCAGTACAAATTTTACAACAAAGGGATTTTTTTAAACCGTTATCAAACACGCCACTGAAACTATCTGAAGGTCATTGTTATTCCTCAATTAAACTCTCCCCTTCATATTAAACAGGACTTCACTAATTTCTAAAGCATTTTTGTAAGTCTTTGATAAATTTGCTTCGAACGAGATCTGTACCAAGTAGATAAATAATTATTTCACATTTTAAAGATGTATTTCTGATATATTGTAATCTATATGTTTTACAGCGAGTTATTTATTTTTTTTTTACATGGTCAAACCAAAAATATGTAATACAATTTTTGCTAAAATTGGAAAAATGGTAAGATATTCAATATATATTTCAGTATGATCAACAAAAATCAATTGAAGATTTAAAAAATATATATCCAATAAAAGAAAAGGGAGTAAAATAGTATATAGGGGGAAGTAAGATAAGATGAAGAAGCTGGTAGGATGAGAAACTCAGTTTTTGTCTCATTTCCAGTTCCAGTCATATGCAGCACTGCCTCCTATGGTTCACCAGATAACCTTGCAGGAAATTCATGTGACTCGTTATCAAAGTTTAATACATGTAAAATAGGGTTTTTAGAGACAAGTGATTGCCATTCACCAAAATTTTGGAGGAACTTCGTTTTGGCCCTAGAAATGAAGATCCAAGGTGTCCATCAAAAATAAAATTGTTTTACCGTGTTTTGTTTTTCTGTGGAGGGGTCCTTTAACTCAGGGGAGGGGTGGGGAAACTAAACTTTTTTTTAGTAGGTCAAGTATTGTATCGATTATTATTTATTTTTAATTCTGAATAGAATGACACCAACCGCAAGTGGATACGATCACTTGTCACAAATTTATGGCAGGTTTTATGAATAAATAATCCAAAATTATACTTTATGAGAGAGCGCAACTTTATTACACTTATTTTACGTGCCTTCAATGACATTGAAAACGACTTAGATGACCGAGATTTTGAGTATTTTTATTTTGAGGACATTTAATAAGTGGAAGATTATTCAATATGAAAAAAAGAACATGATTTGAACGTAAAATAAATGTAATAAATGAGTACTATCTCCATAAAGTATAATTATTAGACTTTTTATTCCTAAAACCTGCCGTAATTTTGTAACAATAGATCGTATCGACTTGCGAATGGTGTCATTCGATTCAAATTTTAAAAAAATGCATAATAAACGATAGCCTACTTGACCTACTTAAAAAAAGTTGAGTTCCCTACACACTGAGTTAGAATTCCTATCGCTTTTGTTATCTACAACATAGTAAAACAACTTCTTTTTTCTTCATTTCTAGTGCCAAAACGATGTTCTTCCCAAATTTTCGTCAATCGCCACTAGTTGTATCGTGTATCACACAATTTTTGGTCATTTTAATCTATGTACTAGTTTGCTTCAGAGCAATTTATGATTACTTATGAGCCGAAGTTTTATTTTCAAGAATGTTGTTGTAGTTTTTTGATATCACAGTGGAAAGAGTTTCTCATTTGTGATAGGTTATTTCACACTTAAATAATCTCAAAATAGAACCCAAAACTTACACATTCATACGAAATGTAGGTTGTTTACAGCGATAAAAATTATTCAAACAAATATGGCCGCTGTAATGCATGATGACTTAGATGATAAGGATATTTAAGATTACGAGGGTAAAATACTGCATTATTTTGTAGCGAATAGGGGAAGGATGAACGCTGCTTCCAATGCTTCATTTACAAACCTTGGACTCATGCTGATTGTTCTGGATGGGATGAAGCTCAAGTCAGGCCTTGGCGATGTCATATTTGCTTTCAATTTCATTTTACAACCTCTTTTTAATAAATTATGAATGTGTATGGGAGGTTGTAATTTTTTTTTTAATTTCTAGATACAATGATAAATATTGTTATCTTAAATAAATATTTTTATCTGTTTGTTATCTCAACCCCTACATGGGACGTGATGACAAATATGACATTTATCTGGAAACCTATTTTGTTTGTCCTTTAAGGGCAAATTAGAACCCATCTCAAATATTTTATATTGTAGAGAAGGGTTGTAAAAAGTGCCTCTTATCAATTACAGCTTTTTAATCCACTTACTGAGTTCAGGAAATATCTTGGAAACTTAATCTAGTCTTCTTTACACCCCCTCTCCCATACCGCGAGGTCATAAACGAGAAAGTGGTAAATTATAAAAGTTATTTTTGCCATAAATATTTGCGAAAAAGATAGACGATAAAACAAGATAATTCTTTAAACATAATATATTTTTTTATATTATAAAAGATTTTCTTATTGTATTTTCTTATTGTCTTTTTGCATTAAATCTAGCTTGACGTACATTTTTATTAAGTATTAGTATTGTTTCGAGATTAATAATTGATACTTATATTCTTTAAAGGTATATACTTAGATAAAGTTTTTCCTGTGTAAATATTATTAAATTTTAATTTTCTTTTTTGATATGTATAAATACTTATGTAATATATGTATTTTATCAATATTATCCAATATCTTGTATTTGTAACAGCGTAACAAATAGAGACACTTGTGTCTTAAAAAGTACCAAGCACACCCGATTGCGAGAAAAAGTTTAGCGCGTCCTCTTAACGGTTAAAGCAAAGTATTTTAAATGCAATATAAAATCTACTGTTGTAATTAGTAATTATACATTTAAAATATTTAAAGGGCTTTAAAGTCTAGTCAGGAAATAAGAGGTTAAAAAATAGTAAAATATTCTGAGTGTTTTATGTGATAAATTTTGCAAGATAAAAAGTACTTATAATTTTCCAATGTAATTAATACCCTCTTCTGAATTTGTAAATATACCTTTGCATGTAGTTTTTTTAAAATACACTATGCAGGGTGATTTCATAATTCACTTTCGTCTCAAATAACTGTGAACTGAGCTATTTACAGCCATGAACAGTCTAAGTATAGTAAAATGCGCTACACGATAATGTATTTAACAGCATCCTCTAGTGGCAAACTGCAGAATTAGCGTTCTTATTTCGATATCAGTACGCGATACGACGAAAAATGTCAATTACAAATTTGCACAGTGTCCTAGATTTAGAATGAAGTGATGTCTTAAATGTAAATAAAAACTTTGAAATATACTTTGTACATCCAATCTCTAGCTTAAGGACGCAACCAATTGCATCCAGAAGTGTGAACAAGTCAGATCCACATTTATTCATAATACGTGGGTACGCAAGTTAGGTATATTTTATTTTAAAAAGAAAATCAAGTTAAATATGCTAAATGTGTCCTCTCAAAACAAATAGTGGCAGATTTAAGCTGATGATTGGATATGAAAATATTCAATTTCTGGGCTTCTAATAAAGTTTTTTTACACGTAAAACATCATTTCATACTAGATCGAGGATACTCTATAACTTTATAGTTGGCATTTCCCGCAACATGTACCCTTTTCGAGCTAAGGATGCTAACATCTCAGTATACGGAGACTCGTGTAACGAAATCGTGTAACCTCATCGTGTAACTAATACACTTCTTACTATACCAAAACACCACGTTAATTAATGTAGCTGACTCGGTTCATCAGTTATTTGATGCGGAACAGAATTAAGGAATCACCCTGTATATACTTTCTATTTTTAAACCAAACCTATTTCATCTAATTCTTTAAAACATTCTGTCTTTAAATAATATAAATTTTTGATACTTTTTATTGCAGAGAGTTTTCCGTACACTTAATAAAATTAAATGTTTCATTAGTTTCTCTTCTTCCAGTAATATAACACAATGAAATGATTTGGAAAAATCAAAAATGGTCATTTGCTGCAGCGAACACGTTCATGGCTAGTAATTTTCCTAAAAGACAAAGTGAAGGCGGAAAAGGAAGAAAAAATTAAAGGGCAAATGGTATGTCCTGGCTTTGCCTAATAATTACAACTAATGAAAAAAATCACTCATTAAAATTGAAGAAGCTGCTATTCGGGGAGAATTAATTTGTGGATGAGATATAAAGGTCATTTTTTTAATATGATTATTTAATGTAACAAGGATACAGAAGTTTAATTTATTTAAAAATAAACGAGGTTAAATTAAAATTTGTTGTTTTCATTGTAGCTTGATGTTTGCTTTATAGCAACAGATTTTGCTATTAAAATAAGATTAAAGTGTTTTAAAAAAGAAATATTATAACAAACTCTGTAATATAAGTGGTCACGTACAACAGTTTCAAACTGTAATATTTGAAACAATTTGCTGATACTTTTTACAGTATTTTTTAGTAACTGTAATTTTTATTGAAATAAAGTGCTCCAACAAAATGTGTGTGTACTATGTGTGTACTATGTGTGTGTACTAAATGTGTGTACTATGTTAAGATCCTGTGAAAATATTTCTGGAATGATGCATCATTCAACGTTGTGCGCTGTGTACGTGCATAGGAAAAGGGATGTCAACATCAGAAATAAATACATAAGACTGTAAATGAAACTTTCTGTTTATGATGTGAATTTATCAAAATCAAAGGTAAATATAAATTATATTTCTACTTAAAAGTTCTTTTAATCTTAAAAGTATTTTTACTTACAGTATAACTATTTTCCCGCACTGCATACGTAAAAAGTACCTTTTAATACAATTATTTACAACATCTAATGTATGCTTTTGATTCATATAAAAACCCTTTTTTTTTTTCTACACGCACATTTTACCATTTTAAAATTATTTGACTGCAGATGATTTTAAGAATATTTTATAAAAAAAATTATGAAACGTATTGAACATCTGTACATTTTTTTTAATATTTAAAAATAATATTCGGATACAAATGATTAACTGCGCAGAATTATGGATTAATTTTTTTAAATTATTACAATTTGTAAAAAGCGACAAAAAAAGAACAACTCAACTACTAATTAACCCTTTTAATTTAACCATTTTATGTAAAAAAAAGAGTTTTTAAATTAAACGAGTTTTATTATTATTATTATTATTTTATTTCGCTGAAAAATTCGTTGTTGCGATATCCATGTTAATCATGAAAATTAGAATTGTTCTTGCAAAAACTGACAAAACATAAAGAGCTTAGCCTTCAGACGAAAAAAAGAAGAAAGAAGAATTATAATTATGTTAAAAAAAAACATTTTTTAAAATGGTTATCTATTTTGAATTATTTAACATGTGTTAACATAAATTGTAAAAAATAATTATACATATACGTTTTAGAAAATAATTTCTTCGTTGAATTTTTTTTATATCAGACAAGAGGGTTCTGCTCCCTACGAACTACCATCGCCAATCCCTGTCCAGACACCGCAAGTTCAAAAATCACGCTAATTTGCTCTATTTAACAGATTATGGAAGATTTAAATGTATTATGACGAACAGTGACAATTTTCCGTAATCGAGATTTTTCGGCCCACATCCACCGCTGTCGGCTGATTTTGGGACTGATTAGGTATTAATTACATATGAGAAACAACTTGTATCAAAGGTTAACCGGTGCGCATGTGCTGATCGGTTAACTTAATTTTAAACCGGTTGTAAGCTGGGATAAAATCTACCCCAGCTTACAACTATTACTTAAAAATGTGCGAAAATAGTTCGTGATCATTCTGAGCTTTATAGTACCTTTCAAGCTGAATGATATAAAGATGTGGCCAAAAAGAATTTACCTCCGGTTGTGTATTTTCCATTCTTTTGTTATAAAAATGTCACGTGGGAGGAAATTTACCCCACGCGTGTTATAACATGACCCATAATGATAGGAAAATGTTAATGCAAATGTTTATGTAAAAAATATAGTGTGCAAATAATAATATAATATTTCTTTTAAACGTTAACAACTCTTGCACATACAGTTTCTATATATCAGTTTTATGTTTTTTTGTATTTTCATGGCTGAATTTGGATTGTAAAAGCTTTGTATGCAAAAAAAAAATTTAGTGCGAGATTTTATGTGTTTTTTTTTTTTTTTTCTTTAAATATAAAATAATTTTTATTTTAAGTTAAATTATGTCCTTTATTGATTTACAGTTTATTTCAAAATATAAATGTTTGTTTATAATCTAACCGGGGGGGAAATTGACACAAGAAAACCCATTGGGGTAAAATTTATCCCGCGCGTGTAGTAACGTAATGGAAAGAAGCGCGTGTGCTGACAGGTTTAAGTAAAAAATGTAGCTACCTCCTATTACAACGCTTGGAAGAAAAGTTTTCTTTTAGACGTTTTCAGAAAATTGTTTTAAATATAATTTTTACCGTTAAATGCTTTTCCCATGTAATAATTTAATTATTTTCAAATGTTTTTTAAAAATATTTCCGTGTATATATGCATTTAAATTGAAAATTACAGTTCTTGGAAATATTATTTTTTGGGCATTTAACGTATGGCAACAGTAGATAAAAATGGCTATTTCAAAGTATAAATTAAATTTCTATTCAGATATTGAAATTTTAAAAGGGGAAAAAATCGAAAAAAATCTAAAAAAATTAGAGAAATTAAAAAATGATTGGACATTGCACACCACAATCTACTTAAACATACTATGGTTGCAAAAGATTGTCAAATTTGTATGCATAGGTTTTGATATTATAAAACTTATGTAACTGAAATATCTTGACCGTTTTCAAAATTATATAACGCTTAAAATAATTCTTTGATTGAAAAAAGAATGTTTATTTCAAAGTGTTTCTCATACATTTGTTTTATTACAATGGATAGATAACTGATTTTTGTAATTATTATTTTCAATTTTCAAGACTGACTTCATAATGTTTTGCTATGTTCTGCAAGAATTATTCTAATTTTCATGATTATCAATTAACATGCATGACATAACTACGAATATCTCAATAAAATAAAGTCTAATCTTTTCTTAAAATTTCGTTTTTTAAAGCAAATCTATACTAATAAAAGAAAGTTTCGCTTTCTGTAAGTGTGTCTGTCTGCCTGTCTGCTATGGTGAGCGAAATCTAGCGGAGAAGATACTCCAAGGCCTCTTCTGATTCACTCGAGTCTTAACCCTTCTTTGCATGAGTTTTTCTTTTACAATTGTTTTTTTAATACATATATTAAATATTAGACACCAGAAATTTTAAGATAGATTTTAAACTTTGTTCAGCAACATAGTTCTAGATTATTATAGTTCTAGAAATTTACTAGATTAATATTTTTATATAAATATAGTGGTGGCGAAGAAGTTGATTTATTTATTAAAAATTAAATAAATAGTGATGGAAATTTCGATCACAATGCAAAGAAGGGTTAAAATTTTAATATTTTTATAATTAACCAAAATATTAATTAAAAACTTATCAATAACTCATCTTTTTCTTTGCAAGCCGGCTTTCAGCCCAGAAATCGACTAAGGCAGCGAACGAGAATGAAGGACCATTTAAATGAATGAAGAATGCGTTTAAATCGCAATTCTATTTTAACTTTTATCGACTAAAGCGTTTGGTTTATTTAAAAACGAAAAACATATTCTGAAAGATCTCATTCTTACGTCTCAAATGTCGCAAACAATGTTGACCGTTTAAAAAACATTTTTGAATCCGGGAGAATATTTTCCCCCTTACGGTAACGCCCCGCAAGAGCGCAATTTTAGAGATACAGACAAACAAAACATACGCTTTTAAATCTGAAACCTTCTTCTAATAGACGGTATAATTAGTTTGAAAAAATACTAATTTTAATCTTTTCAAAAGTTCTGGCGAATTCAGGTCATTTTGCGCCTCACGAGAAGATTATTTTTCTTACTCTAAAAGTTACTAAACGATCGTATTTCGACACAATCTTTTTAGAGCATCTCGGTAGACCAGATTTACATCATCTAAAACAATTTCGAAACGTTCGAAGGAGAAAAAATATTTTTTTTTTAAATAAAATCTGAGAAACTTTCGTCGAAAACCCATAATAGCAGTGTGTTCCTGCGCGGTCACGCTCGACTTCGGATAAAGTTTACACTATTTAATATAGATATATTTTCACATAATTTTATAGAGGACTTGGAAACAGTTATATTTATAAACGACTAAAATTTCAGAGAATTCGGACGACGAATACTATTTTTTATACGTTAATGAACTCGATACGAAAACCAAAAATGTCGAAAAGAAAACATATTTATATTACAACCAGATAACAATGTTTCTGACGTAATTTTTACACGGACTGAAAAACCGTTATACTTATAACCGATAAAATTTTCAAAGAGTTCGGAGAAACGGCCCTACGTGAATGAACAAGAAAACGTTTTCTTACGATTTCGCGATTTTGTCATTAAAAATATAAATTCCTACAAAATCTGGTTAAAGTTATAAAATAATACAAATTACGGGTTTATTTAAGGTTTTATCATGGGCAAGGGCAACGCCGAGTGGGGCAGCTAGTGTTTAAATTAAATGATTAATTAAAAGTTAAATTGTTCGAATGCTGTATTATTTTACAAACTGCAATAATCTAAAAAATCATAATTGTATACATTTAAATATCTGTGTCTAACTATTAGTTTTAATGGCGTATTAAAAATATGGTGGTGCTGAATACTTTTGGCCAAGGCTGTAAGTGTTTCATTACTTACTCTTGTCCAAGTAATATAACCCAATGTAATGCTAACGAAAAAATGAAAGTAGTCATTTACTGCAGCCAACAGATTGAAGACTAGTAATTTTCCTAAAAGACAAAGTAAAAGCTGAAAAGGAAAAGATTAAAGGGAAAACGGTAAGCTCCAGTTTTGCGTAGTAATTATAACTAACCGAAAAGTCTTTCATCGAATCTTACTGAAATCCACTTCAAGGGAAGACAAATTAAGGCTTCATTTGATATACTAAATCAATTATTTAAAATGTTGACAATTATGAAGGGAAAATCAACAAATTAGGCGTATACTATACATATACTGGCAAAGAAATATGATAGCCACTGTTAATAGAAGCACAGTAGTAAAATTAATAGTTTTGAAGTATAATATACTGGTTTGAAGAATGTTATAGATCAATATGTAGAGAAATATTTAAGGGAATGTGATGGGTATCAAATAAGCACTGGAAACTTTTGTAACGTTGGTACGTACCTTTTTAAACTTGATTATAATTAACTTAACTGTCTTTATGTATTTAAACATTATTATTTAAGTATTTAACCTTCTTACTCTGAATGGATTGAATCGACCCATTTCTTTAAATTATTTCATTCGATTCGAACCAGTAATGTATTCATAAAGTAAGTTAAATAAAGGCTACAGAGAACTAAGTTAAATAAATGTGTTATAAATAGTTTTAAATAAAAATTCTGGTGTGAAATGTTTTTATCAAGTTTTAGTAAAATTTCAACAGAGTGAGAAGGTTGAAGATGAATAATTTGTGTACTTCTGTATTTAAATAATGCAGACAGAGTTAAATTACACACACACACACACACAAGTATGTGGCATATAGTGTATTTAATTCAAACTAATTGTTTGATCCTGTCAAGAGTTTTGGAGTTTTCTTCTGATACATATACGAGGGTCACACTGAAATTTCTGAGGTACAGCTAAATGGTAAAGTTAAGCTTTCCAACTCTTGGAATTGTTCAAAATAGTTCCCTTCAACATCAATTCACTTTTGTAATTGAATTTTCCAAAGATGAAATGTCTCAAGAAATCCATTTCTTGGAAGAGATGAAAAAAATGCTTTAATAACCTCATCGATCTCATCTTCGGAATGAAAACGACGCCACGTAAAGAATTTGATTAAAAAAATAGCAAAAAGTCATAACTAGCAAGATTTGGAGAATAGGGTGGATGACCGATCCCTTTTTTGTTTTTTTGTGCAAGAAATTCGATTATAATACTTGCTGTAAGAGAAGATACATTGTTATAGTGAAGCATTAATCCCTAATATTCATAACGTCGAAGGCATTCTTCTTGATTTAGCCACGATTTAAAATTATAGAAAATCCCAACTCGGTAATGCCCTGGTGTCCTCCATTTTCTCTTTTTTCAAAATGTATTCTATGATGGCTAAATTGCAATTGTTGCCACAAATTATCGCCTGCGGATTTAAAATAGTTAAATTGTAAATATCGACCAAAAACTTTTTATTTTTTGCAAAATAAGTCCTTAAAAATATATTTCTATACTTCTGCTTTGATGACGTTCATAAAATTGGGAAACAGTACAAAAAAAGGTACCGGCCAAGAAATTTGTTTTAGCTGCATTTAACGCTCTATTGTTTAGTTTATTAAAACATGCAAATGTTATTATAATGTGTTTTTGATTTCGGTGCCTGCCTCTGCTTGTCCAAACTCTTACTTTTGTAAATGTGCTTTCATTTCCACACCATGAACGCTGTCTTCGGGATTCACCACAGCATGTCTTCTATTGAAAATGGTGAATGTAGCATGTATCCGTCATAGTACAAGTCACATACAAGTATTCGTATATATCACGTGTTATTGTCTGAAATTGTTTGAAGTGAGATTTAACATAGCATTCTATTTTAAACGGAATAAATTTGATATATATTCTATTAAGAATTGCTGTAGCATGCTTTTATTGAAAAAGTTTACTTGAAAGTTTTATATCACTTTTACAAACACATGCAAAATTTCGTTACATTAATTTTTATGGGCGATCATTCTTTTAAGAGGGTTTTTAATTATCTTATTCGTTTTCCAGCTTAAATAAATATTATCGTATAACGTTTTGAACACAATACCTTTCTTATACGTGACAATATAAAAATATTCGATTATAGGTGATCAATCAATTGTGGTCACAAAGTCTTTCCCTGATTAGAATAATTTATCGCATAAACACTAAGATAATTAGACATATTCTTGTTTTAATATACTTTAAAGATTTTGTGAAGTTTTTAATACAAGTACTTACGTCAATCAATTTTGATGTGAGCACCTTTGGTAGCTCGAAGGATTTCATGGCTGTATTCCATTACTCGCCACGTATTGCCCAATATTTTGTTGGTCACACTAGACACAGCATCTGTGATCCTGACCTTGAATGCTTTAATATCTTTTACTGGTGTTGCAAACACTCTGTCTTTTATGTACCCCAAAAGAAAAAAATCTAGAGGAGTTGGTCAATCCCGTCTGCTCCATCTTCCAGAAAATTTGTCATCAACGAACTCACGAACGGCAGTAGAGACTGGACTAAAAAACTTAGGAACATAACCTTTCCATAGTAAAATTTATACAGTATTACATTCAATGGTTATGTCGTAATATTTTTTTTTGTAATCAAGGAAAGACTTTATGACCACCCTATATTATAACCTATGAGCAGTTGTTTCATGAAATGCTTTTTAATAATGATCTACGTTTTTCAAGAGAACTTAATTTTAATTTCAATACAAAATGATAACGAATAATTTCCTGCACACGGACTTCCATTGCTGTGAACTCTCAGGTAAATGTGTCTAATCATTGGTTGCATAGTGAAGCAAAACTTGCTGGCATCATTTGAAAATTCTTGAAATTCAACCTGCCGACGCGACAGCATCTAATTATCGAGTATAGTTTAAGTTATATGCGATGATACTAAACAGAAGGAGAGATAATAAAGATTTCGTAAAAATATTTTAGCAATGTTGGAAAATGATGCTTATGCTTTGAATGATGCTTTATTTTTCTTTCTTATCTAGTATTTTGCACACTGTTTGAGGGTTTAACACGTTAACTGCAATTCATACATTCATTTCTTGCAAATCTGGAGACCATGACATGATTTGGTTTCGTGTATTTTTTTTATTCAAAAATGCTTACCAGTACTTTCCAGGAGTAATCTTCGGTTTATACAATCACGGAATTTACACTATTACATAAAGAAAGGACACTGTTAGGAATATTTCTTAGATATTTTCGATAAGAAACGCGCTACACTGATACGCTAATTGGCAATACTGATTACGAAGCACCACAAAGTGGAACGAACACAGTAAAAACCTGGACATTGATGAAAATTTTATTTTTTTATTTGTAGTTTTATTACATATGAAGTTTTTTTCTTAAGCACATAATATACCCCAAAAATACTATGGGTTTATCAGAAAATTTCCCCTGGAATTTTGGAATGATGGTATATTCTGATTTTAATGCCGGACATGTTAAATCGTTAAAAACTATTTTTAACAATTATTATTTATTTTCAATCCGGAATGACATTGGGGAAGATATTCAATGACGTTTATTTAAAAAAAATAATAATCCTTGTACTTTTTTGGAAAGGTAGATTTGGAGTAATTTTCTCGAATACTTCAGGAAAGACGATTATGTTTACTTTACTCTGTACTTTAATCTTGTTGCATTCTAATTGAAAAAATATCAATATTAGCGGCGACCATCTGCGACCTACAGAATAATTCCCTTAATATAATTGTTGCAATTTAACTTGATTATTTTTGTATTTTCAAAATTCCAGAACATTATCAGTTTCTGATTCAGTGAAGCTTCGATTGTAAACTTCCATCCCTATATGCAAGTAAAAATAATCAAGTCAAATTTAAACTATTTTTAAGTCATTTGTTCCTTGAAGGCTGGTTTATAAAATCATAGGGATTCCCTCTCCCCCTCAATGAAGCTAGTTTGGTTCCACCAATGGAGCCAAATCTAGGAACCAAAAATATCTGGACTCCATATGCGGTACTGCTGTGACGTATGATCCAGGATGTGGACGTCTGCATGCATGTTTCAATTGTAAGTTACCTGTGTGTTTGATATGGCAGTCGTTCGTTTTTTCTACTAGTGAAGGACTTTGATAAAGCTCAAAATGTTTACTATGTTCATTTAACTTCTATGTTTTTTGTTATTCATTTTTATGTTATTCATTTAACTTCTGTGATTTTATTAAATGTCTGATTTTAATGTATTTTAATTGGTTTATGACTCCGACGTATTATATTTGTCTATTTGTAAATATAAAAATTTGTTTGTAAAGAAAAGGGGAAGAAAAGGAAAAAAAACATCTAAACAAATTAAAACAAATCTGGATCTACACCATTGCATTTAAAGATATTTTAATAACTATTTGTAAGAGTTATTACATTCATGTTTATAATTTATTTAAAATTATCAATTAATACGCATTAACTAATGGTTCTTTAAATTAGAATATTTTAACAAAAGTATGACATAAGGTATATTCCCTATAGAAGGCAACATTAATGAAGAATTTAGAAATGTCATTTACGTCATTATACACATTATTTTGCATCCTATTAATTAAAGGAAATTTTTAAAACTTTTTCGGTAATCAATAGGGTAATTTAAAACTTTGCATCATTAGGATGTATAAAAAATTATGCAGAAGTTTTTCCCTGAAAAACTTTTTTTTTAAATGGAGAGTAGCATAAAAATTAGATAATTAATTTTTTACAAGAATGGCCTTTCAACAACATTTATCCCATAAAATGTTTTAGTTTGGCTTAACAGAAATTATTAATTGATTGCCTTGAATTTATGCCTCATATGATGCTGAGTAAAACATAAAAAATGCAAGTTTTCTTTCAGATTAGACTTACTGCTGAATCTTCATACATATCTTTTATATAATTTTCTCCACACTGTAAAAATAAGAACTTTATAAATAGCAAAATGTATATTATCGAGTATTGCCTTGGCTCATGATATGTAAGTGTTAATTTTGAAAACAATGCGTACTTACTATATAACGTACTTTTCTTACTATAACATTGTTTTTACGTTTGCGCCAAGTATAAAACTCTGTGCCACAGAATGTGAAAATAAAATGACATAAATATATTCACACGCGGATTAGATACAAACGACATAATAAATATAACATTGAGTTTGAATCACGCAACTTCTTTTTTAAACTGTTCGAACATAATTTTTTTTGAATTGTGAAAAGATATTTATTAAACAATTCTCTCGAAATCCATAATACGTAAAGGGATACTATATTTATATTTATTGACAACATAATATTTATGCACGTATGGTTACTTATACTTGAGCTTGTCATTCTCTCGTTCCTGATACAGCTACATTTGAAAAAAGTAGTTTCAGCCTTTCATTAATTTATAGATTTTGTTTAACAGTGTAATATTAGTGATATGACAACAATCAACACAATATTTATATATATGATGTTATTTCTATTCGCCCTAAAATAATAACAAAAGTTAAAAAATTTTAAATATGGTTTGTCACGTTAAAAAAATTATTTGATAAACTATTAATTTGTCTGAATATTAAAAATCCATCGATAATAAATAGTTTAATTTAAAGCTATACATCATTAACACTAAATATAAATATGCAGAAAAGTACCTCATTAACTTTAAATAATTAAAAATGGCCATAAAAATAACAATATTAATTACCTGAAAATAATTCTCTTCAAAAGATAATTACGCCAAAAAATATTGTATTTTAAAACAGTTCAAAATGATTAATTGATTTCCCTAAAAAATAACGTACACTGCAAAAAAATTGCTGATATTACGGTATAATACTAGTACCTCAGCTGCCAGTATTATACCGTAAAATTAACAGTAATAAACAGTAAAATAAACAGTAAAACACTGCCGCGCATGCGCGTTAGCGTATTACTGCTTATTGTACTGTTTATTACTGTTAATTTTACGTGCCCGGTTGCGTATTATTGCTTATTTTACTGTTTATTACTGTAAATTTTATGGTATAATACTGGCAGCTGGAGTGCTAGTATTATACCATAAAATCAACAATTTTGTTTTGCATTGAACTATTAATTTGTCTGAATATTACAAATCCGCCGATAATCAATAGTTTAAATTTAAAGCTATACATCATTAACGCTAAATTAATATGCATAAAAGTATCTCATTAATTTTGAAGAATTAAAAAATGGCCATAAAAATAAGAATATTAATTACCTTAAAATAATGCTCTTAAAAAGATAATTACGCCAAAAAAGGTTGTATTTTAAAATAGCTCAAAATGATTAATTGATTTCCCTAAAAAATAACATATGCCTCATTTGAGGATGAGAGAAAACTGATACGCAAGTCATTATTGATTGGACCTGCTGCAGAACCCTGATACACTTTTAGGTAGCTT
This sequence comes from Maratus michaelseni, assembly GCA_963931845.1. Lineage (NCBI taxonomy): Eukaryota > Metazoa > Arthropoda > Arachnida > Araneae > Salticidae > Maratus > Maratus michaelseni. The sequence continues at coordinate 128,823,976 of OZ007593.1, forward strand.
TCATTACAAAAAGCTACCTATTGCCGCCGTTCGGAGGAAAGTAATTCCGAAAACTTTTGGTATATTTTTACCGATCATAACCCCCATACCCCCCAAACCACCCTCCGTTCAAATGTTGATTTATATATATATATATATATATGACATATATCATGCTGTAACTCTCTTGTTTATGATCCGATTTGGAGGTAACTGAGTATGTGTATAGGACATACCAAGGTCTCGACCGAGTTCTTTGGCTAGTTTCATCCGTCATCTTGTTTCAAAAGTCAAAAAGTTTTAAAATTTTAAAAATTCAAAAAGGTGTACAAAAAATTATAAATTGAAAAAACTGTTTATGTTAAGTGTTAGAACGTGATACAAGGATTCTGGAACATTTTTTGTATTTGCTATATCTTTAGAAAATGGCTGAGATACGGCAGTTTGAAATTCTAGGGTGGCTGACATTTTGAAACAATATGATTTTGGTTATGCTGTAATTCTCATGCCGAAATTTGCATTTAAATTCAGTATTAACGAAAACCGGGATTGAATTTTCTATAATCGAGTTCCAAGCAATTTAGCTTCGAGAGTTTATGTAAAATTTGTTGAATTTTTAAAAACATGGGCTATGAAAGCTACCTTTTCCTCCCGGTACAGGCCGTAAGGACTTTTGAAAATAAGTGCTGAAAAATAAAAATATAAGCACATTCTCACTATTGAGTACTATTCACAATTTTCAACACCTTCGAGAATTTCTATCAATTTTCATAAACACGTGTACATTTAGTATACATTTTGCTTTTATATATAACTCGTAGTACATACTTCACTTTTATCAATTTCGATAATAAATACCTTCTCCCCCAAAAAAGCGTAAACAAACTAACGCATATATTTTAACACACAAATTTAATACATTTATGAAAATCTTTTTAGGTATCACAGCCGCAACTTTTTTTCTTCAAACTATACGTTATTTTTAAGCAAAGATGGTGGGGTTGTGAAAACCCCATGTGGGTTTTGAGAGGTTTTATTGAAATTCGCAGTTTTCTTTTTAAACCATAGTGCTTAAAAAAAAACTCAGTAGGTTTTTTTATTGTTTTAATGAAAAAAATTTAAAGAAAAAATCTTGAAAATTGATTGCTTACATTTGAGAACTCATGTATGATGCAATTGTTTTTTAAACAAGCAAGGTTAAGGTAACTTTAAACAAACAAATTAAATTTGACATTTTTTTTTCGTTATTTAGCATCCTATTAATTAATGTGAATATTAAAAATTCTTCTTTAATCAGTATTTTAATTTACAGAGTTACATCATTAGCTTTTAAAAATATGCCTAACATTATACTTTTTCAAGAATAATTTTATAGAATTAAAGTATATTTTAAAGAGAGGAGTATTAATAAATTTAAAAGAAGTATGTTTAAAAATAAGTATCTCCTATTTAAAAAAAATATATTATTTGACACAGATTAAAAAAAAAACATTATTTGACAAAGATAAAAAAAAAATATTGCCACAAAAATAACGGTTTTGCCGCATTTGAGGATGAAAGAAAATTTGATATGCAAATCGTTATTGATTATACTTACCGCAGAGTTATGATACCTATACTTTACTTTTCTATATTTCGCTCTTTTTATTTTGAATTTCTTTATATTCGAAAAAAGACGATCTCGAAATTTAAAATTTGATTATATTCACTCATTAATATAATATCTTGTAATATCTCCCTCCCTTCTTGAATGCGATAAGAATAATTTGATAATAAATAAAAATATACTACATTTGTTTTTGTTTTTATACATTTTAAGTAAAGCAATTTGCCGTTACATTCAAGACCGTGTGATTATCACATTCATTGTTAAAAATGTGCTTAAAATTAGTAAAAAGTACACATTTTTAACACTTTCCAACATAGTTGGAAAGAGTGTATTATGTTTGACCATTTCTCTGTCCATCTCTTCGTATTTAAACTTCGTAAGTATCCTCGAATTGGAATGGAATTGATATGTCTTAGTGGGCCGCAATATGTCATGTTGGGTATTAGAAATGAGGTGTTTATCATTTATAGTTCGTTTACAGAAACACTCAAAAGTTTTCCGTTAAATTGTGGTCCATGGGGGGAAATCTTTTGCAGTGTACTTTAATGATGTTATACTATTTCAAACATATTAAAACTGATATACAGCACTGCGGTGCTCTACAAGATGCTTGCTGTAGAATATGATATGCATAGCATTTATAGTTCATTTACTGGGATACACAAAAAAAAATCCTGTACAGTTCTGTCTATAAGCAATAATTGCTGGAAGTACATTTTCAGTTGTGATATGCATTTTTTAAATTTAATTACTATTTTTTGCATATTACTTGGTGTGTATAAATCATATAGATCATATACAGGGTTACCCAAAAACCTTCAAGAACATTTCCGTTTATGCTGAAGGAGAATATTCAACTGCGTTATGCGTTTTCTAACTGAACTAAATCTTAGCCTACTTATGTAGAATGTATACAAATTTATGGATCATATACAGGCCGGCATGAAATAATTCAGATACTTTTCCGACTGTAGATAGTAATTGCTGAAATCGGGTTTTTAAATGTATTATGCGCTTTCCAAATTTTTTACATGGTTATCACCTTTTCCCTTATTAAACGGAGTAGTTTTGTTACAGTATTCTGATTGTGTTTAAAGTGTTTAATAATCCATGATTCACACATGATTTTCGTTTCTTGTTGAGTATTTTCTCAGCTTGTAATTGCTCAAAATATTTAAGTCCCAGTTTGGATTACATACTTCACTTGTATGTAAAGCAAACCCATAGTAGATAAATAATTTCCCCGCAAAAAATGTAAATGAAGCGAGAGTCACTAACGGATTTGATACGTTAAATATAGGATGCTCAAAATATTTAAGTCCCAGTTTATGGTAAAAACAAAATAATAATTTATCAACATTAAGCATACTTACTTATGTACATGAACTTTTATGCCCGAACATATTTATAATACAATTTTTCTACTTTGTTAAAGTTTTTATTAAGGTTTTGTTTAAACATTAAACAAATTAAATATAGTTATTCAATGATAGATTTAGTGATGATCATAAAAAATCTTCACTTAATATCTGTTTTACTAAGACAACATTAGTCAAGAATTTTAAAATATCTTTTTCACTAATGTATACATTTTTTGGCATCATATTAATTAACTTAACAATGAATAATTTTTTGGTAATCAATAGTGGAATTTAAAGCTTTACATCATTAGCACGTAAACATTATTATGCATAAAAAAGTACGAATTGTTTCTAAATAATTTTAAAGATTGAAAGAACACAAGAAAAATAGGATTATTAATTATTTTAAAAGCATACTTTTTAAAAACTTTTACTCCATGAAACGCTGCATTTTGACTTAGCTGAAAAAGATTAATTGATCTCCCGAAAAAATAAGCTTATGTATCATTTGAGAATGGGAAAAAACAGTTATGCAAGTTATTATTGATTACATTTGAGGCAGAATTCTGCTACATATATTTTGGTAAATTGGCTTTGCATATTTTCACTCTTTTCATATTTATTCATATCTAAAAAGTGAATTTTGTATAAACTTTAAAATAAAATCTGTTTTATTTTTTCATTAATACAAAGTGTTCTAGTACCAGGGTTACAAGCTTTCAGATAAAGTAGTGAATGCTGAAAAAAAAAATCTATATGAGGAAAAAAGTTGCATTCCATTCATTAATTCAAAAATACAGGTTGCTTAATTCCAATTCAAACTCATTTTTTCGTTCACAACTTTAACAGTTATGAGGATATTTTAACAAAATGTTCAATATTTACCTTCTTTGCGTGAAACGTAACGATATCACTAAAACTTTTGAAAGTTATCGCCATCCGTATCTAAACAGTGTTGAAAAAGATGCTTCGTATTTAACAATGTAACCAGCGCAAGTACAGTACACTGCAAATAAAGGCAAATGTTTCTTAACCCCTTGGGGACGAGCGACACGTAAGATGCTCAGAATCCTCAATTATTCTCACCAGTTATTATTTATTGTAAGCTTTGCCTTATGTAATCCTAGCATTTCTGCGATTCAAGTAGGCGAAAATTTCTGTTTGGAAAAACAGGTGGTGAAAGATTAAAAATTCTGTAAAGGTCGCGAAGGGGTTAATCTACGAAAATATAGTATAACCACGAACGAAAATATGCAATAACCTCTCTAGAATTATCCGTGGTTCCTAAAAGTATTCATTATCTTTAGAAACTAAAAAAAAATGAAATTTAAAATGCATTTAGAAAAACAAAGTTTTTTAGCTGCCATTTATTTTCGGAAACGTTTCGGAGTAGTTTTTATAGTGTATTCACCCTCTGAGCGTTTTGAAAAAGGGTAAAATTGTACTGTTGTTTTCACTGTATTTGGTTTTAAATGCTAAAAAAATATGATTTTTTCATCATTATAAATAAAACTTAATTACAAATATGAATGTAACCCTTGAGAGTATTAATCATTCTTCAATGTTTTGAAAATTCATTAAATCTATAGAGTTATATTATCTTAAACATTGCATATATTGCAGTGAAACCTGGAGCTTAGTGAACGGAATATTACGTTCCACACGCTTAGAGGGTTAAATAGTTTTCTTAAACCGAAAATAGGTTTTTAGTTTGCTATCAATTCTAAATTAAACATTTACAGCTGAGTCATTAAATATAAATATGCAAGAATAACAAAATAATATAAAAATTAACATTAAAGTCAATGCTGTTAATTTATCATGAATGTGTGCAAAACATATTTATTGAACATGTAAATGTTTACTTGAAAATTGACAGTATCCGAAAAACTGATATTGTGTGGGTTTAAAAACACTATAAAAACTACTTAGAAACGTAAAACAAACCTTTTTTTATATATGCTTCTTTAAACCTTAAAAATATGTTGGTTTCAGAGGAATTAATGATAAAGAATGGTTTTGAGAATCGTGGGGAAGTCGGAACAAGTCATTGTATACTTTCGTTCGTAAACATATTTTCCTAGATTAAGAAATATATATTTTTTACAGTATTTCTGACATACATACTGTGCATTTCCATCATTTTTCGTGATGTTATCGCTTTCAACACAAAATGGGGTACATCTGCTTTTCGTTACAATATCTTCATTGATATTAATGTTATAAACAATAATCTGGATTCTGTTTGGAGTGCGTCATCCTGTATTTATTTAGACATAATGTTTTCGAATAACTGAATTGCGATCCTTGTTTCACAGTATTGCACTCTATCATCTCTTAAAATCTGTAACATTGGTACTGAAACATCCACAATAATGTCACACTAACCCTCCCTCCCCAAAATTGCCTCTAAAATGGGAAAAAAATATATCAAAAGAAAATAGATAGTTACTACTAATTTTCTGTTTCTTTAAACTTGTGATCTATAGAAACTTTCTATTACAGAGAGAGACGACAACTTCTGATGACTTTATTAGAAGCTATAACTAATAATGCTGTTTAAGATTTCAACAGAAACCCCAACAGACTGTGAAAATAGATGATTTCATTTAAAGCTAATACACAGCAGATTCATAAAAAATATTAATGAATTTAAAAGAAATTATGTAATTTAATGAATTTAAAAAATTCTCTAGAAATTAAATCAGCATTATTCAAAAAAATTTGGATATATTTTTACAATATACTTAACTATTTACAGTTTTTTTTTTTCATTTAAGTAACGAAAAAATAATACAGCACAAAATCACAATGTATAACACCGTAGTAAAATGTATGTATTATTTAATTTCGTCTATTTATTTTATAATTAAATGAAAAATTTTCAAATAAATGCGTACTATTTACTATATATATTAAGGCGAAAGTAAATAAACTTTGGTTGTTGAAAATAATCAGAATATGATATGAAAAATTAGCTTATGAACAGAACTCAGTAAATATTTAGTCTCATCCTGTCAGGAACATCCCCCCCCCCCATCCACAAAAATAAATGCAAATATGAAGCTAAATTGCTTGAAATAAAACATTGTTCTTTAAGTGGAAAATAAATATATTTACATTCACATTTAATCCTCAAGAATATGGTATCTCAATCGAGTAAGAATAAGGTAATGCAAAAGAAATCAAGAAATTTAAATATGATTTTATAACACTGAAAAATATTTAACTTCATAAAAAGTAGAAAAATAATTTTTTAACAAATTTTGTGACATTTCGTACGAAAATGTTTGAGAGATAAGTATTTTTGAATATATATATATATGGATAGAAAAATAATTCCATTGTAAGACAGTTAATTTGAACAGAATAATAAAGAAGAAAGATGTTTAAAGTTGCATTTAATCCCCATGAATATAACATTTCAATTGAAAAAAAATGTTTATAATACAGCAACAATAAAAAAAAAATGCATGGTATATTTAATCCACATAAATTAGCATATAGAAAATTTTACACACTGTTAAAGTTTGGTTCTTAAAACTGAAAAATATTTGCTTATTTTTACGTACATCATATACCCAAAATCTCTCCAAGACAAAGTTACTTAACTTTGAAAACACATATTCTTAATTATTAAATGCATGCTATTCTAACAAGGAAGATCTCCATAAGCGCTTACTCGGAAAAATTTGAAAACATTACAGAATATTCTTCTCATGAGGATATGTACGTTTATAAAAAAAATTGCTGCGTAATCTTAATATAACGTTCGTAAAAAAAAAAATCGTGTTTTTGCCAATGTATTGCTGGTTGGCGTCACAAGGATACAAAAAAAAAAAAAAAAAAAAAAAAAAAAAAAACGCTTTTATGATATATAGTACTCTTTTAGGGAAAACTTTTCATACTGAACTAGTTAAAGTAAGTTTAACTTAAATAAATACACTTTTATTACTACTGTTTTTCTATATTTATTTATATGTATAGATAAAGAAAATTAACGATCGTATTCTACGGTTTAGAACAAAATTGAAATTGATTAAAATGCTTCAAACTCAAAATTAATTGTCCGATTCTGAGCATTGTCAATTTGACTTCGATATTGTTAGTGTCTTTGACCACAAGAGAAAAGTACTGATGCCAAGAAAATAACAACAACTTATTCAATATCGAAATGTATTAAGAGAGCGTTCTTAATCGGGCAGTTACTGTTAACATACACTTAAAACTTATCCAGTCGGCAAAACTGTGTAAAGTTAAATGACTTCAGTAATACGCAACTTGTATATATTATATAAGTTAATAGGAAAAAATAATAAGCAATTTAATATAATTTAAGTGGCAATTCCTAAAGTAAGACTCATGTAACATGGAATTTTCAAATTTATTAAAATCGCTTGCATTTGGCGAGAAAAATGTGTTGCTCGTGAAATCGCGTCTTTTTGCGCCAAATACTAGATTTCTTTTTTTTTTTACAGATTATCTACTGGGATTTCCAGCTATATGTGACTGATCCGTTATAACGTACATGAGCAGTTTCATTAGCATTTTCCCCCAAATATTCTGTGCATGCGCTTTAAGGCGACCTTCCTTGTAAAACGTGATTAACAAAATGTATGCTTACATTCCTTACACATTACATGTATTTACATTCAGTATTTGCCAAGATTTATGTGAAAACTTAGAAATAGACTTCAACAAGGGAGAAAAGCTAGAGAGGTATGTTAATAAAGACTATGCTTAATATCGTGTACTAGATGAAATTTCTCTAAACCAGGGGTGTCCTGTACAGCTCCCAATATTATCCTACAGAATAGTTCGACTTATCTGATGGCAAAAGTTTTGCTCGACAAACATTTTTTTTTTCGTAAATAGTAAATAATGTCGAACGATTTTCGGGCAAAAATATTTCAGAACTTGGCTGCAAACGAAATAAAGAAATATACAGCAATTATTTTTTCATCAAAACAACTTGAAAAAAATAAGCAGATTCATATCCTTTTAAGATGATTTTCTTTTTTAACGCCGTAAAGTATAATAACTCTAGATAAAAGCATATCCAAATTTTTTCTATATTACGCAGTGTGTTTTTATTAATATTTGAATATATTAACAGTACTGTGCATTGTACTATATATATATATATAATCGAATTTTTTTCACTATTTAAGATTAAAGTTTAGCATGTGCACTATACATAAAAAAATTCTGACGTGACATATTTATGGAACCACACAAACTTCCACCATGCCATTATATACAACAAGTAGATTTTGCGATTAAAGTTTCCTACGAGGTAGGAAGAAAAATATATTAAACAATTGCAAGTTTACGCGCCATAGATTTTACATTATTAGAAAATACATGGTAATGTTTCCCTGCCTTATAAAATAATGTGCTTTTATGTTATCATAAATGCATTGACCTAAAGAAAAAAATATTATTTTAAAATTTAACCAAATGAAAATGCACCATGCTTAGAATCGAATTATTTTTATAATTATTATTTTGGGGAAAATTAATAGATGTTATAGGATTTGTAATAGCAGGAATTTTTTTTATTGAAAAACAGATTTTCAAATTTACAGCAAATTTATTGTATAATATCTTTTTATCCATATGATTTTACTTTTCATTATGTAAATAATTTTAAAAGTTTTCTGGAATGGCAACGACAAGTGAGCCAAACACCTTAATAGATACTGGTGGATCGTCTTGACATTTGTGAAGAATCATTGCTAATGTCCTGCACAGGAAGACGTGCTTACGGATGTTCATCAATGACGAAACTCCAGCATGCTAGAATGAATGTGATGGGTTTGGATAATGGCAAACAATTCAAGTTTTTTATGCTTGCTAAAATTACTTAAGCCTTTTGTGTTCCAGTGAAAGGTGAATGACGTGGCGTGTCGAATCGAGCTTCTTACTTTGCTGTATCATTTTCATTCCAGTCTTTCCAGATAAAAGTAGAATCATAGCGCCTTGCATTTTAATTTTTTTAGTTTTGTTTCGTTTAATATTTAATCATTTTGCAACACATTTCGTTATACAATTTGGAATAAGGTTTTGAGTTTTACGTTTTATATATTTAAATATAATTAATTTGCCTGAAAAAATGTGTTTTTTTTGTTTTTATTATAAATTTGAGTATGTAAGCTGGCGGTGCCTTGCGAAACCTATTAGGCTAAATATTTTGATACTTTTTGCTGCTTCCACTTTCCAAAGAGTTAGGAGCTGGGGATTTTTGGAATTGTGATTTATTGTTCATGTTTTTATTTCCATTGCTTTTAAATTTTTGTTTCTTGTTATTACACCTACTTTTTGTAAAATTGCACAACCCTTCATACTGGATTAAAGTGTATATATATATATGTGTGTGTGTGTGTATGTGTGTGCGTGCGACTGTTTGTGTGTGTGTGTGTAAGTATTGGCTCCGCCTGAATTTGGAACGGATGATAAAATTTTCATATTTGTTTGCTGGAAAGGGCTTATTCTGGGGGTGGTTCTCTATCAATTTGTTTAGGAGCCTAAAATGCATATTTTTCAGTTTTCTTTCTTCATTTTCACTTTATAGGCTCTAAATGTCGTAAAAATTGGCCGCTCATGACGAAAGTTTAATGCACTTTTCAAGTACGCAATACTACTTTATGTTATTAAAAGTCGTCTTATCGTGTATAGTTTTTTACAGAACCATATAATAAATTTTAATGTATCACTTTTTACTGAGCGTCAAAATGAATGGTATTGTCAAAACTAGAATTTAATATTTAACTGCTGTTATCAGTCTCACAAACCGCTGCTTAATAATTTTTTACAGTTTAACATACATAATAGCGAAATTTTGTTTTGTTTGGAGTCCTAAAACTATCGCTAAACAATTTTGAATAGGTGAAGTTTAAACGACAAGGAAAAGTGCATGTGTTCTCAACAGAATTATTTTATAAAATTGCTGCGATGAAACAAAATGGCTCTACAATATTCTGTTGTAGATTAGATTACATTCTGATCTATTCTACTAATTGGATGGCCTAATACATTTTGTTTTTTCTGCAACAAGTTCCTCAATTACAGAAATTACGCGGTAGTAAGTACACACTTTTTTTCTTTTTTAAGGTTTAAAAAATAATATTTGCAAATTTAAAAAAATTCAATTATTTAATTGAATAGTTTTTATCTTATATTAAATGACCGAAGCAATTGTTCATTTTACATGATATAAAAAAAGGGATAAAAAGTTTCTGCTATTATTTCTTGTATGGGCCGAAAGCTTTATAATTTTTATGTGATTAATCTTTTCTTAAAGCTTGGGAATCATTGAAATATGACGGGTTCGATGATATCCTGCTTAAACACTTAAGCCGCGCTCCAAACACAATTTGCGAGAGAATTATATTTCGAAAATGTCCTCTATTTAAAAATTTTGTTAATTCAACTTTATTCTGTTAATTAATAACAAAAAAGGACGACTTATGGTGCATTTTCTGATGAAAAAAGAAAACAAAAAGAACATCTACCTTGACATAAAAAAACAGGTTTACAAATTTCACCAGTTGCAGTTCTTAAAAGAACATCTGGCAGAAACATTTTGTAGTTTGGAAAAATTCTGCGAAAACGTTTAATAGGTACTGTAGAAATATCTGAGCCGGTATCCAACTCCATCTGAGCTCTCCCTTTATTTTAAATTAAAACAGACATTTTTATGCGAGTTGTATCTTTATTATAACTCACAGATAAAATATCAACTGTATTTGATACATTCATTTGTTTCTGAGAATTATTATTTTACTTTTACAAACTTTACTCAAATGACATCGTTTTTTACAAAAAATGTAAATTGTATTAATAAATCTATGTGAATCAGCTGAAATTGATGCATTGTCACATCTATATTATTTCAATTTACCATTATTTGCATCAGACTTGGCATAATTTGAATAATTGTTCATATTCTGCTTTTGGGAACTGCTTTGAAATTTCCTTGGTTATACAAAAGTTTGGTTATATAAAGCTTTTCTAGGCTTAGTTTCCCGTATTATTTTAAGTTTGTACCGAACTTATGTACAATCGCACATTCTGTATTTCGATTGCTCAGAAATAATGTAAAATGTATATGATCTGCTGTTTAGGAAAAAGATTTTTAAGGATATTAAAAACGAAATTACATTTGAAAGAGTGAAAATTCGTTTCGTTCAGAGTCTTAGAGCTATCGTTAGACATTTCTGAATAGGCAAAGTTTAATTATAATATTCCTGTACCTAAAGTTTAGAACAGAAACTGTATCCTTTGAATTAATAGAGACTTTTATCAAGCGATCTACAATATTTTTCACAGCAGTTTGTGCTTAAAGTGAATGTGCATAATAACAGAATGTTGCTACAAAGGAATTCTGTTGTGTCGAATCACTTTCACTAAAACACTCCATCTAAAGGGGAATACGTATACATATGACTGCAATAACGTGAGAATCAATTACTTGAATTCGGTTTTATTATGTTTAATTATTAGTTTGGTATCAAAAACAGGATTCGCATTAAATACACCCGCGTGTTATAGGGCCGCAAATTGGGTATTTAAATTAAGAAATGAATCCTCATAAATGCAACATTTTATTAAAATGGGTTATTTATATTACAGAAGCACTAAAACAAGGTTTATTTAATAACCAGAATGGAGAGAGATTTGCAAGTTAATTAAAAGTAATAAAAGCAAACCAAGCAGAATTTATGACGCTGCTTTGAAAGATTTTAGTGACATGAATACAGTTAAAATGGGAATTGAAAGGAGACCCTATTTCAAGAGAGATAATTTGTCTGGAACAAAAGCCTTGGTATATTTTTCATTAAAGTGGAAGATGCTTCAAGTCATAAACTTTTAAAGAAGATCCGTAGTTTCTTACGACTGTTGACTTGATTGTTATTTTATCTATAAAGAAGAGTGTTTTTAATGTCTACCCTTTTAATAAATGTTTATTTTGACGTGATATATATGTGAGTTATATGTTATTTTGAACATTTTTCAAAAAATAGCGGATATGTTCCAGATTTCTTTGGTGATGCTGCGTGGAAGACAAAATTAGTATTTGAGACATGTTAATAAAATCGACAACAGTTAATATTTCGTTTAATATTACTTTCTTTTCTTTCCTTTTAAAGAGATCGACTTTACTTTTTTTACAATTACTGTGACTGGTATAGATAGCAAAACAGAATACAATAATCCTTCAGCCACGTAAAAGTAAAATTAAGAGAAACACAAAGGTACTCGTAGCAGTGGCGAGGTGCAAGTTTTCGCTATGGTCATCGCTAGTCTACAACATTCTACCTCTTTCACGCTAAGGCAGTAACTGAGGTGAGGACATCTCCTTGCTTCTCGAAAAATACGTTAGAAAGGATATATTTATATACTTTCATTGAGAAGAAAAGCATTGTACCTTAAAATCTATAAAGTTGCCCTTCTGTCCGAAAACAATTCTGGCTATGCGCTTGTCCCATCCGTACCTTATATCTGCGTTTGACTGAAATATGTTCTTCTTAAGCAATTATTATAAAATAGAAACATGAGTTCACGAAATTTCATTTTATTTCGTCGAAGTTAAAATGAACATTGAGATCTATAAACAGTATTTTTGATAATGCAATGTATCATATTTCATTTGTGGGTCTATTTCATTCTTTGTGATTTTGTGACAAACTTCGCAATTACAATAGCATTAATTTTGATATAATCTCTTCATTTAAGAGTTAAATATTGTACTTTGTATTTAATAAAATAGTTTTTCATGAAAATATCACCAAAAAGAGAATAATCATTGTAAAAAAAATTAAAGCGTTTTCTCCGAAGAATAGATTTGTCCATATTACCACTGAGTTCCCCACTATATTTGCATAGCTTGATTGGTGCGGGGTGCTGAAAACACGCGCGCGCATGCTTAACCAGATATCAATATCTGGCGAATACATTTCAGCCTCCTCATTTTAAATCTAATAGACGGCAACACTAGACGTTAATAAAAGAAAATAGGAAAACAAATAATTACATTATTAACCTTTTGATTACACTGGTTCCTAAAGCGGGAAAAGACTCCCTACGGAAGCTCTTATAGATTATTTAATTTGCAACTTATTACTTACTTGAAGGGTTAAATAAATACCAGTAAATTACATTCCCTAAATATTCGCTCTGAAATAACAACAAGAAAGACTGGTTTTTGATTCCCTAAAAGAGTGAATTAGCTTTCGTAGAATCTGGATACTTTTTTTATTTTATGTCTGAAATCTAATACTAATGAATTATGGTAATGGAATTCTGAAGGAAATAGTTAAGAGTATCGTTGCTTTAATATTAATTGGTACAATAATAATAATAATAATAATAAACAATTAACCACAGTAATATATATATATATATATATTTCACGCTGATAACAAATTTGATTGCTCCTGTTATAGTAAATGTTATTAGATATAACATATCATCCACCATCATTATCTTAGTTTTAGGGAATCCTTTGTTTATTCATTTATATTTCATCCATATAATTACGGCCGAACAGTTAAGTTTTATGTTCTAAAAATTAAATATTAGAATCATAAAGATAGCAGAAATTGACTACATTTTTTATATGTAGTTAAAATTGTTTAATGAATTAATTATTGTAAGTAACAGTATAATTACGCCTATTGATACTTATAGTAAAATTAAAATTTATCTAAAATCATATCTTTCCTTTTATTTAAAAAAGTTAAAGTAAGATTTATTTGATGGATATAAACTCTCCTAACTCAACTATATCATGACTCTCACAATCCGTGAGGCATGATATAATATTTTAATGATGTTTTGCATGCTTTATATCAGATGTCTTAAGAATCAAAAGTCTTATTTAATGAATAGTACAAGGAATACAGCAAATATACATAGAGCAAATAAAAATGTAGCCAAAAAATTTTATTTAATTAATGAAATAAAATTTGTATCACATAAAAAGGAAACACATACTGTTAAATACATTTTCTTGCTCAAAATATGTTTATTTAACATAAAGAAAATTGGATGGTTACCAATTATTTACCATGTGTTTTTCATTAAATAATTAGATTTCAGCCATGGTCTCCTATTCAAAATTGTTTGTCTTGATATGTAGTATCACACCTTACAGTTCTAAACATAAAATATAGCTCAGATACATTTTGTATAATAAAAAAAACAATGTTAAACTATATTTTAAAACTCATTTTTGAACAAAATCTAGCATATGTTTTCTTTTTGTCTTCAGGAAGAAATATTAATCTTGACGGAAATTTCCTATTCTTTGTTTGGTCTGAAATACTTTTGTTATTAAAAGTAAATCTTTCAGTTACAGAAAGAAATTAAAAATTCCCTCTGAAATTTTCTAGAATCTTCAAAGCAGACAAGGAATAAGCATTTATTAATTTACTATTTTTTCATTACTATTTTAAAGTCTTTATAGAAAACCATTTTAGGATAATATATTTTTTAAGTTATATCTTACATTTATGGGTGCAAATAGTCTATACAAACCAATAATAGAACTTTAACTTAGGAAAGGAGAAGAGCTAAGTGATTTTTACTATCATTAAAATTTATATTTTAAAATAAAAGTTTATGGTAAAAAGCTTTTCTTGAAAGAATTACCACTATTTACACAGATAAAGAATAATTTATTGCCGATGCACCAAGAATGCGCATACATTAAATAGATATTACGGTAAAGGGATCTTTAAAGTTGAGCAGAAATCAGATAGTACATAATTTGTATTCAAATCATTATTCAAATATAAGATCAGAGACATAGGTAAATACTAAATAGATACAACCAACAAATTAAGAAGTTGCCTTCATTTTAGCTGATAAAGAAAATCAAACTTGATTAAAGAAACAAATGACCACTAACGACATTCAGAGCTCATTTCAATTGCTCTTCAAGAATTTTTAGTAACAAAGAAACTTTTTCCTAATTTTCGTATTTGCTTTTCTCATAATGGAGGAAAATTTAAAAAAAATGGATCTGTATTTTTCTATAATTCTTTTAATATAAAAAATTTCACGATTATGGAAATCAGTTCTGAGTATAAAAATTTTTTACCCATACCTCAATTAAAACTTTTATATAATATCGAGCATACTGAGATAGTTCATTCACATAAAAATTAATGTTTGAATAGTATTAGTTTTGCTGAAATATTATACTAACTAGAGTAGATACAAGTATGTAAAATGTCATTATAATATTCAAATGCATAATATTAGTAATGATAGTTAAAAATAGGTTAACCCATTCGCTGCCAACCACGAGTATACTCGTGGTTTTTCAATCTAAAATTACGAATTCGTACCGGAAATTTCGAAAGAAGAATTTTTATTTTATGTAATCACGAAATATCTGTAATTAAGTAAAGTAAATATTGATATTAGTATTTTCTGGTATGAATTCGAATTTTCTAAATAAAATAAAATTCCGGTAATTTTAACCCGGCAGTGAACGTGTTAATATTATAAAGTAAACCCATGAATAAATATTTTGCAGATGTACTTTACATTTTCCTCAAATTGATTCCCATTATTTCTTTCTATCCCTCATTCATTCCCATTATTATGTTTATTGATTTATTATTGCCAAAGCTCTAATTTTCGGATTTATTCATTACTTTCATACAAGAGGCTATTAATAGCTTGTCTCTAACTATGCTGAAGTAGTTTATTTCTTCTAAACATTGATGGAAACAAGCGTTGTAAGATTTGTGATACAAGAAAAATAGCTACCAGTTTAAGCATACTTGAAGATGAAGTTAAGGATACAATCTTCATATTAAGTAAACGTATATTTTACGACAAAAAGCCAATGGTAATTGCCCTGGTGAAAGAAGAGGCGTTTGAGGTCATATTTTATAGATTGAGTTCATGATTTATTATTGTGAAAAATGTCATTTTCATTTTCAGTATTTTTTCCTACCAAGAGGCAATAAATATCTCGTCTCTAATTATGCTGAAATAGTTCATTTCTGCTAAAGATTGCACCAAACAAGATTTATAAACTTTGCCATGTACGAAAAAAAATTTTACCAGTTTAAGTATACTTAAAAATAAACATAAGCATACAACTTTTTTTTTTTTTTTTTTTTTTTTTTTTTTTTTTTTGAGTAAATGAAGTTGTTGAAAATAAATCTACTGTTTATTCTCTTGGTGAAAGAAAATATGTTTGAGTTATAAACTTTTAATGAAAGGGTGCAATGGCCGGAATAAAATATCTTGCGTAAAAGTAATAAAAGATCGAAAAGAAGATTATAGGTTTATCATCCAGTACAAGCACTGTTTTTAACAAATAAAGGAGGATTAACAAATAGAGGAGAATTTAGAATTCGTTTACATAGTTTTTTTTTCTAAAAATGTTCAAATATAACTTTTGAATGCATGATCGAATTTCTATAAGTTTTATTTATTGGAAAGCTCTTGTGGTGGGCACGTTTCCATTGTTAGGATGCAAAAAAAAATATGTTGGGTTTATGTCTGTTTTCTTTTGTCTATTTTTTTGTATTCCATAGTCCCTAATTTTCGTAAAAATTAAACAGTCGTTACTAAACTTGAATATGGTGTTAAGGTACACAGCGTAATTTTTGTTCTTAGTTAAATATTAGTAATATCATGCATTTTTTTTTTTTATAATGACACGTCTAAAATATAGTTGATAGTTATCATCCTCTAATGAGCGTCAAAATGAACTGTATTTGCAACAATGAGAATTAAAATGAATGTGGATAACAATATGGGGTTCCCACAGAGTACTCACATTAAAACACGCCCACGGGTGTACAACAAATAGATATAAGTGCAATAAAGCAAGAAATAATCATTTGAAATTATGTGTTATTACTTTCGTCTTAAAAATTACTATGTTTTTCTGTGTAAAATTTATCTAAATTTTCATGATCTCAGAAAGACTATTTTTTTAAGACTATTTTTAAGAACATCATTTTAATGACTTCTTAAATTGTTGATTTAAGAAGCAAGGATTTTTTATTAAAAACTAGCATGCTACGCCCGCTGCGCTGGGCCATTTTTCTAAATGTACCTTAAATCAAACAAAATGGCTTTGTATTTTAAAGGATCTTCACCTACAGATACTACCTTAGTTAATATTTTCAAACGAATCATGAATCAAACGAATTATATCAATTGATTTGAGCATGTATTTTAAAGCAATAGGGACGTTCACCTGGATTTACCTTAAATATTGCTGTAAACGATGTGAACGACATTGCGTTATATAATATCATACATTGGACAAAATTTGGGCTAAAAGAAGCAACTCATTTAATTGATCATTTATAGCAGAGTTTGGTAGGGAAATGAGGCCATTATGAGATTATGACAACGGGAACTAACATGTTCTCTAGTCAACATACTACTAAAAGAGAAAGCATTACAATGATTACATAGATTGACCGTTGAAGTTAAATAATGTTCGGGTGATTCATTTTCGTCTGTAAGTTCTTGAACTCCGTCCCTCTTTCTTGTCTCCATGTGAGATTCTGGTAACGTAAGTACAATCTCACTCTATGTTATGTTATATTTCGCAATATACGTCCTCTTCTGGCAAGTCTACTACGGTTTTTCATCTTTCGATTCCAGCAGAGTAAATACAGTGAAAATTGTAATAAATTGTTTGCACATAAAGAACAGTGTTTAACTTTCATATTTAAAAAATGATGAAACATAAAAAAGTGAATTTTTAAAGCTGAATATGAATAAAATTAAAATGACGCCATTTTCACTGTCTTTCCATTTTTTAGACCAGTAGCATTCGTGTAATCGTTAATCTGAAAAAAAAAACCCAATGATTAACTCTGGTCGAAAAATAAACCTCTAGTTTGTATCCAAAAAAATCTTCCTAATCTTCCATAATCTTGCCGATATCCAAGTTTGACGTCAAACATTCGAAGTGCTTGAAACGATATGGTTACTAATGTACCAGAGTTAGTTACAAAACGAAGTTATTTACGCGCCAAGCTATGTTCCATTAAATAATGTCAAATTACTGTTAATTCAATTATAGATCTTTCATTAACAAAATTCCATACCTTAAATAAAACTGACAATGATAAAGTTAGTTATGCAAAATGTTTAGTAATATTATTTTTGGTGAATACTATAACCGAAGATTTTTTTGCATTTCTCTAAAGAGCATAATAACACGCAGAAATAAATTCATTTCTCACTATGTTTAGCTGCTAGGGATGTGTGTAGATCGAAAAGGCTTTATAATGATCTAAAAATTATCTAATCAGAATTTCAGGTACTCGTTTTTTCTTATCCAGCCTGAAATTATAAATCGACAAATATTATTTATTCCATTCGCCACCATTGACATCACAAAGTTTTTCCGTACATTGAAAGCGCCAAAACAGTGGCTGAGATGTTCTGCTCTCAAAGCTGGCATACGGGAAGTGCTGGGTTCAAACCCCTGTCGCGCTCGTTGACGTAACCGTTCGGAATTTTCCGTGGTTTTCTTCGAACCTTGCCGTAAATACGGGTTAGGATCCCTTAGAAAGACCCCCACGGAGGGCACTCCCCCAGGGTCTATATCCCTCGTGTAGATAATCGGCCGTCATAAAATCAACCAACCATACATTGGAAGCATTGTTTTTTGGTAAAACTTTGCTTCATAATGAAAAAAAAACATACATTTAGCAACCGCTAATTTCAAAAGTCGTCTAATCTTCTGTAATCTGAATCGTCGTCCAGAATAACCTTCAAACATAAACGAAACATCCAACAATATAGTAAAAATGCCAACAGGCAGGTGACCGGAATACGGACAACTAGTCTAATGTCTTTTAAAAACCTTCCTGAAAGAAGGGAAGATAAGCAGAAAAAACTAAAAAGAAATGACGAATCAAAAAGAGCATCGAAAATTTACTTCAGCAAACAATTTTTATTGCAAAATGTAGCCTTTTGCGGTAGTAATAACGCATAAATGCACACATATCCTTAAGAATATTCTTTGGTTCCTCGCTTTTGAAACAGTGAATATTTCTATAAGTGAAATTGGCGATATATTAAAAAAATAATAAAATAAAAATAAAAGAATAGACAATATTCGCTGGTCTCAGTTCGAGGCTATAAAAATAATATGTTTGGTGAAAACAAACCGGCATATTTCCGTAGTAAATTTTTAAATGTCTAAAATTTAATTATTTTACAATATGTGTTTGAGTGGCAGACATTCACTAGAATTTAACTATTTGATCCCATATTCATAACAATAACTGCTATTTATATAATTTGCATTTGAATATAAAAATTTACTCCAAAAAGGATCTTGAATACACCAAAAAATACTATTATTGCTAATACCGCTCAAGCTGATCTCACGCTTATGCATTTTTGGCTTAAAATCACATTGCTTGGCGACAAAAGTAAAATCAAAACCGTAAATAAACAAATAACATGTAACTCATAAATGCAGTCATTTTTTAACCGACTTAAAAAAAGGAGGAGGTTATCAATTCGACCCTTATGTATGTATTATTCAATTACATCTGCTAGTTCCTCCTGTAAGATACATGATAGGGAAGTTATATAAAAAAAATTAACAGAAAGAAAAAAAAGGAAAAAAATTACTCATATTTTATTAAATCAAATTATCAGATGCATTTTTGTTAACCTGACGCAAACGATAAAACGCCAGATATTGACTTAATCTGAATTGCAATATCATGCATTGCAAATATTTTTAAGCATTACAAACATTCCTTTGGGGTTTAAATTAAATATTATGCCTCATGAAAACAGTTTTTTTTTTCTTTTTTTTGCTGGGAGGAGGGGGGGGGGATTTAAAATGAAATTAATAACAGAATTTTTCTTTTATTTTTCTATGTGTCTGCATTATTTTCTGATATAGCCGTTTCAATTCTTTCGCCAACGATAATGGTCGCCAAAAAATAACCTATGGTAACCTTATCGTTCAAAATAACAGAACTTTCCATCATAATTTTATAACTAATATACGTAAAACTATGTGTTATATACTAAAACCTTCCCTGAAAAATTATCTATCCAACAGTGCAAGTTCCATCAAATCCCATTCCGCAGAACTCGAGTTATAAAGGAACGGAACGAAAATTTCGTTTGTGTTTTATATATATAGTAGACAGATAATCAAGAAATGTACTATAATAAAATGTATATATATATAACATGTAATTATAACTTTCTTTTTAAAATTGGCATGTTGTTTAAATCTACAAAAGAGTTAAAATGATTGGCTGAAGGCAGAGTGGACTAGCGATATGACTAGACATTGAATGTTCTACAGCATGCAGAAATTACCTGAAACCAAAAAATAGGACTAACTGTATAATTCGTAGAGGTTTGCGCTTAAAGTAGAACAGAATGAAAGAAGAGAATTTATGATACAGATCTAGTGATTCAAAGACATTTAAAAAAAAAAAAAGGAAAATTTCTTCAAATCACTGTAATTTAATGAAAGATTGTTACATTTATTTCACTGTAGTATCAAATACTCTCAGAGCTACAAATTATACAATTGGTAATATGTTTCGTTTCAGGCAATTTCTGTAGGTTCCAGAAATTCTACGCTGTCGAATTTCCCTCTATTAAAAAAAGATACCTTTGTATGTGGATCAACGTTACTAATCTAACATTTCTGGACTTATGTTTTCTATTTTAATTAGGAAAAATCTCTTTTGAAGAATAATATAAGTTATATAAGTTCTTTTAAGCGTCAGA
This sequence comes from Maratus michaelseni, assembly GCA_963931845.1. NCBI lineage: Eukaryota > Metazoa > Arthropoda > Arachnida > Araneae > Salticidae > Maratus > Maratus michaelseni. The sequence goes on from OZ007593.1 coordinate 128,844,694, forward strand.
GTTGTTACTGGATGTACGTTTTTAGCTGTGATGTACATTTAAAAACATAACTAATTTTAGTATATTACGACGTGTGTAATTGGTATATATTATTAATTGGTATATATTATTGATGTGGACTAATTGGTATATATTATTGATGTGGACTAATTGGTATATAATATTGATGTGGACTAATTGGTATATATTATTGATGTGGACTAATTGGTATATATTATTGATGTAGACTAATTGGTATATATTATTGATGTAGACTAATTGGTATATATTATTGATGTTTACCATGGCAGGTTCAGTATTGAAAATGAAGTGTGTGCTATTTATAGTTAGCTTACAGGGATGCTCAAAATTATTCCGTTACATAACTAATTTTAGTATATTACGGACGGGTGTAATTGGTATATGTTATTGATTAGTATATATTATTGATGTTGACTAATTGTTGACTAATTTAACTATGAATCATAACGTCTGGATGTACGTTTTCTGCTGTGATATACATTTAGTATATTACGACGTGTGTAGATCATATACAGGGTTGCTCGAAAAAATTCGCATACATTACTGGCTGTGGAGGAAATCTATATTTACTGCGTTGTGTTATTTTTAAATGTTTATTTAGATATCTTATTTCATTGAATGATCAAAAATGAAATTTCTTAACATTATTTCGATAGTCTTGGAAAGTGTTTAATCCTCTATGCCATGATACATGATTTTTTGCTCTTGTTTCTTCTACGCTTATTTTAATTTTTTACACAAAAGACAATTAATGTTTTACGTCAAATAATACTGGAAAATTTTACACCTATTATAGATTAAGGGAAACAAGTCCAACAAATTTGATGTTACTCCGAAAAAAATGTGAAATTTAAGTGTACTTGAGTACGTGGTTAACCCCTTGAAGGACACCGGTATATTATATATACCACTTAATTTTAATCCCAAAATGTCACAACGACACCAGAATTTTATAATCAAGTTTTGAATTTACAAGGTACACGAGGAAAAGCTTTCACTTATTTTAAAATAAATTCGTTCGCGAATTCTGGTGTCAATCTATCATTTCAATATTTTAGCTACAAAAGTGCTTTGCCCCTGAAGGGGTTAAGCATACAACGCTTTTTTTTAGTCACGGAAGTTATTGAGAACACACGCCTTAGTTTATTCATTTTAAGAAATGTAAGATGCTTCAGGTCATAAACTTTTAAAGAAGGAGTGCAGAATCCGGAATGAAAAATTTTACTTCAGAAAAAATTAATGTACAAACGAAAGTCAGTTCGTCGTCAATAGAAAAAAAACTAAGCAGATTTTCAACTTTTTATATTAAGCAGGATTTAGTAATGTTTAGAAAGATGTTGCTGCATATTTTTTAATGTCTCCATTTTAAAAATTCTAGAAATATAATGTAAAACAATTAATAAGTTCAAATTTTAACACAGCTATTTCATCCTAGATATTTAATGTCGCAAAACAGATGCATTATTATAATAATATAAAATAAATGCAATTGGTGAAGGAAAACTTATTTTATCGTTCTGTGATTTTTGATAATTTCAGGAAATGTCTTCAGATCATGAAATTGCATATTGTACTCTAGATAGTCTTCTTATTTTTTCCTTAACTTCTTTCTAAGTTAATTAACAATTAAATTAATTTAAAACACATCAGAGTAATATTATTTAACTAGTATACAGTAGCTACTTCAAAACTTTCTTCCTTACTATTTTACTATATTAATTTAAATATTACTAACACACGTTAACAATTATTAATATGAAGTTTAGAGCATTTTTAAAATTTAATATAGATTTACAATGATCATTTTTAAAATAGAAAATACCTGTTGAATGGTCAAAGCCAACAGTGGACAAACGAATACACACATGTATTCACATTAACAAAACAAACATAAAATTTGGTTTACTTCGATCAGATAGAAATTAAATAGAACAGTGTTATTTACAAATAAAGTTTCACAAACTTAAGAACTTATCATAAAACGGCTCACATTTAATTTCTCGTTGGAAAAAGTAGACGCAGATTCCATACCTTTTGCCACGAGTAGTATTTTTACAAAGCGCTTACATTTATTTGGTTTATGCTGCGAGTTTCCGTTGTCCTATATTATATTAGGGAAACTTACTTTTTTAGTACTTACATAACAATTTAACACTTCATATAGCAACAATTTTGAAGGTACTATAAAAGATTATGTTGAAGCGGACGTAGGACAACACATTCAATTTAATGCAATTCGACACCGGATATTGAATATAAGAGAAAAACATGAAATATTTTTAAATATCTTTTATTGCGGCATGTATGCTTGTGTACAGTAATATTTGAGTGTAGACATATCTTACTATACCACACATCAGTGGTGTATAGTAAGATATGTACAATCCCTGTTTGAATCTGGGAATGCTATGAAAGCTATCTGCAGAAGAACTCTCCGCATGTTCAAAACATACATACTGCTCATTCTTTATATGATAAAAATTATGAGTCTTTAAAAAAATATATTACAAATTATATTTACAAAGCCATCCATGACTTTAAATCGCATAGCACGAATTGTCGAAACTTTAATTTAATTTTATTTTACAACGCTATAAATAATCGTTTTCATTTCCCTTGTTTAAAAGAAATACATAAATGCAACGTGATTTTAAAATATCGGAGTAGATTCTAGTTCATATTTTTTTACTATATTTACACAAACTATCTAAGTAAATATGACTGACAAAGATACAACCAAACTATCAGAATTAGTATTATGAACGATGTGTTTGCACAATACCACGGTTTTCAATCAACACCTGAGAAAATCCCGAAACAAGAATAAAAATCTCGTCAAAAAAATCCTTTTGTACATTCTCGGACATTCAAAACGAAACAACACTGCATTATATACCACACGAATGCTTTGATTAAAAGTGCTGTTTTATCAAACTATTCTTCTTTAGTATATAACATAACAAGTAAAGTCGAGACTATAAGATTAGAAATTGCGGATCTTCATTAAAGTTTATTACTTTAAGCATCATAAAGTCTGGCTCTTGTTCTCAATGTTAAAAATATGTTTTCTTTGCATTGTTTTTAGGTAGATTTCGTAAGAAATACTACCTATTACATTCTCACCTAAGTTGGAAATTTTGAAAAATTTTTGCAGATCTACGCCGATCAGGACTCCTAGAACCCAAAACCACCCCCAGTTCAAAAGTTTATCTATCTATCTATCTATCTATCTATCTATCTATCTATGTCACTTTTTTCTGACCACGATAACTGGAAAAATTCTGCATAAATCTCTTCCAAACTTAATTAACAACTTCGGTAACTGAACACGGCACCTTCATCCACACCGCTGCAAGTTATAATTAGTGACGTTTAGATGAAACCGGACGCATTAGACTATTCAGACGGACCGCACAGGGAATGTATCAACTGATGAGGCCGCAAACACGCCAGAAACCCTCGGTACTTTCGCAAAAGGTTAGAATTCCAGGCGTGGACGACAGTTCTCCTTCAAACCTCAAGGGTCAATTAAGGGTCATAAATTCTCGGTCAAGTTCGTTAATGGGCAAAATCGAACCGAGGGGGGGGGGGGGGCTTTTTGTGAAAACAGAAAAACCCTCATAATTTCTTTATTATTATACGTATCGAATCCGTTTAAAGTTATTATTACTTCTAGGAAAAGGGACGAAAATTTATGTATGACAGATTTTTGATATAATTAAAAATGGCCCCAAGGGGGGGGGAAAGGGGGGGGGTTTAGAAGAAAAAAAATCATAGCTTCGTCAATTCACAAGATATCAAATTCGCGTAAATTTATTATTAATCCTCTTAGTATTATCTAAAACTTTTATATTGACAAGTTTTTTATAGGACCAACCGTTATAGCAAAAAAAAATTAAAAACAAAAAAAATCCCTGCCGGCTCCGCCTGCAAACAAGTTATTTTTCGAAGTAGGCGGCGGTTCCAACTCCCGCATCTTTTCGAAACTGATATATGAAATCAAGGGGCATAAAATCTCGGTCAAGTTCGTTAATGGGCAAAATCGAACCAGGGGGGGATGGGGGGGCTTTTTGTGAAAACAGAAAAAAAACCCATAATTTCTTAATTATGATACGTATCGAATCCGTTTAAAGTTATTATTACTTCTAGGAACAGGGCCGAAAATTTATGTATGACAGATTTTTGATATAATTAAAAATTGCCTTAAGGGGAGGAAGGGGGTTTTAGAAGAAAAAAATTCATAACTTCGTCAATTCCCAAGATTTCAAATCCGCTTAAATTTATTATACTCCTCTTAATATTATCTAAAACTTTTATATTGACATGTTTTTTATAGGACCAACTCTTACAGCAAAAAAAAAAAAAAAAAAAAAAATCGTTGCTGGCTCCGCCTGCAAACAAGTTTGTGTTCGAAGTAGATGGTTTCAACTGCAGCATCACCGCAAAAAGGTCATTTCTTCCGCAATTCCCGACAAACAGGCGCCCCACGGTCTGCGTCTTCGAAATCTACCTGTGCCTGTAGGCCGAGCCGTCAGGGATTTTTTTTTTCAGATGTACTTATGTTATTAAAAGTTTTCTCTGATATGTAATAAACTTTTATATTCTTAATTAAGATACAAATTTCTTTGCATTCTAAACACAACGTGCATTTGTTAAGCGCTGTTGCAAAATAAATTCCTTATTCCATTCATACAACCATTGTTACAATATCTAGAATTAAATGTGAATATAATTGTTTCAATCTATTTTCAGGGAGTTGTTTACTCTATTATTAAAATTTCGTAATGTACATTTTTTGTTACTTTTTTTATAGGATAAGAATAAGTATTTAGTAGGTTTTGTTCAGAGCTGTTTGTAATACACGTTTCAACATTTTCTTCTTTTTTTTTTACTATTTTGGACAAAATAATAAGCAATATAAATAATTTTAAGATAAACCTTGATTAAAAATATATTATTATTGAATACTCTTTGTAGATTAATTAGAGACACGAGTAGAAGAATGTGTTAAGAAACAAAAACTAAATTTCTAGAAATGGAAGTGAAATGGGACATTTTCTGGGTCGTATTAATATGCAATATAAATTATACTAGGATAAAACTTCATTAAAAAAGTATTATCATTGCATAGTCTTCTTCATAGATGAATTGAAGACATGAGTAAACGAAAGTTTATGCAATAAAAATTAAATTTGCTGAAAATGAATTGAAATGGAACATTACGTGGGACAAAGCAATCTGCAATATAAATTAAGATATTAAGATAAACCTTGATTAAAAATGTATTACTATTGTATATTGATCATTATACATCAATTGAAGGCACCAGTAGAAAAATGCATTTTATAACAAAAAACAATTCCAGAAATTGAAGTGAAATGCATATTATTGTAATTTTGTATTCATTTTGTTCTTGATAGCATGTTTATAATATTAATGTAGGTGGTACTAGAATTTCTCAGAAAAAAATATTGTAAAGACTCTTCTGAATGTGGGGGTGTTCTAATTAACTACAGGCCTTTTTAATGACGAACACAAGTTTAATAAGACGACGTAAAGTTGACATAAAGATGACAAGGACAACTACATCACACTACATGTAATAAACATAAAGGATTAATCATATTTTTCAATATTCATGACCGGTAACATCTGCGGCCATTTTCATAACTTAATTCTGGTTTCTCATATGACAGACGACGTTCTGTTCTTAGCCGCTGACATTCCAAATTCTACTGCCGCGCTCTTTTTTGTTTTTCCAGAAGGGGGCGCTACTAGAGCAAGAAAAGGCATGCGCAGTCCTCACAAATATTAACATTTATTTATTAAACATTAAAAATTACTGATATTATTTAAATTATTAATATAAATATAATAAACATTAAATATATAATATCTGATAACGAAAAGAATATTATGAATCTTTATTATGAATCTTACTCTTTTAGATTTACCATATGATAGATTAACTCATAATACCTCAATTCATAAAATAAAATAGTGTTTAGAAAAAAGGTTTAAGAAAGCAATGTAGTAGTCATGTCTTCATTTACAAGCAAGCCAGGCTACGGCGCAGAAAATTAGAAGTGTTCATTAAAAGTTTATGGCTTGAAGCGTTATCTACTTTGTTGAGAAAGTACATTCTACTTTTTGTTCCGGGGCAAATTATCGACAATAAAAAAAAATATTTTCTTTCCATTACTATGTTCGAGTAAACAAAAGAGGCTATTTTCTATTCTTTACTTTTGTTTTTTACGAAACTTCATAAATTTTACTTCCTTTAATTAAGATACAAATTTCTCATCAAGATTCAAGTTTTCTGAAGATTAAACGTGCATTAAAATAAATTTTCTACAGCCCCTTGAAAATATGAGGTTTTAGCCAAAAGAGATTATATGTCGCTAGCAAAATAGCTTTATATAAAAGAAGAGTGTATGAGAAATACTTTTCTTTTTCCATTGAAAAAAAATAAGTTACTGATATTTTGGAACAGTATTAAATCTTAAACAAAATGCACCCTGAATTCTCATATTTTTGAAAGCCTGTTGAAAAATTTAAATGTATTTAGAATTTAAATTATCTGCATTTATACTGAAAAAGAGTGTACAAGAAATTCTTTTCTTTTTTTTTACAAAAAATAGATCCTCTATCTTTGGACATTACAAATATAAACAAAACGCACTTCTAATACGTATATCTTTGCAAGTCAGTTGAATAGCATATGTGTTAAAAATTCAAATTATCTGTCTTATAGTAAAATAGAGAGCATGAGAATTATTTTTCGTTTTTCATTAAAATAAAACTGATCTTTGGAAATAGTATGTAATCTTAAATAAACGCACTTCGAATTCGCATAACTTTGTGAAATGTATATAGCTAAGTAATAATCAAACACTTAAATAACTGGCCTGGATGCAAAGATAATACTTATATTTATTGTTGGATGTGAAATCAAACCTTCCTCCGAGAATTTGCCTATCTTGGAAAACTAGTATTTGCAGACGCCAATAGCGCCATCTTGTAAGTTACATGAATACAAAAACAGTTTACGACATTCTCTTCCTTGTTAAAGAAAGATCAAAAATAGGTACAAAGTTGTTTACGAATCAATAGTTCAAAATAATAAATTAGTAGTCCTTAACAAAGTTCAAAATAATGAATTAACAGTTCCAGTTTAGAACTGGAGATGTGCAGGCTTTTTCTTTGGGCAATTTGAGATTATAATCTGTGATGTTTATGGATCCTGCATAACCAATTGTTGTGATAGTACAAGGAGGTTTGAAGGAGAACTGTCGTCCACGCCTGGAATTCTAACCTTTTGCGAAAGTACCGGGGGTTTCTGGCGTGTTTGTGGCCTTATCAGTTGGTACATCCCCTGTGCGGTCCGTCTGAATAGTCTAATGCGTCTGGTTTCATCTAAACGTCACTAATTATAACTTGCAGCGGTGTGGATGAAGGTGCCGTGTTCAGTTACTGAAGTTCTCGTGATCTTACACATCAAATTTTCCATTTAACGGTTTACGCTTCCAGCAACCCATCTTAGGCTCCGACTAAAATACGCACCCAAAATAGAGTGACTTCTTTATATTTGCTTCAGAGGGTCTCTTCTATCTCAGATTTTGGCTCCTAGTATCGCAAATTAGGTTCAACCGCGTACAGAGAGGAAGTACAAACATTGCAACGGCTGACGTTACACATGTTGATCTTGACGGAGTGTTTTCGAAGTGGAGAAAAAATCTGGGCAGCCTCTCTGTGAAAATTTCTACTTTAACTTTCTTCAATGCTGATTTCACGTTCGTAATGTTTGTTAATCTGCCAGAATTCGTTCGGATAGAACAGTGCCGTTCTTATATGGGTAATGCTATATAGTTGTAAAAAAGAAAGCTGGATCAGCATTAGAGATTCATTTCTATTGTTACTATTCTCTGATAAGCCAAACCTTGCAAAAAGATTGCGCAGAGGTCTTATTATTAAAGCCGATGCTGTGTTAAAAACGGAGATCTTTTGAAGCCACTTTATTGTGGCATAAACTTTTATCAGCAGCCAATGAACATTTAGAGGACCCTTATTGTCAGTATGGATTATTTCTCAAGACTTGTCAAGCGTGAGCAAGAGTGTAGAAGGTGCTAAGGAATTTTTGGCACACAAAACAATTACGTACTTTGCCTTCTAAGTCACGATAAATACCAGACATACAGACATATGAAGGAGCTAGATATTTAATTGCTGATATTCCTTGATGAGCATTATCATGTTCACCCACAAAAAATTCTCGAAATTCCGCAGGGACGAAAACACTTGAACCTCGAAGAAGGATATTTTCTTCTACTGTAAGTTAATTTCGATGAACGCCAAAAGGCTTGTACATCCCCTAATACCTCTTTTGAAAATCCATCTTGAATTTAATATCGTAGACGATTCAGTGCAGGACATTTCTCTATCTCCCTTTCGATTATGTATATTGCCAGTGAACTATAATCCAACTACCGGATTTGTAAGTTAGACTCAAATTGCATTATAGGATCCACATATTTTAGCTTTAGTAACAGTCTAATGCAGGCATCAGCATTTCCCCATTATAGTTTCTTACGATACATAATATTATAGGCACATGCCGATAAGGTGAAAGCCCATCCCTGAATATTCGAGTTGTAGCAACAAACGATACTTTTTTATCGTAATTTATTAACGGACCATGGTCAGTTATTGATGGATATTTACGTCTTAAAAGATATTTCCTGAAACGGGGCAATCCCAAAACTAAGGCAAATATTTCCTTTTCCTTGACTGTTATTGTTTTTTCTAAGGGAGCGAGAAGCAAACTGTATTGGTTGATCACCATTTGGAATCTTGTTTGACAACAGCATCAAGACCATAAGGACTTGCATCCCAAACGAGAATAACTTGCTTATCCTTGTCAAACCGCATTAGTAAAGGAGAGCTCTTTAAATCATCTTTAGATTTCTGAAAATCTTCCGTTTGTGGTAATTCCCATTTCCATGGCTGCTTACTTCCTAATAACGTATATAATAATGATAACAAAGTAGCCATATTTAGTAACAATTAAGCATAATATGTTGTTAATCTAATAAATGAACGCAGCTCAACCACATTAGCTGAATCATGAACATCTCTAATTGCCTTAAACATGGATTCAGCTAGGTTAAATCCATCCTTGTCTATCCGATGAACCAGTTATTCTAAAGATGATTTAAAGAACTTACATTTTTCAGTATGTAATTTTAAACCTTCTGCTAGTAGGTGGTTAAGAGCGTCATGCATATTATGTAAATGCTTTATTTTTATTTTTATCCGTTAACAATAAATCATCTATATTCTTAGAAATTCCATTTATACCTTGCAAAATTTTTTACATCTTCCAAATTACATATTTAGCTTAATAAATTTTAATCTCAAAACTCGATTGGTAAGTATAGAGAGCCAATATTCCTTAATCGCGATCAAAACCCAGGTCGTTGGAAAAATCAACCAGTGTAGTGGCCAAGGCTCCGCGCAATCCGAATTCACATATCTTTGCAAACCTGTTTAAGAACATATATATTATTAAGTTTAATTTAAATAAGCTGCATTATATGTATGATTATTATTATTGTATTTAAAATATTTCATACATGTAGAAAACATTTATTATTGTTTTTGAATTTTTCAGAACAATTTATTTTTGAACTAAGGTATTTTAAGAATTTATTTCCGATTATTTACGTTTCTGATAATTTCGGTACAAATAAAACTTGCTATAAAAACCACGGTTGAAGCTCAAAATTTTACATTAATAGATTTATTCAAAATTTAGGGAATGATAGTGTCGAAAGGACCTTGAAACCTTAATCTGCATATCATGAAATATATGAAGCTCAACTATTGTTTTTTCTCACTTAAAAGAAATTAGATCACCGAACTTTATAAAAAGTGTCCAATATTAAACAAAACACACAATTATCATATCATAAATATTGCTCAAATACGCATATATGAATATCTTCTACAACAAAGGCATATATAACAAAACGTCACTATTTAATAAGGTAAAAGAAGATATCTAAATAAACAATTTAAAAAACTCATAATACAGTTAAACACCTGATTTCAAAAATTAGCTCTCACAATCGATAAGATATTCGAATTCTTTTGAGCATCCTTGTATATTTTCTATAGATTTGTATTAAATCCATATGGTTTACTAAAATTGAATTCAGCTATAAAACGCAAAACACATTCTGAAATTTATTTTCAATATTTACCGCCCATATATTGTAACTTGAAATATTTTGAACAGGCCTGCATACGATCTACAAATTTTTATACACAACGACATATTAAAATAAAATTTAGATCAGATTGGAAATACATAACATAACTAAAATCTCACTTCAAGAAGTTACCATCCATAAAAGGTAATATATATAAAAAGGTAATTTTTGCGTAGCTCTGTATATGAATTTATTTATGTACAAACATATCATAGCACATACTAACTAAATATAGTTAAGCTGGAAAATGCATGATACATTAAAAATCACCTGCAAGAAATTCCCACACATAGACAGTAATGCTTACGAATTTTATTGCGTATCCCTGTATATAAGCTATAGAATTTATACCCACCACGTAAGCAATTCACGCTTATAGACAGTAATATTCACACATTTTTTGTGCGTCCGTGTATGTGAGCTATAAAATTTATACAGATTAAAATTTATACCCCTTAATGTATTAAAATTTGGTTAAGATTTTAAACGCATACTGCATTTGAAAACGAGCTTCTGTAAATTATCGCTCATAGACAGTACTGTAACCGAATTTTTTTTGTGTCCCTGTAAATAAATAAATAAATAGTATGCATGCCACATTCTACAGTAAGCGTCTTGTAGTGCACCTCAGCAATGCGCACCAATTTCGTTATGTTTGAGATATTGTAACATTTAAAAAATACATTCCAAGAATTTTTTTCATAGGCCATAATGTAACAGAATTCTTTTGTGTTTCCCTGTAAATGAATGATAAATGCTATGCACCTCAGTTTCTAGAAAAAGAATGTTGTATTGCACCTGATTAATGTATATAAATTTTAGTATGTTTTATATGGTGTAATGTTATTAAAATATAGTGCAAACGACTTTTCTCCAAGTACCATAATATAACGGAACTATTTTGTGTGTCCCAGTAAACGAAATATAAATGCTACTGTTGAAGCAAGTGTTTCGCAATTATAAGTTTTATGTTTCATGTTTGTTCATTCTCTTTTGTAGTTTGGCAACAAGTCAATTTTAATTCTTTATGTAACTAAACAACTCAGCAAAACAAGGGTTCTGTTTATCTCGGCCTGCGAGAGGTCGTCTTTGTGTTTGTGAAAATAAAATGAGTATCTTCTGTAGTATCGAAGATATTCATTATGTAGTTTAAGATTCTATTTTAAATTGAGTTATACCGCATTGTAGAATTTTAAATCTATGAGAATATACTACAATATCTTCGAGAAAGACCCTTTAAAATAATTTACTAAAGAACAGCTACTAATTCCAGTTGCAATAGGAAATATTCCATGGTAAATATCAATAACATATATAATGCTCATGGTAATCAAGGTATATTTACGTGAGTTAGCTCAGGGATGGAAGGACGACAAGACATACAAACAGACAGACGGCCAGATAATCCGAAATCATAAACACTTTTCAACTATGTTGAAAAATATTAAAAAGATGCAAAAATAAATAAAAAGTATTATTTTGCTAGTCGGTGTAATTATCACTTACTACATAACTTTAAAACTTACATGAAATGTAAATCTATCTACATTCTAGAAAATAATAGAAACAGGGTGTGTATGCATTATGTAATCAGTTTTTTGCATTTTAATTGCAAATATCAAATTAAAAGACATACATAAATATATTTATTTATTTATTTAATAAGCTATAAACAAGAGAAAATATTTAACTTTTAATCACGGTTAATGATTGGGAATGTAAATACTGTGCACCTACATCAGACAAAGCATATTGCTGACATTTCGAATTTAGAAGACTTTCGACGTATATATGTCCCATTGCTGAATACCTTAAAATAGAAATTACCATATATTTGTTTCGAATAATTTTGGTTTCAGTCAATGTAATATTAATAAGTTTTAATTTAGTCATATACACTCTCTCTATATATGGAAATGGAAACTATGTAAATGAAAAATATCTATATTATTTGTTGCATTTTAATATTTTGGTGAAACCTAGAATGACAAAGTGTAAATATGAAAAAAAATAATCTACCATTCTATAATGAACGAATTAAGTTTTGTAATGTAAAATGTACGATATGTAATATGTAAATGTTTACGATATGTAATTTAATCTACCATTCTATAATGAACGAAATAAGTTTTGATAATGTAATATGTACGATATGCTCATATGTAAAATATACGATATTTTGAAAATAATTAAGATTTGGTAAGTTACAAGTTGATTGAATAGATATTGAGAAAAGTACGCTCGTAATTATTCAATAAAATATCATTTCAAATAATTAAAATTTATTTTGGTAGTGTTTATGTTTTAAAAAAATAAATATGAAAAGAGGGAATTAGTATGTATATTAAAAAGTGTCTAAAATAATAAATTTTAACTCGACCAGTCTATTGTATTTCATTTGCAAAAGCTTTAGTTACTTAAATCCATAATTTGCAAAAATCGTTATTCATAATACATTTTGTAAAATCAGCTTGTCTCCCGCTCTCTTTGTGTAGCATTCAGTGGTCATAGAGACAGATGACAAAGAGTGTCTACACGTACACAGTGAACATCAGTTCGATACACGGATGTTAAAATACTTCCATGTGCACATATGTACGTGTTGAAAATATCTGTGATGCAAAACGCCTTTCACATTGTTGCTTCTATATAGAGAAGGATATGACACCGGGTAATCCTTTTTTAAGACGAACATTGATGGGAAATTCTTTATGGATCAATGTAGTCATTGCTTGGTTGCCTCCCCAGATTGATCTTGTCTAGTTGTTAGCATTACTTTCTAGACGGAGTAAATTTGATTATCCGTTCTTGTATGAGCTATGATAATGAACCAGAATCCTCTGATGTTTGTAATTCGGTTTGTTTAAATGTTGCAGATTCATGAAATTATCCAAAATGGTAGATAAAACCAAGAAAAAAATCTTTGCCATTTCTTACGCACACCTTTGCAGGTTTTGTAGATTAACATCTGTAGAATCTGAAGAAAGAGAGTCATAATTTACTTTATCTCTTCCTTTGTTAAGCTAAGAAAATGGATTTCTTGTTTAATCAGAATATATATTTTGTAGAATTCGCTGAACAGAAATCTAAATAAACCGTTTAGATTTTGAAAATTTGTACTTCTCCAGTTGCTTAATATAAATATCAATTTCATAGAATGAATAAAGATTTAAACGATCTTTTATACCAAAAGTTTTGTTGTTCAGGTCATACTTACAACGTAGTTAAATACTTATAACATTTTTTTTACATACTTTAATGATGTTGAGGATTTATGAAATTGACTATTTTCACCTCTTTAAAATATTTAGCTAAAATTATATATTTTTTATTGGCAATTTTATGATGGAATGTGCATCAGAAATATACTATTAATTTATTTTAATTAGTATGTACTAATTTCAAGAAAAAACACCGCAAAATGAGTTTTTTTTTTTCAAATTTCTATGTGTATCACATTAAACAAAGTGTAAAATTCAACCATATACCGTAGAAATAACGAATAAAAATTTTAAAAAATCAAAATATTACCATTACTATATGAAACACCTGTACTGTTTTTTGTGCTAGCTTTTTAAAATTTGCAGGTGGATGCAAAAGTAGTGTGAACACTTACAAACTGTTATAATTTTTTTATTTGCATATCGCTCAACCGCAAGAAAATACTATATGTCACAGGAGAGGGAAAATAAAATTGGAATTTTTTTACCAGGTACTTAAACCATTGGAAAAGCCGGAGGGGGCTTTGAAATTTCTTGGTGGGGTTAATTCACAGTTTGTTGTTTCCCCTCTACTTTAATGATCTAAAATATAGACAGAACTAGAGTCAAATTCCTCCTGTCATAAAACTTTTTATTACAAAGTTTATAATTTTTTTTAATGCAATATAGATGAATATTAGATGAATATAGATGAATGGTATTGAACGATTCTGACATCTAGAGTTGATTTAAGAAGTTGATAGTTGGGGCTCAGCCCACCCAGCCCCCGGCTAGTTACGTACGTATTTTTTATGTAGGATAAAACTATAGTACTTACCTAAGCATACAACTGTAAAAACGCACATGAAAGAGTGAATTCTATAAGATTAAAGACGTAGAACAGATAGGAAGAATTCAATAAATGTATTCCCCTATGAGGCCTAGAAAGGGTTGAGTTTGTAAAAAAAAATCCTAGTAAGACATCCACATGGATTCAGGACACATAAACATACATTGAAGTAACAGTTGATAATTAACTTCCACTTATAGAAAGAAATCACCCGGTCCCAATTAATTTGTACTACAGTATTTATATGTGTACTACGTTTTATCACTCCATCTTTATCAAATTTCTTTATAAAAATCACTAATACTTATTCATTCTTTTAAGTCAGCAAAGTAAAATCTCTTCTTAACAAACACTTCACATAATACATTATGGCATTTGTGGAAATATAAAAAAATAGTATTACCTCAAACCACCAAATAAAAACAAATATTATCTTTTATAAAAAGAGCTCGATGATAAACTTAGATTTGTCTCAAAGAAAATGTAAGTTTCTCTGAGTATTACAAAACTAATAAAATTTTTCTTTTGAGTGAAACTTCATCAATAATTCAGCAACTCTATTTAGACCGGAATGACTTTATGTGACTGTAATTTTTAGTCGTTTCGGTAATCTAGAAGATTCACTGATTTAATTTATGTTGGTATAAATTGTTAGGAAATAAAACAAATTTTTTAAAAGATGAAAATTGTAAAAAAATAATACTTGACAAAATTTGACAAAAAAATTTGTCCATTTCCTTTGTTCATTTAGGTGAAAGTCACGATGCGTGCATGTTTAAATCCTTCAGAGGCTTGTTCCTCCAATTGGTTTAAAAGAAAATATTTTAATCTCAAATGACGAGGAGATCCACCAATTAGATCCTTTTCACGTGAATTATACCATAGGTTTTCTTTGTTGTTGTTAAGAGTTTTGTGAAATTCCAACCCTTAAATCGTTGGATAATATTAAATCTTATAAACTTAACACTTTATTAAGTAACAACTTTATGATAGACAAGACATATAGATTCGTATTAAATAATATATTTTTTTTTATCTTATGCAACAGTAAAAATCAAACTAAATTTTGGAAAGTTTGGTATTCCCTTTAATTCTTGAAGAACATGACGAAAAGGTCAAAAGCTCACAGATTTATGTTATTCACTTGTAAATAAGCAAAATAATTAATTTTGGCACACATTTTCTAAGAATAAATAAAAATAATCCTGAGTTCAACCTAACTCAATATTTGTTGATCGAAGCGACCATTGTATTAGACGAACATGCCCAATCCATTTGTTCATTTAGGTGGAAGTCACGATGCTTGCATATTTAAACACTTCAGAGGCTGGTTGCTCCACTTGGTTTAAATTGAAATATTTTGTGGATCCCCCAGTAGATCCCTTTTACATGAATTAATTACTCTTACAGCAGTAATTAAAAATTGTTTTAATTTGGTATTTAGAATGCGATGCCATCTATCCAGGTTTACACATTAGTAAATTTGCAAATTGAAATAATAAATTGCGATTTTGCTAAAATAATATTTTTTTCTCATTTCAGGCATTGACAGCCAGCTACAGTATAAGTAAAATCTGAATTATCTGGTGTCTATCGTATAAGTGTAGCAAGAATGTGAATTTTCTTCACGTTAAGTGATTTAATATGCCGTACATTCATGTCATGGAAGCATATTTTTGAAATAATAGCATATTTCTATGGGAAGAATGCGCTTGTCTAAGAGAAAAGTCCGTGTTTTTAAGGTCTGGAGATTCTGCTGCCGGGCTTTCGCCGAAATTATTTATCACAATGCAGTACATACTATTCTACACTTGCAAGAAACATTTAAATATTTCATCTTTGCGAATATTAAAGAACGAGACGTAAACATAATAAGTAGGTTAAAAAAAAACATAAACATACTAAATCAATTCTAACCGTTTTTCACAAAATATTGAAAGCCTCATATCACTTTATACATGCAATATCTTATAAAAATATACATGTAGCAAATGAAATGAAAAAAATATATATATATACAAAGCTTAAAAATTACAAAGAAGGCTTTTGAAGTCATATTTAAAATAAAAAAATAATTTTGACTCTAATTTAAGTAGAAATTCTATTGATTCTAGAATTCTATAATTGCCGAATAATATGTCAAAGCAAAACAAACTCACACAGTTATAGTTAGCGATTATTGGCGTTTTTCTATGGTGATAATTTGAAACGGATATCCTTTATATTTTGACATGAGTAATCTCATATTACGTGAAAGTGATTTGCGATTTTGCTAAGATGGTAAATTTTTTTCACATTTCAGACATTGATTTATTTGAAACTAGTATCTAATTTCAATGCTACACTCTTGACGCTGCACAATAGATACTACTCTAGTATCGAGTATCTTGTAATTTCTTGACGTATAACTTAAAATAACCTTTAAAAAATTACTTTTTGAAAAATAATGATTGTTGAGATATTAAATAGATAATCATAATAATATTCAAAATCTTAACCATTTTTCATATGTTTATTAAATATTATTTTTTAGTGTTATAATTGGAAGTTATACGTAAATAGGGGAAAATACAAAGTTAAAAAAGTATGGAAGCTTGAAAAGTACAAAGAAAAAAAAATGAAGTCGTATTGAAAAGAAACAATCGGGGTTGTCACTATTAGACCGGGAAGCGGCAACACAAACAATCACCTCATCGAGTACATGGCTGAAATTCCAGAATTAGTTAAAACTTGATTCGCATATTAAAACGCAATCGGTCTGCCAAGTCATATCTTGGTGCAAAACACCCGATAACCCAATTTTAGCGGTTAGATCGTAGGTTTACCATTGTGTGTTCCTGCTCCCAGTCCCCTATTTTTTTATACCTTTGGGTGCAGGAAAACACAATGGTAAACCTACGAGTCAACCGCTAAAATCGGGTTTTAAGGTGTTTTCCACCAAAGATATGACTTGGCAGACCGATTGCGTTTTAATATGCGAATCGAGTTTTAACTAAATCTGAAATTTCAGCCGTGAACTCGATGATGTGATTGTCTGTGCTGCCGCCACCCGGTCTATATTTAAAATAGATTTTTTTTTCAATACAGAATTCATAGAATGTCAAGTCGTATGTTCAAGCAAAATAACGCAGTTGCAAATGCTTGTAGTTACCTATTATTGTAGATTTGTTATTGTGTTTTGAAAAGGATATCTTCATTATTAACAGATTAGTGATGTAACAGTATAAAAACATGATCTACGATTACCCTAAAAAATGATTTTTCTCATATCAGATTAGGTATCTGCCCTAGTTCACTTTCAAGAAGTTTAAAAATAAAATATTCTCTAAGAAATCACGTTTAAAATAATTTAAGAGCGCGATATTAAATACATATTTATAAAAAAAAATTCCTTATAATTTTTCGCATAATGTTGATGAAATGTTACAGTGTTTCAGGTTATAGTGTAAAATATCTTATATAAATAGTGGTAGCAGACAAAAATACCCAAAATTAAAAAATATATAGATAAAATAAGTGAAGTAAAATTGATAACAAAGAGACAAAATTTAGATTTTTTTTAAATGAAAAGCATATTTAATGAAGAACTGGTTGATTACTTAACAATACGTTGAAGCAAGATAACTTTACAGGAAAAAACTGATAAATCGTAAAAACTTTTATTTCTATTTAACGTATAACCTTTACTTAACAAAATTTAAAACTAGTTTGGGAACAATTTTATTATATTTTGTAAAATTTTAAAAGTGTGTTCAACTTTGACTTTCAGGAATTCTGCCATTTTTTGAAAAAAAAAATAACCTTCGTGTAGTTGGAAAGTAGTTTCAGCTTTTTCAACAATGGAAATTGTAAGGATCATTTTTGATGGAAAAATGATACTTTCGGATAGCAGATTTAAAGAGAAGATATCTTTCACTTCCCTTGTGATTTTTTACAAAACTCGTTCAAGTGATCCCTTTGAAAACGAGATTTTTATTTTATTTCTCTTACTTTACATCAAAGATAAATTTGAGCAAAAGTTAATTTTTGAGGGCAATAAATGAAGGTAATATTAAACTTCTTTTGGTATATGATGTGTTTGTGATTAGTT
Source organism: Maratus michaelseni (assembly GCA_963931845.1). Lineage (NCBI taxonomy): Eukaryota > Metazoa > Arthropoda > Arachnida > Araneae > Salticidae > Maratus > Maratus michaelseni. Next base: position 128,863,126 of record OZ007593.1, read on the forward strand.
TAACATTTGATTAACTCCGTAACAAGCCAGTATTGTTTATATTGGTTTTAAACCCATTATTTAGACAATATTGTTTTCGTCTGAAATATTTCTAATGAAATAGGAATATTGGTTTATTGATTTTAAATTGGAAATTTTTACAATGAAATACCACTTTACAGAAATATTGTCTCTATATTTGAAATATATTCAATGGAACGCCAATATTGCACAAGTATTTTAAGACCATTAGTATCAAACTAATATTTGTTATCTTGGTAATAAACCGAATATTTTGCTAGTATTGCTTTCATAGAAAATGCGTTAAATGAAAACGAACTTTGATTAAAATATCGGTTTTCAAAAGGGAATATTTGTAATGAAATGACACTTTTACAAAAATATTGTTTTACATTCGAAATATTTTAAATGAAATATCAATGTTGCAGAAAAATTTTATTTACGTAGAAAACACTGGAAATTAATTCGAAAATATTTATTACAATTTCGGTTTAGTATTGTTACAATGTAAATTTACAGTGTTGACAGTGTTATATGCCAATATACAGGGTTATTCTAAATGATGGACCCGTTTTCAAAAAAATTATATTTATTAAAGTACAAATCCAAAATGAACAATCTTTATACCAATGAAAAGAGGAAGTTTTAACGTTTTTTTAAGACATTATAAATGTTCAATGTGTCCACCGTTTGCTGCACGGCAAACATTTACGCGATAGCCAAACTCGTCCCACACACGAGAACGCAAATGACTACTTCTTCTGGGGTTATGTTCAGGAAGCTGTGTACGTCCTGCCGCTATCAACAACTCTGAACGATCTGCAGAACCGTATCACTGCTGTCATGCACTCAGTAACAGCAGATACGTTTTCTCGTGTGCGGGGCGAGTTTGGCTATCGTGTAGATGTTTGCCGTGTATCAAACGGTGAACACATTGAACATTTATAATGTCGTAAAAAAAACTTTGAAAGTTCCTCTTTTCATTGATATAAAGATTGTTCATTTTGGATTTGTACTTTAATAAATAAATTTTTTTGAAAATGGGTCCATCATTTAGAATAACCCTGTATTCAATATTCGCTATGATGTAGTTAATATAAATATTTTAATTCTAATATTGTTACACAATCAGCCTTTGCAAAATATTGAAAAAAAAAAGAATGGAAGAAGAAGAAGAAATAAAGAAATTAGGCTGAACATTAGTGAAACTCAAAAAAACTCCTGATACTTGTATGAAAATTTAAAAAAAGTTTTTACTACTATTTAATTTAGCAAGAAAATTACCAACGTTTTATTTATTTATTTATTTATGTTGCTGTAACTGTAACTATTGAAATGTGATTCCTTTTCAATTTAATTACTAAAATATTAAAATAGAAACATTCCATTCGAAAATTACTTCAAATGGGAGTTCAAAAGAATTATTCATATTGAACGAAAACTCTTAAAGAACCTTTGCGAAAGCTAGATTCTGCTGCTAATTAGCATAGGATAAAAGAAAATGAAGCTATATTAATTTATTTTTGTACGTGTTGCTATTAAAATGAGTTTCATATTTAAATAAATGAATAACGTATTACAATATATGTCTAAAGCACTCGGTGAAAAGGATTGATTTCTAAACAGCAAAGTTAGTTATAAAAGTGTGAATGCGCATGCGTATAAAAAGAACAGACGAGAAACTCCACATAACGTCAAACACATTAAGTGGAATATTATTAGACTGTTGCAGACATTCGAGCGTAGTGAGAGTGATTTTTCGCGGCGCAGTGAAATGAAACAACATACAGACAACACATTTTGATATAAATTAGGAAAAATGGCGAAGGAGAATCATTTGAGTTTGTTGTAAGTGTGCAAAGGAGAAGCGATAAGCAAAAAATATGTTTATGATTGGTTCGCACACTACAATCCATGTGGAACTTCTTGTCATACATAATTGTTCTCAAAAATTCACCATACTCCTCGGATGTGGTGACTATGAATTTCCTTTATGTTTTTTGCCTCAAAAGAACACTGAAAATCACTCATTTTTTAGATGTACCAGCCATCCAACAAGAAGTGATATCAATGATTTGAACTATAGGGTGGTCATAAACTCTTTCCCTGATTACAAAAAAAAAAAAAAAAAAAAAAAAAAAAAAAAAAAAAAAACGAAATAAGCATTGAATGTTATACTGTAAAATTTTTATTATGAAAAAGTCATGTTCTTAAGTTTTTTTTAGTCCAGTCTCTACCGTATTTTGTGAGTTCCTTGATGACAAATTTTCTGGAAGATGGATCGGACGGGATGGACCAACTCTAGATTTTTTTATTTGGGGGTACATAAATTACAGAGTGTTTGCAACACCAGTAAAAGATATTCAAAAACCCATGGTCAGGATCACAGATGCTCTATCTAGTGTGACAGCACAAAATGTTGGGCAATATGTGGCGAGAAATGAAATACCGCCTTGGCATTCTCCGACCTATATAGAACAAATGCTTCTGTAATATTGGAATTTTATTGCAAATAGTTCCAATGTAAAACCAGTACAGTAGAGCGTCGATTATTCGTACCTCTCAGAACCAGGCTCAGTTCAAATATGCAAAAGTTCAGATAACTGGACAAATAAAAGTACGCAACACACAGACTGAAGCATTAAAGCAAATATGATTGAATAACTTTAGTAAAATATTGAATTATTGAATTTACAACGGAATAACCAACTGTTTATACTGTCACTATTCCCTACGTAGAAAAGTTTCGATTTTTTATTATATGGAAGGTATTCATTTTATTTTCATATTCATTATTTTTAAATTGTTATTTAAAGTGGCCTCTTCCTTTTAAACGTTACCATCGGACCCTAACTTCCGTGAAGCCAATTATCAGTTTTCTGTAACCATTTACAGATTATAAAGAGGACCATTTTAAATAAAGAAAGTGAGATGTTTGTGAGTCCTTACAGTAGAATAAACGAGGAAGTAGCATATTGTGTAGGATGCCATTTGTTCATGGGCGATTCCTGAAAATACATTTGTTTACTGGATAGAGTACTTGTTTTTTCGAGGGTTACATTATATAGAAGATTAATCCATTTCTATAGTGCCATTGGGAATTTTATTCTTTTACCCAGTAGTATTTCTCAAACATTAATTTGGATAGACAGTGTAACGTATCGAATGTATCGTAAGTACGAGAATCGTTATATTTGTCATATAATTTCAATTCTGTTGTCATTAATTTAAAGGATTTTAATTTTGCTCCATTTCTTTTGTTTAACAAAGAAAAATAGTTTTGTTTAAGGCACAAGTTTTACAAAAAAGGTTGATGGAAGTCCGGATAGATGGACGTTTGGTTAATTGGAGTTTGGATAATCGGCCCTCTACTGTATTTTTGTACAAATGACACATATTTCCAATAAAGCCAATTTTTAGCCAGTACTGTATTTCGATAATCTCTTTTTCGATAAATTTAATGCGCATACCATATTGGCCCTAGTGTATAACAAATAATGGTCTGTTATTAACAGATATTTTTAAAGACTTTCTTTTCAAAAACATGCCTTAAAGTGACGTTAAAGCAATTTTTGAATTAAATCAGTAAGATATTACAAAAAAACATCCCACTCGAAAATATGTTTTAGAATCTGAAAAATTAGCAGTTGCTTAAAGAAGTAAGTCCTGGTACTTATATGAAAAGACTGATAAAAAGAAAAAAGATCTCCTAGATAAATAATTTATGAAAGAAATTGTCAATTTTCTTTCAATCTTTCTGGCACATGCTGTGATTTTAATATTATTCCTATCAATTACAGGAATGGGAAGTATGCTCAGGGCTTTCATGCATTTTATATTTTAGTACCACTTTTATGAATAACTTTCTTTGAATTATTAAATCGCAGAATTTATGTGGTTAAATAAGGGAAGCAAAATTATTCATAAAAAGTGGCGCTAAAATATAAAAGCATTCAAGGATTGTGTATAATTCCCATCCATGTAATTATTAAAATAATAAAATGTAAAATTCCATTCTAAAATGTCTTTGGAATGTGAAATTTTATTTGTTATTTAACCTAAGTCACTCTTCATACTTAAATGAAAATATTTAGAAAACATCATTCTATTACTAATTAGTTAATTATGGAAGCAAATACTTTAAACATGATGATCGCAGAAACTTTAATGATGTTAATAAATACAGCAGATGCTTTAAGTGTTTTTTAAACAGATTATGTTACTGTATTGCGGTTCATGTTGAATTTAATTAAGAAACTACTTGAAAAACAAATTCTACCGAAATAAAGAAGCTAAAATAGCATATTTGCAATTTATTGTATAGAAGTAATTCTTAGTATTTAAAATTGAAATTAAATAGAGACGACACGATTTAAAGGAACTCTTTCTGAATGATGTAGGTTGAGGAAATTTTTCAATCTTTTTTGTACAAGTTATGGCATACGTGTACGTGAAACTCGTTTGCTTAATTTCAAATTCAATTCAATTTAATTTATGAAATGTCAAACAGAAAAGAGTCTACTCAGACATTTATATTTAATACAGAAAAATTACCGGAAATTTAACAAAAGTAACACTTAACATTTAATGTGGGTGTCCCTATTATGGCCATGCTAAAGTTAAAGAATTTTCACTGCCGTCATTTAAAATAATTCCAAAACGTTTTACTTTTTTTAACGTTCTGGGGTTAATGGACTTTCATAAAAAATATCATATTCCCCATGAAAATTGTTTTACTAGTCCAAAAAAACGGAAATCCAAAAGTCTACCAAGTGGCCATATCAAGATCATGTGTACATGATATAGCCACCATTGTTCCATGATTCACAAATCGTGATTTTCTTCAACTTAAAAATACTGTTTTTCTAAATTAAATAACTTTGGTGCAAAATAAAGAAACATGGTACTCAATAATTCTTTTTTTTTATTAAAAAGTGGATTTTAGACATGATTTTCATCAAAAATGAAGTTGTTAACAAAATTGACATTATAATTTTAGTTTTTATTTATGTTTTTATTTAGAAAAAATGTGAAATCCTTCTAAAGATTAACAAATTTGTTAAAACAAATTACCTATCGCAATTCAAACAAATAAAAATGTCTTTATCCTAGGCTTGCATCGTGCACTTGATATGGTCACCTGGATGCCCATATCAGGAGCAGGTCAGCTTTCACGAAAATTGTTTGATTTTGAACAACTCATTAAATATACACCATCAACGACAGCACCGATTGATAAAACATTAAAAACTGAAAAAAAATAGAAACGTGCATTAAAAAACGCACAGCACCGACAGCACCGATTGATAAAACATTAAAAACTGAAAAAAAAAATATTTTAGAAACGTGCATTAAAAAAAGGGACACTTACCAGATAAAAACAAGAAGAGACCACACCAAAAACATAAAATGGAAAATTTACGTCAAATTCAACAAATACACCGCCCCCTGAATAATAGGTCTGCGCACTGACAAAAGTGGCGGCTGTCGCAGTCGGATTTTTTTTTCAGCGTTTGTACGGTCCCTCGAACTTTAACATCAATGATATATAAAAGTTTTCTTTGACTTATTTGATCTCAGAAAAACTAGGCGAAGAAAACTATTAGAAATTATTGGTGTTAAAGTTCGAGGGATCGTTCAAACGCTGAAAAAAAAAGCCTGCGACAGCCGCCATTTTTCTCAGTGCGCAGGCCTAGTATTCAGGGGACGGTGATAAATAGCTGAATAGTGAGTGTTCACATGATACACTAGGAGGCTCCTTCACGGTATGCTGAAGCCATCTAGCGAATCTTTCGCTTAGTTAACGTATAATAGAGGAATGGACATATCAGGAAAATGCCCTTATCAGGAACACCTACTTTATATGAAATTATTTAGAGAAATTCGGAAATTCCATTTTCTCATTTTTGAATTTCTAAAATTATACCTTTATTTATTCATTTTTGTTTAAACCTTGCTTTGTCTGTTTGTGTATATTAAAAAATCTGTTAGAGGATAGGAAAGCAATTTGTTAGAAGACAATCAATAGTGACTGTAATGCTGAATAATTTTAAGTTGTTTAACACTAGAACTACCATGAGCCGTCATTTTGACGTTTACCAAATGAATATATTCCGATTCGAACCAGAAATTTCTTTTAAAAATAAATTAAACACAAAACTCACAGAAATACGTTAAATGAATAAGTAAAATTGCCGGTAGTTCTAGTGTTAATATAGTTATTAAAACAATTACTATAAATTATTTTAATAGCATATTTTAGCACTTTAATACAAGTTTCAGATAAAAAATATCAGTGTAACACGAAAAAATATAATTAAATATTTCATACACATATACTTGATTATTTAGTGCCAGCAGCGTTTGCGTTCCAAAATTTCAAAACATTCACGGCAATGTGAAAGAAACATTTGAAACATATAAAATAACATAGATTTACGAGCATAAACATACATTTGCACTATGAGCATAAAACTTCCCACTATGTGGCCATAAAATAAATATACCCTGAATTTTATAAAACTGAAAGTTAAAAATAGGTCTTATCTACCTTTGTCCTTTAACATCTAAAGATAGTAACAGTATTTTACAAATTAAAAAATATCCACACTGAATTTAGCTTCAACATTTTAATATAAACGTAAATGTTCTTTTATTTCGAATAAAATTAAATCTAAACGAGAAAAAAGTTTCTCATACTGCTCTGATTAAATCCAAACTAAATTTAAAGCTAATTTCATTCAAACATTCTTTTGTTATTAGTCTTTAAAGTGCTTCTTAAATAAAAAAAGGGTATCGTTACACCCATTTGAACAAATAAAGAAGATCTTCCATTCTTGTCTAGATTTATTCAGTTTCTTTTATTTCGATTGTTCATTTTGTGTTTCAAATGGAGCAAAAAAAAAAATATTATTAAACTAGAATACTAAAATTATCGAAAGTTTGAAAAACAATTGAAAACTTTTTTAATCATTATCTAATTTAGAGAATATACTCAGCACATTTATATTTTAAAACTTTTTAATTATCCCCAATTCTTTAAAAAGAGCAATAATACATGTAAATTCGTAGAAATAAAAGTAAAAAAGAAACCCCCCATACTATGCCGCAAAACATAGTATATAAATGTGACTGGTACCAACCGATAATAATAATGTATACTAATTAATGCTATATTTAAATTATGCTTCGAAGGTTGTCTATCTATTGAAATTGTACCAAACTCGGAAATTTTCAATACGAACAAAGTGTGACACCTTATCTGTATTCTTCGGTGAATGTTATATTCGGATGTCAGACGAGAAGTCATTAAGATCTAATAGTTACGAAACATGCCGATTTAAAGATTGTAACCTCCAAATATTAATATCATCGTAAAACTCATAAATTACTTTGCAAATGACGATTATATTTTTCATATTTTTCAATTACAATTCATATATGAAATAATATATATTTTGTAAAAAAATATTCGAAAAAAAAATACGAATTATAACCTATGATTTTTTTAAAACAGAGATCGATTACTAGAATCTTCAAAAGTGCGAATCCAAAATTACAGCTCATTCCGCTAAGTACGGGGTGTTCAAAAGAAATGTATTTGTTACGGTGAAATCCCTAAGTTTGGCCACTTTCCGAATTGGCCGGCTATTGCACACTTGAGAAATAGTTCTGGTCAAAGACCGATCTATATGAAATGTACATCGCCGGCCATTTTCCGAAGTGGAAATCCCTGGAAAAAATTCGAAGCGCTGATGCAAAGCTGTCTGATAAGGTAGAACGATCATGTGGTAGGTGACACGTGTATGTAGTAGAAAGGAAGGTGCGAAGAACCTTCCTATAACCTATATATATATAACGCTAAAATATGTTTTAGGTTTTTTCTATTTTGCCGATGGCAACGAGTGGCTTTTTTTCATTAACTTGCGAATATTAAGAAAAGTATTTGGAGTATCGACTCACACATATGTACAAAAATTTTCCGGATCCGAAAATCCATTTTTTGTAAAAAATCAAGAGATACTTTTTCTTAATTTTTGCAAAAAAACTAGCTACTTTGTGAAAAGGAAAGAAGTCAAACCAAAAAACGAGCCATTTTGTTTCTGTTTCAAAAGTTACCGATATTTGTTAATGTTAAAGCTCCATTGTTGTAACTTATGCATTTTAATCTCATTGTTGACCGCATCGTTATGACGTCAAGGTTAAAGATGCACACATTTGTTATTTACGATATAGATTGACTTTTAGAAGATTTACTTCTTACGTACATAACAACCACGTCCCCTGGTGGAGAAAGGCGGAAGTAATTTATTTTTGCAGTGCGTGTGCAGCACACCTGCTGTACGGCACCGTATGCAGCGGTGACCGTTCCGGAGGTTTGTTCGGAACGAGGTTTGTTTACAACAAAATGAGCCCCTTGCGGTGGAAAGTAGAACTAAAAGATGTTTTAAACATTCGAGATCCGTTTGGAAAAATCGACCAACGAAGAGCGTAGTATATATATAATATACAAGTTTAGATTTCAGACAAGTATAGATAAGTATTAGACAAGTATAGATACAAGTTTATATTCTGTTCTTTATCCTTATAATATTCTGTTTTATTTTGACTTTTGCTAAAGCATATAAACAATTTAAATAATTATAATAATACAGATTATAATGGTTCGGATTATATCCACTGAAAGAATGGACTGATCTTGGATTGTATCTTTCCTAATGTAGGAGATTTAAAATGTGATAAATATCTCATTTTGTAAGTTTTATGTTGCCATCCACTTGATGAATATATTTAGCACTAGTGTTGCCAGGTGTCCCGATTTATGCGGGACGTCCCTATTTTCATGCCCTCCAAGACCCGTCCCGCGGAATCCCTGCGCGTGACCCCAAATGTCCCCATTGTTCATGATGAATAAATTCTTCACCCAGAAAAAAATTTTGTTGAATCAACAAAAATTTGGTTGACCCAACAAAACTTTTTGTTTAAATATAGGTCAATGGAAATTTTGAATAAACAATTTTTTTTTCTTGCAATTCCACAAAAATATTTTGTATCGTCAACAAAAAATGTTTTGTTAATTCAAGTAAAATGGTTAAATTTTACTTGAATTTTGCTAAAACAACCAAAATGTACTCAACAAAACATGTTTTGTAGTTTTAATCAATTCCTTTTTCTGGGTGTTTTACATTTTTTTGTTAGTCTGTGTCGAGTGGTACGTAATGCAATAAAACCTGTAAAAACAGAACCTGCCTATAACGGAACATTTTTGTGATTACGCCGAAAGGAATACCGTATGAATCTACCTGATAAGACGGAATATTTTTTCACTCTCTAGCTATTCTGTTTTTACAAGTTTTACTGTACTTTGTTTAGGAAAACTTGTGAAAAAGGTATTTATATATAAAGTAATCCTGTGTGACACGTAAAATTCTCATACTCTCCGCGAAGCAATATCATACATTTATAACTACTCAATTGAAAATTTCTAAAACGGAATTTTGTTTCGGCCCCTAGCGATTCCGGTTTCACTGCTTTTACTGTATAATAGTATTGTGTTTATTTATTTTTTCTTAGAAAGTTAAACGTTCTAAAACAAAATCTCAAGTCACCATAGAAAGATTCCGTTTTAAAGAGATTTTCGTCTTAGCAGGTAAATTTGTATGGTATTCCTTCCGAAGTGACCATGATTATCTTCCGTTTGAATCAGTATTCCTTTATAGACAGGTTCCGTTTTCAAAAGATTTACGGTATTTTTATGGCTGTTTATATGGTCGCTGTTGACTGCAACAGCACCATCTGCGCAGGCACTGCAACAGTGCCATCTGCTTGATCGTGGTCCACCTCTACCCAATGGTGTATCGGTGTCTTGCACGTTCGCGTTCACCTGCTGTGTCGTCTTCCGCCCACAGCCGTTAAACGCTTCGTCCGTATGCAAAGCCATGATTTTTTCCTGGAGGGCTTTTTGTAGCTTATAAAGCGGTATGACAAATGCCTCAATGTACTTACTTAGTACTTATGTGGAAAAATAAAGCTGTGTTTTATCTTTAATGTCTCATTACATTTTTTGTCTTTCATACACACCTCTGTCTACAGTCACCAGGGGAAACTTATTTTCCGACTGCCCCTCGTAAAAACAGTTCCATCTGCCTCAAACTTATCTCTTATTCTAGGGATTGTAAGTGGCGTACGGGGATCTGTTTCAAACTCTCTCCTAAACAATCTCTGCACTTCATTGTTTTCGAACTTCCAATAACACTTGATGACCGATTTACACCGCTCAAATCTTGGTATGGATTCATCTATTATTTAAAGTTAGACTTAAATTTCAAAGATAAAGAAGAACATGACATTTATTAGCAAATAAATTGTGCATACATTTTTTAAACATCCTGTAGTTTCTATGCTTTAAAATCCCTCTGCATCGCATTTTGTTTTGCAACAGGTGCTCCAAACTATAAATCTGCATATTTCTTTATTTATTTTATCGGATGACTTACCGTTTGGTATCAGAAGGTAAAATGTAATAAAGACTCTAGTAAATAAGATATTCAAATTAGGTGCTGGTACTGAAAATTTTAAAGTTTGATAAAATTTTATTATGTAGACGTCCACGTATTTAATATTACTTAATAGAATTTATTGCTAATTCATTAATAACAATAATACTTTTTTAAGATTATTAGCGCAACAGTTATAGAGAGGGGTATCCTTTTTTTGCAATTGTATATTTTATTATAAAGGCTCCATTGTTTGAATTGAGTATAAAACAATAAGCAAAATTTGGTCATTTTGGATTATTTTCTAGCTTTATAAAGCTTCAGCATATTTAGGTCTCAATTACTAAAAACGCGTGACTTTTTTAATTTATTTCTGCTGTTTTTTTTTTGTTTGTTTCATTTTTTGCTTATTTTATACATATTGAATTATTTTGAAATAGTCCTGTAGTTCAATGAACTTTTTAATATGTATTTTGCTTAGATAGTACATTGGCGCAAGGTGTCGTAACAAATATATATTTTATCACATAATTTCTTCTTAAGCATATTTAATATATATATATATATATATATATATATATATATATATCGTGTAAATTCACTTTTGTTAAAAGAGCAATGTTTGTTTTAGATACATATAAAATATATGTTTTATTTTTTTAACTCATGATCTAACATCTGTGCACGAAATGATTAAGTTTAAGAACATGTAACAATCGTTCTGCTGTGTGAAGACAAAGTTTACAAATATAAATGAGAAATATTTACTAATTTAAAAAATTTAATAGAACTTAACACTTTATTACAGGTTTCAGCTACAATATCTCAAAATATGACGAAATAATCTTATTGGATATTTCTTACTCATATAATAGTGTTATTTTATGTATTTCGTTCTAAAATTTCAAAACATTTGAGGAAAAGACATAAAATAAAAATTGAATCTAAGTGTAAATCGGAATTCATGTGCAAACATATGGCATTTCTTATTGTGTGTTGTAAATATCTCATTAATTATATAGAAATGTGTATAATCTAATAAAAGAAATCGGAATTTACCAAAAGCTAAAAGTAAACCTTTTTAACCTTTATTTTTTAACACCTCCAGATGGAAACTGCATTTTACAGACTTTAAAATGTCTATTCAGATTGAAGTAAAAAAGCTTTATCCACTACTTTTTAATAAAAATGGAAATTTCCTTATATTCAAACAAAATTTTAAAAATTTTATCATAATGCACTGATTAAAATCAAACTAAATTTAAAGCAAATTTAATTGAAACATTCTTTTGTTATTCCTTTTTAAATTACTTATTAAACAAAAAAGGTATTATTGATCCAATATGTGCAAATAAAAGTGGTTCTGTCTAGAATTCTTACAAGTCTTTTACTTCTATTGTTCATTGTTGCTTTCAAATGAGACAAAATATGATTTAAATAGAATATTGAAAATACCAAAAAATAAGAAATACATTTCAAAAATATTTTAACATTATTTAATTTGGAAATGATTATCAATAAATTCATATTTTTAATTTGCAATCTGTTCCAAATAATTAAAGGAGAGCAGTGCATGTACATTTTTAATATTAAAAAAAATTACTCTAAAACACGGGTACTTGAATAAGAAAATTGTGTCTCTTCTTAGTATTTTCTCATCAAATAAATTAGTTTTATAGTAACTTTTAATTAATAGCTTTTACAATAACTGTTAAAAAGATCTAAATTGTAAAAAGCACAAGTACTGTTTATCTATATTTACTAATTGCTTCCATGACAAATAAATTCGACACACAAAATGTAAATAAAACTAGATTCATATAGAATATGCTATTCATATAGCATTAGTTACATATGTATTGATATAAAGTTTGTTAAGTTTGAATTGATCAGCTTTTATTCTTCAAGCTAATCGGAGAAAATATTTCTAAATTGTGTATGCGAAATTTATTAAATAGTTTCTCTTGACAACTGCAATGTATGAAATGCAGTGAAAGAGATTATATGTATCACAACAATTATATTTAAATGCGGGCGATTACTTTATCATTAATTATATTTAAGTATGTCATATATGTATACAATTCAACGTACTTTCTAAAACATATGTAGTTTCATGTTCTCATTGTTGAGTAAAGTTTTTTAGCAGTGTACTTTCAAATATTTTAAAAGTACTTTATAACATTTTACTCCAAGTTTCAAACAAAAAGAAATCAACATATGAAGTTACGATCTTAATAGATATTTTGAACTTATACTACTGATTTTTAGCTCCCTAGCGTATGACATCTGGAATGCTAAAATAATTGGAAAAGAGTGAATTATTGTTTAAAAAAGCACACAGTACATGAATATATATATATATATATATACAAGCATGAAGTATAAATTTCCTCCACAATAACAAAAATTCTAACATTGGGAAAAAATAAATAAATCCATAGAAAATTCTAAATTTTATAGAACTATATCAGATCCAAAAAATCTCAGACAGTACAACAGGCTACAAATAGTCCTTATCAACCTTTGTCCTTTAACATTTAATGATTAAAATTCCCTTCCGAAAGAAAAAATGTATGTGTAAAATTCAATGAAAAAGATCTAGCCTATAATTTATAAAATAAACGTAAATATTCTTTAGTTCGAATAACTTTAGAACATAAAAATGTTTCTAAAAATTAAAAGATTACTCGCAATACCAAATTTAAAGCTAATTTAATTGAAACATTCTTTTGTTATTAGGTTTTAATGTTATTCTTATAAAAAAAAAATTTTTTTCGTTTGAGGAATTAAATTACATCCTGTTTAGATTTATTCCAATTATTTTACTTATATTGTTCATTGTTCATTTCAAATGCGACAAAAAATTACTGAAATACAATTCTGAAAGTACCCAATTTTCGAAACACATTTCAAGAATTTTATAAACATTATTCAACTTAAATGGCATTCAATAAATTTTTCTTTAAAACTTGTATTAATTTCCGATTATTTAGAAAGATTGACATTCCAAGTACAGTTTTAGTATAAGGATGGACTACAATGCAAACAAAGGGTACTTTATAAAGAATAATGTCTCAGTTCTGCGTATTTTTTTGGCTTTTAACAGCTCCGACTATATAAATCTAAATTTTAAAATGTTCACATACTCTTTATAGTTTCTTTAGTATTTATTTGTATAAAAAATAATTTCTTAAATGTCTATAAAACTAGCACACAGAGTTATACACAAATTAGATAAATCCACCGTATGATACAGTTCTTTATATTTGACGTGTTCGTACATAATATTACTGAAATGCACATTCATATTTTTTAAAGGTAAAGGCAGTTATAAAAGGTTTGTTTAAGGTCTTTAATATGTAAAACGCATTAAAAGAGTTTATGTGTGTTGAAAATACTTTATTTTATTACTCGAGGGTTATATCTGAGAATGCCATGGACTCGATTTTGATAAAATTGAGCTATTTAAAGTACCAGTAATTTCGGGTTCTCATTACTTGTATATATTTTTAATGGAATCCTTTCAAATATCTTAACAGCTCTCTACAAAAATAATAGCTCTTTTTTTCAAAAAGTTTTATGCCTTTTACAAAAAGCTTGAAATCAAAATATCAATATACGATATTGATATTTTACTCCTTATGCGCATGACTTCTGGAATTTCAAAATATATGCCGAATGAGTGAAATTTAAAAACGCAGAAAATACTCGCATCTATGTAAGATTATGATCACAAAAATTCTAAAATTGACGCCATGAAAAGTTTTAGAAATCAAAATTTTTTAGCATTACTGTATGCCTTAACGTAAAACGAGGCATTATCAACCTTTCCCCTTTAGCATTTAAAGATGAAAACTGGATTCGACAAATTGAAAATATCTATACTTGTGTTGAATTCTTAAAAAAGGTTTATTCTCTATGTTTTAACATAAATTTAGTTAAAATAAAATGCAACTTAAATGAGAAAATATTTCACTGATTACAACCAAACTAAATTAGAAGCTAATTGAAGCATTCTTTTGTTATAAAGTTTTAAAGTGCTCCTTAAACTAAAAAAAAAAAAACTTTTCTTGTCTAGATTTACGACAATTCTTTCATTACTATTGTCATTCTTCATTTCAAATGGGAAAAATTATTCCAAAAGAATACTGAATGTACTAAAAAAACAACGCGTAGATAAAAAAATATTTGAAACGTTATTCAATTTGAGAAAAGGAATTTAAATTAAAAGAATAATACTTGACCTTGTACTTATTGTTTAAAAAAAGCATTAATACTTCTAAATTTTTAATTTGTTAAAGCCTTCACTGATAAAATACATACATAAAAATGTGCAACATGTACTATTTTTTCTAAGCTGCTATTATTTAAAACTCATTTTTGAAAAACACGCATACTCATTTTTTTTATATCATACTAGCTGGTCTGCCCGGCGTTGCCCGTGCCCGTGATAAAACCTTAAATGACCCCACAAAATTCTAATTTATATATTTAACCCGATTTTATATAAATGTATATTTTTAATAAACAAATCGCGAAAAAATACTGATAGTTAATGATAAAAATGCTCGTAAAAAAACATTTTCTTCTTTTTCACGTAGGATCGTTTCATAGTTTAAAAAAAAAATTAATGGTTGTCCGAACTCTCAGAAATTTTAGTCATTTATAAATATATCTGTTTCCAAGTATTCTATAAAATTATGTGAAAATATATGCATATTAAATGGTGAAAACGTTACCCGAAACCGAACGTGACCGCGCAGAAAGAACCCGTTATTATAGATTTTCGTCGAAAATTTCTCAGATTTTATTTTTATTTTTATTAATATTTCTTCTTGTCCGAAGGTTTCGAAATTGTTATACGTGATGTAAATATGGTCTACATGGATGCTCTAAAAAGATTGTGTTGAAATACGAACGTTTAGTAACTTTTAGCGTAAGAAAAAAATCGTCTAGTGAGGCGCGAAATGACCGGTATTTTTGAAAGGGTTAAAATTTGAATTTTTTAAAACTAATGATACAGTCGCGTAGAAGAATGTTTTGGCCTTAAAAGCATATGTTTGGTTTGTCTGTAGCTCTTAAAATTGCGCTCTTGAGGGGCGTTGCCGTAAGGATGAAAATATTCACCTGGGAATATGACCCTTTTTCAAAATGTTTTTCAAAGGGTTAACATCTTTTTTTTCGAATTGATTGCGGTATTTGAGACGTAAAAATGTGATCTTTCAGAATAAATTTTTATTTTTTTAATAAACCAAACGGTTTAGTCGATAGAAGTTGAAACAGAACTGCTAAATAAATGCATTCTTCATTCAAATGGTTCTTCATTCTTGTTTGCTGCCGTAAATCGGGTTCTGGGCATGTGCGAGTGCTGAAAGCCGGCTCTCAAAGAAAGAGATGAGTTATTGATCAGTTTTTAATTAATATTTTGGTTAATTGTTAAAATATTAAAATTCTGAATATCCGGTGCTTCAGGAGAGTCCTTCAACTATCTTCACCTAAATTTTCAGACTTCTAAGTGCTCTAGATTTCGCTAGTCATCGCTGACATACACACAGAGTAAAACTTTCTTTTATTAGTATAGATATCGAGCTTTCGTGTAAATTCGCTATTTTAAAATTTGCTTTTACAAATACGTCCGTAAAAAAATCACTGCTCTAAAAACAATAAAAAAACAAACAAACAGAACATGCACTTATTTTGTCAAGTTTTAATCTTACGGCGAATCTTATATTTTTCAAACTATTCAGAAAATATATTTCCGAATTAAATATTCACATTTATTTATGGAAATTTATGGAACAATTTCTATTGAAATTGAATCTATAATATGTAAAAGTGTTCATAGTGAGATTTCCTTCAACAACAATGGCATTTACAAATGTGCATGGTTATTGCATTTGAACATGCATATGCAATCTTTGATAATAGAGTTAAACAAAAGGCGAAAAAAAGGTAGGATTCAGATTCTTATATTTTGAAGTTTTCTCGGAGTTTTTGTTTTAACAGTGTACTTCCAAGTACTTAACAACACTTGATAACATTTTGTTACAAATTTTAGGCAAAAGCTACCCTTAGATATATGAGAAAAAATATTAGATATCCGTGTTATTTTATCTTCTGATGCGTGCGCATTCTGAAATAAAAAAAAATAAACTAAAAATGGGGAAAGTGTGAAAAAAATGTTTAAGAAATTTGCATAGCAAACTAAATTTACGAGTAAGAACATTGAAAGGCTCTAAATGCATAAAAATTCTAACTGTGGTAATTCCTGAATTTTATAGAACTATATCAGATTTTAAAATGTCTAACTGCATCACAAGCTAAAAATAGGCCCTATCAACCTTTGTCCTTTAATATTAAAGACAAAGTTGAATTCTACAAATTAAAAAATATCGGTGTTAAATTCGGTTAAAAAGAAATAGACTTTATATTTTCATATAAAAAGAAATTTTCTTCAGTTTCAACAGAATTCAATTTAAACGATAAAAATGTCTCTCATAATGTTCTGATTAATTCCAAACTAAATTTAAAGCTAATTTGATTGAAACATTCTTCTGTTATTAGATTTTAAAGTACTTCTTAAACGAAAAAGAGACATCGTTCCGCCCATTTAAGCAAATAAAAGAGGTCTTTTCTAGATGTACTCCATTTTTTTTCATTTTGTATCGTCCATTTTTCAATTGAAATGGGACAAAAAATGACTTAAACTAAATACTGAATGTTCGGAAAATACGAAACACAGTTTAGAACTTTTTTCAACAATAAATAAATTTAGAAATGATATTCAATAAATTATTATTTTCAAACTTCATTTATTTCAATTTGTTTAAAAATAGAAATACTACATATTCATTTTCAATATTAAGAAAACCTACATTATTAGAAATGAGTACACAAATACTTGCAATAAATATACAAGAGTACTGAAGTCTGACTTATGAAAAACATACACACAAATGATTTAGTATATATAAATTTCGTTTTTATGCAGCTTCGCTAGAGTACTAAACAGAAAAAGACTGATATAGTAATTTCTCGGAGCCAATACATTCGCTATGAGATATAGTTCGTTAAGATTTGCCATCACAAAATTTATTCTGCAAGCTATTCAGATTTAAAAAATAAAACACTCTTCACAGTTTAATAAACATTCACATTGATAAAACAGTTCTATTAAAGTTCATTTCTTTAAATCCACAATATGTAAAATGGGGTACTGTTAAAATAATTTTTCCGACAAGGTCATATTTAATTATGCATGTTTATTTATATTTTAGCGTGATGATATAGTTGTGCTAAAAAAACCGATGTAAGTTCTCAGTCGATGTAAGTTCTCATTTTTAGTAAATGGTATTAACAATGTACTTTCTAATACTTTAATAGCAGTTTATGATATTTAACTACACGTTTCAGACCAAAATTATTAACGTGCTAGGAAAAAGATGCACGTAATTCGTACATATACATATATACACACACACATACACACACGCATTAACTCCTCTATACATATATATAAATATATCTTACACACACACACACACACACATATATATATATATATATATAAACGCAGAAAATATTTTCTAAATTATAAGGAAAACAATAGTACTGAAAGTCACTTCCAGGGGAAACAGTGGTGTTGAAAGAGTAATACGTATGGTAAATGAATGCAGAATCGTCAAATGACATGAGGATGTCTATTGAAAATTACAAATTTAGTTCAACACGACAATCGTTCTCATGAACCAATTGTTGCACACAATACGCGACATTTTACACGAAAAATCGCGACATATCGGCATTGCTGACATGTATCTTTCCTTATTCTTTAATGTAGCCATATCAGGAGCATGCTTTCAATACTTAGTGCTTTTAAGATTATATCCATTACCAAAAGTCAAAAGTGTTGAGATCGGGCGATTTGGCATCCTCGCACTGCTGATAATACAACTATACGAATAAAACATGGACATGTATAAAGTAACTGCTGTAGATAGCCATCCTTTACATGGTAACTCTCTTCGGAACGTAAATATGGAAATATGTTCATCTTTCGTTGAAAAAAGCGCCAAACTTTTTTCTAGAGGTAAGTACTATTTTTTTTCTTTAGTTGTTGATATATAAATTTTGTTTGCAGATTTACCGCTAGAGTGCACAGAACACCTCACGTTATTTTATATCCGGCTTGTATATCAAGCTAGCCATCAAGATATCTACACCCTCTCTTAGTTTTGTTAATTTAATTGTTGCCAGTTTTATTGCGGGGATTCAGTATATTGTCACTGAATTCCCGTGAATGGTGGTTTCAGCTTCAGCTGCTCGTGTAAACAAACGAAATACAAAGAAAAGTGCCCAGTTAAACTGATGGCATTGAGATCACAGACTATTCACACTAACTGAATATTATACTCTTATTTAAAAAAATAATGCCACTCGAAAAACAAAGAAATCGACAATAAATTAATGGAGGCATTAGCCCCCGTTTCCCCATTTGTAATTAAATAATGAACGACCCAAAACTAATCAGAGAAGCGCCTTATCACAATGAACCTAATAACAAAATTTGAAGCAAATCGGATAATTCTGCATGAAAAACCCATTTATCTAAATAAGGAAGGGGATTAGATTCCCGTTCTCCCCTTTATACTTAACCAATGAACCTCCAAAACTAAGAGGGAAGTACCTTATCAGAATGAAAATATATACAAAATTTTAAGCAAATCGGATATTTCTATCAAAAGTTATCGCGTTACGTACATACATGCGTTCTTACATACGTACGTACGTACATACAGAAACTGCGGGTACATTAGCTCTCAGGATTTGATAGGCTGTGAGATAAAAAATAGTTTTTTTAATCATTTGATACAAGCGAAAATTTTAATACGGTATTTTTAACGCAATATATATATATATTCCCTATGGGCCTGACTATAATATTATAAAATATCGGAATACAGCGGAAGTTTAAATAAGCCTTATCAACTTTTCTCCTTTAATATTTGAAGACAGAAATTGCACTCAGCAAATTAATAAATAGCTATGCTTAATTTGAAGAAGATTTAGTCTCTCTACTTTAATATAAACGAAAATGTCCTTTCAATTTTAGTAAAATTTAATTTAAACGAGCAGACAGGTTCTTATAATGCACTGATTAATGCCAACCCAAATTTTAAACTAATTTAGTTGAAACATTCTTTTATCATTAAGTTTTAAGTGCTTTTAG
The DNA here is from genome assembly GCA_963931845.1 of Maratus michaelseni. Lineage (NCBI taxonomy): Eukaryota > Metazoa > Arthropoda > Arachnida > Araneae > Salticidae > Maratus > Maratus michaelseni. Next base: position 128,882,854 of record OZ007593.1, read on the forward strand.
AACGAAAAAAAGGAAACGTTACAAATGCCCATACAAATAAAAGAGGTCTTGTCTAGATTTATTCCATTTCTTTTATTTCTATTATCAATTCTTCCTTTCAGATGGTGAAAAAATATTATTCAAATAGCATTCTGATAGTAAGAATCAAAATTCAAAAATATTTTAACCATTACTAAATTTTAGGAAATATATTCAGTATATTAGCATTTTAACTTAAACTTATTTCTATTGATAGAAATGAAGGATAATGAATGTACATTTTTAATAATATAAAGGAAGACTGCCTAGTTATAAATTGTAAGTAAAGTGTAAAATATTTAAAAATATATATGTTATCCTGAAGAAATAGTGACCAAAAATTCAATGTCACCTCGTAAACTCTTGAAAATATGACTTTATCTCAAAATAAGCCCTAGCATAATTTTTCACCATGCTCGAAACATAAGCCCTATCATAAAAATAACATCGTCTAATTATCCTAAAATATTCAGTTTCTAAAATATTATCCATTTGTTTAAAATGCATTCATGGTGAAGCATCTAAATAATGCGTGTTTAATTAAAAGTATGATTTTAAAGTCCAATTACAGAAAGCAGCCCGGAAAAATAATAATAATTTTATCTTATATTTGTTTTGATTTTAGAAGTAAATCTGCAAGTTTTCTTTAAACATGACATCATTTTTATTGAATGTAGCACATTGTGCTTTTGAAATTAACATCTCGATCTGAGAACCAGCTGAATTTTAAAAAAAAGAATGCAATTGCGCCTATCAATTCTCAAGTAAACATTTTTATGTTCAACAAACATGTTTTGCAGACAAGCATGCTAATTTAACAATATTGACATAATTATTAAAAATTATATTATTCTGCTACTCTTGCATGTACAATGCAAAAAAAAGTGTTGATTTTACATTATTTAATACTGGAATCCCAGCTTGCAGTATTATACCGTAAAAATAACAGCAATAAATAGTAAAATAAGCAGTAATACGCTGCTTCGCATGCGCGGCAGCGTATTACTGCTTATTTTACTGTATATTGCTGCTTAATTTACTGTTTATTACTGTTAATTTTACGGTATAATACTGCAAGCTGGGATTCCAGTATTAAATAATGTAAAATCAACACTTTTTTTTGCAGTGTATAAATTCTGAAAATGTTTATTGAGAATTGGTAGCATTCTAAAAACCGATATATTCTGGTTTGAGAAATTTTATTAATGCACTATAAAACTACTCGGAAACGTTTATGAAAATCAGTTGAAGCAAAAGAACTTTTTTTTTATAAATGCTTTATTAAATCTCAAAAATATATTGGTTTCTAAAAGTTTCTAAAGATAAAGAATGCATTTCGGAATCGAGGGTAACTAGTAAGGAGTTATTTGTATATTTTCGTTCGTGGTTATATTATACTTTCGTAGATTAAGAAACATTTGTTTTTTCTTACAGCGTAGTAAACTTTAAGAAAACATAATATAACCTCTTCTGAGTTATGCACGATTCAGAAAATGTGTTCATGTATCTTCTGAAATTGCTAGAACTAATAGATTATAAAAATTTAAAATAGTGTTTCTGAAACTTTTTTTTCTGCCGTTTTCAAAAAACAAAAAAAAAACTAAACATATTCGAGTACCTTTCGCAATGCATTACTCCGATTTCTAACACTAAATTTCAGCTTTTCGTACGGTATCAAATCCCAAGTAAAGATTTTCATGTTTGACAGGCTAACATGCTTAATTAACAACATGTAATTAATTTTAAAATTAATGCTATTTTGTTACTCTTCCACTTACAACTTCTGTTGTGTAGAAATGTTTATTTGAGAATTGATAGTATCCGAAAAACTAATCTATTGTGTTGTGAAAACTGATTTATACACAGTAAAATGTTTTCGGGAACGTTTCGTCTTTTCGTTTTTAACGGCCTGCAAAAAGACAATTTGTTTTGGAAATATTTCTTTAAATCTCGTATATTTATTGGTTTCTGTGGTTACTGGAGATACATGAACGCTTTTCGAAATCGTGGGTAAATCTGAGTATGTGTTGGTATATTTTCGTAAAGTTTTGATAGATCAAGAAATATTTCTCTTCTTAGGGTTTCGTTCATCTCACGAAACCCTATTACACCCGCTCCGTTGTCTGTCTGTCACAGAGCCATTCTCAAAAACTATATAACTTACAGAGTTGAAACTTTGTGTATATAGCTGAATAGAAGCTATAAAGAGTTCAAAATATTAAAATTTGAAAAATTCGTATTATTTTCATAAATAGAAATAAAAAACCAAAATTCTAACAGCTTTTTCCTGTTAAATTTAAACATTTTTCGTTATAGCAGATGCCAAAAATTAAAAATCCACAATGAAATTCTTTCTACAATAATTAATTTTCTATCAGACGATTTCCACGTGAAAAATGAAAATGAAATAAAAGGTTTCACCAACTGAAAAAAGATTAATATGAAATAAAAATGATTGACGTCATAGTGGTAATAAAACGGAAATTTTCAACGATTTCTCAATAATACAAGGAGTATGAGTATGTGTATGTACACAAAGCAGATTAATATCACGTCATTAGAGAATTAAAAAGAAAATCTGACGTCATATTGGAAGTTTAACGAATTTTTCAGATGTTTGAGAATAATACAAAGCGTGTATCAATAGGCGTAACAGAGAATAGTAAATATATGAGTTTGAGAAACATATTGAATCATGATAAAAATCCGATTATGGAAATATTCGCATATTTTAACATTTTGAAGGTGTACAACATGTTTAATTTGGAAATTATTTTTTTATATCGCATTTAGTCCGCGAGACAGATATTATTATGACAGAGTATAATAGCGGACTTCGCTTGTTTAGATATTCGAAAAATCGAAAAAATAGACCGGTAAATTTTTACTTTATAAAAAACATAACTTTTTTTTTTTTGCTAAATGAAATTTATTTGGATTTATTAAAGAAAGGATAAAGTGTTTTGAAAGGAATACTAAACGAAACCCTTTGAGCGATCTTCGATCACACTTACCCACTTGTTTTACAGTGCACTTTCAATTCTTAAAAATTCATTTGGAGTCGGACAATCAGAAATATGTGAATAGATTATGTTACGAGATTTACTGGCGCATTTCCATATCAAAACTTCTCCTTTATTACTCATGCATGTCGAAAATAATGATTCTGTAATTTTCTGAAATCTCCTGCTTTCTGATTGGTTCGTTTCCTAAGAATTTCTGAAGTTACAGGAAAAGTTTCTGTAACTGCGAGTACAAATCTTGCTTGCAGAACAGTTTCGTAAACGTTTCTTCTACTTAAGGAAAAATATCTGCAATAGTGTACAATGTAAACAATTGAGTAATAAAATATATTTAATCCAACAGTACCCAAAAGAAAAGATAAATTAGAAAATTGTAATAATTTTCGATAATAAAATATTTATGAAAATAAATCGGAAGTAATTGATTTTTTTTAATTTATCACTTAATCACATAAAATATAGGCCATAAATTGAAGTCTATGAAAGTTTAAAAAAAAAGTTATGTTTCTGAAAGGAAATGTATCTAGTTTAATATAAAAGGGAAAACGTTCAATGAGATTATATGAAACGACATAGATTTAAATAAAAAAGAACTTTTGAACACATGAATTAATAACCAATAAAATTTGTGACTACTTTGAGTGAAACATTTTTTCTGTTATTCGTTTCTAAAACGTTTCTATAACGGAAGTAAACGAAAGACAGAAATCGCTTCGGACGTTTAGGCAAATAGAAGAGGCTTTGTCTATATTTGTTCTACTTCTTTAATTGTGTTGACCTTTCCCAATTTCAAACGACAGTGGGGGGGAAATGTGAGAATTTATGTCATTTGCACTGAAAATTAATTTGTAAACATCTGTTACTTTGCTTCTTCTGTAGATTAAATCAGGATACATCGGTTTATCGGAAATAAGAATAAAGTCTTCTGATTTCATTTTTCTTATACTTTTCTCATTTGTAAAATTGAAAAATTTATATTTTTATACTTCAAAGATAAAACAAAAGGCTTAAAGTTATCAGTTCCAACAAGGATTTACAGGGCCAATTTTAATTTTTTGAATTATCTTCAGTTCATGCAAAGTACATAGTTCTAGTCAGTATAAAGGGTGAATTTGACGTAATCTATGCCAAATGAAAAAGGGGGATTATATAAGAGCCCATGGGGATCATAAAGCACCGTAGAAATCCTGTCCTACCTGTAAACCTTTTCAAATTATGGTGAGTAGAATAAAATGCGCCAAAAAATTGTCAAGTCTGGAAAAACCCAATTTGTTATGTTTCTGTTACATCTACACGTAAAATAACCACATATTTGCAAAGAACACAAAAACACCTATAATATAACACCATTCCCATCAGGATATCTTGATTTAATGGCAATCTACAGGCTCTGAAACATTGACAAATGCCAAAATCGAATTATCGCAAAACTTGTTAAGCGGCAATATCACAAACACCCTTTCAGTTACAATTGGTCAAATATACCAAAAACTTGTCCATTCTACCAGCTTTCCAATAAACCAAATAGGTGTTCTATTACAGGAGAAATTTAGCCTTTTATTCGAAATACATCACTAAAATCAGTGGGGATGGCATGCTAAATGCACATATTTGACAGAATTATGCCCATTAAAATCCATTTATAACGAGAAACGCATCATTCCAGACGCGGTTCAGCTTATATCTTTGACTTGGAGTGCTTGGCAAACGATTGACAGTTTCACACGTATTCCAATAGATCTGGTGATCTTGGTGGCCAAGTATTCGGCCACATACGACGAATTCATCGCGGATACTGCTCACTCAGGAAATCTCGAACTGTAGTTGAAAAATATGCAAGGGGCCCCATGGTGTTCAAAAATTATTACTGCTCATTGGTGTGCAGAGATGACAAGTAATCTTGGAACACCGCCCCCTGTATACAAGGCCTACGCGCTGACAGAAAAATGGCAGATATCGTAAGCGGATTTTTTTAAGCGTTTGTACGGTCCCCTGAGTTAGGACATCAGTACTTTCTTAAAGTTTTCTTTAACCTATTTAATCTCAGAAAAACAGGGCGGGGGATACTTTAAGAAATTATTGGTGTTCAAATTCAAGGACCGTACATATGATGAAAAAAAAATCCGCTACGATAGCCGCCATTTTTGTATCATCGCTCAGACCTAGTATTTAAGGTGCGGTGCTTGGCAGATGATGTTCCAGAAACACCAAAATGTATTTATTATCAGATGATCCTGAAATACATCTGGACTTATCAAGCGATCGCCAGCCATTCGAAGTCAAACATTTAATCTCAATCGCGGCTGAGGAAAGTTGGGTCTCGATCTTGCAAACGGATTTTCTTGGACGTAATGATGTCAATTCCTGACAGATTATGTTCCACAAACTCTAAAATGTATTGCTTATCAGATGATCCTGGAATACATCAGGGCTTATCAAGCGATCTCCAGCGATTACAAGCCAAACATTTAATCTCAATCGCAATTGAGGAAATTTGAGTTTCGATCTTGCAAATGGATTTTTTTGGGTGTAATGATGTCAATTGTGTAAATTCGACATGTCATTCCGAAGTATTTCAGTGATGTATTTCAAATAAAAGGCTAAAATTCTTCTGAAGTAGAACGCTGATTTGTTTTTTTGGGGCTTATTCAAAAGCTGGTAGAGTGGACAAGGTTTTGGTAAATTTGCCCGATTGTAATTAGAAAAGTTTTTGCGATATTGCCGGTTAAAAATTTTATCGACAATTCTGTCCGCTATCTGCTCACTGCCTACACTCTGTTTACTTCTGTTTGCTGTCTGTCTACTATTTGTTGTCTGTCTTCTATCTGCTGTCTGTGTGCTATCTGCTGTCTGTCTGCTGTCTGTCAGTCTGCTATCTCCTGCCTGTCTTTCTTACTGTGACAACATACTAAAATTTCATAACCGTCAGCGTTCTAAAAATCCCACATTTAACATATATTATTTTATTATATTCGTATTCTTTTGTGCGGCCTTGTAAATTAACTATAAATGCTATATGCACCTTCTTCGGGAAAAAACATGCTGTAGGTGACTATAACAAGTCACTTATAATAGTCATTTTTGTTACATAAAACTGTGTCAGAAATAGCCTATTAAAGTTTCAACTTAAATAAAGTAGTTGTAAAAATTTTAATTTCTTATTTTTAATTTTTACACGGGCAGTGGACTCCGAATTCACCATTCACGTATCAACTGGCTGAACTTTTTAAAAATTGTATATTATGAATATAATGTACACAAAGTTTTAGTTTTATAATGTAATTATTTTTTGCCATTTTTGTTTCATGTGTCATACACCTGTGCCCATGCTCACCAGTACATGAGCATCTCCCGATCATTTGATGATCGTGATTACTTACATAAAAATCATCCATGATTACTTTTTTTGAACAAATTACTTACATAAAAATCAACTTTCATAAAATGGTTAACTAAAATATATCGCTGCCTCTAGGACTATAAATATTAATCTGAAAAAAAGACTATTCTCGCCTTATATATGTCATGTTAAACAGAAAACAGTCAACGTCAAATCGCCTCGTATTGGTTTGGTAAGTGGACAGTTTATTAAAAAAGTCTGGTTGTAACATCAAGTGCTGATTAGATATCAACACCTTCATTAGTTCCCTAAGAAGCCAATATATGGGCCTAAACTTGCCTGGGGTAATTTTTGCAGGAATGATAGAGCGAAAATGTCAAACCTCGCTTTGAAGACTAGACTGTTGAGAAACAAAAACGATTTTCTCGAGAAATTCTCATGATTCGGTTACTATTTCTATATGTTTATATCAGATTTCTAGGTATCTTTATGTCTCTATATCTGTGAAAAATTATCTTTTTAAATTTGACTTTTTTAACTGCTTTATTTTGAATGATCATTTACGAAATTGTTAAAAGAAATCATTTAAAATTTTGCATACTTTGAAAATCTTGTAATAATTCTATACGCTGACTTACACGCACTATTTGTACGTAAGTTTTTTCGATAGTGCTTAGTACAGATATATTTTTGAGTAATCAATGAAATATAATTTTGAAAATATATTTTATTTACTAAAATTCTAAACTAGTCATTTGTAAATAACTAAAACTTGGATTTTTTTTTTAATGACGTCTCACCTTTAGCAATACATTTAATTTACAACACAAATCAATTTGAATTATTAAGTCTAAGTTATACAGAATATCAACTGAAGCTTTTAGGACCTAGTTTCAAAGTTTAAGTGATGACTGATGTGCACCTAGGTCTAAAGGTAACAGGACAGTTTTCCCTCAATTGCTTTACATGACTACCAGCCGCCAGAATGCAGGAATAAGCGACAGTGGTTTTTACACTTTATGCCAATTAAAATTTAGAGTTTCTCGTTTAGCCTTAAATATAATGTTTCGACATATTTCATTTTTTTATTTATTGAATTATCAACTGATAATTGGTCATTGTAGGCTAGGCAACTGCTAAGATTTTAACATTTATACATGCAGACTATATGTTCCTTCTGCCATACCTGCTGAAATTCTTCTGAGCACAAATTCAGCTCAACTGTTCTCTATGTAACCCAATGTCTTTGGGAAAGATTGAGAAATTTATGTGTGTCTAGTAGCAGTACAACTTATCTCCAAAAAATTCGTAACCTCAAGACATGTAAGATCTCTTTATCTGGCAGACCAGCTTCTTGTCCCTAGTATTCTGAAAGCCACACCAATACCTTCCAATATTAGTACGAATGGATGATTTCCCCTTACTTATTTTATTTTGGGGTAAAGAAAACTAAAAGATTGTTCTCGAAAATGTTTTTCGTTCAATATGAAGATTAAATCTGTTAAATGTCCATCCAATCAATACTCTCAATGTAAAAAGAAAAAAAATTAAACATATGCCAGAGGTGCATGCTATTTCATGTACCTACATATTAGATGACGATATCAAAATTCTCTAGATATCCTGATGCATATCTTACATCAACTTGCAAATTTAAGGTAGCAATTTAACATACATAAAAATGCAATACAAATTCAATAATACAATTTACAATATTTGTACCAAATCGTGACTAAGCAATGTATTTTTATGTAGTAAGATCAAAGACAAAACTAACATAATGATTGAAAATGATTTAGCATTTTATTTACATCCTAAAAACGACATTTATATTATTGTACGAACTATCCACCCAAGGAATTTCTTCAAATGCAGTTCGAAAGAAAATAACTATTAAATATAATAAACAGTAAACACATAAAAGAAAAAAAAACTTTTACTAAAATAAATATTTCAAGTTGTACTGTAACTGAATCAGAATTCTTTTACAAATATTATTTTTTAAGATACGTGATTTCCATTCTGTTGTTCAAAAACTGAAACTCTCTTTAGAAACTAAACTAATTTTTACCCAACAAATGTGTTTCGAATCAATGTGTTTCCAAAAACCTCTGACGATTGAACTTTATTTTCTCTTTATAAATTTACGTTTATCCACTATTCATACACAATTTAGAGTACAGAACGTACTCTCAGGTTGATTTCTTTAAAAATAGACCTATTGTAATAACACCGTTTGTAATATATCTATATGTACTCATTATATAATGGAAGTTTTGTCAGCACGATAACGTTCGAAATATTGAATCAATTCGAACTAAATTAAGATAATGTATTGATCATGGAAATATCTTGAAGGAGTTTGCTAATCAAGTATGTATTAAGTATTAAAATCAAGTATGTAGCTGTTATAGTTCATTTACAGGGACACACAGAATAATTCCCTGACATTACGGTCTATGGGCGTTTGTCGTCTTTTTAACGGTGTTATATAATGTAAGTCCTTTCGTCGCAGTCCGAAGAGTAGGTTGATTATTTTAAGATATGTATATATATAATATATATTTATAAACAATATATTTCCTATTATAATTTTTTTTTCAAAGCAATGTTTGCATAGATATAGCAGCCATTTTGAGTTAATGATGTCTGGCTGTTTGTCAGGTACTTATAATATTGTTCAATCTACAGTAACATTAGTCTTTTTGGTGAGTGTTGCACATTATTTTATGATCTAATTTCTATTTAAGTTGAATAATTGTTTATTTATCTGATTTCTATTTCTATTATTTATTTATTTATTTATTTATTTATTATGTTATTTGAAATCATGTAGGTTATTAATTGTGTTGTTTCATATCTGTATGTTATTAGGGACTCAATAATGTCGATTATAGGCATAATGCTGACAATATTTGATGATATAACATATATTTACTATGTATATTCTTATAAAGCCCTTCTGAAGATTTTATAAGATATTAATAGTTTTTCAATTTTTGCTATAATTCCTGCAGTGCCCATTCCATTGCTTTTTATAATGTCTTATCCTTTGTTTTTCAGATGTGCTTTCATTTTTAAATATATATATAGGGAAGATGGGGGATCAATGGGACATTTTCACAAAAATATTTATTTTAAATATTTTATATAAGTTATTATCAATATTATGTATCACACGTCATACATTAAGTGTTTGACTACATCTTATGCGCAATATTTGTTCAAGATTATTATTATACAGATATATAAATTAAATTTAAAAAAAAGTTCTTCTATGTCCCAATCATCCCCACAGCAGGGATGAATGGGACACAAACATTTTCCTCCCTGTATTCAATGTTATAGACTAAAAGCTGACAAAAATGCCTCCTTGGCAAAACCTGAGATATTATAAATTGTAATATGATCTCCAAGATTATTTGTTAGCCAATAATCTTGGACTCATCTCAGCTTTGCCTTAAAAGGCACACTGTTAAAAAAAATCTGAAATTCACGGGTATTTTTTTCCTGAATTTCACAGAAAAAGTCCTTTTTTGTGACAAAAGGGTATTTTCCGTTAAAAAACAGAAAATTTCCTCATATTTCCTGAAAACAACGGAACGGACGGAGACGAAAGGAGATAACGGAGATATTCCGTTATCTTATCTGCTGCATATTTATTTTCAATGTTTAAAAAACTGACATGTTGTTGCACAGAAAAACTAAAAATTTAATAAATTAAAATTTCGAGTTTATTTAAAAAAAAAAAAAAAAAAAAAAAAAAAAAAAAAAAAATAGTACTTTCGAATTAAAAAAATTAATAATTTTCCCATTCTTTTAAAATTATTTGCAATTTATTTTTTGAAGTTATAAGAAAATATTCGCACTTAAAATATACTCTACACAAGAGGATTAAAATATATATATAATAGTTAAATTAAGTGAAAAAAAAATCTATTTTACTCAAAAAAGCAACATACAAAAATAATGCTTTCAAATAAAAAGAAAATAATATTTTTCTCATTCCTTTAAAATTATTCGCAATTTAGTTTTTAAAGTAATAAAAAGTACTCGCACTGAAAATATATTCTAAGCGAACACATTTAAAAAATATATAATAGTTGGAAAAAAATCACTTTTCTTAAACAAGCAAACATTTTTTATCGAATTTAATTCAAACATAATATTTATATTTTACTCTAACAATCAATTTAAGAATATATATAATTCATGTTTTTATCCTGTATTAATATTACAATTTTAAAACATCAACATCATCTCATAACGAAATCTCCTCGCAATTAACTTCAAAAGTACCAAGCTTCTAAACCCCAAATTATGTCTGTTCTGAGCCGCCATTTTGAGAATTTCCAAATGATCCGTTCAAACTGCTAATCTAGCAAGCGCCCGCTGGTCAAACCGGCAAGACGCTGGACTCGAGGCATTATCACCCCTGGTTCAAAACCCAATGTCGACCAAAAGCTGTTCTTGACGTATGTCAGATAGTAAATACTCCCGCAAAGTCGACAGATGGCAGCACCAAGTGAGATGTCAAGATTTTTTTAAACCGAGTTTATCTAAAACGGAAAATGTCCTTTTCTGTCAGTTCTACGAGGAATATTTCCGTGATTTCTGAGAGCGTTAACGGGAAGTTACCGCTTCTGCAAACGGCGATTTTCCTTCTTTTATTTTTCAAAACGGAAAATCTACTAACGGAACGGAAAAAGTCCGGCAACTTCGCTGCCAGTACTTTTACCGTGAATTTACGGATTTATTTTTAACAGTGCACATAAACGGTGGACTGAAGACGATGGCTACAATGAGGATGAAATGTTAAAAGAATAATTACCATAAAGTATTAATTTATCAACCTATATAATATTATTTAGTTAATAAATATATTTTTCAGCATCCTCTAGGGATGAATGAGGCAGTTCCATTCATCCCATTTGAAATGTCCCAATCATCCTCATGATGCATATATTCAATTGTCAGCCATTTGGCTCAAAAATTATTTTGTCACAATGGTTAATATGCATTCATTTTAATTAAAAATATTGTGCCTTTAAATAAAAAACTACAACATATCTTAATTGCTTATATTGCAAAAGATATTTAAGTAACTTCAAATGAAAAAAAAATTACTTTTAAGCAGAGTTTTCAGGAAATGCAAATTTGAAGAAAACTGAAAACAGCCATGTGCTCTTGCTTTTGGTTCTGAAACACACTATGGTAGTGAAATCTATGAGGATAGGGAGCAACTAAAAAAAAGTTTATTGCCTGAAATATTGCGGACGTCCCATCCATCCCTTGTCCCATTCATCCCCCATCTCCCCTATACAACACAAAACTTGTTATCAAGAAAACGTCCGAAATACTGAACCAACGCGAACCAAATTGAAACAGTTTGCTATTGCAATTATATTGGATGAGTTCCTTAACCAAAAGGATTCGGTAATTCGTTCGAAAATGGCGAACCTTTAAAAATACGAATAACATTAAGAGGAATGGGGCTATATTTTCTGTTAATTATTATATATGTTAAATTTCAAAACAGATGTTATCAATTAGTTTAATGGAAGTTAGACAAATTTGTTTTATTTGTATTAAATCTGATATATGTACCTTAAAAAGTAAAGAAAAAAGAAAAGAAAACTCAACCTACACTTTTGACTAAACCGGAAGGACATTTATAATTATGTTAAATATGCAAAATAACGCTAATGCGCAAATTTTACTGCAAAAAATGCACATTTTCACAAAATATATAAAGAATAATGATTATTTAATATTCACAGTTAAGATAAAATATTTTAAGGAAACGAGTACAGATTAAAATAATCGAAAGTACATTTTCGTAATTTTTAAAAAACGTGAATTACAGACTCATCCCTCCAACTTGATCTATCAGCATCAATAAATCAATTGTTCGGTCAAGTAAACAGCGCAAGAAGTTATGACGCAGTTGGAATTTATGATGACTTTTGCTTTTCAATTTACTACGTGTTTTCTATTTCTTGTTCCGTTTTCTCAAAAACTACTGAACCAATTTCAATATTTTTAAAATTGTGTTAACGATAATTAACCTACAATCGTCTAACAAAAAAATAAAAATAAATAATGTAGTATTTGCGCGTTTCAGAAATAAAAAAATATCATCTCGGTTTCCTTAAAATTAACGTTACTAATAAGCAACGGGTGCTACTTAAAAAGAAAGCGATAAAAATGTAGGTAATTAATATGAGAGGAGTACATTCCGTGGTTCATGAGAAAATGGAACATAAGATTAAGCTGTTTTTTATTGATTTTGCAATTGTACCCTCCCCATTAAATTGCAGCAAATTTCAAGATTTGCTTTTCTGTTTCTAATTATGAAAGATAATCTGAAAAAATATCTAGCTTTCAAAAAAATTGTTTGAATATACTATTTAAATACTGTTGCAATTGTTTTTACACTAGTATCAGAAATCACGGTATAAGCAGTAAGATGGTTAGTGCCTTTGTTTTACACTAGTTCTTTTTCTTATTGTACCTAAATGAAGAAGGTTTCTAAAGTTGAAATTTTTTACTAACTGGATCTTTAATATTTAGGCCTTTTAAAAATATATAGAAATATATATTGTAAACACATTCTATCTAATATGAGCTCACGCATTTAACAGTTTTACATGTACATCGTGTGTGCAGGAAGAATTTGCTTGTTCCATTACACCAAGATTTTGGATACCACTAATTCTTAATTGTAATCTTCGCTTTATAAAGATCGAAATTTTTCGATTAAATACGGCAAATATTTTAATTAATGAAGGTGTATGTTTACCCGCATTTTTAGTTTAATCTGGAAAAAGGAAAAAAAATAGAAACTGCTATATGGTTAATTATTATTTAAGATTTTACAATGTTTACAATATTGTTTTCTTTCTATCTGGGTTATAAATTTTATTTTATTTTATAATTGTTCTTTAAAAAAATTATTATGATAATTGTTACTTTGAGAATTTTCTCCTTAAAGCTAACTTTTTTTTTTTACTGATAACGTATCTCAAAATTTAATTTTAGCAAAAACAAAGCCTTATTTCTTTAACTACGGATCTTTTTCGTTTCCAAAAATCGTAGTTATATTTTGAAAGACTGCGAAAAATTAGTAGCTAAATTCAGAAAAGTATAATGATGGTGGCAACCACAGACACGTTGACTTTAGCTTTTATAGCCCTCACTTGACTCCTAAATATCGCAAATTTAAATTCTTACATCATCGAATAGGGAACAAAATGCCCTTTCAAATGAAGTTTGCTTAAAATCTGTAGCTCAATTTAGTAACTTTTTATGGCTTTTTAAATCATTTTCTGGTATGATTTTTTTAAAAGATCTATCTCTACAATAAACATTTGCTTGCTACAAAAACGAAAATTGTGAGAGATGAGTTGCCCAATTGGTAATTGATTGCCCAGAGGAAATTAAAAATTGTTTTCATTTTCTCTTTCTCTCTCTCTCTCTCCGTATTTGTTTTTACACTAATCAGCCATAATTGGGTCTACATTCTAGCGTGCCATCATGACTACAATGTACTTCAAAATGGATGTGAAAGAATTTAAATAACACTTTTAAGCAAACTAACATTTGCTAATATACGTCCTTTAGCTGTAGACCCGATTACCGAAGATTAATCATATTAATCATAAAATACGACACTTTGGCCATAAACTCAAATCTGTCAACGGAAAAACAGATTTCAATTTTTTGCAAATGAATTTGACATCACCGCTTCATTTTTTTTATTTATTTAAAGTCAATCATATTCCTCTGACAGAATATAAATTCTGAAAACTTAAATAGGTTTGTAACTACAACATTTTATTCATATATAAAAGTAAGAATTTCTTAATTGCAATTAGTCTTGAGAACAATAATTTTGATTGTCATTTTTTTCTAACCCAGAATACTAATAAAAGGTATGAAGCATATTCATGCTCCATTCAAATGTATGAAGCATATATGCAGAAAAACACTTCCAACTTTATTTTGATGCTTAAAAGTATTTTGATTTAGAGGGATTTTAAAAGATATAGACGCAGTAAGTTATATATGAAAAAAGTTTAAAACTTAATAAAATATTAATGCACAATAAAAGTGCATCAAAATCCTTATTTAATGCATACTGCAATTATTTCTCTAAAGGAATTACAATATGCATTTTGCTTATTACCGAAAATATTGAAAAATATTGAAAAAAAACCTTTGTCTTAAATTTCACCTATATCATAAACACATAAGTGTCTGAAATATTAGAAATTACTAAGCATTTACCGCAAAATGGCGCATATGTTAAGTATCCCTATTTACCTTGTGAAAGTGGAATGGTTACATTAAGCATCGATAAATTAAGAAAAATGGCGAATTAGTTTACTTCTAGGTGTTTGTAAATGAAAATGTATATAAAGTACCGTAATTTACGGCATATAATCCGCGGATCGAACAATTCTGTTTCAACCCCGAAATTTTATTTAATAATTGAAGTCAAATATTTACAGCGATCTTCTAAGTTACAATTTATAATATAAAATTTCTGGGTCGAAACATGATTGTTTGATCCGCGTATTGTACGCCGGAAATTACATTTTTTTTCTTGTTTAAGCTGCTTCGTATGTTCCGTTTGAATACATTCATGCATGGAATGTTTTAAAAGATATTTTACATGCTTATCTTTCTAAGATATTTACCCACAAATAATGCAAAGATCCTTTTTAAAAATCAAGATAGTGGCTGGATATTTCTGTTATGTGTGTTGTAGTTCATTTTTTTAAAAATGTGTATTGAATTTATTATAAATTTTGTCGTTATATATTTTTTTAACTCAAGGAAATAACATTCAGTATTTACTATTAAGTATTTACCTTCTATGACTTTTTAGTTATCTGAGACACTTAAAAGCTTACTTTATAACTTCTAACAGTTTGAATATCCAAAATTCAAGCACAGTTTTGTGGTATATCTGTAAATGTATGCATGAATTTTGAGCAAAAATATAACTAATTAAAGAAATACTAATAATTACATTTTTTTGAAATTTTGAAGCAATAAATAGATTATTTTAGAAGCATTTATTATGATGAAAAGAAAAATTTCTTCAAAATGTACAGATTTTTCTATTCTAAAATACAATAGTCTCCTAAAAATCTCATAGTTATACAAAATCTAAAGGTTTTTAAAAAAGGCGATGCATACCCTTACCCCATATAACATTTAACAAGTTAGTCTTGCATTTTTAACCATAGAAAATTCCTTAGATGTTAAAGTAACCTTATTCTCTAAATCATCTGTTAATTACCAAAATACGTGTAACAAATTAACGAAACTAAACTTAAAGTCAACAGCATTCATTTATATTGCTGAGTAAATCACAAAGTATGTGTTTATCCTGAAAAGAAATTAAAACATTATAAAGTCACGTACGTATATGCTTCACGTGATGCTGTATTTGCACAGCTAGAAGATAAATAAAAGAGTGCTTATTACATTAATACACTTGAAGAGAAATCTGAATCGAAAATGAAATTATTTAAAGATGTCGCTTTAAAGTAATTAATCAATTAAGGCCAATGTAATCATTTATGAGTAGATTCGTTTCGAATAAAATACTTAATCTTTACTTTAAATAATCAATAACAGACTAAATTAGTAATATTACTTCCTTGTAATGTCGTCAGATCTATATTTATTATTTTCATATGCAATCTTGTATTTCAACCTATAGTATACATGTCAGTGAGTAACGCTGACGCCATAGAAACTGCGGATATGATCTAAGCAATCTATTTTCCTTTTATCACAAATTTTATTATTTCTAAATATCGCATAATTTTATATTTTGCATCATCGAATAGAGAAAAAATTAGCTTTTAAATGCAATTTGTTTGAAAACTGCATCTCAATTTAAGGATTTTTTATGGTTTTTAAAATAATTTTCCAGCGTGATTTTAAAAAAATACAGTGAAACTTCCATTTAACGAAGTCTCATCGCTACTCTTAAACACTTCGTTATGCAGAAAATTCGTTAAATAGAAATCAACTTAAATTTATGAAAGTTGTATGCATATAACCCACATAAAATTAAAAGTACACATAAAACGGAAATATTTGAAAAAACGTAATTTAATTCCGGCAGTCATTTTTTTATGCAATGTAGATAGGAGAATAATTTAATTATTATAATGTCCAAAAAAACAAAAAACAGAGAGAAGTAAACAAAAACCGTAGCGTACCTTTTCTTTTTTCATTGAAATGTGATTAAACGTGTGTGTTTTGATTAAATAATTCAAATGTGTTCATTTTCATACAGTCTGCTGAAATTAATTCATACATCCATCGCAACAGCAACCTCTCCGTTTGAATCTGTACACGCACGAAAGTGGAAGAAACTTCGTTATATAGAATAAGTTTTTCGTAATATGGAGATTAATTTACATGCTAATGA
Organism: Maratus michaelseni; assembly: GCA_963931845.1. Lineage (NCBI taxonomy): Eukaryota > Metazoa > Arthropoda > Arachnida > Araneae > Salticidae > Maratus > Maratus michaelseni. Next base: position 128,899,691 of record OZ007593.1, read on the forward strand.
TGTGCAAAGTCAAGGTTCTGCAGAAAATTTCGTTAAGTAGAAAACTTCGTTAAATAGGGACTTCGTTAAAGGGAAGTTCCACTGTAATAATTATCTCGATAGCGTGCGGCTCGATTACGGAAGATTAATCTGTTTGCCCATAAAACCTTACAAATAGTTCAGCGTTTGTTTTCAGTTAAGATTCCACGATGAAATAAATCATTCCTAAATAAATAAATATAAAGAAAATACAAGTTTAACAGATATATAATCGAATTACGCAGTTAGAAAAATAATTATAATAAAAAAAGTGCTGTAAGTAGCAAAATCTTTGGCTACTATCCTCTAAAATGAAACTAATACGAAAGCATCACTTTTAATAAATTTCAAAACCTTATTTGAATGCATGATTGATATTTTTGAAATAAAAATACTTTTTGATGCTGTTAGCCGGTAATCTGAAAAATCTCCATATATATTAAAGGTATAAAATCTATTAGAGTTTTCAAGTAAAAAAAATGATTTTCACCTAAATTATGTACACCATTCATTATGTTCTGTAACCTGGATACACTGGAATTTATAAATTAATAATTTATAATAAGTTTTAAATTGACATTTTTGTTTAAAATTAAAGAGAAAATGCATTAAAAAAATTGGGCATGGTGTCGTTATTATACATTAAAACATTTCTAATACTTTCTTGAAAAAACATAGAGTACTTTTTCTCTCCTGTGAAATAAATATATTTATTCCACATTCAGTTCACTGCTATGAATTAATCTTTTTTTATTAAATGAATATCTGTTATTTTTTGTTAGCGAACTTTCTCTCTAGAGAATTCATTTGAAATAAAGTCTAAATTGGATAAAGAAGGTACTGTTTATTGAGTAATATAATTATCATCACTGGTAAATAGATTTTTACTTAAGAAATATTTAATCAAAAGAATTTTTTGAAACTAAAAATGTTTTAATGCATTTATTTTTTTGAAATCACATTTAAAAATTTGATTTAAAAAACTTTTGAATGACTTCAAAATTAATAAATGTAATTAATAAGTCTATCGCAAAATGCAAATGGAAGAACAATGCTCAAAAAGTTATTCAATTGTTTTTCTAAATAAGAATTTATATATTAAAATATTGAAATTATATATTAAGATACGCACTTAATTCAATATTTTTTTTTTGTTTATAAGAAAAACATCAGACAATCAAATTGAATTTTCTTTTAATTGTTGAGTTTATCATTTATTTATTATGTTATTAAATAAAGTTTTGTTGAACAAGTATAAAAAAAACTCCAATACATTTTGTTCAAATACTCCATGTATATTATTTGCATGTTTACATATTTCTGATATCACCTTTAAAAATGGACAATCAAATTACTGAAATATGACATACTATTCGAGATATTAAAAGTACTTTTTATTTATATTTCATGTATTAAATAATTAAAAAAATAAGAAATGGAGTTCATTTGTGAGGCTGGGCAAATACTGTAGCATTATTTAATAAAAGTGCAAACGCATTAATGAAATGATAAAGCATAAGAATGTCATGAAACTCAATCACCATTCAAATAAATATAATCATTGTCAACAAATTCTTAAAAAACAATTCTTTTTTAAACAAATAATTAGCCTCAATGCATGAAATAACAGTGAACAGTTAATATTATATTATCTTGCATAAAGTTTTAAACTTGATCATCAGAATGATTTGATATATATATATATATATATATATATATATATAATTTCATTTTTAGATGCGTTCGCAATTATATAAATACTTAGCACTTACAGTCATCGTCTGGTCCGTCCGTCTGTCCGCATATAACAGAGCAAAAACTACCCATACCGAATGATTGGAAATTTAATATATATAATCGCTGCAGCTGCAGAATTTTGCCGAGTCATTTCAAACTTTATGAAAATCGAAGCAAAACTTAAAAATATATTAATAAGAGTTTTCTTCATTCTATTAACTCCTATCATACATAATCTATATAATAAAAGCGAAAGTCATGTGATTAAGAAAAGTAAATACGGGCTGACCATTTATTTTTTCATATACCAGGCGGCCATTTTTATTCGAAATTATTTTTTAGAATACAGTTGCTCAAAAGTTGAATTTTTAGGAAGATCGTTCAAAAAAGTGTTTGTTTGAGAGATGCGTTACATTCAAAAATTTATAGATTCTGAGATAACTTCAGTTAAAATTAAGTTTAACAGCCCAATATTTATCCCAATATCCATTAAAATAAATAAACAAAATAAGAGATTCGTTCATCGTGAATCATATAAATAATAAACCATGGAGGTAATCATTCGCAAAGCAAGATCTCCATGAGGAATTTTCCAGCACTATCTACTGTCGAAAAAAAATTGGAGCTGTAAACGTGGAATACGTGATAAGAGAAAAGAAAGGCACGCTCATTTCTCTCATAACAGACGATATAATTCATTTCCATAAAATATTAACGAAGACTTTTTTACACTGTAAAACTAGATATAGTAAGAACGCACCTCATTTGTTACGTTTAACGTACAATTTCCAACTTGTTTTATTTTTTGCCATGACATGGTATTTCTACTGGATTATTTTTTAACACAATTATTTCAAATTGATAAAGTAATCATACAAGTTGTAAATTTCCAACTGGACGAAAAATGTCCGGGCCAGGATTCGAACCTGGGATCGCTTGGCTGAAGCCGCCACGCTCTACCACTGAGCTATCCCGGTCGAATCGACCGGGATAATATCCCTGGATTCGGCCGGGATAGCTCAGTGGTAGAGCGTGGCGGCTTCAGCCAAGCGATCCCAGGTTCGAATCCTATCCCGGACATTTTTCGTCCAGTTGGAAATTTACAACTTGTATGATTACTTTATCAATTTGAAATAATTGTGTTAAAAAATAATCCAGTGTATTCACGTATCCACCGTTTACTGGAGTTCCATTACCTGCGATCTGTTCTGTTGAGCTGATTAAAATATCAGACCAGATGCTTTGATCAATAAGGTTAACTGGATGGATTATGCCCTCCAGATTCGACCGGGATAGCTCAGTGGTAGAGCGTGGCGGCTTCAGCCAAGCGATCCCAAGTTCGAATCCTGGCCCGGACATTTTTCGTCCAGTTGGAAATTTACAACTTGTCTGGCATTTTGGACCAGCACATAGTTCATATATTTCAATCTGTGTTAATCGTCTCCTCTTTATGTTTCACTGGTGAGTTATGCCTATTTTTATTTAGTTTTTTTATATATTACAGCTGGATTTTTATTTATTTTATGGATCAACCAGTGGATCCGTGCGACGATTTCGCACTGCAATCTAATATTTTTTACAAATATCTAATATTTCTTAGATGAAGGTTTAGACTTCTAAAGAAAGAATAAGGACCAAAAATATCTGCAAAGAACATAAGTCAAGCCAGAATATCATCTCATTTATTCCATCAAAGTTACAGAACAAACTGACTGAAGGCTGTAAAAGGCAAAAATAAATACATAAATAAATAAAAATAAAAATTTTCAATAGTATTTTAACAGCATTAGAGAATGACATCATCTGTTTCGGAACAAAAAAACCCGGGACAAAGGTAAATAAATTGAGAATTTGAATTTCAAATTTGCCTTTTAATCATAAATATAAAATAAATCCCTTTCATTTCATTTATGAAAACAATGCTGATATAATTTTTTATTAATTGAAATTTTTAATCAAAAAACATGTTTTAACGAAATTAAGTATAATGTTAGAAATCCTGTTCAAAATCCTTTCATATGGCATCTCATTTATCGTTCTGCATTTTGTATTTGCTTAGAAAGAAGGATGTTGACAAAACAAACAATATATCGGATCATTATTTTGTTTATTTTATGAATCTATTATTAATTTCACTTTTTTGGGGGGAGGGGAGGAGTCGATATGTTATAAGAAGCTTAATATTGTATTTTTAGGCTTAATGCTGACAATATTTGATGAAATAACCTATCTTAACTATGAATTACCTTATGATGCTCCTCTGAACATTCCATAAAACATTCATTTTCATTTTTATTTTATTATGTTTGATTTTTTTATTGCCTTTGGTTTTTATAATATCTCTTCTTTTGATTGTCACACATGTGATTTCATTACACAGGGTGCAAAATGTTATCTATCGCTGACCTTTAATTTCTCAACCGTTGGTTGTAGACATATAGTTCCAGTTACAAAAGCGTTTAAAATGAGGTAAACATTCATGTTGTGGCGTTAATTAAAGTAAAAAATCAATTTTATAAAAAATATGAAATCTAACTTTTTATACGGTCGCCCGATCCCTATAGTTATATTTAGTAAATGTTTGCACATATCATAACAAATACTACACAAAAGGTTTGACTTCTGTACGACAGAAATTGTCGCAGTTATTAAATTTCAAAGTTTGAGGTTTTTTCATATGATTTTATCTTTCATTCAGGGATCAGTTAAAAAATGAATTAGAGTAATTCGAGATCGAAATCAGGAAGCAATGTCCTTTTTACGGCAAAACTACCTTTAGGCGATATCGCTAAATCGGTGTATCATCAACGAGGGTTATTTCATCTAAAAATTTGAGCTGACTTTGAGGGGTCGTATACAAAGCGAAGAATCAGATATTGAAATTAAACAGAAAAATAAATATGAATTTATTATCATATTAGAAAACGTAAAATAATATTAAAAATGAATACATCAAATACTAAAGATACTGTTCAAAGTGTTCTCCATTATTGGCAATGCACAACTGAATGAGTGACAGTACTGAGTCCTGGACACGTTGGAGCATAGCAGGTGTAACTGTACGACAAGCAAGGATGATGCGCTGCTTCAGATCAACCAGAGAAGTAGGCTCAGTCACATACACCTGTGCCTTGATGTATCCTCAGAGGAAGAAGTCCATGAGAGTCAATTCCGGTGAACGCGGTGGCCACTCTACCGGATCACCATATCCAATGAATTGTTGACCGAATTCGTTGGCCAGATACGCACGGACGTTTGATGTTTTATGCGGAGGCGCCCCATCATGTTGAAACCAGACCCGACATGCATTTCGAAGAGGCAGCTCTTCATACCAGCCACGTACCGTATTTTGTAGTAGGTGCAGGTAAAGTTCGTGGCGATGTGAGGATTTTCCAGAGACCAGTAATGAACATTTTGCACGTTCACAATGCCACTCCGTGTAAACGTTGCCTCATCTGTCCACAGTATGTCAGAAAGGAACGATACATTTTTCTCTACAGTGTTAAGCACGAAATTACAGTAATCAAACCGTCTTTCGAAGTCACCCAACATCAATGCTTGCACCAGTGTTGGATGGTATGGATGCGCACCATGTGCGTATAATAACTGCCAGACACGCTGACGCGTGTATCCACATGCCTCGCTTATTTCCGCCGTGCTCATTTGTGGATTTAAAAGGGGGAATGCCAGCACTTCCTCCGGTGTCACTCGAACATTACAACTTGCGCGTCTACTTGTTCTGGGTCGTGGTGAGACAGAGCCGGTCTCTCTAAGACGATGCGATGCATCAGTTATTGTTTCATGCGTTGGATGTCGATCTCTAGGAAAATTCTCTGAATAAATCCTCGCAGCCGCTCTGGCATTCCTTCGACATTCACCATAAATAAGTATCATTTTGGTATATTGCGTGTACGTATAGCCTGCCATCACAATCTCTGCGCTGACTAGCATGTCCATTGCCAGTGGCTCGTGTTTTATCCCGAACGCGTTCTGCTGCGGTACTATTGCAATTTGCATAATCTTTATTTTCATGCTCGTTATATTTCGGTTGGTCGTTGCCATTTATCAAGTTTTTAGTGAGTATATTTTATTTTACTGATGTCGATTCTATTGTTCGTTTTTGAAAACCGCGCCTAGCACTCTGGGACGATTCTACAATCGAAAGATGTGTTACGTGATACGAGTATTTTCCGAAGTTCTAGTTTGCGTTCTCTTGTAGGCGGTCACTAAGATTGGCACTCAGCCAAACGCAGCTAAACAAACTCGACTCAACCCTATTTTGATAAAATCAAAACAGAATGGACGCATTCGCAATAGAGCGGAAGGTTTTATTTTCCGATAACAAACAATACCTACTTTCAGTGTTGAATTCAGACACTTTTCTCCGGCGCGGGGACATTATAGAGTTCCGGGGAGAAAGTGCACTTTTTGACCATTGAAAACACAAAATCTCACATTTTCCGGGAGGAACATTTAATTGCTCCGGGGGGAAGGGGAGGAATGTCCCTCCCGGACCACCCCCTGAATTCAACACTGCCTAATTTGACTTTTGAAAGTTGTTTGACCCCTAAAAGTTAGCTTAAATTTTTAGAAGAAAAAACTTTTTGGTGATACCCGGTATTAGCGATACCGGTTAAAGGGAGTTTCGCCTGCTATGCTCCAACGTGTCCAGGACTCAGTATTGTCACGCATTAAATTGTGCATTGCCACCACTGGAGAACACTTTGAGCAGTATCTCTTATAGATTCCGGTATTTTAAGTATTTATTTTTTATAGTAGACCGTTTTCTAATATGATAATAAATTGATATTTATTTTTCTGTTTAATTTCAATATTTCATTCTTCGCTTTGTATACGATCCCTCAAAGTCAGCTCAAATTTTTAGATTAAATAACCCTCTTTGGTGGTACATTGGTTTAGAGATACTGGCTAAAGGTAGTTTTGCCGTAAAAATTACGTTGCACACTGATTTCGATCTCGAATTACTCGAATTCATTTTTTAACTGATCCCTGCATAAAAGACAAAATCATAGGAAAAAATCTCAAACTTTGAAATTTAATAACTGTGTCAAATTTTGTCGTACAGATCTCAAACTTTTTTGTTGTATTTGTTATGATATGTGCAAACATTTACTAACTATAGGGACAGGGGGACCGTATAAAAAGTTAGATTTCGTAATTTTTATAAAATTGATTTTTTACTTTAATTAACGCCACAACATGAATATTTTACCTCATAATATTTTAAACGCTTTTGCAATTGCAGCTATATGTCTACAACCAACGGTTGAGAAATTAAAGGTCGGCGATAGATAACATTTTGCACCCGGTATATATAGATATGTGTGTGTTTGTGTGTGTTCCTCATACGATAAGGAAACATAAAACGTTAAATAAGTTCGCAGTTTTTGTTTCTAATTTATCGATGTTGTATAGAATGTATTCATACAAACAAATAATTATTAAATCATAATTTAAAACATTTCTAGATAACTTTATATGTAATTTTCCAGACATCACAGTTAATTTTTAAATAATCGTGAAATAATATTTATTAATGTTCCAAAATTTATCATTTCAAGTTAATCGCATTTAAAATAAAACAAAATATTTAAGAACTTGTTTAATAGTTTAGAATTTACCCATGTTTATCAAAAACAGATTCATTTTCATGATATTACTGTTTTTCGGAGTTTTAATTTTTTATAGACATTTAATATTTCTCTTAAAAATAACGCCTAATCGCATGATTGCAATTCATTTTGTTCCAAAAAAATACGTTAATTTGGTGTGGCCATAGATTATGGCACCTCTTTGATTTACGCTTCATAGAAAGAACAAAGTATTGAATTTATTTAAAAATTATAAATTTTGCTGTGTTTCTTTTTGAGATATAACACATGGGCTGATAAGTTCCCGGTCTAATAAAGAAAACACAACTTTTTTACATAACTTTATAACTTTATAACTTTATAATTTTATAACTTTAATAAATAACATAATTTTAATAATAAATAATAATAATTTAATAATAATAATAATAATAATAATAATAATAATTTAATAATAATAATTTAATAAATAAATAAAAATAATAATTTTATAATAAATAACATAATTTTATAACGAAAAAGCTCCAAACAGTGCTCAGAATCATCGACTCGTTGTTGTTTTTGGTCAAAAGTCAACACGCGCGGCACTCACTTTGACAACAGCTTTTTCATAGACAAATGTTCATTCAAAATAAAACCTACACATTCCTTGGATATCTTCAGAGACTGAGCGATCTCCTGCAACTTCACTTTACGGTTCCCCGAAACGATTTTGTGGACTTATTTTATGTTTTTCGGAGTATTCACCTTTTTTGAGTGGTGCATCACTGGTGTCCGTACGACCACGTTTAACTCTTTCGTTCCCGTTCCGGCCTTAGACGTCCGAACATAGAAGATCCTATTCCGGCTCTGACGGCCGAAGAACGTTTCTTCCCCCACACCTTGGGAGGTGAAGACATCTATCAATTACGCTGGCTTCCTAGTTGACACTGTGGAACGCCTACAAGTAGGGGGAAGGGGGAAGGGGGAGGACTGTATAATAGCAATGGAAAAATTTTGTCTGTTTGCAAAATTGTACATTCTTGCTCTATATCAGTTTACTCTCAGATCAGTTCGCATTTTGTAATATATTCTAAAATTTTGCGTAGTTTCTGATATAAAATAATAGTAATAACATATATATAATTGAAACATAATAGTGTGGGAAAATTGTCATTGGTAATAAAGAATAAATTCGCAAAAAATTACAAATATATAATGTCTTTTGCCGCCGAAGGAGGGAAGTGGTGGGGGGAGGGGGGCAAAATTTTAAAAAATTGCAAAAAATGGTTTAAAAAAATTTATTTATCTAACCATAGCAATACATTTTCTAATAGAATGCAACAGCTAGATGAAGATGATAGTAATGTTCCATTAAAATTTCATTATGGTGAAATCATATCTATTACCGGCCCAGGACTGCCAAATGTTTGAGAAAAAAAAAACAAAAAACGGCAAAATTTTTATTTTTCCGTTTTTCTAATTTTACCAATTTTTATTATATGTCTACAATTAAATATATTTACATTACATCTAGTAATAACTCATAAATGTTTAGTAATTTTGATCATGGGCATTGCCAAGGGCGAAAGCCCCCTTTCCCCCTAAATTTGAAAAAGGGGCTTTTATAAGGAATTTTGGGGATTTTCCGATAAATTTTGGTGTTGTTTTTTTTTAGGGGGGGTGGTGCCCATACATAAATTCCCCATTATTTTCCACTTTTGGGGGTCCCCTACAAAAAAATCCCTAAACATTCCTTGAAAATCTCCAAAATCCCTTCAAAAAGCCCCTATCTTTCAAATTTAGGGGGCAGGCCGGGCCACTCTCGCCCTTGGTTGGCTACGCCCATGATCAAAATTACTAGACATTTATAAGTTATTACTAGATATAATTTATATTTATTTAATTCTTGACATATAATAAAAATGGTGATAATTAAAAAAAACGGAAAATTGAAATGTTTGCTGCTTTTACGAAATTTTGCTCGCCTCTACGGCGGTAATAGAAATGATTTCAACATAATGAAATTTTAATGGAACATTACTAACATCTTGATGTAGCTGTTGCATTCTATTAGAAATTTTATTGCTACGGTAGAATAGTTAATTTTTTTTTTTTTTTTTGCAAAAACCATGTTTTTTGCGATTTTTCGGAACTCTGCACCCCCTCCCCCCTCCCTGCGGCTGTAAATGATATTAACTAATTGGTGTAATATTTTATGAATTTATTTCTTATTACCGATGGCAACTTTCCTGCACTATTGTGTTTCGATTATATAAATTTCGGTTCTTTCGACTCACCCTAGTGTACAGGCCTTCAAAGCTAATTTCTTTTTGATTATTTGCAAATAATACATTTTATATTGCATGTTTTGGAAATTTGTACAGAAAACATATTTGAAAGCCTATAAATAAAAGAATTTTTAAATTTACCTTAAATAAATGTAGTGAATTTGTTTTCTTTGAAGATTATATGGTACTTTTGTATTATTAATTTTGAAATGGGGAATATTTTTTCGCCTATATTAGAAAAATGTATAATAACTGATTATTTTGTAGGACGACATAGAGTAAGCTACTTCATATAAATGTTTTATAATACCATGTTACACTGTGTATATATGAATGTTCTTGTGAACAAAAGTGAAGCAATAAAATATTTAGCACGGTTGACCAGATCTATTCAAAAGGAATGGGAGAAGGTGTCCACTTCTTAGTAGGCGTGTAACATGTGTCATATTTGATGAATAGGTGAAAAAAAGTTATCTTAAAAGAGGGGGGGGATGAGAATTTCGGGCGGTTGTCTGGGATACTGAAGAGGTGCAAGTTTGAGGCTGCTCGGGAATGAAAGAGTTAAATTCAGCAAACCAGTCAATAATGGTTGATTTACCTGGTTCAGTGTCCGGATAATGCTTATCAAGCCAAGGTTTTGTTTGAACGGTATTTTTTCCCATAAAATAACAATTCTTGAAATTCTTGTTTATCCATTTTTTTGTTTATCAGCAAAGTCGTTCAACTAAAACCACTCTAAGGTTTTATCCACACGGCGAATCGTCATAATATTTTTTCTGCTACCTTTTAAAGGTTAGTATTTACTAAAAAAAGCATCAGTTCGGCAATTGCAACGCCATCTGTTTGCCAGACCGGGAACTTTTCAGCCCATGTGTTAGCAACAGAATACAAGAACTAAGCTGTGGCCATCACAAATCTTTCTTCTATACTATTCTAACACGTTAATTTATAATAATATTACCGGCGATTTTCAATATAAAGCATAATGGTTGAATCCATATCAATTCAGGAAGGGTAGCTTCATAGTCTCAAAAGTTTTTGAATTGAACATATGTTAAAATATAGGACAATGTAAGATAACTGTAAATTTTTGTTTTTCCCCAAAAAATTACTGGCCCGAGAAACAGGCCGCCAAAGATGGCAGTATTTCTTACTTATGATTTTTGACAAAAAAAAATTTGCCCCAGAAATTGATATAAAATTCATTATGTTTCTAATAGTGTAACATAATTAAAATGCATCGCAAACAACTCTAAACCGTTATTTCCGTTAATAATGCATTTTTGAGGCTCTTTTGCGATTTCTTCTTCGATAATGGAACGATTTCTGTAATTCTTTGTAACACTTTCCAACATAGTTGAAATCGGTTTTTCTGGCCGTCTGACCGCCCTCTGACTCGTGTAAATATACTCTGATTGTTGAGCAATTGATATATTTCATGGAAGTTTGAAATGACATGTTCTGTATTGAAAATGAAGTATGTAGGACTTCAATTTCGTTTACAGGGACACTCAAAAGAATCCCGTTACATTCTGGTCTGGGGAAAAATTGTTTGCAGTTTATTTTAATGATAATGTTATATTATTTCAAATATATTGAAATTTACGTACATCACTGAAATGCACTACAAGATGCCTACTATCTAATATAGTCCGTGTAGCACTTATAAAAGGGAAATTCAAATTAATTTCGTTATATTATGGTCTATGGGGGAAATCCTTTGCGGTGCAGTTTAAACATGTTACGCTATTAGAAACATAATGAAATATATATCAGTTTCTGAAGTACACTAAAATATGATTTTTGTAGAACAGGGAGTGTACAGCATTTATCATTCATTTACAGGGCCACCCGAAATTAGTCGGTAATGGTCTACGAGGAAACTGTCAGCAGCGTATTTTAATTATGTTACACTATTTCAAATATAATCAAATTGATATACATTACTGAGTATTACTACAAGATACCTCTTGTATAATGATGTGCATAGCATTTAGTGTTGATTTAGAAGGACACACAAAAGATTTCGAATACAGTAGTGTATCCGAAGTACTGTCGATAAGCCATAATTGCTGGAAGTATGCTTTCAATTAGGTATGCGTTTAACTAATTTTGTGCATACTTTGTGTAATGTATAAATGCTATTATAGATCATATACAGGGATACACAAAAGAATTTTTAAGCATTACTGTATATTAGCGTAAATTGCTAAAAGGTTTTTCTTTAATCGAGTTACGTATTTTGAACGCGAAATATATTTAGTATATTAAGAGGTGTTTGTTGAATATAAATAAAATCATATATAGGGCAACGCAAAGAACTGAATATATGACCGCTTATGTATGATAATTTCTAGAAGTATGATTTCAGTAGTTTTCAGCGTGTTTGAATTAAACTTTAGCTTAATATGTGGAGTGTATAAATATCTTAAGGTAATATACAGGGAAATATAAAATAATTCATATATGTTTTCGTCTATTGGTAGAAACTTCTGAAAGTGAATTGTCAACTGTGTTATGTGTTTTCATACTAAACTAAATTGTAGCATACTGTATAGAGTATATGTAAATCTGTAGACTACATACTTGGCTGCACAAAATAATTGGAGTACTTTTCTGGCTATGGCCTGTAATTGCTAAAATCTGGTTTTCAAATGTGTTTTGCACTTTGTGTTACTAAAATGTTTACTTAGGTATCTTATTTATTTTATTAAAAACAGAAGGTTTGTTAAAGTATTCTATAGGTTTAGAAAGTGTTTCATAAGCTATGCTTGATACATGATTTTTCTTTCTTGTTTTTTGTTGCATAGGAATTTTTTTAAAGTTTTTTCACCAGTCACCTTTTAATTTTAGTAGTACTTTTCCACCACGAGAGGGAGCTTTTAATTTCAGTTTCATGTTTTTTTCACAGTCATAGTTCGCATATTTTTCTAAGAATTGGTACATAACTCCATCCAAATATTTCCATTCCATTCCAGCATTGATGGTCCCCAACAGATAAGTTGTATCGCCACCATTTACAAAAATATTTCAATTTTCCTGCAATTTGTTCTGCAGCTTACCTGTTTTATTTTCGTGTTCTCAGGCCCTTTAAAAGCCTAAAAATGTAATAATCTTTGTCTCTGATTGTTTGTATATGGTGCCGTAGGCATCGGGGACCCATGCCGGAGGTTCGTTCGGAAAGATGTTTGTTTAGAACAGAATGCGTCTCCTAGCGGTGGAAGGTGGAATTAATAAATTTTCTACGCAGCTCGCCCGGTATACGGTGTGAAGGCCAGACCCTTATTATCGCATGGGCAAATCGGGACTTTGCCCAGGGGCCCCCAAATCCATATATTAATTTATAAAATATTTGCTTTTTTTCCAATTCCATCTCTGAAAAATTTCAAATATAAATTTCATCTCTAAAAGATTCTACTAAACTTTCTGAAAAATAAATTTTATTTTGAACTCTCAGAGCTTAGTGCTAAGAATTTTCTTCTATTTAAAATTCGTTATTAAATTAATCTTAAAGAAATATAACAAGTTGCTAAAGTTATATAAAAGAGTTTTGTTCTGTACTAAGAAAAAAAAAGGTATTTTTATTAATTAAGGAATTTAATTTAGAATTGACGGAACTAAGAATTTTCTTTTCATTTAAAATCCAAGGTGCGAAAATATTGTTTATGCATTCATTACACATATGACTGACCAACCGTTCTATTTGAGTAATGCTGCAACGATTCGAATGGGGCCCCCTAGTTTATCCTTGCCCAGGGCCCCAATTAGTCATGATCGGGGCCTGGTGAAGGCAACGGGGATCCGAGCCAGAGATTCGTTTTTTAAGGATTTAAGGTATTACACGGGACCGGGCAAGGCCAGGCATATCAGCTAGTATTATATAAAAATCATGTTTGTATATAGTTTCATTGTTGAGCTGATTGTCTTTGAAATGTTCATTTCGCGCAAATGTTAAAGAATGAGGCAAAAGAAAGATGTGTAATCCTTTGCAGCACGCAGATAGACAGACATGCAGACTCCAACATTCATATCGTATTGAGGACATTCTAAATTGTATAAATTCGTCGAAAACAGGAATTCGAAATTTTTCACGAATCAAATATATTCTTCCTGTATAGATAGAAGAACGGAAAATATTTATTAAACTATCTACTCCGGATTCTTAAATTGTTTTCTCAATGTGTTATCATAATTTAATTAATAAACTATTCATTGATAAAAGAATATATTTTTAAAATATATAATACAATCTTCATTTTTTATTTATAATTTATATTCTACTAGTGTTTAAAGTACTTCACGGCTGCAGTTTCACACCCAGTACTCGTATACAGTTGTTTGCGATTTATCACCTGCTCCTGGTAAACGGAAAAATTCCTTTCAGTAAATTTATTAATTTATAATTAAGTTCTACAAATATTAAGATTTTGTATTGTCATTAGAAACACACATGTATACATAATTTTTACAATTCTAACATATCATGAAGTACGTGGAAAATTGATTACAAAATTCCATATTTACATACATGAACCAAATTAAGTTAAATAAAAGAGAATAAAAATCTGTCTAAACGTATTCATATATTAGTGATTTTTATTATATTTTATCGATTTCCAAAGAAATAATTCAACATTTTGAAATTTATGTAATTAAAAACATTATGAGGAAAATTATATATCTGATAATTATACTAAATCAAATATTACAAATGTTTATACGAGTTATAAATGTTTTAGTTTTTAATCAATTAAGTATTTACATAATTTGTATTAACATTCGCATCAAGAACCTAACCACTAACATTTAGGGGAAATGAAATACTACTTATATGACTATACCAACCAAAGAAGATAACTAAAACAAACCAAGAGAGATATTAATGTTACGTTTATAACTATGTCTCATAACATGGTACATTTGAGAAACTATTTTTTATTTAGTTTTAATCCTATTATTATATATATTGAAAAGTATCTACTCACAAAAGAAAATAATAAACAAGAAAGAAAAACCCGAAAAGCCAGTTTCAGAAATTACCATTTATATCCGTAAAAATATCAGAATTATTTTCTGTAGCCCTGTATATGATCTATAGATTTATATATATACAACATAGTATGCAAAAATTAAGTTCAATTAGGAAACGCATAACAAAGTTTAAATTTCCCATTTTAGCAATTCCCGTCAATGAGCAAAAAATGTGCTCGACTTCTTTTTAGCAGCTCTGTACATTATCTATAGAATTTATACACATCAAGAAATATGCAAAAGATTAGTTAAATTTAATGACGTTTAAAACAATTGAAAACTTACTGCCAGCAATTATTGTACTGTAACCGAATTCTTTTGTGTATCCTTGCAAATGAACGATAAATGTTATGCACATCATATTATACAGTAAATATCTTGTAGTGCAAATCAGTGATGTCTAGTGATTTTAATGTGTTTGAAATAGTGTAATATCATTAAAATTCACTGCAAGCGATTCTTTCTCATAAACCATAATGGAATGGAATTCTTATGGAATGAACGATAAATGTTATGCACAGTAAGTATTTTGTACTGCAATTCAGTGATGGCTATTAATTTTAATGTTTTTGAAATAGTGTAATATCAATAAAATTCACTGCAACCAATTCTTTCTCATAAACCATTATTTAATGGAATTCTTATGGAATGAACGATAAATGTTATACACATCATATTATACAGTAAGTATCTTGTACTGCAATTCAGTGATGGCTATTAATTTTAATGTATTTGAAATAGTGTAATATCAATAAAATTCACCGCAAGCGATTCTTCCTCATAAACCATAATGTAATGGAATTCTTTTGAGCGCCCCTGTCATCGAATTATAAATGCTGCACACTTTTTTACTAATACCAAACATTCCATGTCAAACTTCAATAACATATATCAATTATATGGCAATACGGGTTTATTTACGTGAGTTAGATCACGGCCAGACAGACACAGACGGCAAGAGAAACCTAATTCAAAAACACTTTCGAGTAAGTTGGAAAGTCTTAAAAAGTTGCTCACATCTAATTTTCTACACATTCTCGTTTTATTTATATTGTGTCACGAGAAAAAAATAATCGAAGCTCAATACTATTTTATCAATAAAATGGAACTCAAAGTAAAATATAACCACTTACGATTTCCTAAATGAGATTTGAGAGTAACCTATATTTGACGATGAAATAAAATATATATATATATTAAGAGATCTTCTTCTTAAAAGAAATTTTTTTTAGCAACCTACCCAAACAAATTTACTTTATTGTTTCTTTCAGTAAATCCCTATTTTCTACTAGCTTTTCTCTACTCTCGTTACAACAAAACTTCTTAAGTAAGTCTTAGCTTCTTTGTTTACAAGAACTCAAATGGAAGTGGATAGGCTTTCTAATCCTTGGTTGCAAGTTATTCGATTTAGAAGTAATTTTTAAGAAATGAAAAATGAAAGTGGTTACTTGATAACGACATACGTCTCACTAAATAAAAACCATGTTTTAAAATAACATATTTATGTTTATACCAACAGAAAGAGACTATACGAAAGGCAATCGAAACCAAAGAAGACATTAATCTTTCTCAGAAGCTCGTGAATTGAAAAAAAAAAGTAAATAATATTTATATTTTCTAACACTATTATTCTATATTAAAGTGTATCTAATTACTGGTACTAAGAAGGAATTAGAGGTCTACACCGGCTCGCACCCAGGAAAAGGAATTGATTAAAACTACAAAACATGTTTTTTTGAGTACTTTTTGTTGTTTTAGCAAAATTCAAGTAAAATTGAACCATTTTACTTGAATTAACAAAACATTTTTTGCTGACGATACAAAATTTTTTTTGAAATTGCAAAAAATAAAAAAATTTGTCGATTCAAACAAAATTTTCATTGACCTATATTTAAACAAAAAGTTTTGTTGGGTCAACCAAATTTTTGTTGATTCAACAAAACTTTTTTCTGGAGAATTTTCATTCACGACACTCTGGCTGGATATGGTGTTCATTCCTTAATGATCTGGTCTTCACTTTTCCGTCGCGGTCCAGTTTCTAAATACGAGCCAAAAATTTTAGGTCCTGTATAAAATCTAAAAATGAGTTCTGACCAGCCCTTATCAAAACCATTATTGGTTTGGCTCGATCCGTCCAGTCCTCGAAATTCTCCCCCCCCCCCCGACCTCATGCTAGTCTGACATATAATTATTTTTGTAAAAATTACAGTGATGTACATTTGTTTACCGAAATTTTTATAAATTACACTTAATTTAATGAATCACAGATATATATTTTTTTTAATCTATTTTTTTTCTTTGTAAGGGTTTAGTTTTATGATTTGCTTTTGCCACCCTTTTTTTTTATTCTAAACTATGTTGTTTTTTTTTACTGAATCTTCATTTGAATGTAATTGTCTAAGTCATTTTTTTTAATCAACGTTTATGCATGTAATTGTCTAAGTAGTCATTAATATTGTTGTCATTCTGTATGCTATGAATTTCGAATGTAATCTAAAAATAAAATCTATGCATAAGTAAGTGTGCTTCTTGAATTATTTTAATTGTAAGATAGTATTTTTTTTTCAGAAATATTGAGATTTTTTTCAGAAATTCTTCTTTGTACGGGCCGGGCCAGGTTCGGGTTAAACTTTCAGCATTTCTACTGGGCTTGGCGAATAAATTTTTCGAACGGTTTGGGCCAGCACCGGGCCTGGAAATTTTTCCCGTTCAGATGTCTAGAAAGAATAATAACAAGAGCGAAAAATCATTCATCTGGCATAGATTATGAAACAGTAACAGAATATTACTAAGATATTTATTTTTTTTTCATACAATGGAATGATATATCTAAATGGGCGATTTAAAAAACACATAATTCAGTAAAAATTCATTTTTAGCAATTGCTGCCTATATTCGAAATATTTCAATGTAGCCCTGTATATGATCTACAGAATTTGTAAACAACACGTAATACACTAAAAAGTACATAAAATATCACAGCGGAAAGAGAACTTCCAGCAATTACCGATCATAGTCGGTCCTTTAACCGAATTATCTTGTGCGTCTTGTACATGAACGATAAATCTTACGTACTCCATAATCTGTAGGAAATAAGTTGTATTGAACCTTAGTGACCCTTTAAATTTCATCATGTTTCAAGTGTCGTAACATGTTCAAAATGCACCGCAAACGATTTTTTCCCATAGATTATAATGTAAAGGAATTGTTTTATACGTCCTTGTAATTGAACTATAAATGCTACGAATTGTATACTTTGGTACAAGCAAGCTGTAATCCACCTCAGTAATGCATATTATTTTCATTATGTTCGAAATATCATAATTTTAATAAAATGCGCCTCAAACGATTCTCCCCGTAGACCATAATGTAATGGAATTTTTTTTGTGTCCCTGTAAATGAACTATTAATGCTACAAACTTTATTTTCAATACGAACTTTCTATACTAAAATTCAATAACGTGTAAAAATTTCATGACTTCCCGAGTATATTTACGAGAGTTGGAGCACGGACAGAGAGATAGACAGACGGACAGACAGACAGACAAATGGAATTCATAAACTCTTTTCAACTATGTTGCAAAGTGTTAAAAAAGACAAACTTCTAATTACAGTACGCAACGTTTTTCTCTCCATTTCCGTTTTATTTGAATTGTTTCACGAGTAAAAAAATAATAAAAGCTCCATAAGTCACTATTTAATAAACGGGATTCAAATTAACATATAATTAACTACGATTTCCTGAAAATAATTATTAATTAACTGATATTTAAGATAAATAAAAATGTTATCCCCCCCCCCTTTTTTTTTTAATGAAGGATTTAACAATGTATTCAAAAAAAATATATTTTTCTGTCAATCGCTATTTTGCACTAGCTTTTCTCTCGTTGTATTAGAATTACTTAAGTAGCATTGCATTCTTTATTTACAAGAAAGCAAAAAGAAGTGGATAAAATTTCTAAATATGTAAGTTTCAAGAAATGAAAGATGTTTACTTCATAATAACTTGCGTCTTATCAAATTAAAATCCTCTTTTAAATATAACATAAAAATGTATTATAAAAATTGTCCTTTTAAAAAATAATTTGTTACTTTGTAACAACTAGATCCTTTGTAAGAGATTTCTTTAAACGACTATATAAGTGAAAGGAATTTACTGGATGAAATTTATGTGAGTTCCTCTCGTGATTGTCTATTAAGGATTATTAAAAATGTATCAGAATTACATAGTTAAAGGTTGTTGAGATTAAAAATGAAAAACATAATTTAAAACAATTTGTTTTAGCCTTGTTGTGTGATTCTGTAATGAAACTCCATTTACGTTCACCATAACTTTTTTTAAAGGTTACATTAGAGTACATTCTCATAGCGAAAGAAAAAAATCATATTTCCGTGATTAAATTTAAGACCATTTTCGTACCTAAGTCAGAATTCATCTTAATAATACACTTTAATGAAAATAAAAGAGACAATGAAAAATTAAACAAAGGTATAAATTAACAGAAATTATGTTTTTTGTGGAAAATTAGAAAATATTGCATTGTTATCAAGATTGTGTAACATTTTTATGAAATAGCTTGACAGTTGGGAGGTATATAAGTTGCAAGATACAAATCTGGCAGATGTACTAAGACAAGCAAACACTTTAAAAACAAAAATAACTCACCTTTTTTTTAAATAATTCTGTCTTTTACGATAAATTAAAAAGTTTTGTCCAGAATACTTTCTTCTTAAATGAAATATTTAGCAACACACGCAAACAAATGTTTTTAATTATATCTTCTTGTCAATCGCTATTTTCCTCTCGGCTTTTCTAATTTCATTACAACAGAACTATTTAAGTAGTTTCAGCTTCTTTATTTACAAGAAAAAAAGTGAATGTGGTAGGTTTTCTAATTCATATCTGCAAACTATTCAAATTATAAGTAACTATTTTAGGAAAGACAGATGGTTACTTCATAACAAAATACTTTATCTTATACCCCTAAATTAAAACCATTTAGTGTTTGAATAAAATATTTAAATCAAAGTGCTATTAAAATACCTTTATTAGTATTTTTTCTCCTTTTTAAAATGCATAATCTTTGCTTCTTTTTCTTAGAAATATCCACTAAGTAGTGGCTATTATTAATTAGAAAAATTATTCTTCAAGTTTCATTACCATTCTTTTCTGTCCAGTGCAGCACCATCATTTAAGTTTCAAGATTCTTCAATCGTATTCTTTAAATTTATTATTAATCTGCATTTCCTTCTTCTCCCTGTCAGGTTCCAGTCTATAAAACTGTTGGTAGGCGTTCCTCTTTCATTCTGCGAACATGTCCTTACCATCTAAGCTTATAAAGTTCAATCGTCTGTAAAACAACCTTTTTAAATCCCATGGTTTCCCTTAATCTTGATTTTTTACCTTTTCCATCCTTGATGTTCTTACTGATCTCCCCCAGTAATACATTTTGGTAGAGAGTAAAGTTTTTTTTGTTTTTTTGTTTATTTTAAGGGTGAATATTAGGACTGCACAGAACAGCATATTTTAAAATAGATTCTAAGCATTAGAAAGGTTTCAATAAAAAATAATAAACAAAACTAAAGTTGGTATCAGATTCAACAATTTTTCGGCAAACTATTTATTTGAGATGATTTTCCGTGAGAGATTGTCTCAACTCTTACCCGCTAACTCACAGTCAACCTCAACTGGCGAGTTAAGCTGTAACTCTGGGTTGACCATGAAATCCAATTCTCCGCAAACTCAACCTGGAGAAATGTGATCTAAAAACGATAGTTGAGTCGACTAACTGAACCTAGGTATTGAGCTCGCGTTAGTTGACCCGCGCATGTGCAGTTGAAGCAAAGATGGCGGTCGCTTTGAATAGGTCTTTGACATTTATTTCGTAATTGATGAGTGGTCGGAGTTTGGTTCGCGACGGTTGGTGGTGAGTTCTTCGTGTTGTCGTGGGGGGCGTTTTTACCAACATGGCGGCTGGCGTGTTGTCTTAGGTTTGTTTTTGTATTTTCTGCGGTAGTTAGCTATCGCTGGTGGTTACTTTAGTGCTATTTCGAGTCTTCAACTGGGGTAAGCGTATTTATTTATATTTCTGTGTTAAAATTAGCTCTATTATTGGACTTTACACTGATTTGGCCAATTAGTGTTGTGTAGCTGGTCTACATACCGGTATGGCAAATTCTACCTTTAATGTAGTTTCTGTCTCCAGCTCGGACATTCTGACTCCTGTAATTAATGTAGTTTCTGAGTCTAGTTCTGAAATGGAAAGGTCTGTAATAAACGCAGCTTTTGACTCCAGTTCGGAAATTCCGATAGTAAATATGGAAATGACTGATGTGGAAGATGGCGGGTCACAGTTTATCGAAAATATTCCCTTCTTCGTTCGGTCGTCTGCACGAGTTGAATCATTGTTAAAAAAGGCGGCAGATAATGGAGGTAGGAACTTTAACATTTTTTTAATGAGTAAAGAATCAGCGGCAATTCCCCAACGTAACCCTCGGGATGTTCAACTAGAAATAAGGTCAAAAATTGAAAATGCTAAGAAAATTGAAAATGTGAAATTTACCCCGTCCGGAAGTATAATTTTTTCTACGAAAGACAAGCTGTGTGCTATAAACATTAGTAAAGTCACTTCATTTCTGGGTGTTCAAGTCTCATCCAGAGTTATATGGGAAAATATTTCCAATAGGTTTCTGCTGTTCAACATCCCGGTCGATATACCGTTAGCGGATATTGCCATGGAGATTGAGGAATCAAATAAGCTACATATTCTCGAACTACGTCGTTTTTTGAAGAAAGACAGCAAAAATGAAACGTCTCCAGTTCTTATCACAATTTTGGGCACTTCCCTCCCCCCGAAATCAAAACATGGTTCTCTGTCCAGCGAATTCAACAATTTATTGATCGCCCTCGCCAATGTTCAAAATGTTACAAGTTTAATCACAGTACAGTAAATCCGAGCAGCTATGCGCCACTTGTGGCACTCATCATGGTGGACCGTGCAAAGACCCATTATCTTGTACTAATTGTGGAGAGGAACACAGGGCCGATTACAACCAATGCGCTTTCCGTATCAAGGAAATCGATTTACTCAGATTTAAATGTAAGAACTTTCTCTCCTTTACAGATGCTCGTAGGCAATTTTCCCCCAAATCTGAAGCAAAAACTTATGCTAAAGTTGCAAGTGTTCAAAAAACGGAAGTAGAAGAATTCTAAAAAATTATCGAAGTACGAACTAACACTATGTTGAAAATTATAGTAGATCTTTTCTCTAAACAGTCGGAGAAGGTTATTGAAGCTATCAGTGATCTTAGCAATATGCTGGTCAATTGTTTAGCAAAATGGAATGACTTTTCACCTGAGAAACGTAAACGCCAGAACCATGGTGGCGGCTCTCAGACGAGGTAGCACTTACCATTATGGGACTGTTTTCTCTTATGTTTTGTTGGCTGGCGATTGCGAGTTGCAACTTGCCTGGGTGGTTGCTATGTCGTGGCCTTTGTTGTTATATTTGTTTTATTGGTTCTCTATTCACATATGGTCATAAATATTATACAGTGGAACTGTCGCAGTGTAATGAATAAACTTCCCTGGCTAAGCTGCGCTTCATTTTCTACGTCCGATGTTTTGGCGATTCAAGAAACCTTTCTGTCCCCGGATAAATCTTTTTCCCTTCCTGGAAAAAATTTGTATAGGTCTGATAGGCTGGGCCGCCCAGGCGGTGGACTGGCCATTGCAGTAAACAATAAATGTTCCTCTGCTCGTATCAACCTTTCTGATTCTAGTTCTGCGAATGAATTTGTGGGAGTTCGCTGTTACTTTGGTTCTTCTCATTTAAACATTATTAATATTTACTCTGGCTCCGGTCTGGTTGTTACTGATATAATCAAGATCTGTCGTGATGTTGATGGCCCGACTCTAATCCTGGGTGATTTTAACCTACATCATAAGTTCTGGGGCTCCCAGGTATCGTCTCGAACTGCCGAAGCCTTTGTGGATTGGCTTTGCGATAGCTCTTTTTGTCTCATCAACTCTTCTGATCCAACACATGTTGCCCGGAGTGGGGTGTGTTCCTTGATTGATCTCTCCCTATGTTCATCTGATTTGTTTGCTGTCACAACTTTCCATGTCGAAGATGACACGTACGATAGTGATCACTTTCCTATCAGCGTTGAGGTGGAAATTAGGACACCTTTGTAACCAGGATCCACTCTTTACAAATGGCCTCTCATCTGCCGGATGGTAAATGAATATCTATTGCACTTTCCTGATATAAGTTATAATTCTTTTCTTGATCTGGTTCGCCGTGCTATGCACAATTATAGTCTTTCAAGGAAGCATCCTCCTAAAGGCCTCCCAGTGTGGTGGTCAACTAAATGCAGCGGTTTGTTGAGGCAGAAGGGATATATCCTTATGAAAGCCCGCCAGCTTGTGTCCACGGAGTTTTGGATAAAATTTAAACAGACTGCAGCCAAGCTTCGACAAGCTACACGAAACGCTAAACGGTGTTACTGGGACTCTGTGTGCCGTAATGCTAAAGACCGTGGTATTCTGTATAAAGTTTTCCGGAAGTTTAAGAACCGGCAGTCCTCGTCTCTGTGATAAAGAATATCACAGTCTTAATTCTTTTTAATTACTTTATATTTTCAGCTCAACGTATTTCTGTATTTTATAGCCTTTCCAGTTTATTTGCCGTTCTTTAAAAGCTATTTTATCGGCAGCGCGCGCCGTGCAGGTGGTTTCTACAGCAGTGCTTCCACGGCAAAGCTTCCCCCTCATCGTGTTTTTTTGAACAAGCATTATGGCGAAGTTGTTTTCTCTGCGAGGCATCCCTCCTTCGCGCTCTGAGTTCGCTTCAATCGGCGCTGATCTTGAGCTGTGACGTCATCGCATTCGGCGGCTTCCCGCTCCTGCGTTTTACGCATGCGTCGCTCTTGTTTTCTACCGATATGTTCTCCGGACTTGAGATGGTTTTCATATTTCGGCGTTTTAGCGCTGCAGGCGATGGGGCGTGTCTTTCAAATTCAAATTAGAAGGCTTCTTTTAATTGTTAAATGTTAATGAGTTTTTGATTTGCTCTTTTAATTTTTGCGTAATTCCTAATTAACAAATTAGTTTAAATTAATCTTGCTCTCATATTTGTGCACCCCTGTTATGGGTATAAATACTAATGTAGCGCATTTTCAAACAGAATTTTAACAAAAATGATGCTGTAAAAATTGATTGAAAACGTGGTTTGATCTGAGGCCTGCTGGCCTGTGCCGGCTCTCATATCCGAGAAATTTCGCCGTGTGCGGATTCTTATGGAGATCGCTCGTTTTTTTTCGAAGTTTTTAATTATTCTAAAAAATGCTGTTGTAAATTTTAAATTTAATATTTTAAAAGTTTAAATCAACTGGTAATTTAATTGATGTCTGCATTAATTCCATAACTCTCACTGGATTTCGGCCAGAAGGAATATTTTAAAGATTCTTCGAATTTTTATGATGTTTGAGCCAGAGCTTTTAAAAGACTTGATGTGCAGCTGCTTCTATCATCTCATCCTTCCTCCTTCCTCAAGATGATAATAAATATATTGGATCCAATTCCAAAGGAGTTTTTATTTCAAGTAGTCTGAGTTTATTATTTAAAGAACAAGTAAGACTGTTTTATTTATTTTATTATTTTGGTGTGATTCTCTTCAAGAATTCTACCAAAAGAACGTCATGCAACTTTATTGCATTGGGTTATTGCTCACACATAAATATTCCCATCAATCTATTTTTATTATCATCGCCTCAGTCTCCTGATTCCCATATCTGCCTGAGGCACGCTGACTCCCTTAGCTCTGAGGCGATTACCCAAGCGGAGCTCTTTGAAGACCATTTTAGCGAGTCTGCATTTCATGATC
This sequence comes from Maratus michaelseni, assembly GCA_963931845.1. Classification (NCBI taxonomy): domain Eukaryota; kingdom Metazoa; phylum Arthropoda; class Arachnida; order Araneae; family Salticidae; genus Maratus; species Maratus michaelseni. Next base: position 128,924,246 of record OZ007593.1, read on the forward strand.
CGATCCCCTTAACCTTCGGTGCTGATGTATCTGGAAAGCTTAACCGCCTTTTCACAATGACGGAACTTAAAGATTCCATTCGACGAACGAAACTCACAAATCCTGGTGATGATAAAATTTGTGCAGCACTCTTTAAGGGACTTTCCGATCACGCTTTGGAGTGCCTCCTTCGTATCTACAACTCAATCTGGACTACTGGGGATATCCCCTCTGAGTGGACCTCCTCCATGATCATACCGATACTTAAACCCGACAAACCTAAAGCTAATACCACTTCTTATCGCCCCATTGCTCTTACATCTGTCATGTTCAAAATCTGCGAGAGAATGATCGCTAACAGAATTTCCAATCATCTCCTCGAAAACAAAATCCTTGACCCGAGACACCTGGGATTTCAACCGTTCCGAGACAGCCAAACTGCAATCATGATACGCCACCTTGACATTAAGCAGGCTAAATTGGATAAAAACTTTGTTTTGGGAATCTCGCTGGACATCCAAGCAGCTTACGACTCTGTGTATATTGATGGCCTGATACTCAAGTGTGCTAAGATAAAAATTGTTGGCCCGATACTTCAATGGCTTCATCACTTCCTTACCTGTCGGAGTATCAAGGTGCTCTGGAGGGGTTTCCAGTCGTCCCCCCGCATTAATGGTCTAGGAGTACCTCAGGGTGCAGTTCTAAGCCCAATCCTTTTTACTATCTTTTTGTATGACTTTTTCGAGGTGTTGGAAGGTCTTGCCATCAAGTTTTTGATATATGCCGACGATATCTTTATTTACTGCATTAACTCTTCTCTAGTCACCTGCCAGGCAAAGTTACAAGAAGCCTTGCGTCTTATCCCCCAGTGGTGTAATTACTGGAAATTGTCCATTCGCTCTGATAAGAGCCACGCGATTAACCTATCTCGAAGGCATGCACAGTGCGACTTTGACTTCAGCATAAATGGGGGCCTTATTGAGTGGAGCGACGAAATTAAATTCCTGGGATTTCATGTGGCTCGCCGGGAAGGCTTCAGTAGTCATGTCAATTATCTGCGAAGAAAAGTGTTTTGCCGCATCAACATGTTAAAATCACTGGCCTGCAAGTCTTATGGTGCAAGATCTAGGCACCTGCTGACGCTGGCGTCTGCTTCAGTTTACAGTTGCATTGAGTATGGGGCTGCGGTTCTTGACATGGCAAGCGTTTCCGTTCTTAAAAATCTAGAAGTCCTGCAAACAAGTGCCATTAGGGTGGCTTTGGAGCTCCCAAAGTGGACTCCGAACATCATACTTCGGAAATATGCTGGTGTAGTTCAGGTCTGCGATAGGATCAGAGGCCTCGCATGCGGGTTCTGGATAAAGCACCTGGCACTAAGAAATTGGTCCCCATTCTGGGACAACGGGCTACAAGATGTTGCCAGCTGTCACTCATGTGTTTTGAATGTGTTTGAGGAGTTTTCTTGTCGGCCAGATTGTTTGATACCGTTCCAATATCCAATGCCTTCTAATATGAGAGCAGTGAAATATCGCTTATCGGATCTCCCTTTTCAAAGAACAGACCTTGCTGCTACCGCAATCTTCCCTCTTTTCGCAGACTTCATCCAGGAATTCCCAAGCCTCTGGGAAATCATAGCTACTGACGTTTCAAAGTCGACGTGTGTGACTTCGATTGCTGGCTGCTCCTCAAACAACCAATTCAGATACGAATGATACGTTAGATCAGATACGTTAATGATACGAATTCTATTTTCACGGCTGAGGCTCTTGATATCGGTAGCGCTCTTGATGAGTTGACATCCATGGCTTCTTCCATCATCATTCTAACAGATAGCCTATCAGTACTATCTGCCCTTCAGTGCGTCAATTGGCGATCTCCTAAAGTGATAGTATGGCTGCATAACAAAATTCAGAGACTGGCTGAACACATACTAAGCATTCATATTTATTGGGTCCCAGGTCACCGGGGGATTCCCCTCAACGAAAAAGCTGATTGCCTGGCCAGGTGTGTTACTGATGCGGATGCCTTGCTTGACTGGGTTTCTCCAGAGGACATGTCTCGCTTGTGTAAATCAAACATAAGGAGGCATTGTGATCAGTTCTTCTTCGCTAACAAATATCGACAGTCACATGGTAATACCCCCAGCATTGCTCAGTCCCATTCATGGGCTTTGAACAGACGTGAGGATGTACTCATCTCTCGGCTTATGCTTATGTGTAAGATGGTGATCACCCCTGCTATGTTGGCTCGCTTTAATCTGACGGATGATGGTAACTGAAGTGCATGCCATGTTCCAGACTCGTTGGAGCACATTCTTTTTTCTTGTATCAAATATCGGCAACAGCGTGCTTTATGCTGGAACGTTGCAATTCTAAACAGTGATTGTTTTCGATCTTTCCCGAACTTTTTGGATAAATTTATCTCCTCTGGTGATTTCCGAGCGTCAACTATAAATTTCCTACATTGCATTAATCGTTTTTAATGGTGTTATTTCATGGAATATTAATTTGGCTTGATGGACCACTCGAGACGACAGCCATGCCGCTATAGGTCTCAAAGCCCCCTCCTTCAAACTTCAAACTTATTTCGTAATTAACGCTATTTGTGATGCAATAAGCAAACGAAATGTTAATTAAAAAAATTAATCTGAAAGAATGCGTTACTTTTAATTCTTAACCCTTTTAGGATATGTTAACTCTGTGATGTCAAGATTATAGGGATTTTTGACAAAGCTTTCAAGGCGTAAAATAACTACTGTGAATGGTAGTGCCATCTACCGAATTCAAAATGAAATGTTCTTACACCTCAAATATTGCATGTATGATTCAATTTTTTCTTTTCTTTTGAAAAATAAAGAAAAGCTGTTTTTCTTAAATTTCAGATTTACTCTTACACTTTATATTTGTTTAAAGCATAAAATCATAGACAACGGAATTTTCTGTTAAAATATCGCGTATGTTTATCCGTTTACAGTACATAAATAATTTGAACTAATATATACTTGTTAGTTAAAAATAATTATTTTTGTTTGAAAGAAACAAATTTCAGGGGATTTCTTGATATTTTTAACACTTTACGAGAATTTTTTCAAACAGCTTCTAAAATTATTATACAAGGAATTAAAAAAATATATATATTATAATAATCTAACATGAAATTAAAAACAAAAAAAATCTTTCTTACATCTCGTATAGGGCATAAAGACTACCAAGCATGCAATTTTATTCAAGATAATTTAATTAAATCTGTAATCAATTATTTTAGTTAAATAAAAAAATATATATTAGAAATAAATATATGAAAATGTTTTTTTAATATAATATTTTTGCAAAATAAATATAGATCGCTATTTTCTTTTATTCTACTCATTACAGTTAGCCTTGTCATAAAATTGTTTATTAAACTTAGATAACATATATATATATATATATATTTCCCTTTAATCAAGTAACTAAAAAAAAAAAAAAGAATTACTGTAAAATTTTGTAAAAATGAGCGTCTTATGACTGCGACAGTATTTCTAAACCATCAAATCAAAATGTTAATTCGAAATTTATTTAACTTTCGTTATCTAAAAGTAAACACTGCAATTATGCTCTTTCAATACTCTTGTTTTGTTTCGTTATTAAAAACTGATTCAAAGGAGGACAGAACTGATAAAGGCGATTGCTACGTCATGTGATCCCTTTGGCCAATGAGATAAACACATTTCAACCTTCCGTTCACTAACCGAGAGTCGAATAACCATGCCTCTGAAGTTAATGAAGAATTCGAAATATCAACCGGCAGTTATATTTGCGAACCTGGGGTTACTCAACTGAGAGTTGAACTGGGGAGTTAATGGTTGGTGGTTGGGCTTGACCTGTTAGTGTGTTAGCAATAAAGAATATCCCCCATTTTTATCCACAGCGCATAAAAAATCGCTCCTGACATAATTTTGTTTCTCAATAACAAAATCAGAGATAAACATTTTGGAACGTCGACAAGCAGATATACATAGTAACATCCGATAATACTAACAACCGATTTTCATCCAACATTTGCAGCGGGAATTGCAACCCTTGTTTCGCTTTCTGCTCGAAAAAAGGGCGTTAAAATCGGCTCAAATGTCTGTTGCTTGAAAAATTTTTGAATCTGATAGCAACTTTAGTATCAAAACAATATTGCACTAGTATTGTTTGTATTGGATTATCTTGGACAATCTTGGCATGAAATACTGTCCCGGAATTAGAGTTCCTATATTTTACCAATAATGCACCAATGTTGGCGATATTGACCCATTTGAAAGCCAATATTTACCGTTTCATTCCAAATATTTCAAATATAAATCCATCATTTGAGCAATATTGGTATTTAATTGGAAATACTTCCGATTAATACATATAGTCAGTATAATTAATATTGGTTTAGTACAAGGAGAAAATTTAATTAAATCTTAATACATCCGTTTCTTAATAAATCCTTTGTTTATTCGTATAAATTGTTTCCCGAAAGAAAATTAATTAAAGGTGCATAAGTTTTTTTCAAGGAAACTGTGCGCAAATAAAAGTATAAACGATTGTCACTTGTTGAAGAAATTCGAAATTAACAGGGGTTTTAGGATAAGATGTAAAGTTTGTTCAGAATACCTGCTTCTATGAAACATTCAGAAATATTTCCAAAACAATTTTCCCAATTGTTTCTTCTTGTCAATCGTTATTTCCTATTCGGGTTTTCTAATGTCATTACAATAAAACAACTAAGGAAGTCTGAGCTTCATTATTCACATGAAAGAAAATTGAGTGGATAAGTTTTTTAACGCCTAACTGAAATTTATTTCATTTATAAGTAACTTTTAAGAAAGTATACTTGATAACAACTTTTAGAAAATCCGGTAAATTAAAACAAAAATATTTCAGTAAAATATTTAAAATATAGTGAAAAGAACATACCAGATTTGTGTTAAGTATATAGAGATGCTTAATGCTTTCAGTCTCAGAAAAAACGCAGGGTCATTTATGATACGAGATGAAAATTCACAGCTGTCAAATTTTATGGTCTGTTTTCACGACAAAAATTTAATAGAAATGTTATCTATACTAATATTATAAAGTAGTAAAGATTGTTTTTTTGTTTGTTTGCTTGTTTGTTTGTAGGGGGTAATCTCTAGAACTACTGAAACGATTTCAAAAGTGATGGTGGCAAATAGATGGCGACAATCCCTGCTCCAATATAGGCTATATTTTATGTCGGTGTCACTACCCCCAGCGGGGTGCAGAAGCGAAAAACGTTCTAAAATTTCGATTTTTTTTTATACTGAAGGAGATAGAAACATAAAATTTGGCATGGTAGTTACTTATAAGATGTAAATGCTCTCTAAGAACAAATTCTAATAAAATTCAAAATTTAAAAGGGTGAAATGAGCGAAAAGCGTTCTAAAAACATTCTAAATTACAATTTCTATGGAATATCTGGAACTACAGAACCGTTTTCAAAAGTGATGGTGGCAAATTGATGGTAACAGTCCCTGCTGCAACACAGGATATAGTTTTTGTCGGTGCCACTACTCCCAGGGGATGCAGGAGCGGAAAATGTTCTAAAATTTCGATTTTTTTCTACACTGAAGGTGTTAGAAACATGAAATTTAGCATGGTGGTTACTTATAAGATATAAACGCTCTCTAAGAACAAATTCTAATAAAATTCAAAATTTAAAAGGGTGAAATGAGCGAAAAGCGTTCTAAAAACATTCTAAATTACAATTTCTATGGAATATCTGGAACTATAGAACCGTTTCCAAAAGTGATGGTGGCAAATTGATGGTAACAGTCCCTGCTGCAACATAGGCAATAGTTTTTGTCGGTGCCACTACTCCCAGGGGATTCAGAAGCGAAAAACGTTCTAAAATTTCGATTTTTTTTACACTGAAGGTGTTAGAAACATGAAATTTAGCATGGTAGTTACTTATAAGATATAAATGATCTCTAAGAACAAATTCTAATAAAATTCAAAATTTAAAAGGGTGAAATGAGCGAAAAGCGTTCTAAAAACATTATAAATTACAATTTCTATGAAATCGCTGGAAGTACAGAACCATTTTCAAAAGTGATGGTGGCAAATTGATGGTAACAGTGCCTACTGTAACATAGGCTATGTTTTATATCGTAGCCACTACCACAGGGGGAGGGGTGCAAAAGCGAAAAACGCTCTAAAATTTCGATTTTTTTTATACTGAAGGAGCTAGAAAGATGAAATTTGGAATGGTAGTTACTTGTGTGATAATAAAAAATCGCAAAATCTTACAGCTTATTATGATTATGAAAGACTTAATTTATCACCATTAGTTTAACTGGCAGGGAAAAGGGTTGTTATACCTAGTATAATGTATAGTTCTTTGTATTTCAGTGTGTATTTAAGTATATAAGATAAATTCCTTCATGTAAAATGTATTTAAGTATATAAAATTGGTGTATATAAGTTTGGAATTAGACAGGCGATATTCAGTATATAAAGAAAATTTAAACAAGGACGAAAATTCATGCAATAGGCATAGATAGATAATGAAACATTTTTCAACACCAACAGAATATTATTAATAATTTTAATTTTTTCATATAGTGAACTGAGATATCTAAACAAGCAATTTATAAATTATATATTATGATATTAAAAATATCATAATTTAGCAAAAGTCCATTTGCAGAAATTGCTGTCCCTATCAGGTAATGTGTGTGAATTATTTCTTGTTGCTTTCTTGTGCACACCTTATACACTCTGAAAACGACATTTTCAAAACTGAGCAAAAAATACTCAAATCTGAGTATGTCGCATAGTCAAAATGGCTCCGAATAAAAATTACTCCAGTTTGAAACATGTATATACTCATTACTGACAACATGCACACACTCAAGAATAAAACATCATATGCTCATATTTGAGTATGTCCATGTTTTAAAAATGAGTTTGAACTGATTCTAATCATTTTTGAGTATGTTCATGTTTCAAAAATGAGTTTGAATTGATTCTAATCATTTTTGAGTATGTCCAAAAGTTTCAAAAATGAGTATGTTCTCTATGTTCTAACTTTTGAATATGTCCGTGTTTCAATAAGTATTTCTGATATTTCAGAATTGAAAGCATTGAGTCGTCCTATTTGAGACAAAAAGTTTCATAACAAAATGAAAACATCGATTTGCTCAGATTAGAAAGTGTCATTTTTCTCAGTGTGTACCACGAAAAACACTAAGAATTATATAAGTATAAAAATGCGTACCACAGCGGAAAAGGCACTTCCAGAAATTATCGACCGTAGTCAGTCCTCTATGCGAATTATTTGTGTGGCTCTGTACATTTACAGAGATACACAAATAATGCTACCCACTCCATAATTTATAGAAAGCGTGTACATGTTGTAACTAATCTCAGTGATACTCGTTCCTTTCATTATGTTTGAAGCATTCTAACATCACTAAAATGTACCACAAATAATTTTTTCACATAGATAATAATGGAATGGAATTATTTTCTGAGTCCATTTAAACGAACTATAAGTGCTGTTTAATCTACACTTCGGAGAAAGCATATTGTAGTCCTCAGTGATGCATATCAATACCATTATGTTGAAATATCACAACATCAATAAAATGCACTGCAAATCAGCCCCATTGACCGTAATGTAACACAATTCTTTTGAGTGTCCCTGTAAACGAACTATAAATGATACACACATCATTGTCAATACTGGATATTCTATAGTAAATCTCAATAAAATAGAAAAATTGCATGGCAATCCGAATATAATTAAGAGAGTTAGAGCATTGACAGCCGTCAGACAGACAAACCAAATTCATAAACACTTTTCAACTATGTTGAAAATTTCTAAACAGAAGGAGTATTGATTAATATTAACTAATATGGCGTTTAAATAACATCTACATTGATGCGAATTATTTTAATTCGTGTTTATATTTTGTCATGAGGAAAAAATCATGCACAGTTGCATGACTTTTAGGAGAAACCTCAAATCAAAATATAAACAGCAGTTATTTGGAGAAATTTGCTTATAAGCAGAATTTTAGGATATAACAGTAATGTTATCCTTCTTCTTAAGTGAAACATTTAGGCCCAAACAAATCTATTTTATAAAGCGAAAACATATACGCGAGTACCGCTTAAGTCATATTGACGGTGGCTACATCTGACCAATAACTTTCGCTTTTACTTCACTTTTTTTAGATCCTGAATATCGGACAATTTCCGTTATTACACCGTTGAATAGGAAAAAGCATGTGCTTTTTAATGCAATGTGTTTGAAAATCGTATCTCATTTTACTAATTTTTCATGTTTTCATGATTTTTTATTTTTTTACTAATTTTCAAGCATGATATTTTTGTATCTGTATCTATCATGTGCATCCCGACTACGAAAGGTTAACCCATTTTCACTTAAAACAATATAACTAGTTCAACAATTGTTTCCGTATAATATTTCATAATATCATTAAAACTTCATCAATAAATAAATAATATAATATAATAATATAAATAAAACACAAATTTAACAGGCATGTAATCGAATTACGTATTTAAACTTGAAACCGCTGAAATTATCAAAATTAAAAAGCTGCTGTAAGTAGCGAAATCTTTGAAGATTTCTTCGGCTAATAACTCGTGGAATACGGCTAATACAATATACAGTTAATAAATTTCAAATCTTTGTTTGAATACATGAATGATATCTTTCATATAAAAATGATTGTCGATGTTATTGAGCAATATAATATATATATATATATATATATATATATTAAGTGTAAAAAAATCAATAAAATTTTTTAATTTAAAATATTGTTTTCGACTATGTTCTGTAGCCCGGAAAGCTCGGGTTGGACCCCTTCTTAATTTTCTTATCGTGTCAATCGCCATTTTCTACTAGTTTCCGATTTCATTACGACATATCTTCTGTAGAAAATAGCGGTTATAGATGTGCTTTTTCCTCGGAAAAACTAAAGGATTTCCAATACTTTATTTATGTATATATTTATTGATATTAAAAAATAGCTCTTTTTCTATTCTCTTGATTTTCCAGAAAATCAATTCTTTTTTAATAATGTTTAAAAACTATATTTTTTTTTCAAAATTGCGTAACTGTTGCATTTTTGTTTCTGTTTTTTTTTTCTTGCTAAACTATTAATTTAGCAACTGCCAAAACCATTTTTAAAATACAGAAATTTTTTCGGTAGTTCACAAAAAATAAGTACAATTATCAACTGCTTTCCATGGTCGCAAGAGACATTACTCCCTTAAAAGGTATTGGCTTCTTTATTTAAAATACATCAGAAGGAAGTCGGTATGTTTCTAATCCCCATTTGCAATTTACACAATTTATAATATAACCTTTAAGAATGCAAATATTGCTATTTAATATATTTTTGATTCATTACAACAGATTAATAAAAGAAAAACAAGAAATTCGAAATTAATCGTATACATCATTTACCACACATTCTTACTTTATTTACCATTATCACGAGATGCATTAATTAAAAGCTTCATAAGCTTTTGAAAAACTCAGTTATCTAAACAAAATAAAAAAGATTTGAAATTAACAGATGTTTTGGGTAAAATTTAAAAAACAATTCGTAAATGAACAATATTTTGCAATTTCAGCTGGAGTATTTATTTCATTTTATTTTCGTATGTATTTACAAGGGAAAAAATTATCCTTGTCTAAAACGTATTTCATGAATATTCAATCTATAAATAACTTTTAAAAGAGTAGACATTGTTTTTCGATAACAACATATTTTAAATCTATTAAAGAATCCAAGTAACGTTTTTAGAAAAAATACTTGAAAAGAATTTTAATAAAATATTTTTTGTGAGCATTTTTTTATTACTCTGTAAATTAATTTTCTTAAATATAATTTTAAATATTAATCTCAAGCATGCATTCTTTCTGCCTGTTTCCGTTTCATTTTTAATTATGACTCCAAAAAAGAAAAAAAAATCAAAAAATCAAAACTGCTGAAATTTTAAAATAAAATGGAACTAAAAAATTGTATATTTTGAAAACTGACCAAATAAATGTTCCGAAATGATCTGTTTTTGTCATTTTTTTCACTCAATTTATTTAATCTAATTACAACAGAACCACTTAAGTACTATTAGCTTTTATATTTAAAAGAAAGCAAAATAATAAGAAAAAAAATGATAACTTTTTTTTATATTTATTTAATATTTTAGTTATAAAGTTAATAATATTATTCAAGTTAATTTAGAAGTAACTTTAAATTAATAAATTTAAAAAAATGAAAACAACATATTTTAATTCCTCTAAACTAAAAAAAATTCGTGTTTAAACAAAATACTAAAAAAAAATGATAATGACATTAATTTTAAAACAAAAATAAAAATTACTTTAAAATGGACTTTTTATCCGGGAAATATTTTCTAAATTACAAAGAAATTTCAATATTTTTTTCAACAAAACTGAAATAAAAATCTTCAACGATATTGCCGATGAATTAATTTTAACAATACTTTTTCAATAATTGCGATTTGTTTAAAAACTAGTCGGATGTGCCAATCCCAAAACTTTCTTCGATCTCAGTCATGTTAATACTTCAGAATTCGCTAATCACATCGCTAATAAATTCAATATTTTTCGTCATTATGTTGTACGTCAGCTGTTTGCGAATCGTCGGGTTACCGGGATGCAATCAACTGATGTATACTAAACTACGAAAAGTCCTTCTGGCCTGAACCGACAGGAACAGATAGCCTCCCTATTCCTTGGTTTTACCATTTTAGCTAATTTTACTGGAAAACACGAATGTAAAATGCGTGGAACTTAATTAAAGAAGATTCAATCCCAGTTCTCGTCACCATTGAATTTGAATGAGAATATCGCCAAATTAGTCCTCTACAGCCAAGTTGGCTTCATATATGGCAACCTATTTTGGTCGTCAAATTTGGCGATATTTTGTCAACTGTTGCCAAGTTTGGCGAGAATTTGACGTTGGCGAATATAAATATATAGTGATAAAAGCATATAATCGGAACAATGGTTACAACAATGAAAGAAAATTTGCCGAAACCATGTTAACTAAAACTCATAAATTAAACCCGTTTATGGATGAATTCTGCTGTCTTGTTTGAAAATTTCAGCCACCCTAAAATTTCAAACCGCTATCTCAGCCATTTTTTAAGATAGGGGCAAAACAAAAATTGTTCCGGATTCTCCGGATCAAGGCCGAACATTTAAGGAAAAAAACTTTTAGGATTTCTAATTTTTTGCACATCTTTTTTAATTTGAAATCTTTAAATGGCTATCACAGCGCCCCCTTTCGTCGAAATATCCCCAAATTCTAATAGAACCTGCTTGTCATAGCCAAAAACATAGAAAAAAATGTAGTTCAATTTGAAGCAGAACTTCATACACTTTTCGATGATACAATAGTGAAAATGGAACAAAAATATCGATCACAGCGCCCCCATTCGTCGAAATATCTCCAAATTCTAATAGAACCTGCTTGCCATAGCCAAAAACATAGAAAAATAGTGTGGTTCAATTTGAAGCATAACTGCATACACTTTTCGATGATACAATGAGGACGGACAGACGGGCAGACAGACCTTTTGTAAAAACATGTTTTTCGGAATCTCTGACACCTAAAACGTGTAAATCCGTCGAAAACCGGAAGTAAAAAAATTTCGATTACAATACTTTCTTCTATTGTAGATAGAAGAGAGTAATAATAATAATAATAATTAACGAATGTTTAACGTACATTAAACATTTTATTCATAATGTTATCTTCTGAAATGAAACATTTAGTAACTTATCGAACCAAAATTTCTTAATTTTTCTCTTTTGGTCAATCGCTATTTTCCACTTGGTTTAACCTAATCTCATTACAAGAGAACCACTTAAGTAGTATTAAGCTTCTTTATTTACAAGAAAGGAAGTAGAAATGGATAACTTTTCTAATCCCCATTTGCAAGTTATTTTGATTATGAGAAACTTTTATGAAACCGAAAATGTTTATTTCATACCAATATATTTTATGTCCACTAAATTGAATCAAAGAAATATTTTTTAAATAAAATAACATTTTAAACTTTTTCAAATAATCATTTGAGACATAATTTGAATTTTGTGTCTATACACTGGGCATAAGCGAAATTGTGTGTAATTTTTACAACACTATTTCTTCAAAAATTTAAACGAAATAAATTACATCTATATATTTAGAATTAAAGAAGAAAAATCGAGAAAAAAAGGCTTAATTTTTTGCTAACATTTATTAGTGCTTGGATCTATCATATATTTTTTATTGATCAAAATAAGATAATTTCTGTTTATAGGGGCCGTGGCAAGATAGAGAGAATGACCTAACTTGGCCGGAAATAAAATTTTACACAAGTACTTTCTAACAACCTATTCGTTGTATCATACACACAAATTATTTTTTTTTAATATTTACGCTACGAAAAAGATATACAAACACACTATTTATTTAACAGATATATAGTGAATATAATTATGTAATATCTACATAAATCAAGACTTTCCGTGGAATTACTCGTATTGTAGCCGACAAAATGTAAATTTTACAGGAAACTGTTTTTTTTAATTTTTCCATAGAAAGCTAAATTTATCAATGGGGCTTGCTTTGTTCACAATACGTTTTACTTAAATAAATATATTAGGAATCTACCCAAGAAAATTTTATTTTCTCTTCCCGTTAATCGCTATTTTGTGTCCGGATTTTTTTAAATCTTATGACAACAGTTTCCTTTATGTAATCTTAAGTTCTTTATTTACAAAAAGCCGAATTTAATGAATATATTTTGTAACACTTATTTTCAAATTATTCAGTTTATAAATAAATTTTAAGATATTAAATAGGGTTATTTGATAACAACACATTTTAGGTCCATTAATATAAAACATAATACACAGTAAAAAAGACAAATGTTTCTTAATCTACGAAAATATAACAATGAAAATTTTAAATAACAAATTTCCATTTACTCACTATTTCAAAAAGCATTCTGTTTACGTTGCGCTAAAGTTATTGATTGAATGGACTGTTTTACGAAAATATGTAATGCATTGATGCGAATAATGAAAAGAGTTTCTAAACTACTAAAATGTTTATATACATATTTACATTACATTAAGTTAAATCCAAAATGCTGACACCATAGTCAGTTTCGAACACTATCATAATGAATGAGCGGACAGTACCACTTGAAGAACAAAATAACTATACAGGGTGAATCTAAACTCTTGGGCAAAACTTTAAGGAATGATAGTAGACATCAAGACAAACAATATTAAATAGGAAACTAAGGGTCCCAAACGTTTTCCGAAGGAGATAGGCGCCATTAAAGTTTAGGGTCCAAAATTTCAAATAATTATAAAAAACGGAAAAATTGGTCGATTCGTTTGCGGTTTTCGCTAAAACTATTCTTTATGTCAGTATTTTCTTAAAAATAAATTTTAAAGAAAAAGTTTTTAAAATGTCGTTAAAGGGCGCTTTAGACTTTGGAGTTACGAACAATTAATTTTACCCTCATTTTTTTGTATCTGATTAAATGCTTTCAAAAGCTTAGACGTAAATTTAAATTTTGAGCTCAAAATCTGAATCGTTGGGAGTGGTTAAGTAGCGCAAACTGAACTGTTTTCAGGAGTTGAAATTTGAACCCCCTGAACACAGTTCAGTTATTCCCAGAAACTACTACCCCCTACACGTAAAATAACCGATAGAGGAATGACAAAATTAAATAAAAAAATTATTTTAAAAATAAATTTTAAAGATAAAGTTCAAAAATGACGATAGATGGCGCTTTAGACTTTGGAGTAATGAACTACTATTTGTACCGTCAACTCGAACGAGGACCTGGTTGCGAGGATTGCCGTCGTAGCAGGCAATATCCGTGAGATGCCCGGGGTATTCACTAATGTTCGCAATTCACTCCGCCGGCGGTGTGAGGCCTGCATCGTTGCTACACTCTTTCGAGCAGTTTTTGTAATTCCTCATGAACACCATGCGGGTACAATTTTCTACGTGTCAACCTTCATTCATATTGCGCACTACATTCATACATCAAATTGTTTCTTTTTATTTTGCGCGGAGAAATTGCTCATGTCTGTTATGAATAAATTTTCTATTTAATTTTGTCATTACTCTATCGTTTATTTTACGTGTAGGGGGTAATAGTTTCTGCCTGGATTAATTTTAACACAATTATTCAAATTGGTAAAGAAATCATATGAGTTGTAATTTTCCATCTGCACGAAAAATGTCCGGGCCAGGATTCGAACCTAGGATCTCTTGGCTGAAGCTGCCATGCTCTACCAACTGAGCTATCCCAGTTGAATCTGGAGGGCATGAACTGGATGAAATATGCCCTCCAGATTCAACCGGGATAGCTCAGTTGGTAGAGCATGGCAGCTTCTGCCAAGAGATCCCAAGTTCGAATCGTGGCCCGGACATTTTTCGTCCAGTTGGAAAATTACAACTCATATTGTTTCTGCCTGGTCTACGACACCAAGATCGGGAATAACTGAGCTGTGTTCCGGAATGTGGGGGGCGGGGGCAGGGAGGTGTTTCAAATTTCAACTCTTGAACGCAGTCCAGTTTACGCTACTTAATCACTCCCAACGATTCAGATTTTGAATTTTCAAAATTTAAGTTTAAGTCTAAGCTTTTGAAAACATTTAATGAGATACAAAAAATAACAGTAAAAAATGGTTTTTCGTTACTCCAAAGCCTAAAGCGCCCTCTATCGGCATTTTTTTTAACTTTATCTTTAAAATTTATTTTTAAGAAAATACTGACATAAAGAATAGTTTTAGAGAAAACCGCAAACGAATCGACCAATTTTTCAGTTTTTTATAATAATTTGAAAATTTTGACCCTAAACTTTAATGGCGCCTATCTCCTTCGGAAGACGTTTGGGACCCAGAGTTTACTATTAATTATTGTTTGTCTTGATGTTTACTATCACCCCTTAAAATTTTGCCCAGGGGTTTAGATTCACCCTGTATATTATTCTTACTATGATGAAGAAATGATTTCTTATTGCGATATTTAATGACCCCATAGTCATTTTAGCTAATAAAATAGCTCCATTATGCGGTTTATTCTATTTTGAATTATTCGTGCGAATATCACAACAAATGCGGGAGAAACTAACTGATACCATGCGGCAAAAACAAAATTATAATAGAATGCGCAAAAGTCGTCTGCATGACCAAGGAAAGCCGTAACACATTCTTTATCTTTAGAAACTTCAGAAAACAATATATTTTTAGGATTTTAAGAAACATTTGTAAAAACAGAGTTTATTTTGCTGCCATTGATTTTCAGAAACGGTTCGTAGTAGCTTTTATAGTATATTAATAATTTTTTTTTCAAACCAGGATATCTGTTTGTAGGGTGCTATCCATTCTCAATTAAACATTTTCAGCTGCGTAATTGAATTCAGGCATGCGCGAATAACACAATAATATTAAATTTACTCTTAATACTAATGCTGCTATTCTATCATTTTTGTCTCTAAAATATGTTTGTAAAACATCAAAATGTTTACTTAAGAATTGATACCATCCAAAAAATCTACAAAATCTGGGTTGGGAAAACTAATTACACTAATCGGAAATGTTTCAGCAAATCAGTGGCAAAAAAAAAAAAGTTTTTATAAATCTTTTTTAAAGCTCGAGAATATATTGGTTTCTGAGGTTTCTAAAGATACAGATGGCTTTTCGGAATCATTCACGTGAGACTATACTGTATTTTACTAGATTAAGAAAATTTTTTTCTTTTTTTAAAGTGTTGTATTTCAGTAAAGTACTTCAAACAAATTATTAAAAAAAAATAAATAAAAAAAAAAAAATAAAATAAAGAAAAATATTTTGTCAAGCCATTTTAAAATTGATTTTTTGCAATGAAATTATTTACTCATCATCTGAGAAATTTCAATTTTTTGCAAAAATATTTTTACCAAGAATAAATGAGAATAAGCTTGCTGTAATTATCACTGTAACGAATTGTTTGTATTGTCAAACAAATTTTCTTAATTGTCTCTTTCTGTCCTGCACTATATTCTATTTGACGGTTCTAATCTCAGAACAACAGAACCAATTAAGTAGTCTTAGTTTCTTTCTTTACAAGAAAGCAAAAGGAAGTGAATAGATTTTCTAATCTCTCTTTTCAAATTATTCAGTTTATCAGTATCTTTTAGAATCACTAAATTGAACTTATTCGTATTTTGCATAATATAATAAACTGTTAACGGTTATTAAAGTTTATATTTTCCTGTATTATGTAGTATCTATTGCATATTATGTAGTACCTATTTACAAAAGTTTGATAAAATTAAACAGTGAAACTTCTAAACTAATCATACACATCCTTTTCTGCCCATTGTCTTTTTATTTAAATTTACTCGAGTGAAAAATTAATTAAAACCCTTTAAGTTTTCAAACAAAACTGATACTCAATTTAAAAAAAACAATTGCCATATGTTGCAGAAATTTGAAATTTAGCTGTGTTTTGGGTAAAGTATGAATTTAATTAAGAGTAACTTTTTATATTAAGCATCTATTGATCCAAACATTTTTTTTAATTGTCTGTTTGTGTCAATTGCTATAGCAAAAGGAAGTGGATTAATTTCTCGTATAACTATTTTCTAGTTATTTAATTTGTAAGTAAATTTTAATAACTTAAAAATGGGTATTTCATAACATTATACGTTCCCTTAAAACATAACCATGTTTTAAATATAACACTACGTGGGGTCCACTACGAGAGGGAACCGTGA
Source organism: Maratus michaelseni (assembly GCA_963931845.1). Taxonomy (NCBI): domain Eukaryota; kingdom Metazoa; phylum Arthropoda; class Arachnida; order Araneae; family Salticidae; genus Maratus; species Maratus michaelseni. Next base: position 128,941,039 of record OZ007593.1, read on the forward strand.
CTCTCTCTGTAGGTTTTCACACCCCTCGAGTGTGGTAAGGGAAGGAACATCCCGACTTAAGGCCTAGGGTCTAGTTCCCTTTTGGGTTTCCAGCTCTGAAGCTGTTGGGGGACGCCGGCCCGTCTTCAAGTGTCTCGCGGTGACTCCCGGTGGTTTCACCGCGTATCGCAACGGCCTATGTCGTCGACACGTGAGTTCGAGGTTAGAGGGTCCGTAGGTGACGGCCCTCTGACCGTCCGAAGCGCCGCAGGGAAATAAACCTGCTGGCGCGATAAAAGTCCCTCAGGACTTGGGTTCGGTGGTCGTCTGACGCTGCCTCAGGGCGACTGCGGCGCTGCTTACTTTTATAATACTAAGTGGATAATACTAAATGTAATTTGGCGTAATAAATAGCTATAATAGTTTGCAGCGCTCAGTTCTTTTGTAAGTTTTCTTTATCATAAGATTATTTACTGGACATGAGACATTTTTTTGTCTGTCAACATTTACGATAAGTATTATCTCAGAGCTGGCGAGCCTATGACATGCATGCCCGAGGTGAGACATACGACTACGCATCATCAGGATTTTAAAATACTTATATAAATAAAATTAATTTTTCATTTTGTTATAATAAATAAAATTTCATTTAACAAGTACAAATTATTACAAAACAAGTGGGTAAGTGTGATCGAAGATCGCTCAAAGGGTTTCGTTTAATATTCCTTTCAAAACACTTTATCCTTTTTTTAATAAATTCAAATAAATTTCATTTAGCAACCAAAAAAAATAATCATGTTTTTTTGTAAAGTAAAAAATTTACCGGTCTATTTTTTCGCTTTTTCGAATATCTAAACCAGCCGGATAGCGGGCGAAGCCCGCTATTATATTCTGTCATGATAATATCCGTCATACGGACTAAATGCAATATTTAAAAAAATAATTTCAAAATTAAACAAATTGTATACCTTCAAAATGTTAAAATATGCGAATATTTCTATAATCGGATTTTTATCACGATTCAATATGTTTCTCAAACTCATATATTTACTATTCTCTATTACTCATATTGATACTCGCTTTGTATTATTTTCAAACATTTGAAACATTCTTTAAACTTCCAACATGACGTCAAATTTTCTTTTTATTTCTCTAATGACGTGATATTAATCTGCTTTGTGTACATACACATACTTATACTCCTTGTATTATTGAGAAATCTTAGACAGTTTCCGTTTTATTACCTCTATGACGTCAATCAATTTTATTTCATATTTATCTTTTTTTCAAATGGTGAAACTTTTTATTTCATTTTCAATTTTCACGTGGAAATCGTCTGATAGAAAATTAATTATTGTAGAAAGAATTTCGTTGTAGATTTTAAATTTTTGGCATCTGCTATAACGAAAAATGTTTAAATTTAATAGAAAAAGGCTGTTAGAATTTTGGTTTTTTATCTCTATTTATTAAAATAATACGAATTTTTCAAATTTTAATATTTTGATCTCTTTACAGCTAGTATTCATCAATATACACAAAGTTTCAACTCTGTAAGTTATATAGTTTTTGAGAATGGCTCTGTGAAAGACAGACAACGGAGCGGGAGTAATATGGTTTCGTGAGATGAACGAAACCCTAAAAACAATTATTTAATTTCATAAATTAGTCAATTAGAAAATATCTTTTTTATTTTATACAACGCAGAGTTTTCTACATGTCAGGGATGAGATTTCTCCGACTTTTTACGTATATGTATAATCTTAGAGAATTTTTTGTTATTTAATCGTAACATTCTGCGATTTAACAGAACAACGTTTTCTCTACTATTATACTGGTATGCAAAAGTCGGAGAAATCTCATCCCTGACATGTACCATTTTGTCTTTCTTATGTGAATTTAGAAATCTGTATTTCTTCAAATGAATTCCATAAGACAGCCATTGCAATAAAATGGCATGTGAAACCAACTTTAATATATATATTACAAAAAACATAACAATATATAAACTTAAATTAAACAATATATAAATTTCACTTTGTTTAAAAATTACATTAAGCTCAATTTTTATATAAGACTCATTTTTCATATTTCCATTGTAGATTACGCGGATGTCCAATTTTATACATAAGTCCAATTTCGTCTTGATAAAAACAATTTAAAGAAAGCAAATGGAAGGATTAAAAAGGAGCATACAGACATGTAAATTGAATGTTTTTCGCAAAAATTAATAAATATCGTATTGTCATGAAAATCACATAGACAATTATTTTAGTAAAATAGCTTCAATGATAACAAGTAAAAAATATACTGGAAGTTAAAAATCCCTGACGGCTTCGCCTACAGGCACAGGTAGATTTCGAAGACGTAGACCGTGGGGCGCCTGTTTATTGGGAATTTCAGGAGAAATGACCATTTTGCCATGATGCGGCAGTTGGGACCGCTTACTTCGAAATCTACCTGTGTCTGTAGACGGAGCCGGTATGGATTTTATTAATTTTTTCTGTAAGGGTTGGTCCTATAAAAACTTGTCAATATAAAAGTTGTAGGTAATATTAAGAGGATTTATAATAAATTTAAGCGGATTTGATATCTTGTGAATTGACAAAATTATGAATTTTTTCTTCTTAAACCCATATCCCCCCCCCCCTTGAGGCCCTTTTTATTGATATCAAATATCTGTCATACATAAATTTTCGGTACTTTTCCCAGAAGTAATAATAACTTTAAACGGATTCAATGCGTACCATAATTAAGAAGTTATGGGGGGATTCTGTTTTCACAAAAAGACCCCCCCCCCCTTGGTTCAATTTTGCCTATTAACGAACTTGACCGAGATTTTTAGTCCCTTGATTTTATGTATCAGTTTGGAAGAGATTTGTGCAGAATTATTGAAGTTATCGTCTCCATAGAAAAGTGATATGGATAGATAGATGGATAGATAAAGTTTTGAACTGAGGGTGGTTTTGGGTTCTGGGAGTGATGATCGACGTAGATCTGCAAAAATGTTTAGAAATTCCAACATAGGAAAGAATGTAATAGGTAGTATTTCTTACGAAATCTACCTAAAAGAACGTGATTAGTTGCATTAATGTATATCTTTCATGTCCTTTAGAATTAAAAGTTCTTTACAGGCTTTGACTCCAATATTGTGATTTTGGCTAAAGAAAAGAACCGACTAACGAAAATGACATTCACAAAGGTAACAGTGAATATTTTGTGTTAAATTTATGTTAGTAAATTAATTTAATCTCTGATATAGTTAGAAAAATCAATAATTGTATATAGTTAACGTATGTGTGTGGCTTTAAGAGTCTTAATATCTTCGTGAGTATTACGAGTAATGGTGAATACGAGGACGGGTCAAAATGAGGCAGAAGAATCAAAATGACTAAAAACCTTTCAAATAAATATTTCCTTTATATAAAATTGATTAGTGTTTTACGGCAAAGTAAATATTTTATTCAGAATACTGTCTTCTTAAATGGAACATTTAGCAACCGCCTGCCCAAACGAATCCTCTTAATTGTCTCTTTCTGTCAATCGCAATTTCCATGTCGGTTTTCCTAATCTTATTACAAGAGAAATACTTAAGTTGTCTTTGTGTCTTTCTTTACAACAAACGAAAAGAAAGTGGATAGGTTTTCTAATACCTATTAGCAACTTACTCAATTTCTATGAAAAGAAAATCATTATCCAATAACAGTCTATTTTAAGCCCATTAAATTAAAACTAAGTATTACGAATCGGAAATACATATTAGTAATAATAAACTTATTTTTCATACAAAAACCTTTCTTATAGTTAAAATACATAATTATAAAATGGGACTTTTATCTGGAATATATCAGAGAAATTAAAATTTTTCACAATATTTTTACAAACATTAAATTAGAATAAGGAATTCAGAATTGTAATAAATTGAAAATGGCTATGTGATCTTTAAAATTCGCTACCTATTCTTAATAAGTGTATTAAATATATATATATATATATATTTCAATTATTATAGAATTAATGAATATACAGGGTGATTTTTTTTAAAGTTGTGAAAGTAAAACCCTATAACGAAAGAACCACTGATCCAACTGACCAGAAATTTCACCAGTATGCTCCCAAAGCAATGGGAATTTTTTATGCATGGTTAAAAAAAACTTAAAATCTCACCGACAGATGGCGCTGTATATGCAGTAAAGTCGGGAGAGGAGCTTGGGTAAGACACACGCACAGTGGATACTCTTCACTCTGTTGTGGAACATGCGGTTTCACATTTCCAACACGTAGCTGAAAACATTGGATAGAACATTGAAAATTTTATGCGTTAGTTGCGCAGTTCTATACGAATGTTTTACTCCATAGTTTTATTTCGTTCTGTTTTTGCAGTTGTTTGCAGTTCCTTTTCTCAATTACTGCATTCTGTATGATTTTGATATGCGTAAAAAAGATTTCTTTTTCTCAAAGTACCGTCCATTATTTTCCTCCCACTGACGATCTTCTTTGTTTCTGTTAACTTACAGCGCCATCTGTGGGTGCGATTTTAAGATTTTTTTAATAACGCCTAAAAAATACCCATTGCTTTGGGAGCATATTGGTGAAATTTCAGGTCATTTGGATCAGTGGTTCTTTTGTTAATGGGTTTTACTTTCACAACTTTAAAAAAATCACCCTGTACTTCAGTCAAAAAAAAGTATATAAAATTTAAATTAAAAAATCCATTAGTCAAAGAAAAAAGTATATAAAATTTAAATAAAAAAATCCATTAAGTATTGAAAGCAAAAATGGTAGTTGAGCGAAATGAATAGTAAGTCAAGGTTATTAAAATTAACACTTAATGGAAGAATGCCCCGATTATCCTGACAAAACATTTTTATTGTCTAAATCTGTTGTTTCCAATAAATTTTCGACGCCACATTTTTGACAAAAATTTTTGCACTATCTAATTGGCGAAATTTTGAGATTAGGTAAGGTAAAGTTTTCTTTTTAAAAATACTGTTATCTCAATTCAAAGATTTTTCTCACCAATATAGAGTGTATAGAATGTGCAAAATCCTAACATTTGGATTCGGATACCAGTATTTTAGCACAGAAAATTCTACCTTATCTATTGTCAAAATTTCAGCAATTATGTAATGCAAAAAATGTTTACGAGAAAAAATGGTGGCAAAAAAATAATTGGAAACAACGCATTTGGACAATAAAAATCTGTTGTCGCGAATATGTTTGTATCCCTATTTGGAAATCTCTGAATAGACAACACATAGGCCTAACGCTTCCATGTTTTTAGGATATATATTTTTTAAGGCACGGAGAAATGATTGGCGCTATAAAACATTGTTATAATAACAGCCTATAAGTCTGTACTGGGGAATAAAATTTGCATGAAACGCGTATGAAAGGGCTTAGTATCAGAAAAAAAAGTTGTATGAACATTTTTTGAGCATTATTCGAAGAACATGATGGTTCTTAGTTACGTGTGATGGTGTAATCTTCATCTTTAAGTAACCGAGAGTTTGTGTGTGTATGCTGCGAATTGATAAATTTACATGATGACACTTCGAATGGTGATTTTTAGGAACAGTATCGTTTTACATTCATTATGTAGCAATGCCCGCAACATCCCATTTTTACCCACCGGACATTTTTGGAACTAAAATATTTTATTCCTTCAATGATTTTCCCATTTTCTGAAATGTATATCCTCCAAATATGGACGTGTTAAGTCCAAGGGTTGTCACTTCAGAGGATTCCAAATAAGGATTCTTTAATTTCAATCCCCTATGTATTAATTTAAAATTATTTCTATCCCCCACGGGATAGTTAACACAATAATTTAAAATTATATCTATCCATTATATGTATGTATCCCTGTTTGTGTAAATCTCTGAATAGACAACACATAGGTCTAACACTTCCATGTTTTTAGTATATACATTTTAAGGCATGGAGAAATGATTGGCGCTATAAAACATTGTTATAATAACACAAGTCTGTCCTGGGAAATAAAATTTGCATAACACGCGTATGATAGGGTTCAGTATCAGAAAAAAAAAGTTGTATGAACATCTTTTGAGCATTATTTGAAGAACATGATGGTTCTTAGTTACGTGTGATGGTGTTATCTACATCTTTGAGTAACCGAGAGTTTGTGTGTGTATATTGCGAACTGATAAATTTACATGATGACACTTCGAATGGTGATTTTTATGAGCAGTATCGTTTTATATTCATTACGTAGGAATAGCCGCAACATCCCATTTTCACCCATCGGCCATTTTTGGAACTAAAATATTTTATTCCCTCAATGATTTTCCCCTTTTCTGAAACGTATATCCTCCAAATATGGACCCGTTAAGTCCATGGTATGTCACTTCAGATAATTAAAAATAGCGATTTTTTAATTTCAATCCCCTATGTATTAATTTAAATTATTTCTATCCCTCACAATTTTGATGTTAAAAATTCTGTAAAGAATATGATAATTACTTATGTTTTTTCCAAATAGTTACTGATATTTAGCATTGCAAAAATCAAGATCATCTGCAAAAACCAGTTTTTTATTATTGCAAAATTTAGCACTGAATTTATCAGAAATTATTTAGAAATTTTAGAACTAATGAAATACATTATTCGACAAAAATTTGCAACCAGTATAAAAGAAACAAATTGGAAATTGTACGTGAAACGTAACAAATAAATTGAATTCGTACTATAACAAGTTTTATAAATATTCAGATCTTGGTGCAATAGCTGTTGCACACTTATGCAGAAATGCATAACAAAATTTATTTTAAGTGCAGACTTTCATATTATAAATATTAATTATATTATATGAAATTAAGTTTCCATATACTTTTACAAACAAATAATTACAATTATATTACATTAAAATTATACTTTGAGCAAATATCCAATGCAAGACAATGTAAAAAAAAATCCCTGACGGCTCGGCCTACAGGCACAGGTAGATTTCGAAGACGCAGACCGTGGGGCGCCTGTTTGTTGGGAATTGCGGAAGAAATGACCTTTTTGCCATGATGCGGCAGTTGGAACCGCCTACTTCGAAACCTAACTTGTTTGCAGGCGGAGCCAGCAGGGATTTTTTTTTATATTTATTTTTTTTTTTTTTTGCTATAATAGTTGGTCCTATAAAAAACTTGTCAATATAAAAGTTTTAGATAATATTAAGGGGATTTATAATAAATTTAAGCGGATTTGAAATATTGGGAATTGACGAAGTTATGAATTTTTTTCTTCTAACCTCCCCCCCCCCCCTTGGAGCCATTTTTAATTATATCAAAAATCTGTCATACATACATTTTTTACCCTTCTCCTAGAAGTAATAATAACTTTAAACGGATTCGATACGTATCATAATTAAGAAATTATGGGTTTTTTGTGTTTTCACAAAATGCCCCCCCACCCTCCCCCCTTGGTTCGATTTTGCCCATTAACGAACTTGACCGAGATTTTATGTCCCTTGATTTTATGTATCAGTTTCGAAGAGATCTGTGCAAAATTATTGCAGTTATCGTGTCCATAAAAAAGTGACATATATATATATATATATATATATATATATATATATATAGTTTTGAACTGGGGGTGCTTTTGGGTTCTGGGAGTCATGATCGGCGTAGATCTGCAAAAATTTTTCAAAAATTCCAACTTAGGTGATAATGTAATAGGTAGTATTTCTTACGAAATCTACCTAAAATCACACTATCGAATCACACACATCATATTCCAGAACTTTTATTTAATCAATTTGATGAGAAAAAAAACCGGGCTTTCTAATTTACATTTTCAAGAAAAACACACCCCATATAAAATCATAAATGTTTAACCTTTTGAAAGAGGATCTTTCAGCAGTACACGTTAACGCATGATGGATACTGTCCAGACCCCATGTAGAGTTTAAGAATTTATTTAACATATTTCAAAATAGACAAAAACTTTTATTATTTAAACAATATATTAAACTGTCGTTTTATTCAATAAACATCATAGAAAATTTACACTTTAAATCGAAATATAAATGTTTAACAATTTGTTTTACAAATTTTGAATTAACCTATGATTTGTAAATAGTAAAAACTAAAATGATCACATTTTGCATTAAAAATTTTATTTCAGAGTATTAACCAATATTCTAAAGATAAAATTTAAAGAAATTTATATTCCACATTAGAATTTAGATTCTTACAAAATTAAAAAACAAATGATTTTTAAAAAACTAAAAAAGAACCTTGTTTTATTTAACTATACTTCATCAAAAGACCCTATATAATTTATCTTTTTAAAGAAAACGAAAATTAGAAATCAAAATATATGCGATTAGTATTTAATTCGTTTTAGATATAGTGTGTTTCATACAGTTAAATATTTCATTAAAATTATACTTACTTTTATTAATTAAAATAAAAGTACACACAAAAAACATGTGATTCCATTACCTAAAAGATGACTAAAACTTTAATTAGATTTTACAACATCAAAATATATCGAGCACTTTCGGTTGCGAACCCCGCTTCATCACCTGATGAAGGCTGGGTTCGCAGCCGAAATTACTCGATATATTTTAATAGTTTTAGTCATCTTTTAGGTAATGGTATCACATGTTTTTTGTGTGTACTTTCATTTTAATTTGACAAAGATGAATTTAAGTATTCCGAACGTGTTTTATATTTTATTAATTAGTTGCGCAAAAATGTTTTAACCAAATTTTTATTCCAATTCTTACCATAATATTTTTTAAATATTATTTCAAGAAAATTATGCTTTAAATCCGAATATAAATACATACGAATTATTTTATATTGTTTAAATAACCGATTTTCATGCATAAAATGAAAATTCTATTCTTAAGGCACTAATATATTTAATGAAATTCCCTTGGATAAAAATTTAATATTTATAAAGTGTTGCTTTCTAAAATTTTATATATTTTATTAATTTCAGGAATTTTAAACTAACCGAAGTTTTTGTAAATGAAATATTTAGCATTCAAACGGAATTTCCTTAATTATCTCTACCCATTCATTGCTATTTCTTTCTAGATTTTCCCTGATCTCATTACAACATAATTGCTTAAGTTGTTTTAGTTCCATTATTTACAAAAACACAAGAGTATGTGGAAGACTTTTCTAATAATAATTCGCAAATTTTTACGTTTATAGATAATTTTAATGAAGTGATGTTTCTCTTATAGCAATATATTTTAGTTACCCTAAATTTTTAAGCTTATTTTAGTGGAATAGGGACGGATTAATTAAAACAAATATTTCATGCGCGTTATTTTTATTATCATTAAATCATTCGAATAGGTATTTTAGTCAGAAATTACTTACTTGGAATCAAATAAATTTCTGTTATGTCTTGACTCAAAATAGAAAAGAGGTATATATATAAAATTGTTTTGCACTTTAGTCAAAAGTGAGTGAATCAATTTCAAAATTTTTTAATTATCATTAATGCTTATGCTTAGGATGAATTATTTTATTACGATACATTTACTTATTTAAAACTTTGTGTAATTAAAAAAAACTAAAATCATCATCACTCTGTAGCAAAAAGCTTATATCTTCAAAACAAAATATTGGCAATTAAGTAAATATTTTGACAATTATTCGAAACAGAAAAATATTTTGCGTTCACTATGTTTTACTATCAAAAAGTTAGTAAACTAGATTCAAATTTAATGATTATCATTAGCTTTTTAACCTAAGAAAAAAGTTTTTTCACTTACTCAATACTTTACAGAATTAATGAAAATGCATTGTTCGATTAAATAAAACTGTTTCACAATACAGTGTATAGAAGACTTCAAATAAAAATTGTGACAGCTGAAAAAAATACAGAATGATAGAGTAACTGTACACACACTTTTGTTGTATAACTGTCTTTGGTGATGAGAAAGCGAAAAATTTATACAGTTTATTATTAATGAATACTGCCCAGCATAAAAATTCTAAAAAGTAACAAGAACGATAAAAAAAAGCAAAAAATGGAAATTTAGTAAATATATGCAACGTTTTGTAGCAATTACCATTTATGGCGAAAGAAACTTAAGAGGAAAATGCGGATGATTTAAAAAACGCTACCAAAATAGAAAAAAAAAGAAGAAAGAAAAAGGAAAATAATGCGAAAAGGTTTAATAATATGCAGGGTGCATAGGAAAGTCCCTATAACATGAAACCTGAAAATACTTGCGAACGGAGAGAGATACAGCTATGCAAGTAAGGTAATGGTATAGTGAATCGACTACGACCGACATAATGTAAACGATAGCAGCGCCCCCTAGTGGCGAAATTTGGAGATAACCATTGCAAATCGAAAACGAAAAGAGATAGAGCAAAGTTTCCAATTAGAAAATGTTAGAGCATCAATTAATTAGTACTAAACGACATTTGGTTCACACGGATAAGATAAAATTTCGCCTGCAAAAATGTCCGAAATCATTGCGCGACGATTCTACTCTGAATATTCACATTTCGGAAATGTAGCAGTGCGCAACTGCAAATTGTGATGTTGTATTGCACTGTAACGTCTGTCAAATTTTCATTTCCAATGCATTTACAATTTTAGTTTAAAAGGTGTTGGCACTCGCTTGATACAAACAGTATAATCTCATAAAATAAACTTATGGCAGACGATAATTTGAATCCGAATGTGCGAGTGGTTTTACTTTAAAACTTTTATTTTCGGGTATGGTGGTAGTGTTGAATGGAACTTTGAGAAATTTGGGAATGTAAAGAACATGCTTAACTTCATATTTTCCCAAGAAGATTTGAAAAAGGAGGCAATTAGGGGACAAAAAAAAATTAAGAAAATAATAATATTTGGGATCACCCTGTAAAAATAAAGTCACTAAATTATCTGCCTCTGCTGCACACGAGTGTATGAATAGTGTACATTATTTCTGTTCATTTTAGAAATAATAGAACTTATATTCATGAAGATATAACGATTTTATAAAACAATTGAAGAAATTTTTGTATTTTTTTATAGCATGCAAGATTTTAAAACGAATTTAACTCCAGCATCAGAAAATTTGTCAAAATAAAGTAAAAACACAGTATAGTACAATTAGAATATAAACTTATTAAATATTTAATGAAATTTGAGCAGTTGTATGAAATATTTTTTTAACTGCGCTTTGCGCGAACTGTAATAATTTTTTTTCATAATTTAGAGGTTAACTCTATAAGGCAACTAATAAAAAAGACAGTCGAATATCTAGAAAATTCGTAAAGATATAGGTGATATAGTAAGCTGAAATTCAGTTGCTTTCGAAAAGTAGCCGGATGATAAGGAATTTCCGCAAATTGTTATTTTTTTATTAACTGACTTTAAACTAAGGAGTTTGTATTTAACGGATGTCAAAAAGTAGTTTTGGAACGGATGCTTCAAATTTGATAATTCATATTTTGTTGGAATAGGCTCGTTCTGGTGGTTTTCCAAGAAGAACTTTAGCTTAAAATCACTTTAATTAAATAATTAAAAAATAAAAATGACATTTTGTGCAAAATCCCATATCATCCAGCTACTTTTAGAAGGCAAATAAAATTCAGCTTTCAATATCGCGATATCGTTCTGAATTTTCACTATATTCGACTGTTTTATTTTAATATGAATATCGTTTTATATAGTTGACTACTAAATCAAGAAACAAAATTTTTGGTTTCGTTCACTTATGCGCAGTTAAATTTATTTCATAAAAAATGCTCATATTTCATCGAATATTTAATATATTTATATTCCAATTGTACTTTGTTGCGTCTACTGTTCTTATATATATATAAATTTAAAATTCTGCACTTTATCAAATTTATTCCATTTTATTTTACAACACTAGTTTATTAAATGATTTCCTATTTTCAACACTATTCCATTTATTTTATTTATTTAAATCCCTTTCTATTTAAAATGCGTATTTTAATATTTTATTTCCTTCAAACTATTCTAAAACACTTTCCGTAATCATTTTTCTTCAAAACTTTTTTTTTCAATTCTTAAAAAGTCAATATTTTATTGTATTAAAAATTATCTATTTGATACCATTTTCTTTTTCTTATTTTTGTTATAAAAAGCTAAATTTGCGCTTTCTCGCAAAGATCGCAGCACTTCATTTTTTCTCCGCCACTAAAACATAGTTCCTCCCTGCTTAAGGGCTATGATTTGCTGTTTTATGCTTCCGCATTTCGTCAATAACCTTCCGCTTTTGGGATATTTATTTTCCAAATTTATATGCTGTCGTGAAGCGAGTCTACTGAATTATTCGAAATGAGCGTATTAACATGTTTATAAAATGTAATTTACTTTGAAAGTTTTCAACGATGTCAGGTTGTGATGGTTTGGCTACTCTGATCACGTGAGTGGGCGATCTTTTTAATGAGATCGTATTGTTTTGTCCACTAATTGTCCATTAAAGTTGATTCAGGCTCTCTTTCTCTAACTTTTGACGGATGCTGTGTGAATCTCGGAAATTGTGAGTTTCAGCTTTTTATCGATATTCATGCAAATTATTGTAGCTAGTCAATCGATATTTGGGATATATAAGTTTTGAATTTACGTTCGAAAAGCGGAACTTGGATCGGTACCTCTCTCGCTACGAAGAAAGCTAGATCCTGAGATTTAACTGCTAGTGTGAAACTGTATATGAATAGTTGCTCTTGTCCCGGTGGAACGAGCAGCGCTCGCCTGGTCTACAGTGTGGAATTGAAGTATTTATCGAATGCACCCTGCCCTGAGGCTGCCTATTGAAATTTGTGAGTTCGTTTCTTTTTAATCTTTCCATTTTATGTATTTGAAAGTTTTATTTTTACGGAGTAGAGCTTCGAGTAGAAGTTTATTTATTTATTTATTTTTGGCTTAAGGAAAAACTAGTAGAGGTAACAGTATTCAATCCCTTCCCGATAAAGTAAAATAAACAGTCTTTTTAAACTTTACCTCTGTGCTTTCCTTGTACGCCTGGCTCACTCATTACTGATGGCAATGGCCGTCACAAGTTGTGAGTAGAGGATGTAGGACCACAGTATTATTACAGAAGAAATAATAAATTTTCTTTGATGATTTAAATTTATTCTTTTCCGTGGAAACTTTTAATTATTGTCGCCCAGAGCAAATAAATATCGAAAATGCGACTGCGTGGACTTCGATTGATACGGTGATCTTGGTGTTTCAACGAGGTGAATCTTTAATTGTCGAAATATCATCACATATATATACAATACAGGGTGAGCAAGAGATACGTTTTCCACTTCAGAGGGCTCTAGAATGCGTTCTATTGGTCCAAATAAGATAAAATTCTAACTACAGATAATTCAAATGATGAGCTTGACATTTATTAAATAAAACATATATTAAAAATTCCCCGATATGTGGCGTTGTAATATACATAAAACATTTAATGTGTTTTATAAATGTTAAATAATATAAAAAAGTAGCATTAAAACTGCTCAATATATCACCTTTCGTTTTCAACAATGTGCTCTAATCGCAGAACTATATTTTTCACAGTTGACCGGAGTGAGTCTTCCGAAATATCAAGAACATGGCGCAAATGCTGTTCTTCAGTTCTGACACAGATTATGGCTTTTTACGGTAGATATTGCTTTACAGGAAACCCGACAACCAACAGTCGCAAGAAGTGATGTCCAGCGAACGACAAGACCATGCTGTTGGTAAAAGGCGGCTAATCACCTATGCATCTGTGAAATGCTGTCCTAGCTATTGTTTTACTCGACGATCAATGTGAGGATGTGCGACATCCTACATGAAAATGATTTCCTAAAGGCATCCACGTGGTTGAAATTGTTGGATTACAAAATCCCTCAGCATATCACGATACTGTTGTCCTTTGACGGAACAGACTTGAATTCCATTTGCAGTTATGTCTTCAAAAAAAAAAATACGATGCAATGATAAAAGTAGCCGTAAACCCACACCATACTGTCACTTTTTAAGATGAAAGGGTTGTTCTTGGATAGCGTGAGGGTTTCCGCTGCCCAAATTTGACAATTGTTGGTGTTAACTTGCCAATTGAGGCAAAAGTCAATACCCAGAATATTCCATGGCCAAATGACGTCAACCACCATTCAAGCAAGGAACTCAAGTGCAAAAGTTTTATGAACCTCTGAGTCCTCGTCCTGCAATAGGTACACAGGATTGATATTGTAAGGATAAAAATGCAAAATCAGCCGTAAGATTTTTTGTACGGTGTAATACGGCATATCTAATACACGGGAAACAACTGGCACATTCATACTACCATGCGGCTTCTACCTGCTGACTTCAACGACTGTGGTAGCCACATTTTCGACGCTAGAAGACTGGATTTGCTTTTGTCCTTTACGTGGAAGAACGACAAGTTGCCCAGTTGTTACAAATTTATTTGTCATTTTGCGTAGAGAACATAGAGTCATTGGACCTCTTCGTATCTGCTTCATACGGCGAAATTCTTTTACAGCTGCAACGGAATTCTGCTAGTTCTGGTAGAACAATTTTACCAGTAGAGCCTTTTTTTTGCAATGTATGCATGATGTGCAGAGAAGCAACTAATGTTCGTTCAAAATCCGCCTTCCTTTTATCCAATGAATAATGCTAATAAGCATGCGCTCTAATGCAAATGATGTTTCACATTTTCAATATATGCAAATAAATACCATTTGTGTTATGGCGCCATCTATTGATGAATTTTCATAATAACTTTTTTATTTAATAAATGTCTAGCGCATCATTTGAATGATCTGTAGTTCAAATTTTATCTTATTTGGGACAATAGAGCGCATTCTAGAGCCCTCTGAGATGGGAAACTTATTTCTTGCTAACCCTGTACATATACACAATATAAAAATCAACCAATTCACATATTATTTACAAATGTGTTTTTTTTCTAAAGCACCCCAAATCAAAGCATCCATAATAATGATTTATTAAGGAAAACCAAACAAGAGAATGATGTAGTTCAATGCAAAAAAAAATATTCAGAATGCCTTCTTTTCAAATCGTGTATTTTGCAAAGAAACAAATCTTCTTAATCGTCTTCTTCTGTCAATAATTATTTTCCACTTGTTTTATCTAACCTCATTACATCCAAACGAACTAAGTATTTTTTTTTATAGAAGAAAACAAAACAAAGCAGGTAAACAGATTTTATAAGAAACTTTGAAAAAGATTTAAACATGTTTACTTGATAGAAATATGCAACTCACTATATTAAAATCCAAACCTTTTTGCAAGTGGTTTCTTATCCAGAGAGTATTTACTAGGAACGAGAAAAAAACATGTTTTATTATTTATTTCACTTTCTGTCATTATTTTAGGAGAGAAGTCTCTATTACACCAGTCAGTTTCATGCATAAATTATTTTCTACTTTTTAGTGTTTAGAATATTTCATTATTTCAGTTTCACATCAAGTTGGTATATTTCACAGAGTGTGGTTAGGCACATAATATATCTATTAATATTATAACTCGTACACAGTTGTGACCGCAAAAAATATTTGGTGGTTTATAGCTTGCTTCCTGCTAAATGGAAAAAGCCATAAAAATGTTTAATTAATAATTTGTAATTACGTTTTAAAAATATTAATATTTTCTATTATCATCGGAAACACACATATGTATACAAATTTTATAGTTCTAGCACTTCAGGAAGTTAATGAAAAATCAATTACAAAATTCCATATTTACACACATGAACCAGGTTAAATACAAGAGTTTAAAAAAGGCAATATTCATCAAAAATTAGGTAATCTTCGGCGGTAATAGAAACAACTTCACAATTAATTCTACATAATGTATTTTAATTTCTTTTCAAAAGAATGATATTGTGACACCGCATTGTGTATTGAATTAACTGTTTAAGAATATTTTAAAACTTAACTGAAATATACGGATGTATGTCAAAAAGTCATATTTTGTTATGATAAAAACGGGCTTGTTCTTTTAATATCTGTACATGAATTATTTTTTTATGTATAGCTTAGATTTTAGCAGATTTTACAGATAAAAAAACACATAAATAAATAGGGAATATTTCATTATGAGTCTTTACAAAAAAAATTGAGTTATCAATGTCATCACAAAACAAACTTACGTAAAAACACATTTGTCCCCCCCCCCACCCACCCCTCCCCCCAAAAAAACACATTTGAATTTATAAATTCAGAAAAACAAACTGTTAAGTTTATTTTTATTAATTTAAGCTCTAAAGAATAAAATATTATTAGTCAAAATAATCTTGATAAAAACAGTTTAACAAAAATAAATTAGAAGATAAAAGGAAAAGATTATAGACTCAAATTGTAATGTTACCGTGGAAATTAATGAATTGACCCCAGAATGCATATATGTATCTAAGTTAAATACACTGTTAAAAAAGACAGAATTTTCTTAATCTATGAAAATAAAATATAACCACGAACAAAAACATACAAAAACCTCTTCGGAGTTACTAAAAATTCCAAAAAGCCTTCTATATTTTGGAAACATCATAAATGAATATAGTTTCGAGATTTAAAGAAACATTTATAAATATGAAGTTTCTTTTGCTGCCACAGATTTTCGAAAACGTTTGCGAATTGTTTTTATCGTATTTCACTTTTATCAATGCAGAAAATCGGTTTAGAGGATGGTATCAATTCTAAAATAAACATTTTCTTGTTTAATAAACATGTTTTACAGACAAACATGTTAAATTAACAGCCTTAGGAATAATATAAAAAATAGCATTATTGTATTATTCTTGCATGTATGAATTCAATAACGCAACTGAAAACGTTTAAATGAGAATTATTAGATTAAAAAAAAAACGAAATTCCGGTTTGAGAAAGCGGTTTAATATACTATAAAAACTACTCGGAAGGTTTCCAAAAATCAGTGACATGAAAAGAAGCTTTGTTTTCATAAATGCTTCTTTAAATCTCAAAAATATTTTGGTTTCTGGGGTTCCTAATGATATAGAATGCTATTTACTCGGAAGAGGTGGTTGCATATTTTCTCTCATCACTAAGTTATATTTTTGTAGATAAAAAACATTTGTCTTTTTATTTTACACTGTAAAAGGAATTAAATTACAAAAAGTTTTCCTTCATTACTTCTTCATACTTATGCATTAAATGAATTTGCATATTCTAAAAATGATTAAGAATATAAAAAGATACATTTTACACAATTTCTAAAGATTAAGTTTTTTTACGTTTCTAACATAGAGCGGGAATTACAATTAATTTCCTTTGAAATAAAACTTTCAGAAATTTACACATAAAGTGAGAACGTTTTTTGCTCATCGCAAACTTACCTGAGGGTATATTTGCTATTTTAACAAAGCCATCCATATTCAAAAGAAAATTTTCTATTTGCTAATTTTAAAAGTTGCTATTTTTGCATATAAATTTTGAAAAATTGTTTTGAACAATTTATAAAATTTTAATATATGTTATTGAAATATTCATAAACATAAAATTCTGGCAATAAATTTCGAATACATCATAAATAAATTATTTCCCTTATTATAAGAGTTGAAACTGATATATTTTTTCTTTGTATCGCTTAACTTTATGCAGAGTTCAAACGCAGTCATATGATTAAAAGTGAAATTGTAGAACGTAACATTTCTATTCTAACATTATCATTTCCAGCTTTAAATTTTAAAAGTAAATGGGCTTGGAAATATCTAAAACGAAAAATTTCAACTGAAACCCTTGACATGTTTTCAAAGATTTTATCAACGAGTAACGTATACTGTTGGGATATAATATTCCTAAAATTCTAATAAATATTTTTTAAATTATGGGTTTTAAAAGAAAAAATATTTTTCAGAAGATATTACTGAACAAGAACGAAAAATCATGCGTCAAGTATAGATTATGAAACACTTTCCAACACAGCCAAAAAACTGTAACGGAACTTCGCCGTTAAATAAGGTGAAAGAAGATATGTAAGTAAACAGTTTAGAAAACATATCCCCATTAAAAAAAAAAAAAAAAAAAAAAAAAAAAAAAAAAAAAAAAAGTTTTCGAAATTAACTTCCAGTGTCAAAATAGTAGTCGAATTATTTTGCGCAGCCCTGTATATGATCAATAGATGTGGATATATAGCATGATAAAATTTAGTTCTGTTAAAATATTCACATTTAGCAATTTTCGCCAATCGATAGAAATGCACTCGAAATCTTTTCTACAGCCCTGTATATTATCTGAACACTTTTGTACACACCACATATTAAGCTAAAAGGCAACTTAAAACTCACTCGCAGCAATTACCAACCGTAAACGACAATGTATATTTTTCTTTGCGTAGCCCTGTATATGAACTTATTTATATTCCACAAACTTCTATTAGTCTACTAAATATAGTTCCGAAGGAAAATGAGTAAACACAATTAAAAACTACCTTTAAGCAATTCACACCCATAGTCTGTAATAGTTACGAATTCCCTTATGAAGCCCTGTATATGATCAACCGAGTTTATAAACACACACGTACTATGATTTAGTTAAACTTAAAAACGCTATAAACGCTTTTAGTTAAACTTAAAAACGCAAACCAAAGTTGAAAACGCACTTATCACACATAGACTTAAGGCCTAAGGGATGCCACTCGGCTTGGCGAACCATGCCGTGGAACGTACAGCCTCCTCCGGATGACATCACACATAGACTGTAAGTATCGCACATGTACTGTAACCAATATCTTTTGTGTGTCCCTGTAAATAAACGCGATGCACGCAAGAGAGCAATTCACAGTGCACTTCAGTAATACACATAATTTTCATTATGTTTGAAATAGTGAAATATCACTAATTACACTGCAAACGATTTTTCCCTATAGTAACAGAATTCTTTTGTATTACCCTGTAAATGAATAATAAATGCTTTGCACCCCATATTCTACAAAAAGCATGTTTTAATGCGCTTCATAATTATATATCATTTTTATTATGTTTTAAATGACGTAGCGTCATCAAAATGCACTTTAAACGATTATTTCCCATTGACTGTAACGGAATACTTTTGACTGTGCCTGTAAAAAACTATAATTGCTACACACTTCAATTGAAATAGGGAACATGCTATAGTATACGACAATAACATACAAAAATGTCAGGACAATCGGCAGACAGTATACGGCCAGACAAACCGAAGTCATAAACACTTTTGAACTAAGTTGGAAAGTGTTAAAAAGCAGCAAGAAAACATAAAGTTTTCTTACTTCTGCTCAAAGAATATAAACGATCTCTATTCGCAATCTCTAAATCATATAAATATTCTAAATCAGAATTCTGATGTAAAAAGCATCCTAAATGAAAAGCAAAAAGTTAGACAAATATGGCTAAAAAATATATTAATGGGTTGAATATAAAATTTGATTCTAATTTAATTTTTCGAGATATTTTATCAAACTAGGGTTTTTTTTTTGTTGTATTAACTATGTTTTATTAATTTTCCAGTAATAAATACTTTATTTTATATTGTATGCGGATTTCGAAAAAAACTTCATGAAATCGAATGATTGATAAACAAACCATTAATTTAATTAAATACAATAAATCTCGACAATTTGCTGTTACACAAACTATTTTTTATTACTTTTTCCAACGTTTTGCATTGCACTAAACGACTTCTTATATGCAGTTACAAATATATACGCTTTTGGTATTTTTTCATTTTTACAATATTATAGTTCTGTGAAAGATTACCCGCTGTAAAAATCTTGTTTTTACCCTACTAATTGCTGAAATGTGGTAACTAAAGTACCTTTACTGCCCGATAGGGACTGCTCAGACTAAAAATCACGTCCGTACAGCATATAATTAATGTATATGTATAAGAGAATAGTGGTATATGGGTAATACATTTTGATTAATCAAGAGGATTTTGGCTAAAACAAACCTTGGGAATAACATCGCGGCCTTCCTAAAATTATCGTAAGCTAATAACTTTGACAAAGTGATTTTTTTGTTATTAATAGTGCTATTGTAACTTACGAAACGCAGCTTATAAACAGTTATATTGCGTGTATTTGAAATTATAAAGAAAACAAAATGAAAACGCGAATTGAAGACAATAATAAATAAGATTTTAAAAATTTTATCATGGAAAATTAATTTTTTATCTCTTACGATAATTTTGCAAAAATAACTTGATATGATGACTGCCATTTCCGCCATCTATTGTTTAAAACTTGTAAAGAAATTAATTTTTCGCAAGTAAATACATCTAAGTGTGTATCTCAAATTTATACAACGTGACTTACAATATCCACAAAATTAAGAATCTAAGAATACTCCGTGGAGGATTTAAAATTCTGATCTTTGGAATTTTCTTATCATAAAACTATGAACTTTCATAAAAATAAATAGAGTAACTCCGGGAGAGTCGCCGCATCCGGGATAGATGACACACCCTTTGTATTTCTTGTAATTATCGATAGATGACAGTCAGACGCACAGTATAGGTACGCAATGAGATTACTTTAACCAGTGTATAGCGTGAATCCCATTTCGATGTTTACTTGTAGCTGTACAATCCTTATTTTGAAGAAAGCGCATAATTTCACTATCGAAACGTTTAAACACGTTATGCTTAAATACTTTTTATACGCTAATTACTAAATGTATGCATGATTTCGAAGTCAAAACTAAGTGTAGCGTCTCTATAGAGCGTCCATGCACTGTGTGCAGGGTCAAGCCATTTTCCTTTGCGAGAGCAGGCAACTGTGATGTGCTAAATCTGTACCGTACAAAATGGGAAACATGCCGCACTGCTCATCCGGTATACATGCCGCAGTTTATTTTGTACGGGATGCCGAGATTAATAAAATTCAGTTCATCAGACACTGATGAATGTTCAAACAGTATAAAGTTTATTACACTACTACACATAAGTTAGAAAAAGAGAAAAATAAAATGTAAGAAGGTGCAGAAAGATGCAAGTCCTGATGATAATAATGAAAAGTTGGACCACACATGTGACGCAGACGTTCTTTGCCAGGAATGTGTAGAAAACCACTCCGAAACTAAGAGGAAGTGTGATTGGTTTCGTTGTATCATGTGTGAAATGTGGTTACATGAAGACTATACTATTTTCGACACTTTTTGTACAGATAGCGGTCGAAAAACAGGTTTATTAACAAATAAAACAATGTAAATACTATTTTACTTTTTTATTTTCCTTCTCTAACACTGATGTTATGTTGTTGCTGAAATAACAAGTAAAATCCAATCTTTAAAAAATAAGTAGGTAATTTTAGTAGTGAAAAAAGTAGGCAGACTAATATTGATTTGAATCTAGTAGTACATTTCATTGTACTCATTTAGTTTCTTTTTGTTCTTACATAGTTAATTATAGTCCAGATAATAATATTTGTTTGAATATTTTTTATATTTTTTCATTCTGTTCTTATGACAAGCGCGGCATAACTCCCGCAAAAGTGAGGCGTCTTACCCTGAATGTACGAGTGACGCGCCGCAGTGTACTATTTTAGAAAAAAAATTGTTAAAAATAATAATTATCTTTTTATATTTTTTTTGTCACAGTGCACATGTTGTATATTTAACATTAAATAGCACAGCATGATTTGTTTTAGTTTATGTGCACCATGCGATTTTATACACAAATTCAAAAAAAATATGCGGCATATCACCCGGAATTACTCTATATACAAAAGTTCGATAAGAATATCACACTTTATGTGGCTTAATCAGACTGCAAGAATATTTCCAACGCAACATTCCTTTCATATATTTACTTATAGAAAAATCAGCGACCTAAAATTATGTAATGAAATTTCATTTACATCACCTAAATGATTTGGGAAAGACTACATTGATAAACAAAGATGCAAAGTATAGTTTAGAAACTAACCTATTTCAATAAATTTGTAATTATCAATATCGTACATACTGTTTTGTTGTTGTTGTTGTTGTTGTTTTTACAATTTTTCACAAATTTATGCTCCCAAATTACAAACTTTTCTAAAACAATTATATCTTATAAATAAAAAATCACAAAATATAATTTCAAATATATCTTTTATTTTTTATCAGAGTGCAACTATTTCTACGACCACAGAATTCACTAAGTATATTTACTTAGAGAAGAATCGGAGATCAAAGTACCTGACATAGAGTTTCGCTTATATCACGTAGTGATTTCGAAAAGATTCGAATAGATTGCTTCGTAAATAAAGTATAAATTTACCAAATAGTCTATTTCAGTAAGTTTGTAATAATCCACATCGGCACGTGAACAAGATTTACTTTTCAAATATATAAAGTAATATATAGGAGTGATTACATGTTCCTGCTTTATATTAAGTAAAAAATACAATGAGGAAATTTAGCCACAATCAAAATTATAAAAAAAAAGAAAATTATTAAACATTCATTAAGAATTAAAATATATTTTGTATGTGATTAAAATGCCTATTTACTTAGAGTATATTCACCAAGTATAGTAAAATATAATTTCAGCTATTATATAGTAAAATAAAATTTCAGTTATGATATAGTAATATATAATTGCATATGTAATTTCAATTATGTATAACTGATAGTAACATATAATTTCATTATAAATTACCAACAGTTATTCGAAAACTTTTATTTACTTTTTGTTTAACCTTTTGATTGCTGGGTCGGGATATATGCCGTCCCAGAAACCATTTTTTTTTAAATAATATCTCCCATACATTTATACTAAGATACTTTCAAGATAAATATATCACAAAGAATTTTTTTTGTAAATTGTGGTACAATTAAATGTAAAATTAGTCGCCATTCCTGGCCCGTAATCAAAAGATTCTAGATCTATGATTAAAAAATAAATAAAAGTCTTAACAAATTACACTAATAAAAGCATGGGTATTTTTTTTATTTAAAATTTTATTGTTCTATCGTACTGGCTATTCATTAAAAACTCTGTAGAAGCTTGTGTCATTTAATGGTAAAATCACCACGATTATAGAAAAAGGCATTGTTGTTAATTTGCTGCATTGTAGAGGAGAGCCTATTCCTATACCTCCCGTACCCGCCTATTCAAAACAATTAAAAATAATGTCACCATCTTTTACATAAACAAAATAGATTTGTAAAGCTTTAGTTGAATCAGGAATATGGAAGATTATTTTTACTCACTATTAATTTTATTTGTTAAAAATGAGGTTATTTCTATAGTATGCAAAGAAGTATGTAACCAAATTAGTAAATAAAAGATATGCGTAAGTATGGCTATTCCGCATGATTGTTATCTAAAAATTAAAAATATTTATTAATCTTAACTATGCTGGTGCTTAAGTAAAATCTGCCAATAACACAGTTTTTGTTATTATCGTTCATTTTGTTATCACGATATTTTTCAGTGTTTTTCTGTATATTATCAAAGGTAAACTATAAATAGTCTAATAAAAAATGTAAGATTAATATAAAAATGCGTATATCCCATAATACAAAACTATTGCAAAATTAATTACCATACTTTCGTTCTTTTTTTAACATGCTTTGTATTAAAAACTCACTAAGCCGATAGAATATTTGCTAAAGGTATAAAGGTATAACTTACATCTTTATATTTAATAATAGACGTAGGAAGAATAAATTGTGGGTAACTAACTCCGTTATACGGTTATTTTTTTTTTTACTGTGATTAAGAAATTTTTGTCTGATATTTAATAGGGTTTAATGGAGTAGAGCGAGAAATATAAGTTAATATTTGCATAAACCACGTTTTATAGAGACAAGTGATACATTAATTTCGTATAATTACGAATCAGTAAATGTGTGAAATAATTGTTCTTCTTCCTGGCAGATTTATGGAAATTTTCATTTATTTGTGATTAAAAAGATTTGCATTAAAGACACTTTGCTTTAACAAAATTTATTTATACATTTATATTTGTAAATATTGTTTGTGGAATATATATATATATATATATATATATATCGCAAAGAATTTTAAGTATAATAATTTTGGGTAGCATTACTTTCGACAGCGATACTTTTCCTCTTATATCATATTTTACAAACAGCCCGGCATCATTCATTTGGGGGAATATTGTACTTAAGTGGAAGGGCTACATTATAACAAATATATCGTAAAGAATTTCATGTGTAAATTTGTTATACACATGGTGTATGGTAGTAACTCTTTTCTGTCGTAAAACAATTTATTTAACAAATTAAAAGATAAAAAGTGTATCTCTATGCAATTTAATTACTTTTTATTTTATGTTTTTGTTTTAATTGGTACCACGATTTTTGACAGAGGCAACTTCATTTTTAAATGCTTCAATTTTGATATTGTTTAACTAACAGCTTGGCATATTTAATATGAAAGGTGATTTCATTTAAATGAAAATATAATAATAAGAAAAATATCACGAAGAAGAGCGATGTTTTTGTATGTAAATTGTATTTTAGTTGTATAATTTTATTATTTATTCAATTTAATTTCTAGCTACAAATAACTTTTAAAGGACTTCTAAACCACCAAATACAAAATTATACTTGTATAACTGTATTTTTTTTTTAACCAATAGACTGAGAAATATGACACTTTCAAATCTGAGTAAATAGATGTTTTCATTTTGCTATGAAACTTTTTGTTTCAAACAGGACGACCAAATTCTTTCAATTTTGAAATACCAGAAATACTCAGAATATTGAAACATGGACATACTCAAAACTGAGCACATAAAGGTCAGTTCATACTCATTTTTGAAACCTGGACATACTCAAAAATGATTAAAATCAGTTCAAACTCATTTTTGAAACATGGAAATACTCAAAAATGAGCACATAGAAGTCAGTTCATACTCATTTTTGAAGCATAGACATACTCAAATGTTAGCACATGATGTTTTATTCTTGAGTGTGTCCATGTTTTTAGAAATGAGTATATACATGTTTCAAACTTGAGTAATTTTGATTCGGAGCCATTTTGACTATCGACACACTCAGATTTGAGTATTTTTTGTTCAGTTTTGAAAATGTCGTTTTTAGAGTGTAGAAAAATGTATCGGAGTTCTATAAAAAGTGCGAGTTCTAGTGTAAATGGATAAAGAATTTTCAAATAAATAGTTTTATCTCTTATATAATATTTCCTTTTTGTTGCTTTCCAGTTTCCTTGCATTTTTTTTGTTGTTTTGGCAAGCCATAAAATATATACCAATAATTTTTCAATTTTTTTTGTATTTATTATTTTTTTACATGTTTTAAAATGTTTAAATAATTATTTCATGTTCATAATTTCGATTACTAATATTACCGATATTACCATCGCTTTTCATGTTCTTATCATAATTATTCACCTTAAATGAAAAATAGTAATTATGTAAGGAGACTGTGATATTTTAGTTTTATTATATAAAATAAAATTATATATATATATATATATATATATATATATATATATATATATATATATATATATATACCAGTAACTAAAGTAATAATTATAGGATGAAAAACAACATATCACCATGATATGACTGCACGACTTAACCTGGGAGTAATTATGATTATTAAATATTATAATAAATTATAATTCTTAATATTTATTTAATAATATTAATTTTACGTGCAATGATAAAGTATGTGATCGAATTAAATTGGGGTAACTAGGTAACCTGGTACAGTATTTATTGTAGTCTCAGAATGGCAGATATGAAATTAATGCAATTCTTGCATTTTCTTATAATTCTTGTGTTGTTTGGCAGACGTTATAAAAGATTTCAAATTAAAAATATCTTCTCTAGATTTTCATCTCTCTACTAAATTTAAATTTCAGTTTAAATAACAATAATACAGACATAATTTTTTTTCTCTTAAGTGAATATATAACTTTAGTATGCAAATATCTCAACAATTTTTGAAGACCAAAGCATAAAAAATCTAAAGTCTTAATAACATGATTTATTACGCTGCTGCATAAACGAAAAACTGTTTTAAAAATATGTGCAATCCACCATATAAATCTACTGAAAATTAATTAACATATTTTCAGTCTTCTTTTTCACTCTTCGCATTAAAAACTCTCTCAGCTGTTAAAACACTTGTTTATGGCACGATTCAATTTTTTTAATATTTCATAATAGAAGTTGAAAGATGAAACTGCGTTAGATTAATTGTTTTTATAGATTCATGTTGACGTTTTAAGCTTTTTGGCTGATATTTGGCATGATTTAAGGTCGCAAAACGAGAATAGAAGTTAATATTTGTGTGGAATGCATTTTTGTTTTTAAAATAACTCCTCAGAAAATTAATATTTTTAACTTCTTTTTTCAGTGTATACTTCTTAAAGGATGTATATTTTTTTAGTTGTCTAAATATTTAAAAAATTCTAATTTCTACATTAAAGCACCAAAAGTAATGGGATAGAAATATGCAGAAATCCAGTTGGCAGTAGAATCACCTAAGAAATGTGTAAATGGGCAGTGCATTGTCAGCGCATTCACTTGTACTCAAGTGATTCACTTGAAAATGTATCTGACGTGATTATGACCGCCCGATGGGAATTAATAGACTTTGAAAGCCGAATATTAGTTGGATCTAGACGCGTGGGGCATTTCAATTCGAAATTATTAAGGAATTCAATATTTCTCGATACACAGTGTCTGAAGTGTTTCGAGAAAGTCTAATGTCAAACATTACATCCCACCATGGTAAACGCAGTGGCCGACGGTGACTATTTAAGGACGGTGACCAGTGACATGAGCGTAGAGTAGTCTTTGTTAACAGACAAGCAATACTGCGACAAATAACAGCAACAAACGATGTGGTGCGTACACAGAAACTGTCCAGGAGGACCAAATTTGGCGTTGTTGGAATATGGCAGCAGACCGACTCCAGTGTCTAAGGCCACGCCATCGGTTGCAGCGCTTCTGCTGGGCTCGTGAAAATATTGGTTGGACAATAGATGACTGGAAAAAGGTTGCTTCGTCGGATGCATCACGATTCCAGTTGGTAAGATCTGATGGTAGGATTCGCGTATGAGGCAGATCCCACGAATTCATGGACACAAGTTGTCAAGAAGACACTTTGCAAGTTGGTGGTGGCTCCATAATGCTGTAAGATATTTTTACATGGCATGGACTGGATTCTCTGGTCACACGGAAGCATTCATTGACTGGAAATAGTTACGTTCAGCTACTTGGAGACCATTTTCAGCCGTTTATGGTCTGGATGTACTCAAACAAAGATGGGATTTTTCAGGATGACAATGTTCCATGTCATCGGATCAAAATCGTTTGCAATTGGTTTGAAGAACAATCTGGACAATTCTAGCGAATGATTTGGCCACCTAGATCGCCAGGCGTGAATGGACATGATGGATAGGTCAGTTCGTGCACAAAATCCTGCACCGGCAACATCCTCGCAGTTATGGACGGCTGTACAGGCAGCATGCCTGAATATTTCTGCAGGGAGCTTCCAATGACTTGTTTAGTCAATGCCACGTCGAGTTTCTGCACTTCGGCGGACAAAAGGAGGCCCCACACGATATTAGGTGGTATCCCATACTTTTGGCACATCAGTGTACTTAATCAGTTTACTTTTAATTGAATTTAAAGTCCTAAAATATTATTAACATCTCGCTATCTTCGCTAAGATTATAACAATTAAATATTAAGCTAAGCATATATTTTAGAAACATTTTATCAACTAAAAAAGAAAGAGAACCCACAAGAAAAAAAAGAAACCACAGAAAACATTCACGTGTTTAAAATCTGTAAAAATAGGACTGTTCTACGTAAATCATTTAAACGAGAAGCAGTATGTTCTGTAATGTGGTTTACCATAGCTTGAAAAGAAAAGAAGAACAATTTGAATTGGCTACAGTATTTATGTCGTTAACTCTCTTAAAAAGAGAATACTAGTCCCTTACAAAGAGACTTATTACACGCTCTTATAAACAGTAGCTTATACGATTTTAGTTTCACACGCGAGTTTTACACGCATAAAGAGAATACTTGTCGCTTACAAAGATACATATTACACGCTCTCTTATAAAGAGATGCTTATACGATTTTTGTTTTACACACATAAAGAGAACACTTATCGCTCACTCTCTTATAAATAAATTCTCTAGTGGTTATAAGCATTAGTATTTATGTTCACTGTGAGCCATTCAAAATGTTTGCCCAAAATTTAATTGCACTCTTGAGCGAAATAAAAATGTAATTTCTCACCGAAGATTTTTCTTAAAAGATTTAAAATGTGTTAAGACTATTATCAGAAAAATATTTTTCCCCGCTCAATAATTGAAAACTTTCTGACACATTCACGGACACAAGTTTAAACGTGAATCGAGTAGGCATGACTATTGAATCGATTTAAAATCGAACAGCGTCTATTCACTTCTAACAGGTGAAGGTAATAGATATTAAGTTATAAGCGATTGTTGTCTTATGAATGCCTTTATCGGGTTGTTGCGTCTAAAAACCGATTTTTGGAAATTTGGTTCAAAACGTCAATTGTGATAATATATTCAGAAAGATACTCTAGTTTTATAGAAAAGTGGATAATACTATTCGACTTCTTAGTTGAGTAACAAGTGAACCTGCCATTTCCATGCATTTGCGAATAAAAACGGATTCAAGAAAGTTTAAGAAACACGCAGTTTGAATTTAAGAAAATTCTTCCCCTTAGGTTGTGAAGAAAAAAAATATTTCCTTCACTGTATAGGTTTTTATGATTTTAGGGATTTTTAGCTTTTAGATTATTGTATTAGTCGATCGGATTGGTATATTAACTCAAATTTTAAAATGTCTCATCTGCAGTTTCTTCATTTTAGAGATTTTAATATCCAATTTTAATTAGAAAAATTCAACAATGGCCTGTTTTATCCTCCACTTCGTGCATTAATTCAATATGGAAATAAATATCTGAACAGATTTGGAAGAACAAATCACAAAAGTTCTTTTTATATCTTAATAGCATGTTTTTTTCTCCATTACAATTTTTTTTTTTAAAAACAGGTTTTTAAGATATCTATATCTCACAATACAAATCTATTACGAAACTAATTTACATATTTTGCGTTGTTTCTTTTATCATTATTTTGCATCATAAGCCGTTAAAACAGTTGTTTATGACTGCATTACCTAATATAAATGGAGATAATAAATTATTTTTTATACATTTCTATTGGGTTTAAAAGCATTTCGGCGAATATTTAGCAAGATTTAATGGCGGAAAATGTATATAAAATTTAATACTTGCGTAATCTATGTTTTATTGCGACAAATAACATGTTAATTTAAAATAGTACCACTGTTAAATAAACTTAAAAAATATATATGTATAGTAGATAGTGGATTTATAGATGCAAAATATATATTACCATTTAAAGAACAATAAACGAAAAAATTGAAGAAATATTAAACATTTAATAACAAAAAAGGTGAAAGTTTTTGAAAAAATGAAATGTTACTTTAAATGCTTCCAACTTTCTATATTGAAATTTTCCATATTTTGCATTAAGAATTAGAAAAAAAGGTTGATAAAATTGTTAATTTAATATTTTGGCTAGCTCGGAATGGAGAAAAAAAAAGAAACATGTCCTCTCTCTCACTGTCCTATTTCTCACTTCAGGTTGTATATTTAGAATATGGTGTACTACAATAATTGTACTGTTTTATAAGCTTAACTAAATTAGTGCTTTTTAAATAAAGGATGTATTGAATTGTGGTAACAATTCATTATTTTTTTTAAGAATTGTATTTGCTTTAAAATGTTTTTTAAATTGGAATTAAATATTTATTTTTAGTGATTTATTCATAGTGGTGTATTTATACGTATTTCATAACGTGTACACACCAAAAATAAAAAATAATCTTTAAATTTAGTGTTGTCACACTTCACCTATTGTCACAATTTTGCCCCCATTCCCATAAGTGTGGTTAAATATGACAAACAATCACTTTCAAAGTGTTATTCACTATAACTGTCAAAAAATGAACTATATAAAGATGCTTATTTCATCAGCAAATTAATAAATATTAAAATTCATTGAGGTAATATTGATGTTAACTAATTAATTTTTAAACTAAATACATATATAATGTAATACTTAACCCTCTCTCATACGAACTTTTGGAACTATATGTGATTACATAGAAGCTATTTATTTTTCGATTTAAAAATGTTTTTTTTTGGAAAACCGATGCTATTGTATTCATATAAATAAAAGTTAGTGAAACTTCTAAAGGTTTAAAACATAATTTAAAAGTTTTTAAATACTTTAAATCCTTTAAGTACAAATTCAATTAAATGTATAACTAATGAAGTTTTAACTTATTCATATATGCATCACTGCGACAGTGCAGGATTAAATATTTTATTTTACTACAACAAAACTTTTGGCTACGATACTTTATGAAATTACTGATTTGAACCTTTTGTTTATTTGTGAAAACTATGACCACGCAATTCTCTGTTTGACGCTACTCTTTTAACATTTATACTATTGTTTAATATATCTACAGAGTTACAAATTCACATATTAGTTTGAATTTAATGTGAAATACAATAACATCATTAAAACACACATCAAGCATTTATCGTCAATTGATCATGGGGACACGAAATTCTATCAAATGTCCCTACAAATGAAATATAAATTCCAAGTAATTTCTATCCCATCAAAAACATACATGTGAAAAAAGGCCAAGTTCGTTAACGGTTTCGCTAATAAAAGAAGTGAGATCTAACTGGAAACCAAGTTCTTTCGAAGCTCCTTAAATCATAGCTCCTGTCATGCATACCGTTCTTCAATTGCTTAAAATGATTTGTTATATTATTTGCTACTCAATAGAGCGACTTGGCAAGATTTCTCTTATTCAAATTTCTCTACTTGATTGATCGGAACTTTAAGTTAATCACTTCCTTAACATATCAATACCTGAACTTCGACATACTTATTCTAATACTTGATTGACTACATCTTTGCCAATGACATACTAGACTAAACTGTACTCAGACTCAAAGATTAAAGTTGGTGGGTGAAAACTTGCCAAGTCACTCTATTGAGTAGCAAATAATATAACAAATCGTTTTAAGCAATTGAAGAACGGTATGCATGACAGGAGCTATGATTTAAGGAGCTTCGAAAGAACTTGGTTTCCAGTTAGATCTCACTTCTTTTATTAGCGAAACCGTTAACGAACTTGGCCTTTTTTCACATGTATGTTTTTGATGGGATATCATTACTTTTTGTCAAGTAAGTAGGTATGTGTTTCCTTTTTGAAATAAATAGTCTTAATATTGAATTGCCATTATTTAATATTAATTAATCTCACACGTTTTTCCTGCGTTTACGCACTGGTTTTTTTTTCGCTATCATTTTCTATATTTTCTTGCACGTTTGAAATGTTATAGCGCACTGCCCATTCACTATCTGAGTTTTTTTTCACACGTTTCCTATTTATTAATAACCTTGTCAAATCAGGGCGATATAATGTTCGTAGGCGGTTATATTCTACGATGGAGCTTTCCTGGGCCTTTATTTGGCTAGGATCTAGATTTATAAGGTGAACACCCTCCAAGGTCTTGACTCGAGAGAGTGCTACATAGGCTTGTCCTTTACTGAATATTGAAGACCCGATGTCGAGCAGTGCGTTGTCAAGACTAAGGCCTTGTGATTTATGGATGGTAATAGCGTAGGCTAGACAAATAGGGAATTGTTCCCGGTGCACAAACGCATTACCCAATATTTGAAACTTAGTCTTAATGCGTTCTAATTCATAAGTTAAATTATGAAGAAATTTAATTTTAATTTTTCTGGCACTATTGTTGCAGTCGACGTCCCAAAGTATTTTTTCTATTGTCCCTATCGATCCGTTTACAAGTCCTTTGCTAATGTCTATATTCCTACGTAACATTACACGTGCCCCTATTTTGATGGTTATAACATTTTCTAATCCGGCAGATAATGAAGAATCATCCTCGATTTTTTTTAACACATCCCTTGCTCGTTTGTTCAAGTATCTTGGGCAATCTATTTCATCTATTGCATTCAATTTGATATCTGGTTGTTTTATACTTGTCAACATAGCATCATTGAACTGGTTACACATATTTTTAGTTGCAAACAAACATATGGTATTGTTTGGCATTTCTGAAAAATGGTTTATGATTTCCACCAGTCTTTCCTTTGGGTTATCGGATTTTAATTTAAGGAGTCGATCAGATAAGACATTCACATCTTGATTTGTGATTACACCCAATCTAAAACGGTTCAACATTTCGCCGAACAGTTGATCGTTTTTCTGTCTCATGTTAATTATCAATTCATCATATGAAAATAAGTTTTTCCATAAATTCGGTGCGCTAAGCGATCCTAAACAGTTTTGGACATATGACGATTTGATGTTTTCGAACGGCGAAAGTTGTCTCACTGGAGGCAGCTGGAGAAGATCACCGAATAACACGATGTTAATTCTGCCGAACCAGCCATCTTCTATATCACCCGTGTCGAAAATTTCCGTTAAGCGGAGATGAATGTACATCAATGTTACATTTGATATCATAGAAACCTCATCAATAATCAAAAGAATAACCTCGTTTAAATCACTTCTTAAAACTTTGAGGACTTGATCTGCCAAAGAAGTGTACTTTGGACAATTTCCATGCTCCACTGGAAGCTGTAGAAGCCTGTGTATTGTCAAACCATTAACGTTAAAAGCAGCAATACCTGTTGGTGCAGCTACAGCAACCAATTTATTTAATTGTTTTTTAACCCAACTTTTGACAGTATTTATTAAATAGCTTTTCCCCGTACCCCCTGTTCCACTCACAAATAATCGCAAAATTTTCTTGTTGTGTTTCAATGTGTCACAAATTTGATCAAAAATACGTTTTTGGTCTACATTGAGGTTTTTGATCATTTTTTCAAGTTCATCTTCCGACACCAACTCTTCTGCATTCCGAAAATCTTCCATTGCATTTTGGGCTTCAACAGGTACAAAATCTAATGGGTTTTCTATACCGTCATCTTCATTATTATCTCTATCTCGGTTGCTTTCAATCTCTGCTACTTTTTCTTCAATCATTTCGAAAGCTTTCTGTATATTATTAAGGAATTCTGTTTGTATTTCCCCGTAATTTAATCCATTTTTCATTTCATTTTTTAATAGGTTAAAGGCTTCTGTGTATGTACTTTGACCTGACTTAAGTACAGAAAGATCCCTCTACGGATAAAACATCAATAAGAAAGAGAAATAGTATTTTTCTGGATACTTATTTACATCATAATTGTAATGATTTAATAAGTATGGGCGCTGCCGTTTCTTTAAAAATTTATTTGATGATATTTTATGTATTTGCTCAGCTGTTGCCAGAGGGGGTGGGGTTGTAGTTATGTCATACCATCGAGCAAAGTCATATAAATTTACTTTTTCTAAGTCATGAGGGCGTTGGGGATAATAATTATCAACCCAAGATTCGAAAAATATATCGGTGGAATCCGATTCTAGCTGGTTAATATCTTTTTTATTTTTTACTCGACGGTTACGGTGCATATTTACATCGAGCCATCTTATTGTGGTCTTCGGGTCGGTGCCGTAAAGAGATATGCCCAAGAGTGTATCACTTGCTTCAAGCGCGCCGCATTCTCTGTTGTTAAGAGCTCGGAGACCTACATTATACAACCTACTAACTAAAGATTTTGATGAATTAATGTTGTCAAAAGTATCGCTTGTGTGACTTTTTTCGCCTTTAGTGGTATATTTTGTGATGTAATAATTTAATACAGCTGTCTTTTCCCCTACATATTGCAGGTCCATATTGCCGTTCCAAGCAAGAAGTATAGCTGGGTTATAATCGTTGATGTAGCGAGATTCTTCTTTACGGGGTATATTATACAGCCTGTTATTAGATGTTAACGTTTTCCTCGCTGCTATTGATTCGGTTACATTTCTGATTGTTAGGGATTCGGTAACCTGGCGAGGAAAACCAAATCTACAAACAGTTATGAATCCTGATTTGGTTTTTTTCTTCCGTAAGCAGTATTAGTTATGTTTATGAGTTTGGTATTTGATTACACGTTCGTACAATGTTGGTGAAATGTTTTTATCGGGGAGAGCACACGTAACATATTTACTGATAAAGCTTGCGACCTCATTAACTGTTGACTCTTGTAGTATTGGCGCATTTTTTACCCACAACATAAGATGAAAGTGCTGCAAACCCCTCGCTTGATATTCACGGCGCCAGAAATAGTGTATTATCTCACCCAAAGGGGCTGCAGGTGATGTAAGAAACTCGATCATTGATTTAAATTTAATATCGATAAATCGTGATGCTGCAACAGGATCCATACAGACTAACTCGTTTACAGATTTCTTTTGTACATCCGGTCCATTTATTTCTTTGATGTACTCCGCAAGGTCAGTCCACGTCCACTCTGAGGGACTGATCGTCAGGAACCACGTGGCTGGCCCGTAATGACGAGTCATACATACAACGTCGCTTCTGGGTTTTTTCCAGAACTGTTCCGTATTCCGTAATCGACCAAATATTGCCATTAAATCTCCTTCAAGCTCATCCTTCTCCAACTTCTCTAAATATTTTTGAGCTGTCAGTTTTTGACTTTGATTTGTTACATTTAATTTATAGTATATGCCTGCGTTCAGCTGTCTTAGATTTGCGTCATTTAACAAGTAAAATAAATACTGCTGATTGAGTCTGAATCTAGGATCTTGTGACATTAAACGGGACTTTATGTACTCTGCACTTGTAATATTTTTTTCTCGTTGATAAAACTGACCAAATTTGCCTTCATTGTATATGTCAGGAAAACATAAAGTATCTATCTCCTTGTTGCGGTTATCAAGTGGTGCTGCGTTAACTTTGATCACTTGATACAAAGCTGTAGCTGTACTGTTTTGTTTCTTTTCATGCAATGGATAGATGGTATAGGCTTCATAAATACTTTCTTTTTCTTCTGTTACTTGAGTGAGAATGGCGTGTGGACTTTCTAATTCTTCAATATCTTCAGCAGTTTCAATATTGTGGCAAAGATTCTGGTCCAGGTGGTCAAGCAAATTGGCAGGATTTTGCGGCAGATTAATATTTGAGTAGTGAATGTTATTTAGTTTTAGGTACTTTAAAGCGTCGTATATGTTGTTAATATTTACTATGTCTTGCCACATGATTTTGTTTTTAGTAGGAGTACTCCTGACAAGTATGAAAAGTTCTTGATTTGCGTTTAATGGGTCTTCGGGATTAGGTAACTTTTTTAGAGTAGTTTCTACAGGTAATGGCAAATGGAACGTCCTTCCTTTAATTTTTTTTATCATTTGCCTATTAGGTATGTTTTTGTTTCCCACAGGAATTAAGTTAGTTATAACCTGAAAAGCCTTAGCCCGTTGAATTAACATTTTTTCATAGTTGTTGAGATTACTAATTTGCTTAGGTATATCGCTGTAATAAAGATTGTTAAGAATAGAATTAAAAGGTACTTCATTAGCTCTTATTTTCTTTAAACATAAATGACAAACAAAAGAACTTGACTCAATGCGATGAGATTCATTGAAGAGCTGCAATCTCTGCCATACATCAGTTTGAATAGAATTTCTTAATTTATTAATAGTAGACATGTCACGAAAAAATAGAAGTCTGTGACAGGATATACAGTGGTGTATCGGCACATCGGCACATCTTTTCTTCATGTTATTGTAAGCACTTTTATATTTTTCTATAATCAAATCTTCATTCAATAATATTTCGTTTGCATTTACTTCACAGACATTACTGATATTAAAGGGGACACCTAATTCGTTTAACTTTTTTACGTTTACGCTGTTTAGGTGTAAATCTATTGTATTTATATTTTTGCAAAAAAATGCTTACTGGTAGAGTTCTCTAACAATAGTTCTTATTTTAGGAAAATGAGGTTTTATATTGTTGAGTATTCTAATTTGATAAAAATATTCATGGTCTTGGTTCGATATAAAAGTAAATAGATCTATGACTGATTTAGAAATAACATATTGGAAAGCATCTAACAGTTTTCGTAGAACTGTTTCATATAATAAACATACTTTTGGATCACATGTCCAAGATACATTTTGTTTATTTTCCTGTAAATTAAATATATATGCTTGACCCTCATCATTTATTGCAATGGTTTTTTCTAAGCTTAATACTTTATATGAACTTTCATGGTAGTAAGGTTCTTGAGTACTCAGATGTTTAGATTCTCCTGCAAGTATTGTAAATTTGTCTTTTAGGTTTGTTTCGGATGATAGACTGCACATTTTTTCAACACTTATATTTATTTTCTTTTGGAGGCGCTCAAAGAGATTAAAGTAATTATCCAACATATTTTTACGACGTTGAAGAACCCACTTAACATTTTTTTCTGCTTCCAACCGGTTTTTTATTTTACCAGTCAATTGATTAATTACGTTCTGTCCGTCTGTGTACGATAACTTTTTCTTTAACTGATAAATGTTAGTAGCCTTTTGGTCCACCTCAGGATTTTTCTCTTTATAACGTTTTGTGGCTTTTTGATGCACCTCAGGATTTTTGTCCGTATAACGTTTTACGGCTTTCTGATTCACTTCCGGATTTTTGACCGTGTAACGCTTAACAGATTTCTGATTAACCTCGGAATGATTTTGTCGGTAACGCTGACTAGCTTCACACACTTGTTCAGCACGGGATTTATCTGATGTTTTGGGCCGACCTAGTTTACGCTTTGGTGGACGCCCTTTTCGCAATACGTTTTCATTCCCAGAATGTTCTCTGGTCTCATCCTGCACTTCAGGAATATTTAGGTTAACTGCCAATGGTTGACAAACATCGTAATGTCCTGCCGATAGATCTCCAGAGAAGAGAAAACGTTTTGTAGGACGGCCCTCTTCACCAAACAAACCACAAAGACTTCCATTCTGATACACTTCGATTCTTATGGAATACAAATCTGCTGCCGCTTTTACTTCCGAAACAGCTCCATAAGTTGTCGAATTAAGCATACTCACACGATATGCTTCAACAGAATCGTAAGGTTCACCGTGTTGATTGCATGTCCATACACTCAAATCTTGCCAGTTACGACAAACATAGTCAACGATTTCCGCTCGTAATCTACTTGTTTGTTGTAAATCAACAGAATTAAATAGTGAAAAGGCAAATGAATGGAAAAGACAACTTCCATCGGGAGGCATTGGAATCACTTTGTGTAAAATGACTGTGTCACCTACTTTCAATCCTATTGTACGACTCATGTTAACAGTCAGTATTTAATACAAATGCTGGACCATTACACCATAAAATATTACAACATTAAAGAAGTGAGTATAAAACATCACATATTTTTACTGAATGGTGTATACAAATTTAAAATTATGTACATACATTAATATTAAAAATATCGACGTTTCGACCACCATCTATGGTCATCTTCAGGAAAATTTTCTTATATTGCTTTTAAAGTTTCAAATGCGAAAAACAATCCGCCCGTTGCCACAATATTATTACGATGCAGAATCTTCTGCATCGTTTCTACTTATGGTTGGTTGGTACGATGGTTGAGTGTTACCCTTGTTAATTTTTATTTTGTGAACGGCAATAATATTGTGGCAACGGGCGGATTGTTTTTTCGCATTTGAAACTTTAAAAGCAATATAAGAAAATTTTCCTGAAGATGACCATAGATGGTGGTCGAAACGTCGATATTTTTAATATTAATGTATGTACATAATTTTAAATTTGTATACACCATTCAGTAAAAATATGTGATGTTTTATACTCACTTCTTTAATGTTGTCAGTATTTAATATCTAAGTGCATGAGTGTATTATCCGGGCCAGGAGATAGATTGCCAAAAATTGTTGCCAAGTACCAATCTTGTTTATCGTTGCCAATCATGTTTTTAAACACTGTAATTTAACATTATCAAGTAACATTGTATAAATAAATAAAATGTAATACATGTTTATTAAATTCATAACATTTAAAAAAATAGTAAATAACATTATTTTAGTAAAAATAATAAATGGTAGCTAACATAATAAATAAGAAAGAATAATAAATAATGTATTATAATACATTTGGGAAAAAAAACTTTATGTATTTTTTAATACAACTATACTTAATTTTATTCCTTATATTTTAAAATGTATGGCGTTGTAAAGACGCCTTTTTTTTTTAAATAAAGAATAATCACTTCATCACTTTACCAACCAAAATTAGCCCACCATCCTATTTTGCGCTAGACTAAAAAACTGGCGCCATCTCTCGCAGTTCATGCGCATTACTTTTCCCGGATTCAACATTTGGCGCTTTTTTGGCAAATTAAAGTTTCGCCTAATAGACGTAACGTTAAAGTAAAAATGGACACTGTCAAGTGGGTAATTAATCGATTTTCAGAATTTTTTTTCCATTTCTTATAGCGTAAACGAGCTTCTTACCAAATTTTAAGTCTGTAAGTGCAGTAGATATATGAAATCTTTTTGATGAGTGAGTGAGTCACTGATAAAATTATCGATTATCAGACATTTTCAAGTATCATTATCTCAGAAACTAATTATGCGTTATTAAAAAATTTTTGGATTCTGGATAATTAAGGGAGTCTTACTACACATTTAAAATTACAAGTACGTAGGTCAAATAGATTTTCAGTAGTAGAGTGTCGAAATTTGGCGAAAACAGCTCGAAATGGTTCGTGTAAATATACTCACGGCCGGTGTATCGACTTTTTTGCTTTGGGAACTTGGCTGACACACTGCCGTGTGTCTAGATAAGTAACATGTTGTAGGGAATCTAAATCCATCAAAGTAACTATAAAGCCACATTTGAACCAGTGGTTCTCAAACTTCATGACTCGGGTACTTCTTGAAAAATTATATGTACATGGTTTATCCTATCATTTTTACTCATACAGTCTGTGGCGGGACCAACTGTCACAATGTCGTTTTTCAAATTATTCATGACTATAATTTCAACAAAAACATAACTTTTATTCAACAATTAAAGAGTAAATGGCAGTGAAATGACTAGTTTAAAACGACTTAAATCTAACTCCAGTGCTGCATAATTCAAATGGTAGGGGGTAACATTTACCTCTTTTCAATTTCACTCAATCTCAAACTCAGTCTAAATAAAAGACTTAATATCTCTAAGGATGAGTATACAGTGTACAATAACAAATTACCTGCACTAAGCTCTTTTTAATTCAATGATGACTTAACTATTCCGAGATTCCTTGAATCTCAAAATCCATCTTGGTTTTTTTTTACATTTAATGCAAATATTACATGTAGCAAATTTTAACCACATAACAAATTTTATCCCACTTGTTCACGAATTTTTTTGTTCATAATTCAGTTTTTAATTTGGAATTTTTAAGATTATATTCAAAATTGTGTTAAAAAGCGATTTATGCCATGAATGAACCACAAATGTTCAAGAGATATCTTTTAAAAATAAAATTTAGTCGAAACTCGTTTGTAAAGAATTCGTTTAAAACTTTGGTTAGGAGCTTCGTATAAGGCTATTGTGAGTGAGAGAGTTTACATTTTAACATTACATGTTAAATGTTTGGAGTTTATTTGAAACGTAGATTTAAAATTCATATTCAACAATCAATTAATGCACATTCAATCTGTTACCATAATTAGGTTTCTAAAAGGACTCTCCAACACACATATCTATTCAACTCTGCTCGCTGTGATCATCCAGCATTGGCTCTACAGGGCGGATTTATTTACTCGCGTCGAGCAGTATGTTTATGTTAGTTTTTTACACAGACATATCACATTGTCTCTAGAACTGTAGCGTCTAGAAGATATAGTGTGGAAAACGACTATTTCAGTAATGCTTTAAAAAGTGATAAAAATTTTAATACCATAAATGTTGAACGATTCTAAATGACAAATGTTGATCGCAGCAACATCTGCTAGCTCTTCACTGGTAGAAACGCTTTCTCAACTGAATCCTTATACAATGTTGGCTATGATGTCATACATTCACGCACAGTTTTTCTTTTTTTTAATCGGTTATGAAAAGGAAAAAAGTCTCCAAATTTAGGGGTTCTTTACCTTTAATGGCAATCTAGCTTATTGTATTAAGTTATTGGTTTGGCGCAGGCATGTAAATCGCGCCAACCAAATAGTCCCCAAACATCGGTGCGTAAGTGAAACATATCTGTTCCACAATGTTTACCACTGAAGTACCAGATGTCGCTGCGATCGACATTTATATTTCAGCATGGTTGAACATTTATGGGATCTAATTTTTTAGCTCATTTTCATTGGCCGATTGAAACACTACATCTTCTAGATACTATGCTAGGACGTATAATGCTGCGTTTACATTATGGCATAACCATTTCCCCAGGTCTACTATGTCTGCGAAGCACAGGTTTCCCAGCCAATAAGCATGTTCATTGGTTGTTTACGTCACCTCTTATTCATTCGTGGCTAACGAAAAAGAAAGGCTACCGTGGTGCTTTACGCATACCTTTTTTTACAGACCGCGGGAGTCACGTGGTGCTCGAATCCACCAATGCAGGTGTACGAAAAGTGCACCACGTCACTCTAGCGGTCTGTAAAAAAAGATAAGTGGAATGCACCGCGGGAGCCTGTCTTTTTCGTTAGCCTCGTTATTCATTGGGTCATATGATTTAGCGCCGAGGCTAACGAAAAAGAAAGGCTACCGCGGTACTTTACGCGTATCTTTTTTTACAGACCGGCGGAATCACGTGATGCTCGAATCCACCAATGAAGGTGTACGAAAAGAGCTTCACGTCACTCTCGCGGTCTGTAAAAAAAGATATGCAGAATGCACCGCGGTAGCCTGTCTTTTTCGTTAGCCTCGATTTAGTGCCTGGAATGCCATAATGTAAATGGACCTTTAGCAAACTCCAACAGGCACGAATGCTCCACGTCTTCGCAAATCTCACTTGAAGAATCACTGCTTTAAACAATTACCGTAAAATATCCAAATTATTTTTGTCTTTTTGTAAACGAAAACTAAATCTAGTTTTCTTTCGCTTTATGTGGTTTCGGTTATTGCGCTAATTTATTTCAGAGCGATGAATCCATAAATGCGGGGAAAATTTCGGTTAATGCGCAAAGCACAGAATGAATTATCCCATTTTGCCAGCCAAATGACGCCAAATTTTTATGAAAATAAAACAAAAAATCCATAAGAAATGTGACTCTGCGGCGTGACAATCGGACAAAGCAAACATTAACTTTAAATCGCCTTTTTAATGTTTCTTAATCATCACTTACTAAGTTACCACACACGTAAATGTATGTTGCATAAATTAGGTAAATATTATTTAAAAAGTTTCACATCAAGCTGTCATATGTAGTACTTTCTAAGAATAACACATTAAAAACAATATTAAAATACATTAATTATATTGTTTATTTATGCATACTGGGTTTTCAGAGACTTGGATAGGGATTTATTGAAGTTTTTTTTTCAATTAAATATATGTTTCGATTAGTGCGGCAATACCTCAGTATCACCTATATCGAGACATTAATCACAAATCGAGGTAAACCTGTCCTACCGATATTTTTTTGTCAATAAGAATCATGTTTCAATAAATCGTAATAGAACTTATTAGTTTTCTAGTTATTCAAATAAGATGAATATAATATATTAATAATAATAATATAATAATGTATATAATAATATAATATGTATGCTATACATAATAATATATATAATAATATAATGTGTATGATATGCATAATAATATATAATAATGTATATAATAATAGAATAAGTATGATATACACAATAAGATATAATAATATAATATATATATATAATATACATAATAATCTCTCTCGATATATATATAAATAGACGTGTATGTCCCTATATTACACTTTGCAGTCACAACTACCTAGCGCAGACCATTGATGTTTGTGTGAGGTAGTAGCCTCGTCTCTCCCATCGTACGCTATAGTTTTGCATGCCGGTAACTAGGGGTGTTGGAAATAGGGTGGTTGAAAGTGGTCGACCTAGGGCATTTTCATATTTTGGCCAAAGTGTTCTAAAAAATGTTATGAAGAATTTATTCAAGGGTTAAAGACAGACATTGTTAAATATTTTAAGTCTTAATAAAATAAGAATAATTTTATAATTACCGATTTCCAGAACTCCAACGTCTTGTGTTTATGCTCTCTATCCCACTTCAGTCGCTTAGCTTTCATTGTTTCAGTTAATTTTGAGGCATTGAAATTCATAGCTGTTAGTTTTCTACTTACAGATCGTTCTGACACAACAACATCAGACTCTTCGAGCTTTGATCTGATCTGTTTTGTAGTAGCAAATTGATTTTCCACGCAGATTTTCTTTAAGCGTCGTTCTATCCTTGGTGTAAATACAGATTTTCTTCCACATTTATTCTTTCTTTTTGGGCTCAATGTTAGTCCAAGCCCAAATTTCGTCTTTACCTGCCTTACACTTGCTTCATAAACATTAAATTTTCTTGAAATTTCTCTATTCGAACATTTTTTAATATTTAAAAGCGCTTTTATTTCGCCTTTCTTTTCTGTTGACAAATCTGTTTTTCTACCCATATTTTAATAACCTAAAAATAGTGTATTGACTATTAAAAATAATATATTCACAATTAAAAATAATATATTCTCTATAGAAATACAAATAAACAATCTTACAACTGATTTTACAATGCCACAAACACTTCCATGATCGTCGCACATAGCCACGTAATTAAAGCCTATCATGACGTGTTTTAGGTCTGTTGACCTTGAGCAGGGCTACACTAGATACCGGGCTTGCTCATTCATTATCATGACGTCACAAATGGTGGCTAGCCGCTACCAGCGATTGGTACAAAGCGAAACGACAAAATGAAAGACATACAGAGATTGGCACAAAACGACGGGCTCGTCGCTTTGCACCAATCGCTGGTCGCGGCCAGCCACCTTTTGTGACGTCATGATAATGAATGAGCAAGCCCGGTATCTAGTGTAGCCTTGCCTTGAGACAGTGTTATAATTTGACATGTCAACAAAAGCAGTTTTTCAAATTAGGAAAATATGTGGCGTACATTATTTTAATGAATTAAAACTATATTATCACGCTGAATTAGTTTTTAGGGTCATTACATACCAAATATTCTAATAAAAACAACTGCGTCTATTAATTTGGCCCGGGACTAAGTAAGATGATTTCGCTAAGTAAATGGTTTCGCTTAGTTGATAACTAAGTAAGATGATTTCGCACGCCCTAGAGATGGAAATTGAAACTAACCGATATTTCAGCGCGTGCGTAGCACGCCTGCTATACAATGCCGTAGGCAGTGGGGACGAGTGCCGGAGTTTCGTTCGAAAAGAGGTTTGTTTAGATCGGAATGATTATTTTTATAAAAAAGACGAATATTTTTATTGAAACCTCAAAAGAAAGTTACTGATTTCCGGGCGCATCACCTAGTACACATAGACATATAGTATATATATGACATAAAAATTGTTTGAACAGACGAACACACAGACAGACGGAAGAAAGTCATAAAACTTTTGAACTATGCTCAAAAATGTTAAAAAACAAAAAATAGTCTTCATACCATGATTTATTCTAACATTGCAAAAATAAAGCAAGTTTTAAAATATAGCAAATCCCAGTATATAAATATATTTCACATTTAATTAACACAGTTTCGTTTTTTTAATCACACTTTGCATCATAATGTGCTATAACACTTGTTTATTATATACTTCAAATTTTTATATTCTCTAACAAATATAGTGATACTAATTTGGGATAGCTTAATTCTTTTTCACTGATTTTTAAGAAGATTAACAGCTTTTCCGCTGATATGTAGTAAGATTTTGTAACAGAAAATTAAAGTAAAAAATAATATTTTCATAAACTATACTTTATTAAGACAAATGGCATAATTATTCGAGTTAATTACGATTCAGAAAGTATTAGTAACACGTGCTACACTTTATGTCAATTATATGAAGATTTACTTTCATTAAGGGAATTGAAGCGATTTACGTTAAAGGAACTCTGTTTAATGATAAGATTATGACGGTTTGTTTGCAATGTTTATATTTGTATTTAATACTTATAGAATAATATTTTACGTAAACGAACTAATAAAAAAGGATATGTGACTTATATTTTACATTTTCTGTGTG
The DNA here is from genome assembly GCA_963931845.1 of Maratus michaelseni. NCBI lineage: Eukaryota > Metazoa > Arthropoda > Arachnida > Araneae > Salticidae > Maratus > Maratus michaelseni. The sequence goes on from OZ007593.1 coordinate 128,985,154, forward strand.
CATAATTTCAATTTTATTTCTATAAAAATAAATTTACTCTTTGCAAATTATTCTAGTATACAAATTTCTAACACTTAAAAAGAAAAAAAAAAACGAGAGAAACATACTTGAATAATCTTACTACGATTTATTTCAATATAACAAAAAATAAGTCACATTTTAAAACTAATACGACATAATTTTAATGTTTACATTTGTAGATAACGTTTGAGGGGAAAATATATTATGGATCATATACAGTAAAATTTGAAATAAATAATTAAAAATAATCAAAGCAATTTCAAGTAAATGTTTTTAAATAAACGACTTTCTTGCAATTGCGCAAAAAAAAACATTCTGTCATTAGCATTGTCATTTTTTCATTTACTTATTAGGTGTATTTCAGATAGAGTTTGTTTGACAAAAAAGTGGGTATTTTTGGGGAGTGGAGGGGGGGTTGTGACAACTGCATTTAATTTAAACCACGTTGTTGCTATTTGAGTGCCTTTGTAAATAACAGAGTGGTGGCATACGCACGTGGCGCATGCTCAGATTAAAAATTTTTGTTCAAACTGCTTCAACCCAGATTCCAGAACTAGGCATTACTCGCCTGGACAAGTTCTATTAAATGACTCAGAAAAGTCAATTAAAAAAAGCTGACGATAATGGCAGGCTGGCCAATTTTCAATCAAAATCTTCTCGACCCATCAAACTTTATAGCTCGTATGTCGGCATTACCTTTTATATAAAGGTACTCTAGGGCCATATGTTTCACGATTTCGTTTAAAATCTACTCGATCAATCCAATTTTATTGCTCATATGTCGCCAGTTTCTTATTAATAAAGGCACTCTAGTTGCTCATTGCTTTCAATCACGATCTACGTTATACACGGCCTGTTCATGACGTTTGAAACTTCACATGGAGTGTATCATCTTCACACGGCGATTGGTACAAAGCGTCGTCGCTCCCATCGTTTTGTGCCAATCGCCGTGTAAAGATTATACACTCCGAGGCTAACGAAAGAGAAAGGCTACCGCGGTGCTTTACGCATATCTTTTTTTACAGACCGCGGGAGTCACGTGATGCTCGAATCCACCAATGCAGGTGTTCGAAAAGAGCATCACGTCACTCTAGCGGTCTGTAAAAAAAGTGGAATGCACCGCGGTAGCCTGTCTTTTTCGTTAGCCTTGATACACTCCGTGTGACGTTTTAAAAGTCATAAACTGGCTGTGTATAACGTAGGTCGCATTTCAACCCATCAATTTAATTTTTCTCGTATGCCACCTCTCTCACATTTATAAAGGCAATCTACTGCTCATCGCTGTGAGTTGAAACAGAGTAGACAATCATCTGTTAAAATATTTGATTTCTCCCTGTAGAAAAAAATATCTGTACACGATAAGATGATTTCTTTTAGCTTAAAATCTTGCCTGGTGTACAATAATTGTAGTGTAACAGTTACAATTAAAACATTTAAATCCGTTCAGTGGTTATTGAGAAAATTGAGGATATACATACCTACGCACAATACACATACAAAACGACCAAAAAGAGATTTTCTTTTAAGTCGCTTAAAAGATTTGTATTACTTGATTTGATATTACATGTGTTGTGTTATTTTTCGTAAAACTAATTTACTATTATCATTTATTTTGCATGTAAATGTCTAAAGAATACAACAAAATTAATTTTTTTCTCTTTTTCTTTTTTTTTTAAAAGAAAAGGAAAAAAAATGTATTGTGTCCTAATACTATGGTTTATTCCTGAATTTCATAAAATAAGGCACTTTTTTTTAAACTATGCAGATCGTCCAATATAAATCGATAACAAAATTAATTTTAAAAGTTTTGCCGTTATTTTTATCACACTTTCCATAGATTTTATAACACAATAAATTATAACCAGTGGACCTGTGCGAAGATTTTGTACTGCAGTTTAATATTTTTTAGCAATATCTAATATTTTAGATTCAGGTTTAAATTTCTAAATTAAGAACTAAATTAAGTACTAATTAAGTACTAAAAATATCTCCAAACAACATTAGTCAAACCAGAATATCATCTAATTTATCCATCAAAGTTACAGTGAAAACTGACCGAAGATAGCAAACAAATATATATATATATATCAATTATATTTTACCTGCATTAGAGTGTGACATCATCTGTTTCGGAAAAAACATGGGACAAAGAGAAATAAATTGAGCATTTGAATTTAAATTTTGTTTTTAATCATAAATATCATATAAAATAAACCCGTGCAGCAACAATATCCTACTTTTTCTTTATTGAAAATTATTTTTTTATAATCATTGATGCGCTATTTTATTTTTGTGGCAACGCTGATTTGAGAAAAATCTTTCATTTCATTTATGAAAACAATGCCGATTTATTTTTTAATTAACATTTAATTTAATTGTTAATTAAAATTAATTTTTAATTAAAATATAATTAAAATTTTTAATTAAAATTTTTAATCAAAAAACATGTTTTAACGAAATGTGAGTGTACTATGGCAGAAGCCTCTTCAAAATCCTTTCATATGGTATCTCATTTATCGTTCTGCGTTTTGTATTTGCTTAGAAAAAGGGATGTTGACAGCAGAAATAATATATAAAATAGACTGATTCTTTTCTGTTGACTTTTAGGAGGATTAATAAGCTTTTTCGCTGACATATAGTAAGATTGATATTGAAAGCGAAAATAAGATTTAATATTTGCATATTATTGAGACAACTGGCATATTAGTTAGATACGATATAGAAAATACTTGAAATGCTTATTATTATTTATATAAATTGTTTTAAAATTTACTTTTACTAAGGAAATTAAAGAGATTTATATCATAGAACCTCTGGTTGAAGATAAGATTATAATGATTTATTTGTCATGTTTACATTTGTAGAATATGTTTGCAGAATATTACTTTTCGTTTACATTTATTAAAATAATAATAAAAAGTCATTAGGGTCATTCCATGTCAAATCAACCAGTGACTCAACCTGACCATTTAGATTTTGATGAAACTTACAGGAATCATTCTCCCTGATGACATAAATGAGAATATACTTTTATTATTTTTTTTTATCTCAGTAAAATTTCATACAATTAATTTTTTTTAATTTCGAAAAATCATCATTTTTTGGCTTGTATAAATGTTTTCAATTTTAAATTTTTCAAGTTCTGTCAGGCGTAAAGAGTTGTTTGACCCCTCATTTTAAAGAGAATTTCATAAGGTTTAATTTGATATGCAAGTTGACTATTCTTGGTTTAAAAAAATTAATTAAAAAAATTTTAATTAAAAAAATTTTTAAATAGTCTTTTTAAAAATTTTGAAGAAAATATATGTTTTTTGTAATATTATAAACTTTAAATTCTGAAAGTTTTAGAGTGGGATCTGAATGAGATCAGCAGTTATGTTAAAAAAACTAATGTGAAACACCGGTTGGTGCTGGTATTTAAAGTTTGCACCTCGCCAACTTTATGATTGTGCTAAAGATAGTATTGTTTTATTCATTTTAAACATTATTTTTTATAACTGCGGATCCCATTGAGATCCCACTCTAAAACTTTCAGAATTTAATGATTATAATATTACAAAAAACATATATTTTTTTCAAAATTTTTTAAAAACACTATTTTAATTTTTTTAAAATCAAATTAAATTAACTTTTTTTTTAACCAAGCACAGTCAACTTTCATATCAAATTAAACCTTATGAAACTCTCTTTAAAATGAGTGGTCAAAAAACTCTCTCCGCCTGACAGAACTTGAGAAATTCAAAATTAAAAACATTTATACAAGCCAAAAAAATGAGTATTTTTCGAAATTAAAAAAATTAATTGTATGAAAATTTAATGAGATAAAAAAAATTATAAAAGTATATTCTCATTTGTATCATCAGGTAGAATGATTCCTGAAGGTTTCATTAAAATCTGAAATGGTCAGGTTGAATATTGAAAATTTTTGGTTGATTTGACGTGGAATGACCCATTTGTCAATATTTATGTTTTATGTTTTTCTGTGGATTGATTTTAATGACAATAAGTTTACTATATACGGGTCATTTTAGTATGCAATTATATATATATATATATATATATATATATATATATATATATATATAACCATAAATGAAACATTATCATAACACCAACTTAAACAATGAAATAATAATTAAGTATGTAATAATTAGTTGACAATTAAAGATTCCCCAACACACTGAATATGGAAACAAAAACATATTAAAAGAATAATAAATTAAATTAAAAATTGAATAAATGGAATTAAATGAATGAAATGAAATGAAATTTGTGGAATTTAGACAGAATTATCAAGTCCAAAATGCCTAAATACCACAAATAAAATGAAATGTTTCATCATCATATTAGCCATACATTGCTAAAGAATGTGATTTTGGGAATACCTGCTCATAAACAATGAAGCAAACCTGTGAAAAAATAAAAAATAAAATACAATATTAAAAAGGAAAGAAGCCATACCCATAATATACAGAGAAAACATTAAATAGAGACAGAAAGTATAAAATCCATTATGATTAAAAAAGATACCTGTGCACTACAAGAACCAACATGAAACACCACCAAAACTAGGGAATGAATTGCAAAAAAAAAAAAAAATCATTACATGTTGCCAATTTTAGAAATAGAAAATGCTTTACAATGTTGCCAGAAATGATGTTAGAATAATATGAATATTGTAAAGCAAACAGGAACATTAGTGCTGCCATCTATATTGGTAAAGTGAATATAATCTGAATAGAAAGTATTGGATGAAAATTAATGTTTAATAATTAAACCAAATTACTATCTTAAATGATAACAATTAGTTAAATAATAAATAAATGAAATTAATTAATAAATAGAATATCAAACTACATTAAAGTAATAGATGTATTAATGAATAATTCTATTTTAAAAATAAGTTGTAAGATGGAAAAATTAATAATTAAAGCAACATAATAATATATGTACCATTAAATGACAAAAACTATTAAATAACTGTGCCAAAAATGCAACAACACATAAATTAAATTAAAATAATATACTAAATATTTGAATTAAGATACAAAGAATTTAAAATTAATATTAATGAAATATTGAAATGAATTAGTAACATATAATGTTTCTTCATACAAAGTTAAAAAATTATAAACACTTAATATAAGTGGTAAGGGTAGAACGTTTAATAAAAATTAAAACATATTATATTAACACTGTAGAAAAGTATACATTATATTAGAAGTTAATATGATATTGTCCACCGGAGGTATTAATACAAACATTAGATCAAAAACATTCTTAATATTAATGAATATAAATTCATTTAAATTAATTAATTAATGAATATGTAAATCTAACTAAATTAATATACATATAAAAATATCACATCACAGACCATGATAAAATGTGTAATATCAAACAATTGTGTAAATCAAAATGCCCCCCCCCCTTTTTTTTAATAATATAAATTAACCATGCTTTTTTTCCATACAACTCCGCCACACACCTCCTCAATCCAACGTCTACCCACCCAACCGTCCTATAATAATAATTTTTTTCTAAGATTTTATGATTTTTTTATACATTTTTTAACGCATGTGTTAATTTGGTTGTAAAGATCATATAATAACTAACTATATATTAAGGAATATATGAATTTTTTTGGAAAACCATGTTGTAATGCATCATAGATAAGTTTTTTAATATTGTTGTTAATTAGTTGAGAAGAACATAAACTTTTTATTCTATAAATATGATTAAGGAGTATATTACGATATACAGAATTATGAAGACATGATTTAAAATTAGTAAATGAATTAACTTTAAATTTAAATTCTTTACGTTTATCAAATAGATCAATTATTGTTTTGTTTTCTTTAAGTGTAATTTTAAGATCTAAAAAGTTAATAGTATTGTTAGAAAGGAGGTTTTCCGTTAATTCTAAATTAGTAGGATAAACAACTGGAAATATATAAATATTAGTGTGATTAGTGGCAATTAAAATTATGTCATCAATATAACGATATAAATGTATATTACTGTTAATAAAATTACGTTCATAATGATACAAGTATAAGTCTGAAAGTATACTAGATGTACATCCCCCTTGTGGTATACCGACTTTCTGTAAATATAACGTGTTATCATGCATTATATAATTATTATATATAATGAAATTTGTTAAAGTTTTAAAATAAGCTGTATCTATATGAATTGGTAAATTAAGTGAATGATGATACTCATTATATAATGCATTTATAATATTATATAGATCTAATAAATCTATATTATTAAAAAGATCTTTGAAATCATATGTCATTATATTGTTAACACATTTAAGATTTTTCAAAATATTGACGAGTTGATAGCTATTTTTTATACAATGTGTATTATCAGTGGTTGTTGTCAGTGTATAAATTTGATTGAGAATTTTTAATTGATGTTTATTGGTTATATTATTATATGTATTGCATCCTATAGTTGCAGTCCTAAATTTAATTGGATTTTTATGAAATTTGGGTAGAAGAACTAAATAAGGATAATTAAAGTTAGTAGAAATAATATTTAAAAATTTATAATAACTGTGAATTTTACGATTGTTTACAATTACATTTTCATTAGTTTTTTTGAAAGAATTGTTAGTAGAAATACAGGATGTAAGTAGTTGGTGATAATAAGCTTTACATATGATTGCATAATTATTAGGAGATTCGTCAATATATGTTATTACATAGTTTTTTTGTAATTTAGTAATTTGCTGGAACAAATGTTTTGTGTTAATTTTAACCATATGCGATAAATTACGTTTTAAAGACGAACTTAATTTTTCAATAACAAGTATTTTCCATTGATTAAAATATTCAATTGGTTTACTATATGAGATTGAAATTTTATAAATAAAAATGTCTATATCGTATGTAAACTGTTTTATAATAGAATTTACATTAAATTTAGAAGGAAGTCTATATTTAGTACCATAACCCGTTAGTTTTTGTAATTTATAATCATTCACAATATTAAGATTACCAGTGATTATATGTCCATGATTATTATTAATGAATTCTTTTAGAGTGGGGTCATTGCATTTACACTGAAAAGTACTAGCATCAGATGTATTTTTTGAAAATGCATTATAGTTAAAAATCTTTCTTCCGATTGTATTAGGATATTTAAATGTTTTTGAAATTTGAAGATTATTAATAGGAAAATAACAGTTTTTATCATTAATTATAGAATTAATATTAATTTTATTAAAGATTTGATTTGAAAAAGTTATAATCATTTGAGTATTAGTGTTTTGAATTTTTTATTTTTTATGTAAATTAATGTTGAAAAGATTAGCTCTTGTCATAATTAGATCATAAAAAATATCAGAGAAATGATTTGAGTAAGATTTACTAAGAAATACATTTAAATATTGTACTATCTCTTTTTTTTTAATAGCAAAAATGTATTTTCGTATTAAAAACCAGTTGTAATTCTTAATATAGTTATGATGAAGAGTATTGATTTGTTTTACAATAAATTTTTTGGAAATAACAACTGTAGCAGTACACTTTCCTCGCTTGTTACGTGTTGTTTTAGGATTTAAATTATGATTTAGAGTAGGGTAAATAGGAGAATAATATGTAGTATTATTTGTTGAAAAAACTTTAACTGGTCTGTTAAATAATTGACTATTAAGTCCATAAGGATAAATAGTGTTATAATATTTCATATATGAAGACTCCATAAACAAACTTTCTGATTTAGTTTTTATTATTTGTATAATTTCAATTGTAGTATTGATAAATTTATGTTTATGAAAATATTGTATTTCTGCTGTAGACTGTAAATTTATGGCTTTGTTCTTGTTAGTCTCTGAACGATGTTTATATATATTATAAAAGCAAAAGCCGAGAACAATTTAATTGAGACTTAAATGTAGGATTTGTTTCAAAATTAAACAATAGAAGCCTGTTTAGAACAGTTGCGATTTATTCTTACAATTGCAGAAAAATCTCATTATCAGTCTGAAATGGTAAAATTTTAACCGTCATGTATTATGATGTATGTTTCACATTATCTGTATTGTGTTTTATTTTTAATAAAAATAAATTTACTATTTAGAAATTATTTCGCGCGCAAACGTCTAATGTTGAAAATTCTTATAAATATAAAAATAATGAAAAATCTTATAAACTAAAAATAACATACTTTTGTCTCAATACCATGGTATATTTAAATTTTACTAAAACAAAACTTGTTTTTAAATTACGCACATCTCAGAAATCCTTCTACAAAATAAATTAACATACGTTCAAGCATTTCTTTATCACATTTTGCATCAAAAACTTACAAAGCAGTTAAACTAAGTGTTTATGACACATTTTTATATTTTATTGTAAACGCACGAAAACAAATTTCAATAGATTAGATTTGTTTTGTGTTGCCTTGTAAAATAGTATTAATAATATTCAGATCTTTTTCTCTGATTTGTATTAAGATTTAATAACTGAAAATGAAAATGCAAGTTCTTTTTTTTCTGTTTGCATAAACTACATTTTATTGAAACAAATGGCAAATTAATTTGATTTAATTACGATTTAGAAAATACTTGAAACACATGCTATTCTTTATATCAATTATATGAATATTTACTTTCATTACGGGAATTAAAGAAATTTACGTTAAAGATTTTATGTTTGAAGATAAGATTATACCGTTTTACTTGTCATGTTTACATTTGTTAATAATGTTTGCAGAAAATTATTTTACGTAACATAGGAAAGAAATTAATAAAAATGAATTTAAGACTTATGTTTGAAAATTTCTCTCTATTTTCTATAAGAATAAATGTGATATTTGATAGTTAAAATTATGTCTTGCTACGAGAACAGGTGTAAGAAAGAAAAATGAAATATTGTAAAAAAAATTACATAGCTTGGGGATGAAATACATTCGGTGTAATATGAATGAATCTAGTTTTGCTACTTAATTATTTATTTAAATAGGAACTCTTAACCGTGCTTCCAAAATTACAGAATATAGCTTTTCAAATTCATTAAAAAGGATACTTTCATATTAGCCGCATGTCGGGAGTTAACAGCCGTGGAATTCGCCAAAGATTTCACTAGTTACAACACTTTTTGATTTGGTAAATTTTAGTTGTTTGAGCGCGTAGTACGGTTACATCTCTTCTAAATTTGTATTTCATTTATATTATTTCATTATTTTATTTATTTATTAATGAAATTTCAATTTTGTTATTAAATATTACCCAGAAACAAATGCTGAACTATCTATATTGTTTTAAGTGCAAACGAGTTAATATTTTGAAATCAGGATCGCGATACAGATAGATTTTTAAAAATCCATGCTTGAAAATTAATAGCATTATGTTGAGATACAGTTTTCAAATCATTTCAAAGTAATTTTTCTTCTATTCGACGGTGTAAAAATTGAATTTGTGTGACATTCAGAAGTTTAAAAAACTGCACTAAAAGAAAAATTTATGGGATGGTGTAAGTAAATGATTACAAAGCGTGTGAATTATATTAAGATTTTTTGTATGAATTTGTATGAATTTTTTTCTATTTGCTTATTTAAATGTGTATTATATACTGGGTGACCCAAAATAGACGTTATGACGTTTATTTCTTAAATTGCCGATAATAAAAAATTACTTCCAACAACAAATTAGAATCACACGATATATAGGGTGCGCAAAAAATAACTCGCAAATTTTTAATCTAAATGTAAAATTGAAAAATTGACGTTAGTGTGTGCGGTTTAGACAAAATGTATCTCATGATTAAAAATATATATATACTTAAGTAAATAAAAATAATATTTCAAAATTTTGCCAAGGATTGGCACTGTAACGAAAACTACAAGGTACAATCATAAAAAAATCAAACCAAGCAGTTATAGATAATTTATTTTATTGCAAACAGTTGCAGAGAATTTATTTTCTGCAATGTACAACCCTATCTCAATGTACATTCACGAAGTCCACTTCCTTGCGCAGTTAGTTTTACCGAATCTGTGAATTAAACTTGAATATTATATGGATGTAGCTCAAGTTATAAAGGATATACACTGTTCTCCAAAAGTTAAGGTACAACCAGTCTTTTGTGTCTAATTTGAAAACAAATGAAGATAAAAACATGAAATTTAGAAGAATTGTCCTTTAAACTGTTATTTATCGAATTTTACTTAATTTTAACATTAAGCATGATTTACAAATAAAAAATTCCATTTTTTTCAAAAGTCCACTGTTTGATAAAAAAATAAATAGCAGTTTTTTGGTGAAAACAAAATTAAATAAATGGATTTTAACAAGGCATGTGTCCGGCCCTACTTGAAATGCCTTTGTAGTATCGACTTTCCATACAGTCAATTAAGTTGTCGGACACTGGAAAGGGAAACAACTCCCATAAATGGAGCAACGCTTGTTCCAGCTCATTTAACGACTTTGGAGGAGGACGTACGGCAGCCACCTGTCTACTGAGATAGTCCCAAAGATGCTCTATAGGATCAATGTCCGAAGATAGTGCTGGTCATTCCATTCGCTCCAAACCTTGATACTCTAGATCAGGCCTGTCCAACCTTTCAGTAAGCAGGGGCGCACTTCATCGATTTGCAAACAATGAAGGGCGCCATTATTCACATGGCTCAAAACATGCAACAAAATTATCTCGCAGTATTAGTAGCGGTGCACGTACATCTTATACTAAGACAATGCATCTCACAGTGGGATATATAAGCCCTCTATGGTTCAGAAGCTCCATGTAAAAAAAAAAAAAAAAAAAAAAAAAAATCGAAAAAAGTATAAATTACAGTACATTTCGAATTATACATTTTTCTTCTAGGGGCCTATCTGAAAAATATTTATAGGGGAGGGAGCCACAGAAACTTTAATCTCGCTATAATAAAAAAAAATTGAAAATCAGAGCTATTGTTAGTTTTTTTAGGACATAAATATACTCCTTGACTTATTTTCAGGCATGATAATTTGGCGTTATAAAAGACAATCATTATAGTGACCAATCCATTGGACTGTACCAGAGTCAGAGAAGAGCTTCCACTGGCAGAAACCATTGCGCCCGATTTTATAATTTTTTTTTTTTTTTTTTTTTTTTTTACAAAGTGAGAAAAATTACATAAAATTTCAAAGGTCTATGAGAGAAAATTACACCCCTTTACCACTCTTATAAAACAGCCAATGGACCAGTGTAACAAGAAAAACAACAAATAAAAAGCTAAACCTTCATGCACTAAGGAGGGACAGGCCGGTTAGAGCTGCTTTAAAAAAAATCACTTCTTACATATTAAAAAAGTTAGTGCCAATTGTTACCAATTTCAATCGTTATAATTTCTATAACAACTTTTATAAAAATTAACTATAAAATAGTGAAGAAAAGCAATAACACATGATTAAATTTTTAAAGTACATATTTGGTTCTTGATGCGTAAAATACACTTTCATAGAAAAAGTTGCTCTCACTCAAAATATCAAGGATTTTAAATAAACCATTCTTTAAAGTATTATTTTATTTAAAAGAAATTTAAAAAGTTTAAAAAAAAAGGAAACTATCAAAGGGGCGCACAGTGGGGCGTTTTGATGATCTAGGTGGACAAAATTAATTTTTCCGATTATCTCGGAATTTAACAAGACCGCGTATACTGGTAGCTGAATGTCTCTTTCGTCGAGATCCGTACGAGTTTTGTCGAAAAAACCCGATGTGTCGATTAACTACGACCGTAAAGAAGGCAGTTGATTTGAGAGACTTTCAACAGTTGCAGTATTTTTCTGTAAGTTCGAAAGCAAGTCGTGACTTTTCTCTTTTATTTGAAAGCAGGAGTTTACTCGACATATGTCACATGTTTGTCACACGATTTAACCTATTGTTGTTTGAAAATAAGAGCCATCTTGTTTTCAAACTTCACCTTGACTTTTAATACAGTAATAAGCATTATTAAGCAATAAACATTTTTTTAAATCAAAGTGTCATTCCTAAAGTATTGAAAACTTAAGACAGCTCCTGCGAAAGTTTGCGAATCATTAAGTTATATTAACTTGAAGTGTGCGTCTAAGTGTTTAATTCAAATCTTGCAAGTCAATTTTCACCACTTTTAATTATCCAATTGAGCAGAAGCTTTGAATACATGTGTAGTTTCAATGACAATACAATATTATAATTTAAAAAATAATAATAATATAAGTAATAATATAATAATAATAATAATAATAATAATAATAATAATAATAATAATATAAATAATTAAATAAGTCAAATATTTATCACTGTTTGGTTATTTTATTACTGATACATTCGAAAACCCAGCAAAACCTAATTAAACTTCAACGCAATAATTTTGTCAACCTAGATCCTCAAAACACCCCACTGTGGTGCGCCAAGAAAACCTTCAAAGGGCGCCGCGTTGGACAGTCCTGCTCTAGATATTCATCAACAACTCTAGCTCAATTCAATCGGGCATTTTAATAGTGAGCGTTAAAAAAAGTGGTTGTACCTTAACTTTTGGAGGCCAGTGTACATTGAAGTATTGTGAAGTATGGTGAGAGAAGTATGATGAAAATTGCAGAAGATAAGTGATCTACAACTGCTTGACTTCAGATTTTGAGGGGGGGGGGGGGGGTTTCTCATTTTTATTTGGTTTTATGGCGCCATCTATCCGTAAAATTTTAAACATTTGTTTAAACAGAACTTTCAGTATGCGAAGCATTTTAGTCAGACTTCTTCAATTTTACGACTGTTACTTGATTTAATATTGAATTTTAAAAAGAACCTGTTCACTTTTGCATATCCCGTATTTCAGTACGGACTTCCATTAGCATCAAATACGCCGTAAGGAATGTTCATTTTTAAATTAATTATACTCAATACTGTTATTTACAAACTACGTGCATGATTTCGCAAAACTCGCTAGCCTGGTATTCCGGATATTTTAACACCTTATCCAGCAGATGATTTTACATGAAATTACCTTAATTGATTATTTAATATCTATATGTTTTCTTGTATTTTTAAAAAAAATCAAAATTTCCAACTTTTGTGTTTTATTTTATTTATTTATTTATGTATTTATTTATTTATTTTTGTCTTAGAAATACATTTTTTTTATTTTAGACACTACATGTCTAAGTAATTTAATTAGTCATATAGCTGAGTTATACAAGTATTAACACACGCTTAGTAAATCTGTCCTTAGTAAAATATGAATCTATTTACAACTTAAAATTAATAAAAATTAAATATACTTAACATCTACAAAAAGGAAATTTAAAAGAGTAGAATTGTTTAAATGACTCCCGGTAGCTTAGTTCATGGGGCATTGCGTTGCCACACAACATGTCTGAGATAAGCGCCCGGATTTCGGTAAGGTTCGCTGAATCTTTCACCTCTGCAAGGTGTCAAAAATGAGTCCCATGCTTGCTTGGGAAACTAAAATCTGGAGATTTGAGGTTAGGCTGACCACTTGCCGGGACATATGCTATGGATCATTTAGGGTCCATGGTCAAGAAGACACATTTGGACACCTGCAGGACTTAATCCTTCTTAGATTGTAGCACCGTGGCATTTTAGTTTTAAGGTTGTTTAAATATTTCTTTAAAATTTCATACAAGTAAACCCACAATTTTTAATGCTACTTTCAATTTTAAATCTTTCGCTAAATTTTCATGTTTGAAAAGTACCCAACTCCTTAAAGTAATTCAAGCCAAAATATGCCTAGACAGTATTTGTTATTCCCAATTAAACTATACAGAAATAAAATAATTAAGGAAAAAAAAAAAAGAAAAATATTGCAGAAAATAATTTTTTTTTAATTTTTAAAGAAGATTTTATAAAAGAACCCTCAATTTTTTTCTTAATTATTCCATTTAATTAAGGAAGAAATATTCCACCATGTCAAAGAAAACTATAAATTCAATGCGCAGGAATTGCTTGACTTTCAGAAACAATCATCAAATAAGGTAATATAAATTTATAATTTTGCAAAAATTCTTTTTATTTAAATTGAAATTAAAATATTACTTTTAAAAACAAACTCTGAATTTAAAGAGTAAACGAAAATTTTTTACGACAAAAAAAAAAAAAAAAAAAAAAAAAAAAAAAAAAAAAAAACGTTATACCGTTTATACACATTAATATAATATTATTTACATATATTTTTTTTAATCTTCTTACGAACAAATTTAGAAACTTTAAAATGCTATTTACAATATACGTTGATCATCTAAGTTAAAAAAAATATTTAGCACTTAAAAGGTTTATTTTTGTAAAATCATCAAATATATATTTTTTTAAACCCTTAAGCGTTAGCAAAACTTGAAGTTCAACTAAAATTAATGTGAAAACACCTTGTCCATTTAAGAAATCATGTTCTTTCTAAAGTAAATAAACTATCCAAGCAGTTTCAATATCTTATATTCTCCAAACTTTTCTCAAACCAATTGAAAACATTAAAATGCTATTTACAAACTATAATCTTTATCTAAATTTTAAAAAATATATATTTTATTACTGTGAAAGAAGATCTACAAAGTCTAAAAAAATACTTATTATGACAAAATATATTTATAAATTTTGAGCACATTGTGTATTTAAATCAATATTTATTTTTTTAAAGAGCAGAGATTCTTGCTATGAGATTTAAGTTTAGTCCTATAATGTTTAAGAATTATTTTTTGATCATTTGATATTTGAGTTCTTATTGTTTTTAACAATTTACTACATAGATTTATGAATTAGGTTTGTGTGGCCGTCTGTTTGTCTGTATGAGCTCTACCTCGCGTAAATATAGTTGGATTGTTTTATAACTGATATATGTTATTGAGATTTACTATGGCATGTTCGGTATTGAAAGTGAAGTCTGTCACACTCATGGCTCATTTACATGAACACTCAAAATAATTCTGTTGCATTATTGTCTATGGGTAAAATCGTTTGCGGTGTATTTTAATAATTTTATACTGTTTCAAACATATTGAAATTGACATATATCACTAAGCTTTACTACAAGATGCTGACTGTTGAATATGATGTGCATAGCATTTACCATTCATATACGGGGACGTATAAAAGTGTTCCGTTACAGTACTGTCTAAGAACGATAATTGCCGGAAGTGCGTTTTCAGTTGTGGTATACGTTTTTATAAATATCAATTCTTTTGAATATTGCTCCATGTATAAATTATAAAGATAATATACAGGGCTGTACAAAAGAATTTGAATACCTTTTCGTTTGTGACGGACGCTAAAAAGAATTATTTTTGAAGTGAAAACTTCTTTAGGCGCATTGGGCATTTTTGAGATGAGAAAAAACCACTGAATTCGCGACACTGTTACCGACACCACTGTATATGTTGCCAATTCATACAATGAAGCGAAAGTATCAAAAGGAAATAGTTCACGTGCAGAAAGCGAAATGATTGGTATTATGAATAAAAATAATTCAGAAAATAATTTCAAGATAAATTTAGCACGCGCGGTGAAAACAGATAAAAGTGACTCAACTCGCGAGACCAAATCAAAAGATGAAAATGAAATAACAAAACACGGAAAATATTATAATTTAACGAGCACGAGAAAAATCGACGGAAGTAATATAAAAAAAAATTAATGAAATATTTCACGAAAGTTTTAAGAAACGTGGTTACCGATACAGAAATGAAGTGAAATCATTTTATAGAAAAGAAAAGTTTGTTGATGTTGATAGAAATTATAGATACCGCAAACAATACGCGCAGTATGAAGATAGAAAAAAGCATAATGTTCACGAATACCATAAACAAGACAGGCAGCAAAGAAGTCATTTTTGGAGTGATAGGAAGCGGGAACCCTATTTTGTAGATAAATGTTATTACAAAAGATATGAAACTAAATCTTCTGGAAGAAATGATGAATGTATTGAGAGTTGTTTAAATTGTGGATGAAAATTCATAAGTTTCATTGGTATTCATTTCAAAGAATACCAATTAATTAAATTTTATATTTCATTTATTTGTAAATTTACGTCTTAAGCAATAGATTACAATTTTTGTATGTAAAATAATATGCATTATTTTTCATGTACTATAGCGCATTAAATGAAAATTGTAATATAATTTTTGTAGTAGTAGTTTATAATAATGAATAAAAAAACACTTCATTTAAAAGTATTTCCTGCGCAATATAACGTTTCCTGACCATTCAAAAAATACACACGTAATTGTTCAAGTTTTCACTTCTGTCGGCACTCCCGGAGTGCCATTTTCATTTTTTTTCATTGCCAACGAAGAACGTTTTGCCGAAATTATCCATGGGCATAATTTTTTTATATATATAGTTTTTTTTAAACATTTAAAATAAATTTATGACTGAAATGCATTTTTAAAAAGCAATTAAATTAGGCAGAGTTCCGAAATAAATAAACAAGTAACAGAAGCGCTAGAAAAAAACAATGATCTCTAAATTAAAATTATATATAGGGAAAATAGGGTAAAACTGGATACATAACGATTTTCATTTATTGACAAAAATCTAGAAAGGCGTAAAAATCGACACACCCCATAAAAGTGTTTAGGAACATCTCGGCTATTGAAAAATCCACATCTGTTGCCACAGTTAAATTCTTCAGTACTTGGGAAAACGCGTTTACTAGGACATTTTAAAGAGCTCCATATTTTTCTGGTAGGTTAAAATCGAGTACTAAACAGAAATTAAGTTTTTACGGTTCCAGTAACAAAATGCTTTATTGTAATAAATTTTTAATCAAACTTTAAGATCCATTTTTTAAAGTCAGTAACTTTTTTTTAGGTTTTCAAGCAATTTTTAATATTATATTAATTTTAACACAATTATTCAAATCGGTAAAGAAATCATACGAGTTGTAATTTTTCGTCCAGTTGGAAAATTACAACTCGTATAATGTTTAATGTTGTCATGTACTGGCCGCTGCATTTTTCATGTTACCACTCCTTGGAGACTGAATATTGCATCCATTCTTCACCCTCTGTTGAGTGAAGAAACAACTCAATGCAGAATTCAATGCAAAACAATGGATACCCGATTTTGCCCCAACAGACGACCAAAAATCAACATGATCGATTGTCGTTCTCCTAGAAATCTGGATGTACAAAATTCTACTAGGCTTCCAAATATTGTGTAAAAGCTATATAAAACAGTAGTTTACGTACTTAAATCGATCCGTCAGGATGGATTTATTAAAAGAGCACAAAATACTGCGAAAACGTTGGTGTAAAACGTTTGCGGTGAATTTATTTCCTATAGCACTATATGGACACAGAGTTTAACTCACTTCAAAAGCCGATGGCGCACTGCAAGAGGACGGTAAGAAATGTAGTTAATACGGGTTCTGTCCAAAGGGCAGCACCCATCAGCGAGAATACAGAGTACCAGGTTTTATCCCACTCTCCCCTATGTATATGTCCACCTGTGCACTGAATCTACGAAAATCATCCATATGCAGAATGTGTTCCAGTGAAATTTCTTTTGAATAATTCGAACTAACGTATGTCTGGACAACATTACTATAGGCAATTAAATTAAAGGGAAATCAAAGAAAGAAACAAGTAACCAATGCATAACACATGATAATAATAATCTTTTGAATATTTTAAACAGCTTTTATTCCAGAAGTAACTTTTAAAAATTCACCTGAATTATTTTATGTAAATTAATGAAAATATCTCGAAAAAAATAAATAAATGTAAACAAAATAAATAAATTCAAAGTACTCCCAATGCTTCTTTTCACGAAATATTTATCAAATAAAAGAATAACAGTTTAAAACTTTATTTTTTTTTAATGTTGAAAAAGTTAAAATATAAGTACTTAAGGCTTGATTTTAAAAAAAATAGACAAAAAATTATTAGAACATCTACTATCTTAACAATTGTAAAATATCACACATGTATCACACATCACATATGTAAGAGTCTGTATGTTTGTCGATGTTGGCGATGGCTAGGGAAATCTATCGAACGCATAGGAAAGCAATTTCTGTGAAAATATGTGAAAGGTTTACTGTTTTGAGAAATGTTTTACAGAAAATAAGCATTGTATGTGCTCAAAATTTACAAAAGTTTCTGTCCTAATAGAATAAATGAGGATAGACGAAGACCAGTCATAATGCGTTTGAGACTGAGACTTAGATTTTTCAATTTTTAGGTGTGTTCGTAATTATGTAAATACGTAGCACCTATTGTCGTCGCCTGGTCCGTCCGTCTGTATGTCCGTCCGTCCGCATATAACAACGCAAAAACTATCCAACTGAATGGTTTGAAATTTAAGATATATTATCTTTGCCGAATTTTGTCGAGACATTTCAAATTTTATAAAAATCGAATCAAAACTTTAGAAAATATTAATAAAAACATTTATTAAGAAATTTGATTATTTTTAATTGGTTCTTTCTTGCTATAGAAGCTTCCGAAGTTTAATCGTCAAGCGACCGAGATACTTATTCTATGACAGAAATTAATCTGCAGACGATATAATTCATTTCACAGAATTAAAAATCATCAAGATCTGAATATTTATATAACTAGCTATAGTACGAACGCACCTCATTTGTCACGTTTGACGTACAATTTCCAACTTGTTTATAATTAGTCGAGATGTTAATTTAAAACCCTCATCGACCGCTAATAAACGAGCTTTAGGTTTTCTGAGTTCGCCGGCACATATTCGGGGGAAAACGCGGTTTTTCAAGCACATAACTCGTAGATGGAGGGAAACCATTCTGATTTTTGTAGAGTTTAAAGTCGTGATTGCTCGGAACCTGTAAAATAAATCAATAAATAAATAAAAATAAATACATCGGCAAGTAGCCGGTACCTTCGCAATGCCGATGTCACCCTTCATAAAAAAAAATATATATGAAAATATATATAAATAACTGTTTCAAAAAATATATTTTCGAAGGTTTTTTTCATATTTTTCGTTTTTTGTGCATTTTAAAATCACAATTAAAGGGCCCGGGGGCAGTTATAAAAATCAACAGACACTCCACATGGTCCTCCACATGGTCATAATAAAAATACAGAAAAAAAATACCCACGGAAAGACAGCACCTTTCTGCGGACCCGAACAGCCCCCGTCAGGTTTGCTAGTTTATTTAATAAATTCACGATACATCCAAAACTTGTTTTATTTCAAACCATTTCTAAAACATGTTACAAAACACTAAAACATTATTTTAAAAGTTTTGAACTCGCATAAATTTAGGAAAACAAATTCCTTCACAAATACCCAGATCTTCAAAATTCAAACTAAAATTTTTATGTGACGAAATATATTTATAAATTCTGAGCACGCGTAACTTTTGATTATTGAGAAATATTTCAAAACAATAGTTTAAGAAACACATCACTTTCTTCAGAAATGAATACCGATTTTCACGTGTTGCCAGCAAACAACCTTTGATCGAAAGTGTTCGTGCTCCAAATGTATTTCTGTGCAGTTAAAAACAAAGTAATTTCATATATACATGTGTAGATTGTACTTTTAACAGGCATTATTAAACAGCGTTTACAAAGTAATAAAAAAGTTACCGAAATATTGCAGAAAATAAAGAATTTCAAATGAAAATGCTTTTATTTTAAAAGAAAGTTGATTTT
This sequence comes from Maratus michaelseni, assembly GCA_963931845.1. NCBI lineage: Eukaryota > Metazoa > Arthropoda > Arachnida > Araneae > Salticidae > Maratus > Maratus michaelseni. The sequence goes on from OZ007593.1 coordinate 129,004,784, forward strand.
TTTTTTCAATTACGGCAGAAATATTTCATCACGCCAAAAAAATACATATAAATCTAAGGCATTCATCAAGTGCGTTAAAAAGCACTTGTGAAATAAAATAATAGTATGTTGAATTTTCACAATAAATGGAATCAGTTAAAATTATATGTTTTTTTTAAGAAATCCTCATATTTCAAAAGTAAATATAAATAATTTTATTATTAAAAAAAATCATAAATTTCAAGCACATTCATTGTTTATTTTCTGAAACATATTTTCCAAACTACTTAAAATTTGAATTCTATAAATAAAATATATTGTTCTTCTAAGTTAAAAAGGCGTATGTATTCTAAAGAACTTCTATCTTAAAAAATAAACGTAAAATTTCATCACGACAAAAAATAGTTATAAATTCGAAGCACTCTCTATATTTTGATATTTGGGAATAAATTTCCAAATGGTAGCTAAAAAAAATCTGTCGATCGGAATAACAATTTTCAAACGTTGCCACAAAATATCTCATCGAAAGTACTCATACACGTATATAATATACCATTTTTTTAAGTAATTCAAATGTCGATACAGGCCGAGAAAGTTCTTGTTTTTTAGGGTGGTGGCTTATATATATATATAGGACGGAGTTCAGATCACGTGGTCGCTACCGAACTAATCAGCCGAGAATGCTTGTCAGGGAGCGGAAAAAAGCAAGATAATTTCTGCCGATTTGTCGAGAATCCGCCAAAGATTACATCGACCATCAATCGACCGAAGATCACATAATCTGACGTCCTAAGGCGGGAGATACAAACAAGAGGTTTCTCGGCCAGTACTGAAGTCGGTCGTGGCTCAATTCAGTTAAAATGACAATATTTATTTTCTAAGGAACTTTCATATTTAAAAAATAAGCAAACAATTCTCATAGAACATAAACTTTTGTAAATTTCGAGCACATACAATGCTTATTTTTTGTAAAACATTTCTTAAAACAGTAAAACGTTGACTTATTTTCACAGGAAATGCTTCTCATCTAAGTTTAGAAAACGCTTCTAACCTAAAAGAACCATTTTCTTTACAAACATAACCGAGAAATCTCATCAGACCATTATGTATACACTTGTATATATATGTGTGCATGTGTTTACACATAAACATAAAGCAGTCATCGCGTACATTACAAAACATTCATTAAATAAAATAATAGCATTCTTAATTTTCACTCAAATGAAATAAATCTGTGTCCAAATTAGAAAAAAAAATTAAGAAACGGTTATATTAGGAAGATCAGCGAAAATTTTTATCATGATTAAAACGTTTATAAATTTCAAGCATATTCAAATGCTTATTTTCTTAAAACTCTTCTCAAACCAGTTTAAATTTAAACTCTATTTACAAATTATACAGCTCTTATAAACAGAAAAAAATCATTCTAAAAGAACAGCAATCTTTAAAAATAAACAAAAAAAAAATCACTACGTCAAAAAATATTTATAAATTTTAAGCACTCTCAGTATTTTGATTTTTGAGTAATATATCAAAACGATAGTTAAAAACAAGATTTTTTTGCCGAATGGAATAACAATTTTCAAAAGTCGCCACCTAGCATCATTCATCGGGAATGTGTCTACACGAATTCATTTCAGGAAGTGTTATCATCTTTATAAATATCTTATATTAAATCATCTTTATATCAATAAATTATCTTTGGAGACTGTTTTTATAGACTATTAAATTGAACATATTTAAAAAAATAAACAAGTATCCATAATATTACAGAAAATAATGATCTTCAAATGTTTAAAGAAAACTTTTGGACTTAAAAAAATCTTTAAATAATCCCCTAAAGTATCACATTCAATTGAAATAGAAAAATATCGTCACGACAAAATAAATTGCATATGCAAGGCACCCAGGGCAAGTTTTCATGAAACATTCATCCAATAAGATAAATAACTCTTTGATACTTAAAAAAGTTCAGCTGATCTAACTTAAAGGTTTTTGTTATTAAAAAAAAAATAAAAATCTATAATTGAAAACGTTTTATTTATTCAAAGCACATTTAATGCTTATTTTATACAAAACATTTATCAAGGCCATAAAAAATAAGTAACATTTTATTCGCAAAAAACACTACTCATATAAATACAGCAACAACAAAAAAAAAAAAATACATATTCTAAAATAACACCGATATTTAAAAATAAATCTAGAATTTTCATCACGAAAATACGAATAAATAAAAATAAATAAATTTTGAGGTCTGTTAACATTTGGATTTTGGAGAAATATTAAACAATGATAGTTAAAAATAAAATGTTATTTCTGCTCAATGTAATAAGACTTTTCAAAAATTGCAACCAAGTACACATACGCAATATTTATTTTAGTGCACTGTTACTAAACTAGGCAGTTCTGCTACCTACAATTTATGCTCGCCGATCACCGTCCTGACCCCGTAGGCTAGAAAAGCACGCAAATTTGGTGCTTTTTCTAAAGTTTACCCTATTACGCAAGATTGAATGATGTTATCACAATCAGCGGCGATTTTCTGTAATCGGGTTGCCATTTATTTCCATTTGACTGGGAGCTTTTCAGTTCCCAATGTTGCATTCACCGTTGTCGTGACAGCTAACGTGCTTTCGGGATTGATTAAATAAGATCAATTACACCTTTGAAAATCAGCTTGTATAAAATGCTTAAGTAAAAAATGTTGCTGCCTCTCAGACTTTTATAACGTTTAAAAGAAATTTTTTCTTTTAAACGCTATGGGAAAATCTTTTAAGTATATTGTTCTAAATAATCGTTTTAAATATGTCGTAATTTTCACCATTAAATTCTTTTCTCACGTAACAATTTGATTACTTTAAATTTTTCTTTATTTTTTAATACTAAAATGTAAATATATTTTTCAATTGAAATGTGATTGAATATATTATTAATTGGACAATTTATAAAATCTGGCAACCGTAAAAGCGTCTGTTTTAAACCATGAATTAAATCTCTATTCAAATAATAAAATTTTTAATAAAAAATAAGAAAAAAATGAAAAAAAAAATAGAAAAAAAACTGCAAGTTGAAAAAATGATTGAACACTTCACACCATAATCTAGTGAAGCACTTGCATGCAAAAGATGGTTAAATTGCGAAGTATAGTTTTTGATCGTATAAAACTTATTTAGTTGAACTATCATAACAGATTTCGACATTAAACAGCACTTTAAAGAATTATTCGATATAAAATCTGTCTGTTTCAACGTGTTTATCACATATTTCGCTATAAAACTAAGAGTTTTCATGTTTTCATATGCAAAAGTATTGGAAGGATAAGCAGAGAAATTGAAAAGATCACAATATATTCAACTACCCATACAGCACATTTCCTCCACAAGACATCCTCAAGAATATTGTCCCTTCAAACACCATCATTCCTCAGGCATCCTGAAGTATGCAAAATATTGTCCTTAGGAGTTCATCAAGACCTGAAAATGTCCGCTTTTTAGCTTCCTGCGGAGTTCCCCAGGCTTTCCTTTAGGTTTCTTTCTGAGGAAGCTTATAGGAAACCTTATAGGATGGATCTGGAAAACTTCAAATTCATTAAATGTACTTAAAAATTGCTGGTATTTATAATTGTTCGAAGTAACATAAATAGTAGAACGTATTATTAACATGAAATTTTTAATTAATTTATTTTTTATTTTATTATTTTATTTAAAAAATATTATCCTTTAAAACTGCTTTAATTGATCCTTTTCAGAAAGAAAAGAAAATTCAAATTCTGTTACATATTTCCACACAGCACGTATTATTACTTTCACACTTAACCAGTTGCAATCAAAGAAACAGACAACATCAGAACGACACATGTTTCTGACTAAAGTTCTCTTATCTGTGTTTGAACATATAATCATATATTATAATACCAGCAACTGTTGTATGTGTATTTATATATTTGATAGGTTACATACTCGAGAAAAATTGATTAGTGAGTCAGTTTGAGGTCACTACGGGTCAATGCATTCCAATAGGAATGAAATTTAAAACAGTTGTTGAAGAGATGGCAATTGTTGAAGATGTTGGAAGTAACCGAAGTCGGCAACATTTCGCCACACATGGCGATATTTGGCGGGAACATAGTCTTTTAAGATTACCAATACCAAAACATATGCTTGGTGCCAAAAGAAAGAATGTCACCAAGTATGCGAGTTTTAGTCAAATTTTGTCGACATTTCACAAAAAAGGTGGCTTTTAGAACCTCAACGATTGTTTTGGAAATTCCCAATAGGAGCCGAAATACATGATGAGATGTAAATACAAGTAATACTGTTATAAAATAAAATGCTTTATAGCAATATTACAGCGAGAATTTACTGTTATATTGAATTGAACACGAAACTAATTTTAACTGAATGTAGCTCGGTCTTTCCCTCTGATATCTTCTTATTTATATAATGAATGTCCTACCATAAAAGGTAGTTGGCTATACCACTGAGTTCCATATACGACATGAGGAAATAGCGTCTTGCGTCTTCCTATTCCCCAAAATGATTTCCAGCGGTCAGCGTGGAATTATACAGTGAGGATAGTTTTAATCTTTCATGGCATAACATGCTGTTTATTGTATTTTTTTACATGATTAGAGAAGCATTAATTAATTAGAGAAACATAGGTATGTGAGGGAAAAAAGGATATTATTTCTCATGATGTGGAACTTATAGAACTACTCTACTTAAGTTTATAAACCTTGGGAAAATATATATAATTTTCACAGCTGTCGCAGCAATTCGTCGTTTCGGCATATTGTGCGACGTAACGCACACTGGGACGCAATGGCCAAAATCCGAGACATTAGCGAAAATTTAAATATATATATATATATTACTGAAGAAACTAGATGAACGTGTTCAATACATTTCAGTGTTTCCCTTCAATAAACTTGTCCATTTTATTGAATTTTGCATAACTTTCATGTTTTGCCAAATTGTTTAGTTCGAGTTGGCCGTTGATATTTTTCTTTCAAAAATTACGAAGGTGTTTTTTATTGTTGTTCTGAGTCATACAACCAACTTGCAATTTAATTCTAATACTTGCCTTTTTTGCAGCGTATTTTATCTTTTGCTTCTAAAAATGCGTGTTTCTAAATATAATTTTTACAAAGACAACTATTGAAAAAATGTTCCGAATTGTTTCGGAAAAGTGAGCCTTTGTTCTTTTTTTTCCTTGGGTGAAAGAAATTCATAATAATCACATCCGTAATGATTCGTTCGGGTTCCGAAGGCCCACGAAATTAAATAAAACTCCGAAGTTCAATTCGGCGTTTCGGCACATTGTGTGACGTACCGCACACTGGGACGCAAAGGCCAAAATCCGCGACTTTAGCCAAAATTTAAATATATATATATATATATTACTCAAGAAACTAGACGAACGTGTTTAGTACATTTCAGTGTTTACCTTCAATAAACATGTCCATTTTATGGAATTTTGCATAACTTTCAAATTTTGCCAAATTGTTTAGTTCGAGTTGGCCGTTGATAGTTTTTGCAGCGTATTTTATCTTTTGCTTCTAAAAATGCGTGTTTCTAAATATAATTTTTACAAAGACAGCTATTGAAAAAATGTTCCAAATTGTTTCGGCAAAAGCGAGCCTTTGTTCTTTTTTCCTTGGGTGAAAGAAATTCATAATAATCACATCCGTCGTGATCCGTTCGGGTTCGGTATGCCCACGAAGCTAATTAAAACTCCAAAGTTGATTTTGTAGTCAAATTTAGAAAATTCCGGGTTTAAGCGTAAATTTCTTGATTTTATCCATTTTGTCATAGAAAATTCTGATTTCTGACTTCAGATTTGCGTTCCACACCTTTAACAACATGAAGTTGCCAAATATCTAGTCATTTCGACGTATTTTCCGAGTTCTATATCCTTCTCCACTTTCGCCCTAATGTACGCTGGTCGTCAGTGGCGTAATCAATATGTTGGTCCAAATGCTCTAGTTACCACTAATTTCGTAAAATTGTATTCACCTGCTCTCATCGCATAAAATTCTTTGATGTGAAAAAGCGAAGAATATTATTTTAAAAAAGTCATATGCAGACCCTATCGCTTCCATCTTGGTTACGCCACTGCCGGTCGCCTTGTGTGTTTCTGAATGAATGCGCATAAGACGCACAATGACGAAGTGGCTTTTTTGCAGACATTGACCGCATATTATGTGTGAATGCCCAAATTTATGTTTCAATAGGCCTTGTTATGTATTTTTGTTAATTTTACAAATAGTTTTAGTTTTATACATTTTTAATTCAAAAATCTCCATTTTTTCTTATTTTTAAGCAAAAAAAGTATATTCTTCTATGAGATTGGTGCAAAAGCATGTTTTTACTTGGACTTTCAATTTTTTGCGGTCGACAGTGGCATAGCCAGGATGGAGTCCAAATGCTCTGGTTACCAATAATTTCGTAAAACTTTATTCGACTTGTCTCATATCAGAAAATTCTCTGATCAGAAAAGGCAAAAAATATTACTCTAAAATAGTGGTATATAATAGTGGTAATAGCCTTCGGAACCCCGTCCTGGCAAAGTCGTTGTCGTCGTATATAATTCTGCATGAATGTGAATACGACGCACACGGTGACGAAGTGGCTTTTATTGCAGACATTGATTGATATGATGTGCGAAAGCCTGAACTTTATGTTTAGCTATGCCTTGTTATGTATTTTATTAATTTTACACAAAGTGTTAATTTTATACATTTTTAATTCAAAAATCCCAATTTTTAGTTATATTTAAACAAAAAAAGTATGTATTTTTATGAGGTTGGTGCAGAAGTATTTTTTTCATGTGTACTTTTATTCAATCAAACACCGCTAACTACCATAGTCGAACCTGATGGCAGATAATCCCAACGATTCTCAATCCTCAAATGCCTACAGAAGAGAAAAGTACCATCGATTTTGCGGAATACAGCGGGATCATGACATCACAAGACAAATATATTAAAAAAATTTAAAAAAAAATTAAAAACATACAAAGGTATCAAAACCCAATTAATTAAGAAAAGATTAGGCTCAGAATACTGCTCCCAAGGCAAAAAATAACAATTTACATAAATATAAAAAATTGAAATTACATAGCTTTTTTTTTTTTTTTTTTTTTTTTTTTTACATCAGTTACTCATTTTTGGGTTCCACATATTTTTTCTAATTTACCGGAACATTTCCTTCTAAAAACGGGCTAGACAGTATATAAAGTAAAAAAACATATATTGTTTCACATTCTGTGGGACTTATAGAACTCTAAATTGTTGTCAAACCTTGAGGAATGTATACATTTTTTATCTTTGTCGTGGAAATTCGTCGTTTAGCACACTGTGCGTCTATCTATCTGGCCATCTGGCTGTGCTCTAACTCGCGCAAATAAGCTTGGATTACCATGAGCATAATAGATATGTTATTAAAGTTTACCGCATCATGCTCCCTATTAGAAATGGACTGTGGAACATTTATATTTCGTTTACAGAGACACACAAAAGAAATACGTTACATTATGCTTCGTAGGGAAAAACCGCTTACAATGTATTTTAATAAGGTGTTATTTTCATTTATCATAAGGTGTTATTTTTATTTATCATAAGGTGTTATTTTCATAATATTATCAAAATATTATTTCCAACGAACTGAAATTTATATAACTTATTTAGGTGCGATGCAATAGTCTTTCTGTAGAATATGGAGTGCAAGGCATTTATCATTCATTTACAGGGACACACAAAAGAATTGCTTTACTTTATGGCCTATGGAGGAAAATCATTTGCAGTGTATTTTTTAAATGTTACACTATTTCAAACATAATAAAACTAATGTGCATTGCTGAGGTGCACTTAAAGATGCGTATTGCAGAATATTTTCTGCATAGCATTTATTTGTTCATTTACAGGGATACAAAAAGTATTCGGTCACAGTATTGTCTGTGATAGTTAATCGATGGAAGCGCCTTTTCATATGCGGTATGCGTTTAAAGTTTAACCAAATTTGAGTATATTAAGAGGTCTGTATATATTCTATAACTCATATACAGCGATGCACAAAAAATGTTGAAACATTCTTGTCCGTAGATGTGAATTGCTTAGAAGTGTTTTTAATTGTGCTATGCATTTTCCAGCTTAACACTATTTTGTCTGTATATACTAAGATATGTTTGCATATAAATTAATTCAAATACAGGACTACGCAAAAAAATTATATATTGCCGTCTATGGAAGTGAGATTTTAGTTGTGTTATGCGTTTCCTATCTGGATTAAATTTTAACTTACTATGTGGGGTGTATAAAAATCTGTAGATCATTTACAGAGCTGCACAAAATTATTCAAGTCACCATATAGGGACGGTAAATAATGAAAACAAATTTTCACATGTGTTTTCCGATTTATAGTTGAATGAAATATTCAAATTGAACAAATCATGTGGCGTATAACGAATCTCGGGATTCTGTACACGGCTTCTCAAAACAATTTGAAGATACGTAGTTTCTACTGTGAGCTGTGAAACTGCGTTATGAGTTTTCTAAATTCTGTTTTTAGATAGATATATATTTATTTATTAAACAGTGAAGTTTTTATACAGTATTCTAGAAATGTTGTAAAGTGTTTCAGAATCAATGCGTAAAAATACACAATGCGATAAATTATTTAAATTTAATTAAGTTAATTTCAACGTTTGTTAACAGTATAAATCCGATCATATAGCAGCATTCCGATCATAATGGTATTTATGCTGTAATTTGCCAAAATACAGTAAGGCACAGATGTTTGGGAGGATTTTTACTGACTTAACCAGTTTTTTTTTTTTTTTTTTTTTTTTTTTTTGTAATAAATGCCTATCTTCCCAGCGTCTTCCATTTTTTTAAGCAATAAGTAAAAATATTTTTTAAAGAATAATAAAAAAGCATTTTTATACTGACATATTTTCTTGAAAATTCGAATTGTTTATTTTATTTCAACTCATTTCTCAAACTAATTATTACAGAATATTTTACTCATACAGGTTAAGAAAAATATATTCATTCTACAAGAATCTCAATCTTCAAACTAAACGAAAATTTTCACCATGACAAAAAATATTTATAAATTCTGAACATTCTCAATATTTTGATATTTGGAAAATATTTCAAAACGATAGTTAAAAACAAATTCTCACCTTCTGCCGAACGGAATAACAATTTTCAAAACTTACCCCCAAACTTCATTCAGTCGACAGTGCTCATACACTGATTTATTCCAGTAGATTTTTTAAAAATAATTCAAACTAATACAGGCTTCAGTCGTATATGTTTTTGAAAATTAAATTAAGCACAAATCAAAGAAATAAACAAGTATCCATAATACTGCAGAAAATAATTATCTTCATTTTTGTTAAAGAAAAATTTTATTCTAAAATACAAACCTATAAAAATTCTAAAATCTTTAAATCTTTAAATCTTTCAAATGACGGAGAAAAAAAAAATTATTATGGCAAAAATATTATAAATGCAAGACATTCTCCCAAAATGTTTTTTACAAATTATTCCTCTAAAAAAATAACAACACTTTATTTTTTATGCTACAAAATGTGGCTAAAATAAGTAAATAAAATATTAAATCCATCATTTTTGAAGCATGAATAACAAAAAACGTTAGTGCGACAAACGTTTTTAGAAATTTGCAATCACAATCAATCCTTTATTTTATTTACTTTTTACAAGACATAACCGAGTCAATTAGAAAACTGTTAAAAATATTATTTACAAAATATGCTGCTCATCTCAGTTCAAATGAAAGAAAATTATGTTTTAAGGAGCCATTATTTTTAAGAAAAAATGAACAACTTTTTACGACATTTATTGTATTAATTTCCAATTTTCACTGCTTGTGTTTTGTGAAAACTATCTTCAATGAATTTAAAAACATCGAAACGTTATTTACAAACTGCTATTGCCATATTATTTTTGAAAAAATTCATGCTTAAAAAACTTGATGTTAAAAAAAAAAAATATTACTACAAAATTTTTTTATAAATTCTGAGCAAACTCAATATTTTGATTTTGGGGGAATATTTCGAAACAATAGTTAAAAAATTACGTTCTGTTCCACGCTATATTCTACCATATGAGTGGGTAAGTTTGACGTAAAAATATGTAGCTGTTATTGTTTTACTTGTTAGAGAATGGAGAAAGCTTTCTAAACCTAACTTATAAGACCCAGGGACCGCATAAAATTTTAATTTCGCCACTTTACAAAAACAACTATTTTCACGTAAATAGTTTTTTAATATAATGAAGCAAAACGGTTGAATAATTTTTACAATTGGAAGTATAACTCTGAAACTAAATGATTTATGGATACGTTGTTGGAAAACAATAAGATTAGGCATCTATATAGTGCTAAAAATTAACAACAATTTAATTAATATTAATTTAATCATCATTAACAGGTTACAACACATGTTAACAGGTACATGTTAACAGCACATGTTAACAGGTACATGTTAACAGCACATGTTAACAGGTACATGTAACAGGTTGCTGCACCACCAACTTAAACAACTTAAAGTCATGTAACCCATTATAAAAAAAAAATGTAAATATTATTTTAGTAAAAGAAGACACGATGTAATTATAAAGCCGTAAAATACTAAAAACAATATTTCTTGTTTATCCCTATCAGCCCAAGTTTAATAGGGAGTATTTTAAACATAGGTAGCACCTTCAAATCATCGATGAAAAAAAATAATATATCATTTACCTAATTCCCCTCATTAGAATGTCATTAAGAATTTGCCTCACAACAGAAAAGTCATTACAATACAAACCAAACAATGCTTCATAAAATACGCTAATTGAGTACGAAACATTTCTGGGGACAGTTTGTCTTCTAAGGCAAAGACCTATCTTAAACGGAATTTTACCCGGCTCTCAGCGATTCCACCTTATCCAATTTTACCGTATTTGAAACTATCAAAGAAGCAGAAAACTGATTAAAAATTAACGCGATAGAACTGTACCTTTTGTTTCTTTTACAATGTCTATTAACATTCTCCATTATATAAATAACATGTGTTTCTGTGCCGCATACGTTACACCCAGAAAAAGGAATTGATTAAAACTACAAAACATGTTTTGTTGAGTACATTTTGGTTGTTTTAGCAAAATTCAAATAAAATTGAACCATTTTACTTGAATTAACAAAACATTTTTTGCTGACAATACAAAAAATTTTTTTGAATTACAAAAAAAAATTTTTTTTTGTTGATTTAAACAAAATTTTTATTGACCTATATTTAAACAAAAAGTTTTGTTGGGTCAACCAAATTTTTGTTGATTCAACAAAACTTTTTTCTGGGTGTAGCGTATTACGTTATATACGTGTATATACGTTAGCGTATTACGTTATATACGTTAGAGTTATATGTATATATTCTGTAGAATAACGAATTCAGGGTATATAAACCAAGTATACTACCCATCCGTAATATATAACCATCCAGTTTGTGCAGACTTTTAAGGGATACCATTTTTTTCCACATTAACCTATGTGCGGATTAAACAGTATAAATATGTAAATTGTGTAAAAAATCCTTTTGAATGAGTAAATTGAATTCAGTTTTTGATAGAATCCAAATAGGTTACCATTTAATGCTAAAACAGACAACGTTTCTCTAATTTAGTAATTTTATCTAAAACAGAAGTTAGAAACAATTTGGGAATACAATTAATAAAAATCAATTATTACAATCAATACAAATAAAATATGCAAAGAAATTGCTGTACTTATACAATTAAACTTTAATCAATTTCTCACTTTCTTTGCGTTGCTTGAACAATCACTTTTTTTCCACATCATTTTCTAGTTTTGCAACAAACTCGAAAATTTGGTCTGTTATATCAAATTTAGATTGATAAAATTTTGATAAAATTTTGATCGGTGTATAGCCGTTAGAATATTTTGAACATCTAACGTTTTTGGAGGTAGAGTGTTTTCTTTCTCTTTATTGTTGCCTTTGACAAATATTTTATTTTTCACTATAACCATCAAAGTTACTTTTGAAAAAAAATAATGTATCAAAGCAGTTTCGATTCTGCTCGGTCAATTGGTGAAAAAAAATCTCCAGAATTATTCAATGAGTAGTGTGCTTTCAGCGATCTATTTAATATTAATTGAAAATAGGGAATGATGGAGAAAACGAAATCGTTTACGGAAGATACGTCTTAACAGGAGACGCATTAACGAGAGTCCATTGTACTTATTTTTAAAAATTTGTTGACGTTGTTGATGTTTTTCTTTAATTTATTCGTAAAATTTCTATCTGATTCTAGAAAAGTGAAAATTTTACATTGAACATTGGATCTTCGGGGACATACTTTAAGAACCACACTATTTCATGGTAACACAGCCAGAATGGCGATCTGGAACAACCAGTTAAGCACTTAAAGATAATTTTCATTTATAATATGAGATATGAAGGAATGGGAGAAGTTATTGAGAGTATTTGTTGAATATAAAACTATTAATTTGTCTAAAATATTATTATAACCCTTATTTCAATCAAACTCTATTTCGCTAAGCGACAAGTTAAATCAAGTCACACAGAATCTACTGAAATGTTACATGTGGTACACCTGTTCTCCAAATTTTCTTTTGGAAATAGTTAGTGGGTTTGTACGAAATTGTTCTATAAAAACTAAAATAGTCATTCGACTAGAAATTATGTCTTCTTTCAATTTATATTCGAAAAATACGTTAAAACTGTTTTTTAATTCCAAAATTTAAAAACATAAAACTTCACCTTTTCTAAAACATATACACAAATTAAAAACATATTTTACTTAAGCAAGGTGTCAAATACATGTAAAATAAAATTTCCAAACCTGACATGTTTCGGTTTCAAAGTATAAAACCATAATCATAAGCAAACATCGTCAAATATATATATATATATATTGTATCGTCATAATATTGTATATATATATTGTATCGTCCAGTGTCATTCGGGTTTGGTTTTTGACGATGTTTGTTTGCTTATGATTATGGTTTTATACTTTGAAACCGAAACATGTCCAGTTTGGAAATTTTATTTTACATGTATTTGACACCTTGCTTAAGTAAAAGATGTTTTTAATTTGTGTATTCGAAAAATAGGCTTAAGAGATCGTCTTGATACGGAAATTATACCAGTCTCTGAAATTTTCAATACGAACAAAAACTTTTGACATCGGATTTGACTTTTTTGATGCATTTTATCATAGGACATCAAGCAGGACGTTATTCAGTCAAATAGTTTATGACTTTTGAAAGTTTAAATTTTGGAACATCGAATGTTAATTAATTTGTAATCGTTGCAAATCAGATTGAAATGCTGGTAGTTTTTCAAGAATAACTCAAGAACTACTTTGCACAATGAGTTTTAATTTTCGATTCGCATATTTGAAACGTATAGAAATCAATTTCTGTTAAAAAAATTAATAAGTTACAATTCCTATTTTTCTTTCGAAAATGTATTTTTTGAAATTAAGTGCTTTAAATGTTTGTCAGTGAAATTAGTCTTCGACCATTTTTACGAAATGGTACGTTATTATTTTATCTAAATAATAATTCTACAATTATTCTAATTTTTATTTTTGAAGAAAATTTTTAAATTAAAATTTTTTGTTTTCGATTTGAGAAAATTTTCTTTATATAAATTTTGCTACAGAAAAAAAAATTATGTGCTAACATTTAAAAATACAAAGATAGACATCGTTTTAAATAACTAATGAGGAGTACTTTTACAAAATTTAAAAAAAATCATTAAAAGTATTAGCAGTAATCTTTTTTACAAGGAATTTTAAAAACGATTTCATATTTATATGTATATATAGATAGATATTGTATTATTTAATTTAATTTGAATGCGAATATATTTTATTTGAAAAACAAATGTAAAAATTTATGTACAAGTATAAAGTGCAGACATTTTTTACAGCTCTTTGCATGCCCGATTATAATACGTACTTACAGTCCGTTCTTTTAAACAATTATTTAGTGATTTTTTTTAACATAACTTCTTCAAACGGTTTTCCGAGTAGTTAACTTTCGTGTAATTCTGTCAGATTTTTTTTATATTTAATTTTTTTTTGTATAATAGTACTTTACTATTTATGATGATTCTACATTTATTACAGTTTTTATTTTTGAAGATGATTCGTTAAATAATTAGACTTTTTTTATGAGAGGAAATTTATTTTACATGAATTTTATTAGAGTAAAAGTAAAAAATATATATTGTCTAGTTATTATCACTTATGTGAACTCAGTTCTTTTAAACTGAAAAATGAAGATACGATTGGAAGAAGGTGTTATGTAAACAAAAAATAATTTAAAATGCTTTTTGTTGTAATTTTTTTTTTGAGTGCATGTTTAAAATGTTAATGCAGGTTGAAAATATTCTCTCTAAAAACATTTTTCAATATTTAATTACTAAATATTACAAATTACTGTAATTATTATAATTATTAAATATAAATATATCTAATATTATTAAATCTTAATGAAAGATAGATTTTTAATATTTCAGATTGCCTATCCGATAAATTACCTCATAACTTTTATCATCAAATAACAGAGAAAGGTTTTGAGAGATATATGACAATGTATAAATTTTCCACCCGCATCTACGATTCATATTCAACATTACAAATTCTTGTTACGTAGTTCACGCAAAAAGAGCTTTTTCCTTTATTTTCGCATTCTGATTTTAAAATTTCAACATATAATTACTTTTTATAAATCTTTTTTTTTTTAATGTACTCATATGATCATTCAAACTTTTATTTAATAAACGACTACATTTATAATAGTGTAAAATTATTACAATAAAGAAATTCATATGTAAGATTCTACACTTTTATAAGTTATAATAAATTATGTTATTTGTATTGAAGGATAAACTGTAGTAAAATTTAACGTATTTATTTAAAATAATTATTTCAGATAATTTACAAGCTTTAAATCATTATGACTAATATGTTTAGGAATAACTGAATGCTGCTATAAAATTCACATTTAAAATCAATATTTTTTATGAGTTCAAAATCTTTCACTTAAACATTTTCCTCATCATTATCTTTATTATTTATTTTTAAGAGATTTAAACGTATTTCTCACATAAAAAACATATGAAAATAAAATACACATTTTTAGTGCAACTTTCATCACGGCCGGATATTACTAGTTCCGTATGATTTTTTTTCTAACTTCATGCTCAACATTTCAACATCAGATTGTATAATCCCCATAAAGAGATATTCCTATTATTTTTTTTTTCATATTTCAAATTGTAATTTTTGAACATTTTAATAATTTTTTGAACATTTTAAACACTTTCTAACCATTTTAATTATTATTAATAACTGATCTAAATTTTTAAATATTTTGCAGTAAAGAAATTCAGATATAAAATTTTGCATCTTGATAAATTATACTAAATTTCGATATTTAAATTTGAAAAATGATAAACCGTACGAAGTTTAAACAAATATCGTTTTAAATAATTATTCAAAATAATCTACTTAATTTAAAAATTTCAATATTGTCATTTTTTTTACGAATAAGTATGGTATAATAAAATTATCTTCAAATCAATTTCTTAAAAGTCTTTCACTTGAACGAAATTAAATGTATTATTCTCATTATTATCTTCATCAATTTTGTAAGAGAAATAAACTCATTTTTCTCATAAACTAATGAATAAGTGTAAAAAACATACCTTTAACCGTAACTTCTCTCACGTCGAATTCTTATCAGTTACGTATAATCTGTTCGTTCAAACTCGTGTTCAATATTTCAACATTAGCTTGTATAATCCACATGAAAAGAAACGTACACAGTCTTTTTCGCATTTCAAATTGCAACTTCTCAACACAGAAATACTTTTTATAAACTCTTTTCAAATATTTATTCATATGATTCTTCAAACTCTTAATTAAAAAAGGATTCAAATTACAAGTATCGTTAATTTAATACTGCATTGAACACGTTTGTATACAAATTGTTATATTTTTATAAATTAAAATAACTAACATTCTGTTCATTGGAAAATTTATAAATTTTACAAAAATATAACAAATGCAAGGTAGTGCACTCCGTGGATTTTCGAAGGAATATGGTACCAGATTTTACGATTAAAAATTTCTATTTAATGTTTATTCGCAGAATTAATAGTCACCTCCTTTAATCGCAGAATTTGTAATAATTTTCGTAATTAAAATAAAGCAAAAAATTCTATTAAAAATTTGTTGTTAATCTACCCACCCTACAAATGTCATTATACTACAACTGTAATTATACCCTTAATTAAAAAAAGGATTAAAATTACAAATATCGTAAATTTAATACTGCATTGAATACGTTTGTATACAAAATGTTACATTTTTATAAATTAAAATAACTAACATTATTTACATTGGAAAATTTATACATTTTACGAAAATATAACAAATGCAAGGTAAGTGCACTCCTTGGATTGTCCAAGGAGTATGGTACTGGTTTTTATGATTAGAAAATTTCTATTTCATATTTAAACCACAGAATTAAAAGTCGCCTCGTGTAATGGAAGAATTTGTAATATTTTTCGGAATTAAAATAAGGCTGAAAATTCTGTTAAATATTTGTGGTAAATTTACTCACCCTACGAATGTAATTATAAATAAATACTACAGAAAATCGATAATATTTAAAAATATTATCACATGTACAGGTTTTCTTATAATTAAATGTGCTATAAATTCCTTATAAGTATTACAATATTCTTAATTCTTTGAAGAATTTTGAAGTCTTAAATGAAATTTTTACAATAGTCTCATCATTATCTGTATTATCTATTTTTACAAGAAATAAGCATACTTTTCGCATAAAATAAAGACTGAATATAAAATATGTGTCTTTTTTACCGCAGTTTTCTTCACGTCCTGCCGCTGTCGGTTCCGCATAATTTGTTTTTTTACCCTCATGTTCAGCATTTCAACATCAGATTACGAAAAGAACAATCTACGGTTGTGTTTCACACAGTTCAAATTGTAACTCACAACACTTAAATACTTTGTAAATTTTTCCGAACTGTTAAATAATGTACGATACAAATTGCAATAACGTATATTTACTGCATTTAAGAAGTTTACATACGGAATGATACAATTTAAACAAAAATTATAATAAATTATGTTATTTACATTTGAGCACGTGAGTTTCAAAACTCGCCTTATCCAAACAATCAAATTCAAGGAAATCGCGAAAAACCTCTACTGCTTACATTGGTTTCCATTGTAATCCAAGATTTTAGAACGCCAGAAATACATGCTAATACTAGTTTTAATGCGGATTGTAGTGTTTTTTCAGTGAATAATTACCAATAGAATAGATTGATAGAAAAAACACGATTTTTTAAATTTTGGATAAGGCGAGTTTAGAAACTCGCGTCCTCATTTGAAAATCTATGAATTGTACAAAAATAGGAAAAATGTACTTTTAAATATTACAGAAAATGGATAAATTAAAAAATTATATTGTTTTTAATTTACTTTTGAACCTGTTTTACAATCAATCGATTTTCCACAGGAAAATGTCAGAATGTAGGGTAGATGTGCCAGTAATGGACACCCTTAAGGAATTTCTTTAAAAATTATTTTTTAATTAATAGTTATAATTGTTATATTCCACATTTTTTAATATTATATTAATCTACCAACAAAATTTAACCATGCTCATAGTAACAATTCCCAATGTGAATCGAAATTTAATTGTAAATAACAGAAATAAATCAAAACACCCTAAATTCCAGTAACGGACACTCCAATAAAAGTAATAGATAATTGATATTATGATTGTATTTAAAACTAGAATTTAAAGAAAGCATATTAATAAAATAAAAAAAGCTAAATTTTTATCGGTTATTTTTTTATAAACCAAAAACGTTGAAGGTGGCCCATTACTGGAAGGCGGCCCATTACTGGCACATCTACCCTATTTAAAAATCAATTGTTAAAAAAAAAATGAATATTTTTATTTTCAAATAATTAAACAAAATTTTTTTATCATTATCAGAATAATTTTTTTTAGGAACATAACTGGATTTTACGAAATAAACACATATTTGCATACAGTACCGTACGAGTATAAAAACACATACCTTTTTTTGCCGTAACTTTTCTCACGTCCTGCTATTATCAGTTCCGTATAGTCTGTTTTCTCAAACTCATGTTCAACATTTCGACATCAGATTGTGTAATCCACATGAAAGAATTTTCCTTGGTTTATACAGTCCCACTCACTTAATTAATCCATTGTTCTTTAATATCCATTTGGAAGTTGCAGTTCTCTAATTCGGCCTTAAGCTCAAAGAAATTTTCTCTTAAATTTCACTTTTCACATTCAATATATTCTTAAAGAAATTACATTCTCTTTCAAGAATTTTCAGATAAAAAATTCTTACTTGTCAAGAATTTTAACTAATCTAATTTTTTAATGCAATTCAAATATATACATATACTTTTTCACTAATATAACTTTCTATCACACGCACTTTGGTGTAAGATATGTGCAAATAAGAAACTTCTAGAAAAGCTTTCTAAAAGTTGATTACAAATGCCACAAACTTTTTATTAATAATTTTAAAAAGTTATTATCGTCTGCTTCAATTCTTTTTCTCATCGCAGACGAAAATTTTCTTTTCAAAACTTTTGAAAATTTTCTAACCTTTAGTGAAACAATTTTCTCTTACTTAATGAAAAATAAGGAAAAGGGAATTTTTAAATTTTATTTATAAAAACGTGCGCAACGAGAGAATTTTAAATAAAAAAGAGTTATGAAATCTCTATTCTACGCGCTATTCGCCGGAGAGGGCAACTGTGGCATTTGAGTTCGCTCAATGTTTCACCTGACTTACCCTCGGGCTTTGGAAACAGTAGTGATTGGTAGAAGTCGGCACATGCGTGATCAGGGTAAGGGTAAAATTTACTAAGAAGCAAAGTAGGGAAATATTTGTAAAGACTTTTGAAGGTTTTAAATTTAGTATTCGCGGGGGAAATGGGTGTATTTAAATTGAACTTAACAATGTTTAAATTGAAGTAATCTACATTTTCAGCAACCATTTACATTTATTTTACACTGCTGTGACTATTCGCAACTATGGCATGAATACACGTGTCACATGAAGATACGATTTATTATAGTTTTGTTATTCATAGTTTTTAAATAAGATTACTGGTTATAGTTATTTACAAGATCACATTTAAAATTGTTTATTAATATTATCATTATTATTAATTTTTAAAGAATACATAAAAAAATTTTCAGATGGAAAAAATGTATTTAAATAAAAATATGTGTCATTTCTGTGTGGTGCAAAAAACATGTGATATATTTTGTCGAAATAAAGATTATGAGCATAAAAACGGACATACATCATTTTTAATAACATTGTTATTCATAATTGTATTATTATTAATAATATTATTTATAATATTTTACATAAGGTAATTATTATTATTCATATGATCATATTTAAAATTAATAATTAATAGTATTACCTTTTACTAATTTTATGGAAAAAGTACAAGAATATATTAACTTAAAAGAAAATTAAAAATTTAATAAACACATGTATCAGTACAGTGTACAAAAAAGGCATATGACATGTTTTGCTGAAATGGTATTCATGAGTGTAAAAATGAATATATATCACATTTATTGACATTATTATTCATAACGTTATTGTTAATTATACTATTTTCATAAATATATTTTTATTGATTATTGAAATCTATGATATTATATTCGCAACATTATATTTGAAATTATTGAATAGTTATATTATTATTTATCTTTTTTATATATAAATAAGGCATAAAAACATATGATATATACTGGCAAAATAAATATTACGAGCATAAATTTACATAAATAATTTTAATAAAATTATTTTACTTAACAGTATTATTATTCCTATTATTTTTTAAATCGTAATATTATCCATTTACATAAGTAATATATTATAATTATGATTCAGATCGAGTTTAAAATTATTGATTAAAAACATTATTAATATTCAAATGATACATGTTACATGAATTCAAATGGGGGAAAATTAAATAAACACACTACTGCGCGTAGAAAAAAAGGTAAGTGCCCTATTTTGGCAAAATAAGTTTTATGAACGTAAATAAAGAGCATGTGTCACTTTTAATCGCATTCGGTTTATGTGAAATTTCTAATCAGTAAACCTCAAAGTATCATCTTGCAGTAATTGATGGTCGACAGATGCGTGATAAATAAGGATTATACAGTATAATACTCGCATCCCAGCTGCCAGTATTATACCGTAAAATTAACAGTATTACTGCTTATTTTACTGTTAATTTTCAGTATCATACTGGCAGCTGGGATGCCAGTATTATACTGTAAAATCAACAATTATTTTTGCAGTGTACTGGTAAAGAAATAAAAAGCATCTGACATGCTATAATTTTTTTTAATAAGATGCAAAAATGTATTTAAAAAAAAAATTATAAGCTCAGGCAATATTTACTGAAATAAAATAAGAAAGATATTTTCAATATTCATAGGTTAGAGGTTAGAGCATCATAGTTGAGGTTTATTTTAACAGAGCGAAAAATGTCCAGTCAATGACTCGAACCTGGGTACGTTGGCTTGCCGTGCCAATGCTCTTCGTACTGAGCTAACCTAATGATATCTGGACGGGCATAATTTACACTTATTTGTTGAATCTGACATGGCTGCGAATTGAAGCGTTAATTTCATTCATCCGATCTATAACTGGCCCATCAGTGCTGGGTACGAATCCGATCGCGCTCGTTGGCCTAATCATTTGTAGTTTTCTGTGGTTTTCTTCGAACCTTGGGTAACCTTGCGTAAATGCAGGTTAGGTTCCCTTAGAAAGACCCCCATGGAGGGAACCCCCCCCCCTATACTTGGGTCTGTATCCCTCGTGCAGATAATCGGTCGTCATAAATCACCATTCAAAAAACAACCGAGTTATAACTATAGCATTTACGTGATGAAAGTGTGATATAACATGGGAACTGCTGTATACCATGTAATTACTTACATCTTACTTTAGTTGCTACCATTCCTCAGGCATTAGTATTTATTTTTTGCAAGAGCAGTAGTCGTATAAATGTGTCTTTTTTTATAATAGGACTATTATTGTTAATCACCATTACACTTCTTTAAAATAAATTTATTTGTTATTATAAATTCATTTACATACATATATTAAAATTTATCAATAAAAACATTGTCAGTTATCCACATATTAAACATATGATTAAGTTCGACATTTTTAACAAAAATAAAAGCATAATCCATACCCAGTTCTTCCACACATATTCCCTTTAATCTTTGTTTCACAACCTTCCATGTTTTACCCTCCTGTTCTGTTTTTGAACTGTTTGATTGACCATGTAATTAGGTCGTAATAACGAAGAGAAGAAAGTTTTTTCAACTAAATAAATCATATTCAATAATGGAAATAGCATAGTTAAGGTTTATTCCAACAGAGCGATATAATCCAAGGTACCCAGGTTCAAATCCTGGCTAGGAAATTTTTCGCTCTGTGTTAATAAACATCAACTATGCTATTTCAATTATTGAATATGATTTATTTAGTTGAAAAAACTTTCTTCTCTTCGTTATTATGATCTTTTCGATATTTAAAATTTAATATTTATCCGAAAAAAAATGTTTCACAAGAAATTATTTATTCTAAATTAAGCAAATCTATATCTTGTGTCTGCGAATATCTTCAAAATTTACAAATTTTTACCCATGGTAACACAACAATATTGAACCAACAATTTTTTAATTTTCTATATATTCTTTATATATATAATAATTATCTAAATGTCTAATTATAATATATAATATATAATTATAATTATCTATCCAAATTAAATAGAAATAGATATTATTAAGAAATAGAGAAATAATGACAAAATTTAGAATATTTTAAAGGAATACAGTTAGTAAAATTTTTATATTGCATATATAGTGATCAATATAAGCAACATTGACAAGAAATAGTACCAGAATATTCCTATATTTACATTTAAAATATTCCATCAATATTGGCAACAAATGTTTCGTTATTTAATTGCTGGTATTTCCAATGTAAAAAAAACAATATAAAACAATTATTGATGCTTAATTAAAATTATTTCCGATGCACGCAATATTGACGTAATATTGGACCCCAACAACGCCGATACTGGGTTGTCATCATGATATATTTAAAAAAAAACTTTATACTTGTATCTAAATTTTGTTAATATTCATAACGAGATCATACATATAAGAAGACATATTTTCATAAACAAATATGTATTTTGTAAATATTTTCGAAGATTTGAATCTTACTATTTGAAGAAGAGATGGAAAATGTATTTACTTGAAATTAAGAATTGTTTAATCGGACTAAACTACATTTCCAATTAAGCATATATATTTATTTTGCGCAATCAAGACTATTCTTGTATGATGGTACCTTTATTCATTAAATCTTAACTAAGACTTATGTGGAAATTTATGTGGGATTTATGTGGGATAAAATGTACACAGACCTAACTAGGAAGATAGTTGTGAAAACTTTTGAAAGCATAAAATCTATATTTCGCTGGAAAAGAGAAGTCTATATTGAAAATTAACTAAGCTTAAATTTTACTAAAACTGAATTTTAAATTATAAAGTGATATTTACTTTGCAAGCGTGTTAATGGTTTTTTAGTTTGACATTATTATTAATAATCATTTTAAATGCTATAAAATTTTATTTTAAAATACACATAGTTCACAATTTACAGAGAAACAAATAGACAGTTTTTTCTAAATACTTTTAAAGATTTCAAATTTAAAGCAATCTACGTTCTCGAACTTAATGATATTTGAATTACATAAATTAATATTTTTAATTAAGCAACTGTATTTATTATTGACCGTCATCAACACACTCACGGTAAAATTTTCTTAAGTATGAAGGATATACCATTAAAGAAGTTAGTTTTGTATAATTTATAAATATAGACTATATTATAAATATAATATAATCTATAGATTGATGCATCGAGTCGAGTAAACCAATTTCCCATAAAACAAACCCGGTCGCGCGTTATTTTTGATTCTACACTTTTTGGTGCGGGTAATGGTGCGGTTCAGGTTGGTTCAATATTTTTGCTATAGATCGAGTTTGCGTCAGGTTCTTTCTACTGTTTTGGTACTTTTGAGTTAGGTATACCGATATTAAAAAAAAAAAAATGAGAAATAATCCTTCAGATGAAAAACTTGTATTTGAAAAGAAATGTGTGTAATTATATTTATACGTAAAAAATCAAGTATGATGGATATCATGGTAGACTATATATCCATAATTGCATTCAATTTTATATTAGGTTTCTTTCATTTCAGATTTCCTGCTGGGTTCAGATTTAAACATTGCTAGTTCATGTTTAGTGTTGGAGTACGGGTTTCATCTGAACTAAAGATATTTTGCCGGGTTTCATGCTGTGATTCAGTCGAGTATAACCCAAGCATGCAGGCATGTAATACACACACGGAATGTTGTTAATGAACATTAAATTTACACTTTAAATAATTGAAAAAGATACACTCTTCGTATTTGTGGTATTATTATAAATAAATGCATATAATGACGACATTAGCTATATTGATTAATATAAGCAGCATTGGCAAGGAATAGTACCAAAATATGACTAGATTAACTTGTGCAATATTCCACCAATATTGGCAACGAATATTTCGTTATATAATTGCCGATATTTCCAACGTAAAAGGACAATATTTAACAGTCATTGGTTTATAATTGAAATTATTTACGATGCGCGCAATATTGGAGTAATATTGAACCCCAATGATACCAATACTGGTTTTTTATCATGGTACATTAAATAATATTTATACTTGTATCTTCATTTTGTTTTATATTCATAACGAGGTCATAAATGTAAAACATATTTTCATAAACAAGTAGGTATTTTGTAAATATTTTTGAAGACTTGAATCTAACTATTCGCAGAAGAGATGGAAAATGTATTTACTTGAAAATTACTGGAACTAAACTACATTTTCAATTAAGTATTTGTTTTTCGCAATCTAGACTATTCTTGTATGATGGTATTATTATTCATAAAATCTTAAGTAAGACTTAAAGCCTTATTTGAATAGTTATGAATTTATGTGGAATAAAATGTACACAGACATAATTAGGAAGATAGTTGTGAAACATTTGAAAGCATAAAATTTATATTATTTTGGAAAAGAGATGTATATGTTGGAAATTAACGAAACTTAAATTGGACTAAATCTACATTTTAAATTATAAAGTTATATTTACTTTGCATGCGTGCTAATGTTTTTCTAGTTTCACATTATTATAAATAATTATTTAAATGCTATAAAATTTTATTTTAAAATACACATAGTTCATAATTTATAGAGAAACAAATAGAGAGTTATTTTTTTAAAAATATTTCAAATTTAAATGAATTTAAGTTCTCAAACTTAATTATATTTTAATTACATTAATTAGTATATTTAATTAAGCAATTGTATTTATTATGGATCTCCATCAACATTCTCACAGCATAATTTTCTTCAGTAAGAAGGGAATCAACCATTATAGAAATTAGTTATGTATAATTTATAAATATAGACTATAAACAATAGATTGATAGATCGAGTCGGGTAACCAATTCCCCACGAACCAATCCGATCCGCGCGTTACTTTTTATTCTACATTTTTTGGTGCGTGTAGTGGTTCGTTTCAGGTTGGTTCAATATTTTTGCTGTAGATCGAGTTTGCGTCAGGTTCTTTCGAATATTTTGGTTCTTTTGAGTTGGGTTAGATAAGCAAGTAAGGGGCGGAAAAACCCGACCTAAGGCCTAGGGTCTGGTTCCCTTTTGGGTGTTAGGGGACGCCGGTCCATCCCCAAGTGTCTCGCGGTGACTCCCCTACTGGGTTTCACCGCGTATCGTAATGACTTACGTCGTCGACAAGTGGATTTAAGGTTAGAGGGTCCGCAGGTGGCGGTCCTCTGACCGACCGAAGCGCCGCTGGGAGTCAAACCTGCTGGCGAGATAAAAGTCCCCCAGGACGTCGGTGGTCGTCTACGCGCCGGGCGCTACTCATGACGTCTGGCGGCGCAACTTGCTTTTACACAAATTTTTAATAGAAAATGAGAAATAATGCTTCAGATAAAAAAAACTTGTATTTGAACAGAAATGTGTGTATATAATTATATTTACGCTTACAAAATCAAATATGATGGATATCATGTTAGACAATATTTACATAAGTGCATTCGATTTTATATTAGGTTTTTTTCATTCCTTATTTCCTGTTGGGTTCAGATTTAAACATTGTTAGTTCATATTTGGTGTTGAAGTGTGGTCGTACTGGATTAATCTGCACTAAAGTAATTTTTTCGAGTTCGTGTTGGGTTTCTTGTGGCAATCATGTAGTATTCTGTGATTCAGCTGAGTATAACCCAATCGTGCAAGAATGTAATACACACACGAAACATTGTTAATGAACATTAAATTTACATGTTAAATAATTTAAAAAGATAAACTCTTCGTATATATGCTAATGTTACAAATAAATGCATATAATGACGACATTTTGGTAATATGGACTCATTTTTATATCTGGATTTTTTTTATGTACAAATATCAGTAATATAAGTTCGGCCAGAAAAATAAGAGACCCATACATTTTAGTCTACACTCCTACTGTTAATTTATTAATAATACTTGCAAAACGAACTGGATATGGATGCAGTTTTTCAAAAACTACACGCAAAAACTATAACTTAAAACTTTTCAAAAGTTTTCGACTCAAAAACTACAACTTGGTGGAATGAGGAGATATTTTAGATTCGCATGTTTAAAGCTTCTAGAAATCAATTTTTATTAAAAAATTTATAGTTTAAGATACATTTTTTTTTCGTATGATAATTTCAAAATTTATATATTTTATTTAAATTCCAAAACAGTATGTATTGTAACCTATAAACATTTTGATAGAAAACGATTTCTAGAAACTTCAAATGTTCGAATCTAAAATACTGCCTCATTCAGCGAAGTAGTTTTTAGGTTATGCTTAAAAATTTCCTACTATGAAATTTGCTTTGCAACTATTAATATCGAATTTAACATTAAGAGTTCAAAACTTTAAATGTGCATAATTCTTAAACTACTTCACCGGCTGGCTTCCCGTTTCGTATCCTAAGATAAACCATGCGGACAAATCGAAATGTAATGTCAAAATTAGGTGGTCTTATCGAAAATTTCAGAGTTACAATTTCATTATGGAGACGGCCATTTATCTTTTTTTACTTTCTTCTACCATTACAAGAAGAAAGTATTGGATTCATGACAATTTTCGACTTCCGGTTTTCGACAGATTCGTGCGTTTTAGAAGGTCCTGAACACGATTTGACTGTTGTTAGAAAATGTCTGTTTGTCTGTATGTGACAAAAATTTTGTGGACGCTCTACCTCAAGAACTAATGAGCGGATTTTAATACAACTTTAGATTCAGTTAGACTTTTGATATAAGTTGTTACTGATTAGTTTTTATTCTAAATCGTGCAAAAGATGGCGCTGCTATGTTACTTTTTTCACGATTTTCCCGATAGCTATATCTCAAGCGCTAATGCGCAGAATTTCATGAAACTTCAGATTCTGTTAGACGTTGACATAAGTTATTGTTGATTGCATTTTGGTGTAAACCTCCCAACAGGTGGCGCTGCTACGCTACTTTTTTCACGATTTTCACGATAGCTATATCTCAAGCACTAATGCACAGAATTTCATGAAACTTCAGATTCTGTTAGACGTTGACATAAGTTGTTGTTGATTATACATTTTGGTGTAAACCTCCCAACGCTACTTTCTGCATGATTTCCGCAATAGCTGTATCTCAAGTACTAATGCACGGATTTTTATCACACTTCAGATTCAGTTAGATGTTGACATAAGTTGTTACTGATTTAGGTTTTGGTGTAAATCTCCCAACAGGTGGTGCTTCTATGCTGCATTTTTCAGGATTTACATGATTTTAGAGATAGTCATATATCAAGAACTAATGTATGGAATTTAATGAAAATTTAGATTCAGTGAGACATTGCCATAAGTTAGTGCTGATTAGGTTTTTGTGAGAGTCATAAAACAGGTGGAGCTGCTATGCTGCATTTTTGGATTATAAATTGCATAATTTAAAAAAAAAAGCTTTTTTAAAGTATTGACATGTACGAGAAAGAAGAAAGTTTTGGGATTGGCACATCCGACTAGTTTTTGTTTGTTAGCATAAATTGAAAGAAGACATAATTTCCAGTCGAATGGTTGTTTCCAGGACAGTTTGGTGATTCAAATTTCTCAGGATATTCTCTCTCTTTTTTTTTCTTTTGATTGGATGCACATACATGCTTTTAAGTATTATGACAAATTTATGTTACGAGTATTATTTTTAAAAATGCAGAAGCATAAATAACAGTAAGATATATTTGTAGTAAATATTTTTTAAAGAAAATTTCCTAAAAATTATCATATATTATATATATATTTTTTAAAGATTTTATATCTTTTAAAGTATTAATCAATGTAACGATTATCGAACTAAAACGGTCTTAAAAATATTTATCTATTTAAAAAGATTTTCTTTTTTCAGAATTCCATTTGAACTCAAAATTTCTCTTTATAGCATTCATTTCTATTTCAAAATAGTGAATGTCTTAAAATCAAATGTTAAAGTATTTTTATGCATCGCTATTTAATGTACAGGGCTCCCACTCAGCCCTTTTTTTAATACCAATAATTCTGAAAAAAATATTTCGTGCTAAGTTTTTACAACATTTGCAACAAAAATTAGATTTGGGGTAGATTTTTACAAAATTTGTAAGATAATTATAAAAAGAGGATATTTCTTTGGAAAAAAAATGTGGTATTCAAAAATTGAACCGAGTAAGAGTCTTGAATAAAGCTAATACTGGCATTAAAAGAAGTTTTTAAGTTCCGACAAAACAATGTATTTGGGATAGGAAAAGCGGTTGAAGGGAGTTTCAAAATATATCTCGTGAAATATTTTTAAGTAGCAAACTTTTGAACATGTCCACGAATAAAAGATATTTAATATTTATGTTAACAACCAAGAAATATATATTCTGTTTAAATAAACAATTTCGACTTTATAAAAAATGTAAAGAATTCTATTTCAATATTTACGATATATGTTTCGGTTCTGTTTTTTTTTTTTTTTTTAATGGTCATAAATTGTTTAAAAAGAATGTATTCTAAAATGAGAATGTGAAAATAATCATTTTATTGAAGAACAATTGTATCATAAATGATTACCTGACAACTCAAATATAATTAACCATGAGTACTTATAATAACACTGTTACTAAATACACGGTGTCCCAAGAAGATGGAAAAGCATTTTAATTTTTTAGCTATCGGAGATACGTAGGCAAAGTAAATTACAAAAGTGTTTAAAATAAACTAGTATTTAACATTGTGTAGATGAAAAAGTTCTGCCATTCATTTTAAGAAAAGTTACACTTTTTAAACTTTTATACGGTCCCGGGTTTCTGTATGTTAGATTAAGGTATCCACACACCATTGAAACGTCCTTTTCGATAAAAACATCTATTTTTCATTTTTGCAATAATATTAAAATCCGACCTTTTATCTATCGAACTCTGCTTTAATTATGTCTGTATCTTAATTAGATCCCAGGTTACAGCCATTTAAATTTACATCTGTTATAGCTTGACGAAGAATTTTACAACCGGAAATATCATTCTGCAAACCGGAAGTAAGCTGAAATGTATGTTTACATTCTTCTTTTTTGAGATTTAGCTTTTAAACTAGATTGTATGTAGAAGAAAATATATAATTAAACCTTTAAAGAATAATAATTACTTTTATAACAAGAACCATGTTTAAAAGTTATTTTTAGCTTTTTATCAAAATGAAGTTTTTCAGATTTTTACTGTACGCAAAACATCCTATAGCAAAAAATTATGCATGAAATGCCGTGAAAATTTTTATGCTTATTTTACAAATGTTTATTGAGGGAATAGACTACAATCATGGTAATATATTAATAATAATTAGTTTTATATTTACACTGGTATAAGTAAAAAGTTGCAAGAAACTTTAGAAATTTTTCATTACATTAGTACTTCAAGTGCCATAGCATGTGCAATAGAGATGCTATTATAATGTGGCTAGTCCATGTCCTGGACAAAGGTATTCTCTTTATTATGCAATGTACAAAATGTGAATGCATTGATTTGATTTTGAGTTATCATGTTTTGCGCAAATGTCAATTTTTCACATAATTTTGATTATTTATCACTTTAAAAAATCATTTCTGTGTACTAAAATGTTTCTAAAATGCTTATATATTTTTCAAAGTTTTAACTTAAATTTCATTAGAAAAAATTGGTATAAAGAGAAAAATTCAAAAAATTCAAATATTCACCTCCGACGGTGCGTGGATACCTTAAGAAAAATATTCCGCATTCTCTGACAAGTGCTACAGCAAAAATTCCATTCATCCATGACAAAAATTCATCGAGTTATGATATGTTGAATTTCAGGAAATTTCGGTTCTTTCCGGCAGAGAGACGATTTTTTAGTGCCAGAAAGCTCTGAAATTTCATAAACTTTACTTTATCATAACTCGGTGAATTTAGATCGTGGAAGAATGAAATTTTCACTGTAGCTCTTGTCACAGCGTGAATAATATATTTCTTAATCTAGCTTACAGAACCCAGGAACCTTATAAAATTTAAAAAGAATAACTTTTTGAAAATGAACGGCAGAACCATTTCATCAACACAATGTTAAATCCTACCTTATTTTAAACACTTTTGTAATTTAAACTGTCTACGTATCTCTAACAGCTGAAAAATTAAAGTTCTTTTTTGTTTTAGTTCACAATATTGTAGATAGATGGCGGTACAATCTTTCAAACTGCAATAAATCGTAAAATAAACTTACAATTTCCTAATTCAAACCATTTCTTTTATATTTTAACAGCTAAATAGAATGAAGAGTAAAAACTGAGCGAATTTTGTTACATTTTTATACGTTAGTTTGAGTGTTCTAACAACAGCGCAGGGACATCTATCTCGTACATTTGGAACTAAAATAAAGAAGCTTAGTAAAACAATTTCTGATTTGGCACATTACTGCCCTGAATGAATTATTTAAATTTCGTACTACCGTTTGATTGCCATTGAATTTTAAAAAACTGCCTGTCGTTTTTCGCAAACCAGTATTTCATATTTGATAAAAAATATATGTTGTGACAGAAACGACTACGGACAACAGTTATAAATAAAATTATAATAAAACGTTTCCTTTAGGGATTTTGTTTTTCATCTTCTTAAACATTCATAGCACGAATCCATTCTTTACAAGAAAACGAACTTTTGGATAAATATATATTTTTTTCAGTATTTAAGAAATAAAGTTGACTGCTGAAAAATATTTACAATTTCCTCCCAAACAAAAGAAAATATTCTTTAGAAAATATTACCATGTGTCTTTAGAAAATGTTACATATATTGCGTTTACTTTATATTGCATAATAAAATGTACTATATTATGTGAAATGAAAACAAGGAACAAAAGTTATGGTATAAAAAACGTACCAGTACATTCCCTTTAGATTTTTTTTTAACTTTTGAATATTGCAAATAAAATTGCATAATGTGACTGCTTATATTAAAGGAAAATGTATGTTTGGATCATGTTTGTTTTCAGAGCATTCCAGACATAATGCTTAATGCTGAAAATAATTAAAATCTCTCCAAAGAAACTAAATTTTTGGAAAAAATCACGAAGAGTTTTTCTTTTAAACTTCATCAAGAAATTTCGATATAAGATTGGAAAAACAATTTATCTATTTGTAACTCAAAAATGAACAAATTCCTTTCTTGTTTGTTACAATTTGCTTTCAAACATTGAGCAATATTTATTCGTTTTATTATTGTGGAATAACAAAACAACTGGTAGCATAGTCATGTATGTATTGGAAAAATATTTCTCAAACATAAAAATAACTAGTATAAAATTTGCGAAAGTTCATGAAAATATAAAGGAAAATATTTTTATCATAATTGAAATTGGATATTACAACTAAAATGAAAGATCTTTAATTTATTTGTAATTTTATTTATAAAAAAAATTAAAACTTAAATAGTAAATGAAAAAGGAAATTATGTGATAAATGCATTTTGCATAAAGGAAGTAACATGTCAATCAGTTTCTTTTGGTACAAAAAATCTATTTTAAAAAAATCCTTTTTTTAAGATGGTTATAAAACCTCTGACCCTAGTAACAAGCCGTTATTGGACTAATATTACTCCAATATTGCATTTAATGTATATATTTTTAAAATATAGCCAACATTTGTAAATAAGGGTTTTAAATTGGATATATTTACAATAAAATGCCAATATTGCGAAGAATTCATTTTACTGGTTTTACTGGCAAAATATTTCATGCTAATTCTGCGCCAGTATTGGCAAAATATAAACATGCCAATATTGGAGCAATACTTCCTGAAAATATTTAGCCAATGTTATCAATATTTAGTCAAAATGTAGCCAATATTGGGCCAATAAAGTTTAGATACTTGTTAAATATCTGTCTACACTGTGCCCTTAAAAAGCCATCCAAATTTTATAATACAATAATTAGTTAACTGTAGTAAAACTTCCTAAAATTGCATCGCAAGAGATCGGAAAAAAGTCTGTTTCAAATATGTTGATGTCTTAGCAGATGCAACCTTTTTATAATTGAACTATGCTCTTTTGATGGGGCCATGGAATTTGTTTTCCGTTTAAGGCAAGATTTTGTTATAAACAAATTCCTTTTTCTTAGGTTTTATTGTATAATAATTTTTAATATGAAACAGGAGATTATAACATTGCTTCAGTAATTTTAAAATACATTAAATTTCTGTCAAAATATAGGGCTGTACTGTTGCAAGCTGTTGAAATACTCAAACTAATTTCAAAATTTCAAAATAAAAAACTGTTTTCGCGTTTCCGCAGCTAAATACAACGAAGAATAAAAACTGAATGACTTTTGATCTAGAAAAAAAAAATTTCTTTTAAGTCCTAAAAGGTGATACAGCACACAAAATATAAACTGCATTTCATCTTACTGTATACAAAAATATATACTGTTTATAAACTGTCGAATAAACATGCATCTTATTTGATTTTTATATTTATTATATAGTTAATAAATTATCGAATTTAAAATTTTGGGTGTGTTTTTTGAAACACTTTGTAAATATCATAGTCGCAGGTATACAACATTGCAACAGTGAAAGAGCACAAAGCAGCTAAGTACTATTAAAAAACCATGAAACAGTATAGCGGATTTATCCCGATAGACGTAAAAACGCAGCATTATATGTTTAATTTTATTATTGCTTGATACTAGTACATGAATGTCTTTGAATAAAATATCACTGAAACGTTATGCGCTATGAAAAATATCTTAACGAGAGGTGCTTTTATTCCTTAGCATTTTCTGATCATTCTGCTTCATTTAAGGCATAAAAAAGCAATGTCATCAAATAATTGCAATGTCACGAAAGACAACTTTTGCTTTCATAAGTTCATTAAATAAAAAAGCAGCTATTGTTTTGCATTATAAAAGTTTTAGGATCAGTCGAAATATGTGACATTCATTTCTTTTATCAACTCTTTTGTTAAAGATTGTTGCATTTTTTAAATTTTTATTAAATTATACGATTTTAAAAAAAGTAGATTTCCCAAGATACTTCTCAACTTGCTTTGAAATAGTGGCTGAAAATTGCAACTACTGCATATCATTTGAAGGACAATATTTTGAAAAATTATTAGTCATTATTTATGTACCTAAACTTCTTTATTATTTATTATTTAACGCTTAGTTTATATTGAACGCCTTTTGTACTTAAAGTAGTGCTATAAAAACAGCACCTGACCATGGCTTTTATAAATAAATCACGATGATTTTCATCAGCCAAGCCAACGAAAAGAACAGCGAGTAAAACGCTTAGGTATGACTTTAAAAATCATAAAAAAATTATTTTTTACATGAATTGATTTTCTGTATATGGTCGTTACTCTTGTATTTTACGTGATTCAGCAAGAAATGGTTTTGCTTTCATATTTTATTAAATTTCAATGTCATATAATAAACTGGATTTTCTTCGTGAATTCATTTATACCAGCGGGCCCGTTCGAAGATTTCGCACTACAATCTAATATTTTTTATCAATATGTAATATTTATTAGATGCAGGTTTAAACTTCTAAAGAAAAAGCGAGGATAAAAATATCTGCAAACAACATTTAGTTTTTAGTCAAGCCA
Source organism: Maratus michaelseni (assembly GCA_963931845.1). Taxonomy (NCBI): domain Eukaryota; kingdom Metazoa; phylum Arthropoda; class Arachnida; order Araneae; family Salticidae; genus Maratus; species Maratus michaelseni. Next base: position 129,038,233 of record OZ007593.1, read on the forward strand.
GAATATTATCTAATTTATTCCATCAAAGTTAGGGTAAAAACGGATCCAAGATTGCAAAAGGCACGCGTGAGAAAAAGAAAATTAACAGTCGTATTTTAACCGCATTAGAGGATGACGTCATCCGCTTCGAGAAAAACGTGGGACATAAATTTAAACGTTTCGATTTCAACTTCGCTTTTTAATCATAAATATAAAATAAACTCATGCGGTGTTTTTATAATCATTTCTGAGCATCATACAATGTGGTATTTTATTTTTGTGGCAACAGTAATTTGAGAAAAATCTTTCACTTTATTCATAAAATCAATGCCAATTTAACATTTAATTATCAGCAAATTTTAATCAAAAAACATGTTTTAGAAAAATGTAATTGTACTATGTCAGAAGCCTGTTCAAAATCCTTTCATATGGTATCTCATTCGTCGTTCTACGTTTCGTGTTTTCTTAGAAAAAGGGATGTTGACATAATATAATATAACATAATAGTGTTGACATAATAGTGTTGATATAATATATACGATGCTCAGACTTTTTTGTGTATAAAAACTATTCATGTGTATACTTTTTATTGATAATAAAAGATACATTGTAAACAAGCCTCAATAGATGCGTAAATTACGATAGAACATTTTCTGAGTTAATTTATAAATTTTTCGTCGCATCATAAAATCATTCTTCATTCTAATATAGAAAGAATATAAATTTATTAAATATGAGTTACGCTTCCGTACATTCGTGTAGGATTTCTGCCAGCTTCGCTACGAGTAATTTAAATTATTTTAACTGAACTTCTACAATAATCATTTTACATAAAATCTTGCAAAATTGTCTAGTCTAAGACAAAAATGTTCTAATATTCTCCAGTTAAAGCTGGGATTTCTAAAAACTAGGTAATGGGTAAACAGAACTTTTTACGTTTTTTGATCGATTCCTTTTACATGAAATAATTCTGAAAATGATCAAAAACGTTTACAGAAAGTGAATATTTCCTACGTAAAATCGTTTTTTCCAATTTAAATATTTCGTCCTCACACTTTTTAAATTTGGTAAGACTTAAAAAAATATATCTTATTTTAATTTATAGATTAAAATAGTCATTTACCAGAACAACACTCGTTTCAAAATCAATGCGTTTAATACTTTTTCATTATTAAACACAAATGCATTGTAAAATGGTTAAATTATTCTTGATTTAAAATGCATTGAATAGGAATTTTCGCTTGTAGGAAATTATATTAACTCGAACATGATTTAATGAATATTTAATTTAAAAAATATGAGTCAATTACCAAAATGTGAAAAGCTGATTTGAGAAATTAGTAATTTAGATTTTAAAGCTCTAAAAATATTTTCCCTGCAAAAATTGACACGTACTTTGCGGAAAATTAATCCTCTTTTGCCGTTGAAAACGGTCTGCATTTGCATAAAAGTATTTTGCTTTTAACTGTAAAATGTTTCAATAAAAAAAAAAATTAAAACTTATGGGTAGTTTTTGAGAAATGAAATCAGAAAATAATTATACTTATTTAGGAAAGCAGCAAAAAAAATTAATGCAGAAACAAATCAAAATCGATAACTGCTTACGTTTGCCAGCTGATGAGAGATTCCTCCTAGTAGATTTTTGTGGGCTTTGCCCGTTGGTGGGGGCATGTAGTGGTAGTTTCGCCCAAGATAGTCAATCCATAAATTTTAATTGTAGTTAAGAGGCTATTTCACTCACGAGAACACACGCACTCGCAATTTTAATCCTATGGGGGAAGTACTTTAAGAAATCTCTTTCGCATTTCAATATTTTTAAATGATTTTTTTTCCTTAATTGGATAGTTGAGGTCAATCTCTATGTATGTACTTTTTTGATTTTGATTACAAGTTTTTTTATTAAGATACTTTCATTCCCGGAACCAGTTTCGAAAGTGAAAGTATCACCAATTAAAAAAACTTAAACCAAAATCGAAAACGTAAAAAAGGGGACTGCATAGAGATAGACCTCAGTTTTCCACTACAGAAAAAATCATTTAAAAATATTGAAATGCGAACGATATATCTTAAAATATTTCTTCCATAAGATAAACATTAGCGAGCGGATGTTTTCGCGTGAGTGAAGCAGCCTCTTAAGGATCTTGGTTCGTCATGTCCCCCTCCCCTGAAGCCGTGTGATACAGTCATCTGTAATTTTCTAGTGTATATTATTTTGCTTTGTTGTTCGTGTATTTCATTCTTTGGATGTTATTCCACTGTTTTCATTCATCTTAAATTCAATTTAATTCTTTCTGGTTACAAATTTTGTAAGCACGTCTATATTTAAATATTTATTCCTGTATTTCCAAGTAGGCGATGTTGTGTTTGTCATATTGCTGCACTTTGTTATGTAATTCTTTAAGTGGATTTCTGCTCAGGTTCTTGACTATTATAATAAACACCTCTAGTTCGGGACTGTATTGCGTCATTGGTTCCGCTGGATAAGGAACTTTACGCTGGAGCGGAAAAGCCGCAAACATTCTGGTTAGTGCTCTGGTAGGGTATTTTCTATCAACCGCAGTTGCCTTTTTTCGAAGGTAAAGGATGAAACATGCTAATCGTAAAATGAAAGAAAAGGAACTGTTCGTGTTTACACGTTTTTATTAACTTCGTTTGTTGTTTGTGTGGATCAAGTCTTACAATCCATTTTTGACACACTTTCGCCAAACTTATTTACTTCGAATATTGCATACAAGTTCATTGTCCATAACAATGCATTATTCAAATTATTTTCAAAATCGTACCTCATTATATGTCGACTAATGAACTCAAAACACGCTCTTTGCGCTGTAATGCAGAAATTATTATAGGTACAAGATAAAAAAGCTGTAGAAATAATAGAGTTACAATAGGAGAGTCACAACAATGGTTACAACAATTATATTTTGTTAAATTAATTTTTCGCCAAAATTAATTTGGTCATGGCCAAAGTATTTAACAATCCATATTATATAGTAGCAAAACTTGCGGCTTTGCACAAGTTGTTGAAATATGCCAAATGGCATTTGTTTGCCTTTGAAATGGATGTGGAATTTATTAATTAACAAATATTATGTAAAATTGCATAAAAATCGTAATTCATGAGGATTTTAGAACGTTTTTCGCTCATTTAAACCTTTCACTTTTCGAATTTTGTTAGAAACCATTCTTAACGAACATTTGTATCGTAAGAGTAAAAGCTATGTCAAATTTCAAGTTTCTAGACCGTTCAGTATCGCAGAAATAGTAAGTTTAGGAGTGTTTTTTTCTCCTGCATTCTTTTAAATTTCAAAATTTTTAAAAACTACTCTGTGCGTATATTTGCATCTTAAAGATAGCAGCCATGTCAAATTTCAAGTTTCTATCCTTCAAAATTTCATAGAAATCATAATTTCGAACGTTTTTATAACGCTTTTCGATCATTTAAACCGATTAAATTTCGAATGACCTTTAAAACTGTTCTGTGAGAGCATTTACTGCTTAAAAGTAAGAACCATGTTAAATTTCGAATGACTCCCCCCCCCCTCGCTATTCCATAGAAATCATAATTTATAATGATTTTAGAACAATTTCCGCTCATTTCACACTTTTAAATTTCGATTTTTTTTTAGAAACCATTCGTATCGAACATCTGTATCTTAAAAGGAACTGCCATTCGAAATTTTTAGCCCCTAGTCTCTTCAGTATCACAAAAAACATAATTTAGATTTTTTTCTCCTGATTTGAAATTGAAATCTTCTGATTTGAAATTTTAAGTCAACCTTTAAAATTATGATTTTTAAAAAAAGTCTTCTGTGGATCCATTTGCGTCTTAAAAGTAGCAGCCATGTCAAATTTCAAGTCTCTATCCTTAACAGTTCCATAGCAATCATAATTGAGAACGTATTTAGAATGCTTTTCGCACATTTCAGCCTTTTAAACTCCGAATTTTTTAGAAACTATTCTTAGAGAACATTAACATCTTATTGGTAGGCTACCACGCCAAATTTCAAGTTTATAGATCCTTTAATACCACAAAAATTGCAATTTTAGGACGTTTTTTGCTCCTGCATCCCCTTGTGGGACCAACATAAATATAGCCTATGTTGGAGCAGGGACTGTTATCAATTTGTTACCAATACTTTTGAAATAGGTTCGGTAGTTAAGAGATTATCCCTACGAAGAAACAAACATTACTTCTTTATAATATCGGCATAGATTGGATCAAAAACGTGTCACTTAAACATTTTAAGTTATATTTCTTGTTGTTGTTCTTTTTTACACCTGTATTTTTCTGCACGAGGGTTTTTATATTCAGTATCTTATTTCAATATAGCAAGTTCAGATTTTAATAATTTTACAATTATCCTTATCTTAAATACTATATACTGCGCGATTGATAATATCTTATGCGCAAATTAATATCAAGACATTTGATTCCAAAAAAGCACTTAGGAAATACACGGAATAAGATGTTTCAATTAAGTGAAAGAAAGTATCTTTATCATGATTAAATGTCTTTTTTAAATTTGATATAAATTTAAATTGATAAAATGTGAACAAAAATTTAGGCAATCAGTTATTTAAATTTGAAATTTTTAAAAGTATTTCTCTTGCAAACATTGATACGTACGTAACATGAAGCTAATCCTCTCTTGCACTTGAAAACGACCCACATTTCTAGGAAAATATTTTTCCTCAGATTACAACTTATTTTAGTAAAAAACTTAAAACTAATGAGGATTTTTTGAAGGATGAAATCCGAGGATAAGTATAGATATTTTAAACAAGCACGAAAACATTGATTAGAGAAATAAATCATAATAATCAATATTTGCTTACGTTTTCTGATGCGAAGCTCTTCACGGCACTGAATTTTTTAGAACTGGGTTATGCAGTATTTGTAATTTTTTCGAAGATGGGAAAAATAATATATTTACTGCGAAATAAAATATTTTCGTTCGTACAATTATCAGAAAAACTCACTTATTATCAGTGAAATAAAAAGCACATACGCTGTAAAAAAAGACAAATGTTTCTTAATCTGGTAAAATATATACAAAGGCCACTCCATAAAAACTGAAAGCTATTTTTTACGTAGTGGCAACACCGCGAAACTAAAAAATAAACTGCAGACGATTTTTCAAACCGTTAACTATACGCTTATAAATATTTTAAACGAAGCAAACGATTTTATTTTCCTAGTTTCGCGCTTGTTTAAAGAACTTTTTTTATTTGCCCTACAGAAATGGAGGTGAGTGATTCAGAGTTAAAAAATGAAATGCGTTGTGCCATAAAATTTGGCTATCGTTTGGGCAAAACAGCAACAGAAACAAATAAGTTAATAACAAAAGTTTACAACGACAAATGTTGTGGTGAGTCTACAATTTTTAGATGGCACGGTGATTTAAAAAAAAAAAGGTTTGTCTGCAGAACTAGCTCCTAAGCCTGGCCGACCAGAAAGTGTTGCGAATAATCGAAATGTTAATACTGTATGGCAATGTTGCAAGAAAATCAGCGAATGACATGTGAGGAAATAGAGGATTCACCAGACATTTCGAAAACATTGATGTTTCGCATTCTACCTAACAATTTACAGTTTCGCCATGTTTGTTCCAGATGGGTCACTCATCACCTTACTAAAGAACAAATGCAAACAAGAACTCATCATGTTGTGAAAGGAAACAGATGCTTCAAAATGGTACGAATTTCCTAAAGACTGTAATAACAGGTGATAAGACTTGTGTGCATCATTTTGATCCCTTTACCAAGTCCGACATTGAAGGTGAAGCTCCGTGGCAGAAAATTTAATACAGATTCTGAAGTTATTTCAGTAGTGCAGGAATCTTTGAAGCAGCTTCCAGAAAAAGGCTTCTCTACTTGTTTTCAAAAGTGGGTTGAACGATGGGACCGTTGAATATCATCTGAGGGAAGGTACTTTGTAAAAGAATTATGTATTTTTTGCTGTAAATATATTTCTTGATTTTTTATGATTTCACTCCCAGTTTTTATGGAACGCCGTTTGTAATATAACGATGAACAATAATGTACAATATCCTCTTCCGAATTACCCATGATTTCCAAAAACCTTCTTTATTATTAGAAACCTCAAATAGCAATATATTTTCGAGATATAAAGAAGCATTTTATGAAACAAGAAGTTTATTTTGTTACCGCTGATTTTCGGAAACTTTCCCGAGTAGTTTTTAGTGCATTAATAAGTTTTCTCAAACCTGAGTATCAATTTTTATTCTCAATTGAACTTCTCAGCTGAATTTATACATCCAAGAGTAACAAAATGTTCTTAATTTTAATATTAATAAATTAATGCTGTGAATTTGTCATATTGTCTGTAAAACATATTTATTGAACATTAAAATGTTTACTTGAGAATAGATAGCATCCTAAAAAACGATATTCTGGCTTTAGAAAACTGTTTAATACACTTTAAAAATTACTCGGAAGCGTTTTCGAAAATGAGTGGCAGCAAAAGAAAAAACTTATTAATACACTATAAACATTAGTCGGAAACGATTTCGAAAATCAGTTGCAGCAAAAGATAAAAAGTGATTAATATACTATAAAAATTACTCGGAAACGTTTTCGAAAATCATTGGCAGCAAAAGAAACTTTGTTCTTATAAATGCTTCTTTAAGTCTCGAAGATATATTGGTTTCTGAATTTTCTAAAAATAAAGAATGCTTTTCGGAATTGTGGATAACTTGAAAGAGGTTTTTGTATATTTTATATCGTGATTATATTATATTTTTTTAGATTAAAAAAACATTTGTCCTTTTTACTGTGAAGACATTTTATATGTAATATAATTATTTTTATCATGTATATGTGTATCTTATTTTAGTAATTTCTTTCATTGTCTATGTTGACAACTGTAGTTTTCAGTGAGAATGTTTTCATATTCAGTATATTCATAACAGCAAGGTGAGATTTAATCAATTGTATAATTATGCTCATTTTAAAAATTGAGTTTAGGATTAAAATAATATTTGTAATCTAATATAAAGACCATTAATTATAAAAAAATAATAAATTTTTTTTAAATAATATAATATAACATTTTAGTTAAAACTTCAATTTGCTTTTCAACATAAAATGTTTAAAACATATATATAACCTGATTAAAAGATGTGCATTTACAAACGCTATTAAAGTGAATAGGGAAATTTTCCCTAACCCTGAAGACTTGTTTATTACTTTTTCGAGATTATTGTTAAATTTACATTAAGTATCATATAAACTGTTGTTATCAATGTAAGGAATGAAAAAAAAGATAGGACCAGAGGAAGGGATACAGCAAAAGTCAGTTACCTCTATATGTTGAAAAGAAAGTCTTACTTTTAAATGTGTTTTCAAAAGAATTATTTATGCACTAAAAATAAATTTTATCTTCTCACTAAATCTTACCTCATAACAATATTTTTTATGACTATATTATTAATTTACTCTAAAAAGAAACTAATTTATATCGATTTAATAGTTTTTCTTATTACACTGAATTCTATGCGAGTGCTGTTACGGCCCAGAATGACAGTATGGACAATATATGGTTTATATTTACCCAGGTAGCCCGAGTTTCATTGTCTAGTATTTTTAAAGCGCAAAAACTATTTATACTATAAATGAATATCTTGCTATTAATATTTATTTAATTAGCATATAATTGAGCAATAATTAGTTACCTCATATCTTTAAGTCTAATTAACTCAAAAAAGTTTTAGGAAATAAATTCATTTTTTTAATTTCTTCAAAAGTCCTTCTCTTTTAACTCTTTACGTTTTCTCTACTGATTATACTTTGTAAATCGCTAACTTTTATCATTTATATTTTTCAACTATTTGTATAATCTTAATACATTATGTGCACATTTATTACACTGCTACACCTTTCGAAAATTTATTTAGTTAGTTAGTTAGTTTTATTTATTTATTTTTGCTATTATTAGTCGGCGTACTACAGGCATGATCTACACGATTTTCAATTGTATGGAAATATGCAGATTCAAAAGGCTTACAAATTTTAATATATTGTATAATTATTATATACACTATATAGCCGAAAGCCACCGGACACACTTAGAAAAATGACACTTTGAAATCTGAGTAAATCGATGTTTTCATTTTTTTATGAAACTTTTTGTTTCAAATAGGACGACCCAGTGCTTTCAATTCTTAAATACTAGAAGTACTCAGAATATTGAAACTCGGGCATACTCAAAACTGAGCACACAGAGGTCCGTTCATACTCAGTTTTTAAACATGGACATACTCAAAAACGATTAGAATCAGTTCAAACTCATTTTTTAAACATGTAAATACTCAAAAATAAGCACATAGAAGTCAGTTTATACTCATTGTGAAACATGGACATACTCAAATATAAGCACATGATGTTTTATTCTTGAGTGTGTGCATGCTTTCAGAAATGAGTCCATACATGTTTTAAACTTGAGTAATTTGTCTTTGGAGCCATTTTGAGTATGCGACATACGCAGATTTGAGTATTTTTTGCTCAGTTTTGAAAATGTCGTTTTTAGGGTGCACTTTCGATTTTAGACGTTTAGTCGAATATCTAAAGAAATGTTTGACGAATACTTTTGGAACATCGAGAATATAATAAACATATTAGACCTCACATTTCTTCAGCCGAGGTTTGATCACAAGCGCCATTAGGGGACAAAAAACCGAATGAATAAAAAAGTAATCTTTGCAATCACCCTGTAAAATAAAATGTTGGAAATGATCTGTAGCTGTAGCACAGGACGATGTGAATCTTGTACAACATTTATGTTTTATTTGTGTAAGAATGGCACGTATATTTATGGAGATATAAAAGTTTATTTAAAAATTTCAAAATTTTCCTCATGTTTTTTTTTTGTTGTTGTTTATAACATGCAATGTTTCAACCAAATTTAACGATACTTTCAGGGAATTTGACAAGGTACAATAGAAACAATATACTAGAAGTATAATATAAATATATTAAATATGTGATGAGTGTAACTGTGCATACGCGAAATAAACATTTTTTCGCCTAATTTAGTAGACACCTATTTAGGGCAATTCGTATAAAAAGGCCAGTCAAATATCGCGAAAATTCAGAAAGATATCAGCGATATGCTGAGCTGAACTTTAGTTGTTTTCATAAAATAGATGAATGATAGGAGATTTTTCACAAATTGTCATTTTTAATGTATTTTACTTTATTTTGTTATTGATGATTTAGTTCTTCTTGAAAAACTAATTAGAGCGAACTCATTTCAACATAAAAGGAATAATCAAAATCGTAGCATCCATTCCAAATCTACGCATGGATTTACGTCAAATGCTAACTTCTTTGATAGAAATAAGTTGATAAAAAAAGACAATCTGTGAATTATTTCATTAAATATTTAATATATTTATATTATAATTTTGACATACTGTTTCTACTGTACTTTGTCATGATTCTTGAAAATGGCGTTACATTTGGTTGAAAACTTTGCATGCTATAAACAACAAACATACAGAAATTTCTTGAATTTTGTAAAGAAACCTATATATGTCCATTCTTATATGCTATTCTTACACAAATGAACACATTTGTTACACAAGATCCACATAGTTCGTTGCCGCAGCTACAGATCATTTCGAGCAATATTTATTTTATTAAATTTGTTGTTGCCCCCTAATTGTCTTAATGATCAAACATTCGCTGAAAAATAAGAGATCTAATATGTTCTTTATATTCCTGAAGTTTCAAAATACAGCGTCCGTATTTCTTTAGATATACGACTAAACGTCTGAAATCGAAAGTATCCGGTGACGTCTGACCATATAGTGTATCTGAATAACGTGAATATTATAAATATCCGGATACAATATTGTATCACCAGGATATTAATGTTGATCAATTTCTTTTATGAAACACATAAAACAAAAACATGGAATAATAACACATTTACCTTTTTATAGGACTGCAATAAAGTATTACAAGTTTTAATATCTCTTTGATACGTTTTGGATATCAAATATGTCCTTAGCTTAATAAACTGATTATCGACAAAAAAAAATTTATTATTTTTTTATTATTATTGATCAGATTAAAAAAACCCATCAAATTAATTTATCATTTTCTAATATTGTAAACCATTATTTACAGATTTTAACATATTACAATGGAAACCGCTTATAGCGAAGTTGAAAGCTGCGTGCAAAAATTTAGTTATAACCTATTTTCTTACAACATGTTACGATTTACAAACTATTTTAAGTCCAATTTATAAAATACTACTGTTTAACAGGGTTCTTTTTATCCGGTTTCTACTGTATATGATACATATTTTTGAATTTATTTTATTAAACAAAATTGCTTTAAAATTTAATACATATTCATATGTAAATATTTCTTGTTTTAAAAAAGTGTTTTCCATGATAACGTTTCATAATCAAGCTGACTTTATAAAATAAATCTCAAATCCACAGCAAAGCGCAAATAAGAAAATTAAAAGCAATACAAAAGATTCTAAGGAAAAAAATGTTTTTTCATTCTTCGAAATAGTTCTTTGTAGAATCCAAATTTTATAAAAGTATAAAGTATTTGGAAAATAAAAGCTGCGCTTTTCACTCCATTCACAGCATAAAAATTGTCAAGATGAACTAGGATATTTGATTTTTTACAAGCAGTCTGAAAAATTTAATAAAGTCTATCTGGATACAGAGAAATATTATAGACTACAATGCACTGGGCAGGTACCTACGACGAAGTCGTAAATGACATTCTGTTTTCACGAAATTGACTCAATATTGAATGCATACTTCTGACATGTAGACGGAGATCGCAACATAAAATTAAAGTTAAATGCTTACTGAAATCCATTTTTATATAAAAGTAACTTTTTATATGTTTAACCATTGAAATAGAAGACTAAAACCTATCTACGTGTTTCGAGAGTGAGCGCCCTCATCCTTTTACTTGAGGAAGCAACCTACCAACCTACGCACCAGAAATAAAATTTATTTTGATTTGAATGCTCGTGGCTCGTGGCATGGAATATTCGGAAATACTTTATGAATAAGAAGTTAAAGAATGTCGTTATAAGGTAAGGATTTTCTTTCTTTTTTATTTGTAATGATTTTCTTTGTAATTGTTCGGCTTATATATTATAGTATGCTGGAAAAGCGTATTAGAATGAAATTACAAAAAATTAAGTCTAGTCATTGCACGAGTGTGAATAACATATCGTGCTTAAGAGTTTCATAATTTAAAGGAAATACGAGCATTTTCCCGAAAATATTTAAAGCTTTATAACATATCTGTGTGAAAACTAGTGTTTCCTTACATTGATTTGGCAAAAAATATGGGATAGAAGGAAAATAAATCATCAATAATTGTCAGTCAATTGAAAGTCTTTGCTACAATGTATTAAAGTTTAACCAGGCAGAGTTCAATGAGTTGTATTTTTAGTTCCAAAATTAACAGTAAGCATATAAGATTTTTACAGACACTTCAGTTTAAGCTGGCCTTATTTTTCTTACTTAAACCACTTAAAAATGAATTTACATATCGGTTAGGGGGAAGGGGGGGATTCAGAAATTCTTCGATTCATTGGTGACGGGAAAATATCTCAAAATTTGCCAATTAATCGAGGTAAAAATTGCGAAATTTGTCTGTAGATCATGGGGGAAATTGGAAAATTATTCAATCATTACCGGGAAAAAAACGAAAAAATCATCGATTGGTCGCGAGTCACAAAATTTATCTGTTGATCATGGGAAAAAAAATAGCGAAATTCTTTAGCTGGTTGCAGAAAAAAGGGCAAAATTTGTCAATCAGTCGTGGAAAAAACCCCGAAAATTTTGCTAAATGTTTGCAAGAAGCAGCCGCAAAATTTGCTATTCAGTAAAAGAAAAATGTCTCGAAATTCGCCAATTGGTATCGGGTAAAGCATGCAAAATTCAGCAGGGGATCATCAGAAATATTCCCGAACTTCTTCAATCAGTCGCAGGAAAAAAATTGTGAAATTCGTCAATCAGTCGTGAGAAAAAATAGGGAAATTCACCAGTTAGTCGAGTGAAAAATCTCAAAAATGTTGCTAAATTCTTATTCTAGATCAGGGGAGAAATTATGAAATTCTTCAATGAGTCGCAGGGGAAAGAAACGTGAAAATCGTCTACAGGTTCCAAGAAAATATCGCAAAATTCGTCAGTCGGGAGAAAATGTTACAAAATTTGTTGATAAAAGTTTGGCCCGAGCCCGGCACGCTGGAAAAAAGATTTTTCTTTAAGCAAACAAGAAAAACAATTAAAAGAAAAAGAACGAAAAGCAAAACCTGTTTTTACCTTACTATTAAAAAAATAATTGATATCTCCGTTGCCAATTGACGAAATTTGTTCACGTTTTCAGCAAGTTGCAATAATAGTAAATTAGGCTGTGTAACAAACTTTTATTAAAAATTAATCTGTTATTAGAAAATTAGAAAACTAGTTATGCTAACGTAGTTTCGGCAAAGTCTCTATATGATATCCTTATATATATATATTCGGTACTTAAGTGAAAATATTTATAAATAAATGCTTCACTTACGTGGATATACTTTAAAAAAAACAGATTTTCATTGGTGCAGCGGGTATTCTCACAATACGGTAGCTATATAAGTATATTGTCATTAACCATTTCAGCCCTGACATTATTTTAATGGATACAAAAGCATTTTCTCACCATATTACATTTGCTGTGTGTTTACTGCCCACATTTTTATTTTATTTTTTAATTTTTTACTCCATACAAAAATACCCGAAGTCTTATAAGTCTTAAATACTCTAAATAAGTCTTATTTTAGAGCATTATGACTTATAAGTTTGAAAAATCATAGCTTTTATAAAAAGAAATTTTATGTTCTCATAACAAACACCAATTCAGCATAAGTGCAACAAATGTTTTAAAATGAAACACACATAGTTGTAGTTTGTTATCTGTAAAGTATAGGATTGCTGTCCTAAATCTGGTGCAGTAGAACGGCGAATACCGTTTAGTGTCAAAGCAATATTGATGACTAAAATTTTGCTTCCACAGAAATTCTCCAACGAGCGTGTTTCCTTCAACAAACCCAATTTGATCTCGGAACCCGAACACAGCAAAGTATAGAAAGATGTATGCTAGGCATAACTAGAAGAGACAGGAAGAGAATAACCTGGATGAGAAGTCAGACAAAAGTTTTGAGTCAAATCATTGAATGAATTAAACGTCTAAAATGGAAATGGGCGGTGTACATTGCAAGAAGATAAGAATAGGAGCACAAACACCCTACAGTGGTATCCCAGAGATGCAAAATGACCAAGAAGACGACCTGAAGTAAGATGGAGTGACGAAATCAGATAAGTGGTCGGTGTTAATTGGATGACTAAAGCACTAGACAGGAAACTATGGAAAAATCTGCGGGAGAAACTAGCAGTGGATTGAAAACAGTTATTGATGATGATGATATCTAATCTTTATTTAGCATACTTACTCATTATTAAATACTTACTTTATCTTTACTTTTAATATTTTAATCAATTTTTACATTTTCTTAATATTTATTACTTTGTTTTACTTAATAATTTACTTTATTATAGAGACATTCATTGTAATTTCAAGTGCATTATTACATTCATATTACTGTTTAAAAATTGTAAACAAACCAGAAATCTGCAAATAATTCAAAAATCTGCAGAACCTCAGTGTTATGATGGACCCATGGGGATTTGGGGAGTCTACTGTTGTACATTTTGCTTGTAATTATCATCATTTTTAAATATTAAAAATATGACATTACCATCAGTTATAAATATTAAGATTTTTTTTTCGATACAAAATAAGGCAGGTCATGCTGTATGATGTTTTTCGACATAAAATAAGGTGTGCTATTGCACTGCTTTTACTTTTTCATATCTGTTCAGATATCCCAAAAGGCTAACATAATAAAGTTCCTAAAAATAACTGTAAATTTTACTGTAAGATCTTTTGAAGGAACAAACAGTAACAAATTATTGTACATCTTGTGTATATATGCTGATTTATTCATTTTGAATGAATGTGATGCACTGATAAAGTTAGGTAGAAATGTATATTTTTTCTTTTCTTCTTTACAGATGTGTGCCGAGCAAAAATTTCTGTGACAAGGGCAAGGTGGAAGAATCCAGATTGTTGCAAAGGAAAAAATATATAAATAAAATAAACTATATTTTGTGATGTGGAAGGTTGTAAATAAATATTTATTTTGTATTTTATTGTGGAAAGTTATAAATAAATATCTGTTTTGTATTGTATTGTGAAAGTTGTAAATAAATATTTGTTTTGTTTTTGATGTGACTTTTTTTATTGGGCAATTTGTAACATTATAGAATTTTAAAAAAATAATAAATGAGATAATTCAATGGCGGTTATATTTTTTCCCATACTATCTTTCATGAAATTGTGAAATATATTTTTTTAATTTTTATTCCTTTACTGATTTCCAATTAAATTGGGAGTAAAATTTTAACATTTTCAGGTATTCACTTCTAATTACTTTTGAATAAAGATTTAATTTTTCTATGTCAAATAATTTAGGTTTATCATTTTATATTCTGCACGTATTGTAATATGTGCAATTATTTAAAATACAGAACTTGTTTATTCATTAAAGTAAGAACAATAAAAGTAAACAATATTTTAATGTTCCTCCAATTTGTGTTAATACCTTGTGACATATATAAATTGCACTTTTTGGGCCATTAGCATTTACATAATCATGGTACTGTCTCATTTTGTTAAAGTAAGATAATGTATTTAAGTAAAGGTAAGTAAAACAAATTAAATTTGAAGTGGTATAGCCAAATTATCACAGAAGTAAATGTGGGCTTTGGACACTAAATATGACAGGGCATACTTTTCTGTCCTTTATTTGTTTTGAATACAAAAGTATTAACAGATGTCTCAGCAGTAGCTTTATTCTACAAAAGTCCTTCCAGCCTATACCGGGAGGAAAAGGTAGCTTTCCTATATCTTCGTTTTAAAATTTTAGCTATAGCCAAGTTGGCTTCATTTATGAAAACTTATTTTGGTCGCCAAGTTTGACGAGAATTTGGTGCTAACGGATATGAATATATGCGTATGATTGGAAAAATTATTACAACAATGAAAGATAATAATTTGCGAGAAATCGCGTTCACTAAAACTCATAAATTAATCGTCATGTTTCAAAATGTCAGCCACCCTAGAATTTCAAACTGCTCTATCTCAGCCATTTTTTAAGATAGAGGTAAAACAAAAAATGCTCCGAAATCCTTGTATCAAGGCCTAACACTTAATTAAAAAATAAATTTGAATTTTAAACTTTTTTGTATATTTATTTTAGTTTTAAAATTTTAAGTGGCCGCCATCTTGAAACAAGATGGCGGACCAAGCTCGCCAACGAACTCGGTCGAGGCATTGGTGAGCTTAATACACACAATTAGTTTCATCCAAATTAATTTATAAATACGAGCGTTATCGTATGACGTAGGTCAGATGTATGTATATATATATATATATATATATATATATATGGATATATCTATATACATAAATCAACATTTGAACGGAGGGTGGTTTTGGGGTCTGGGGTCATGATCGGTGAAAATATATCGAAATTTTCCGGAATTGCTTTCCTCCGAACGGCTGCAATAGGTAGCTTTATACTTTTTTGTATTGAAAGCTACCTAAAAACAATGTAAAACCATCATCAGAGGGACAAAACGATACTTTTAAATTTCGTGTGGCACCTTATTAGAGGACAATCAAATGCATAACATTTGTTGCATATACCGGGTATTCCTAAAGTGGATCAAGTATTTACATGCTTTTTTTTAGTAAGTAAAACAAATAATTGCAATTTTTAAAACAAATGTCATTTAAAAAACACTTAAGTTTTTATATGACTTCTTACGACAAGAATGATAAATTCCACATCAGACATAACACTTTAAAAAAGTCATGAAATATTTTTAATTGCATCATTTTATATAATGTTTGCTCAAATTAAGATTAAAATACGTAAAATGATAATTATATATAAATAAGGAATTTTACAAAATTTCTTAACTTTTCTTGAATCTTATCGAGAATATAAGATATATTACTGCCATCAATTTGCATTTTAGGTAGCTTTCAATACAAAAAAGTCCTTTCGGCCTGTACCGGGAGGAAAAGGTAGCTTTCCTATATCTTCGTTTTAAAATTTTAGCTAATGTTACACGAAAACATCAAGTTTAAATGCGAAGAAACGTTTACAAAAGATTCGTTAATACTGAATTTGAATACGAAATTCGCCAAATTATTGAGCAATAGCCAAATTGGCTTCATTTATGAAGACTTATTTTGGTCGCCAAATTTGGCGCTGTTTCGCCAATTTTGTCGCTAACGGATATGAATATATAGTTTTATGCGTATGATTGTGAAAATTATCACAACAATGAAAGAAAATAATTTGCGAGTAATCGCGTTAATGTGCTGTTTTGTTTCAAAATGTCAGCCACCCTAGAATTTCAAACTGCTCTATCTCAGCCATTTTTTAAGATAGAGGTAAAACAAAAAATGCTCCGAAATCCTTGTATCAAGGCCTAACACTTAATTAAAAAATAAATTTGAATTTTTAACTTTTTTGTATATTTATTTAAGTTTTAAAATTTTAAGTGGCCGCCATCTTGAAACAAGATGGCGGACCAAGCTCGCCAACGAACTCGGTCGAGGCATTGGTGAGCTTAATACACACAATTAGTTTCATCCAAATTAATTTATAAATACGAGCGTTATCGTATGACATAGGTCATATATATATATATATATATGGATATATCTATATACATAAGTCAACATTTGAACGGAGGGTGGTTTTGGGGTCTGGGGGTCATGATCGGTGAAAATATATCGAAATTTTCCGGAATTGCTTTCCTCCGAACGGCTGCAATAGGTAGCTTTATACTTTTTTGTATTGAAAGCTACCTAAAAACAATGTAAAACCATCATCAGAGGGACAAAATGATACTTTTAAATTTCGTGTGGCACCTTATTAGAGGACAATCAAATGCGTAACATTTGTTGCATATACCGGGGATTCCTGAAATGGATCAAGTATTTACATGCTTTTTATTAGTAAGTAAAACAAATAATTGCAATTTTTAAAACAAATGTCATTTAAAAAACACTTAAGTTTTTATATGACTTCTTACGACAAGAATGATAAATTCCACATCAGACATAACACTTTACAAAAGTCATGAATTTTTTTTATTTGCATCATTTTATATAATGTTTGCTCAAATTAAGAATAAAATACGTAAAATGATAATTATATATAAATAAGGAATTTTACAAAATTTCTTAACTTTTCTTGAATCTTATCGAGAATATAAGATATATTTCTGCCATCAATTTGCATTTTAGGTAGCTTTCAATACAAAAAAGTCCTTCCGGCCTGTACAGGGAGGAAAAGGTAGCTTTCCTATATCTTCGTTTTAAAATTTTAGCTAAAGTTACACGAAAACAGCAAGTTTAAATGCAAAGAAACGTTTACAAAAGATTCGTTAATACTGAATTTGAATAAGAAATTCGCCAAATTATTGAGCAATAGCCAAATTGGCTTCATTTATGAAGACTTATTTTGGTCGCGAAATTTGGCGCTATTTCGCCAAATTTCGCCAATTTTGTCGCCAATGCCGCCAATTTTGGCACTAACGGATATGAATATATAGTTTTATGCGTATGATTGGGAAAATTATCACAGCAATGAAAGAAATTAATTTGCGAGTAATCGCGTTAATGTGCTGTTTTGTTTCAAAATGTCAGCCACCCTAGAATTTCAAACTGCTCTATCTCAGCCATTTTTTAAGATAGAGGTAAACCAAAAAATGCTCTGGAATCCTTGTATCAAGGCCTAAAACGTAATTAAAAAATAAATTTGAATTTTTAAATTTTGTATATTTATTTTAGTTTTAAATTTTTAAATGGCCGCCATCTAGAAACAAAATGGCGGACCAAGCTGGCCAACGGACTCGGTCGAGACAAGTTTCATCAAAATTGATTTATAAATACGAGCGTTATCGTATGAAATAGGTCATATATATATATATATATGGATGTATCTATATATATAAATCAACATTTGAACGTACGGTAGTTTTGGGGTCTGGGGGTCTTGATCGGTGAAAATATATCGAAATTTTCCGGAACTGCTTTCCTCCGAACGGCTGCAATAGGTAGCTTTATACTTTTTTGTATTGAAACCTACCTAAAAGTATAAAGCTACCTATTGCATCCGTTCGGAGGAAAGCAGTTCCGGAAAATTTCGATATATTTTCACCGATCATGACCCCCAGACCCCAAAACCACCCTCCGTTCAAATGTTGATTTATATATATAGATATATCCATATATATATATATATATATATATATATATATATATATCTGACATATGTCATACGATAACGCTCATATTTCTAAATCAATTTTGATGAAACTAATTGTGTGTATTCAGCTCACCAATGTCTCGACCGAGTTCGTTGGCCAGCTTGATCCGCCATTTTGTTTCAAGATGGCGACCACATAAAAATTTAAAACTAAAATAAATATACAAAAAAGTTAAAAATTCAAATTTTTAATTAAGTGTTAGGCCTTGATACGAGGATTCCAGAGCATGTTTTGGTTTACCTCTATCTTAAAAAATGGCTGAGATAGAGCAGTTTGAAATTCTAGGGTGGCTGACATTTTGAAACAAGACGGCACATTACAAAAATTTTTATTGTTGTAATAATTTACCCAATCATATGCATAAAACTATATATTCATATCCGTTAGCGCTAAATTCTCGCCAAACTTGGCGACATTTGGCCAAATATCGCCAAATTTGGCGATCAAAATAATTCTTCATAAATGAAGCCAATTTGGCTATTGCTCAATAATTTGGCGAAATTCTTATTCAAAATCAGTATTAACGAATCTTTTGTAAACGTTTTCTTTGCATTTTAACTTGCGGTTTTCGTGTAACATTAGCTAAAATTTTAA
This sequence comes from Maratus michaelseni, assembly GCA_963931845.1. Taxonomy (NCBI): domain Eukaryota; kingdom Metazoa; phylum Arthropoda; class Arachnida; order Araneae; family Salticidae; genus Maratus; species Maratus michaelseni. The sequence continues at coordinate 129,057,270 of OZ007593.1, forward strand.
AACGAAGATATAGGAAAGCTACCTTTTCCACCCGGCACAGGCCGAAAGGACTTTTTAAAATTCATATATACCTCGATATATTGTTACTGAATTTTTTTTTTTTTATTAAGGGTGTATTCAAATCCAAACTGCTTATTTTGAGAAACATTTGTAAATTCCTTTTTGCTCTAAAATGCATCCAATTGACAGGATCTCTTATTCAGAAACTTTATAATGTCCGCAGTGTATCGATTGTTTGATAAAGGCAGAATATATTTCAAAAAATGCTGTCAAAGTGGACATTTTAAACCGAATTTCCCGAAGCGATAGCGCTGGAAACAAAAAAGAAATGATCGTACTGTGGCAATAATTGTCTGTAAATCAATTTCTAATTAATTGAACGAAAAATAAAAACATGGGGCCCTTATAAATGTCTTTATATATCACGCGGTCAAGTTTCCTGTTGTTACTTTTAAAAATGAGTCTGAAATGTGTCTAAAAATTTTGAGTTGTTGAGGGTGGAAAAATATTTTTTTTTGAATACCGCCTTAAATAAATTATATAGTGTATGAGATCTTTGTTAGATTGGATATTTTTTTTAAAGAAAGATTATTTAATAACCTTTCTTAAAGAAGAAAAACTTTTATTCCCTCTAATAAATGAAGATATCTTTAAACTATAAAGTTTATTAAATAAATGTTTTCAGTGGCAATAGATCTATGCAAGTTCATATGTGTATGTACATATGAATTTCAAAAATACAAATTGAAGGCAGTAATATAAAAACCATCCACAGGATGTTGACAGGTGTGACATTTTGACACCCAGTGGATGCCCTATATCCATCCATAAGGTGTCATATAATGACATCCATATGACGCTGACATGCGTCACATTTCGACACCCAGTGGATATCCAATAACTGTCAACAGGACGATTTCATCCATCCACAGGATATCAGCTTGTCCTAAATATAACATTATTTGGATGCTTTTAGGATATCAATACCACTATCCAGAGGATTAAATGTAAGTGTCCTATAACCATCCAAAATGTGTCAAGGAGATGACATCCATAGGATGTTGAAAGGTGTGACATTTCGAAACTTAGAGGATGTCCTGTAACTGTCGAGAGGACTATTTCATCGGTCCGCAGGATATCAGGTTCTCCTGAATATGACATATTTTGAATGTTTTTAGGATGTGTTTGTGTTGTCTGGGTATAAGGCAAATGTACATTTAATTTAAAAAATGCAAGAAAGTTACAATTTATTTTAATAAAACATCAAGTTTGATGTGTTAAACTTTCACCCACATTTGGAGTGTTATGTTGTTGATTGCTTCGATAATACGTAGATCAGTAGATATTAGTAAATAATAGATCATTTTCTAGTTGTCATCTGTATTACCATGTATCCCCACAAGAAAATGTCTAATGGAGTTAAGTGTCTTCTATATACTGTTTAATATCCCATTGCGATTGAATTTCGTACCTTAAGTTGACATAACGTCGGCCAAGAAATACGACTGCACAACCAGCTTATTCATCATGAAGTTACACCAGTAGTAACATCTCTGAAAGTCACTATACACCAGCACATGTTTATGTTGTCTTAAATCGTCCAGTTTTATCAAGCCATGTTGTCCAATGTATGTTTGTAATTGATAAAAAGGATTTTTTTTTTCAGAATCGAAATCCCTGTATTGCTTAGCGTAGACCTTGTCTCCGATGAAGACTTCATGTACTTGTCATTTCTTTATTTTAGGTTTGTGATTTCTGTTTCATTATGTAATAATCATTATTATGTAACTATAAATGTTCATTATATAACCATTAATTAGTTTATTAAAAGTGAAATGTTCGTCCAAGTTGATTCACTCTTGTCTCTCCCGTTGGAGGGGACTTGCTGTGGTAGTTTCGCCAAACAAAGATGTTCTTCCCATAAATCTTAATTATGCCTGGGTTTCCTGGTTCGGTATGTCCCACCCCCTGTATTAGTATTACACCAAATTTGCGTAATATTGACCATATACGTCGAACCCTAGAGCCACACTCCGCACTGATGTCCCTAATACTGCAATGCAGATAGGATAGCACAAGATGCACGATGCTTAACACTCTGTTCAAGTGCACACCTTGAAGCCTGGATATACTTGAACAAAAGGAACTTTAAAGCTTCTCGTTTGTCTCAACCTGCTAATGACTTTGATAATAGTACTCTTATTAGGATGAATGTTAAGTGAAATGCTGTTCTGTTTCTCATGTCCCATTATCGAATTCTCTGTACAAGAGTATCATGTCGCCGGCGTCGGAATAACTAGTCAAAAACAAAATACTATCCAGAAACTGCTTGTAAAATCTATACAGATAATCAATTTATGCTTCAATATGAGGCAATAACGTAACGTTTCCATTTCCTTCCTTTCGTCCAAACAATCATCCATCATCGATGTTTCAAAACTTTTAGGGGTAAATTTCGTTAAGACTTTTAGTTTTAGTGCCGTATTTAAGCCTGTGGTCGCATGCCAGAAGATTTAATTTTCTTATTTTCTAATAAAGTTTTTTTTAATTGTCAGAGATAATTTCCGATATTTCAATTAAATTTATCCACAACTGAACGAAAATATCGCTTTCATACTAGAAAAAAGTTTCTTATAGTGAAGTTTTTACTTTTTATATAAGGCTTTTATGCGATAAGAATATCATGGCTTCTGACATATGATGAATGAATGCGTAGAATAACTTATCACAGTGACAGCATAAATATATAAATTTCTTCCGAATTATTTTATTTCAGAAAATTCTGATACAAACAGAAATAATTTTCCCAATGTCTTTTCAAGATCATACTTCTAAATCATTCTGTAACAAGGGGAGAGAAAATGAGAAAAGTTGTTAACAATAGTCAATAAATTTGTCTCATCTACTTATATTTTCCGAGATGTTTCGTTTACTAATATCAAAGATTAGAATTATTCGCCACAAATAATGCATCTCATAATATGTAGCTAAGCTACAACAACAATACATCAAAAGAAAAAAAATATTACTTCATGAATCCCTAAAGGGAGAACTAGCTTATTCTGCAGAAGAGTATGTAATGAGAAATATAGTTTTGTGTGTTTTCTGTACCCTTTCTAAGCGAGTTATTTACGACTGCAGCATTTTGAAATAATTTTCATTTTATTTTGCCAAGTAATGTTTTTACCGTAATTCTTGCTATACTTTTTAAAATTAAATAGCGTATGGAAACATCATAGAATTTATTATAGAAGTAATGTAACAGTTTTTATGTTCATGACAAACCCAATAAGGGATTTTTTAATATCATATTGTATATAAAGTAACGACCTCGAAAACGAAGACTCCGTTGAGAAGCTTTTTAATTAATTAAATACTAAATAATATGATTTTTAAACATTTCATGCATTTTTTTAATACTTTATTCTTTAATAATAAAAAATAAAAAAATACTTTTTAAATTTTGCTTTAATAATAGCTAGAAGAGCTAATTGCTTATCATAATGAAATGTAATTGAATAACAAAATGTTTGTATACATTTATGCAATAACAAATACACAAAATATCAGATTTCGATGAATAGTTCTCATGCTATAAAACTTTGAGTTCTTTATCTCATTACCAATATCCATCTAGCATTGTATTTAGAATTATTATGCGCGATCATTTGTCTTTTGTGTCCTCCCAGGGGGCGCTATAAACGCAAGAGTAAATTGTGTTGAATCAGCACTACCTATTTTTATCTTGAATACGGCCATCATTCAGTGAAACATAAAAAAAAAAACATTTTATTTAAATTTGATTAATATATCCTTTGCTAGGAAGCGTAAAAGAAAGTTGAGTTTAAATTACCGTATCTAATTATAAGTGGGAGTATGGTTGCTATTTGAGAAAACATAAGAAATATCCATTTTAAAATTTTACTTATTTCCCACCAGAGCCACCACCAGTGTAAAATAAGCTCTTCCAATAGCAATTGACGATAAACCATAATCCGACTGTATTGTTTTGTCTTTCCATGTAAAAGAACTATAAATGTCACATCCCATATTCTCAATGGGGAACATGCCGCTGTAGGCCTTAGTAACATATACTAATTTCGTAATGTTTCAAATAACATAATGACACTAAAATACATTTTGTGTAATTATCGCCTACAGACGTAGTGTAATCCAATTATTTTGTGCAGCCCTGTACAATAACTATAAGTAATATATACACCCTCTTCCAAAAAAAAATAAATAAATAAATAAAAACTGTTGTAGGTGACTGTAACATTATACTAAAATTACATTACCTTCCGCGTCGTCCAAACCCCAAGTTTTACCTATATTCGCTTCATAAAATAGTTACATGTAATTATCTTTTTTGTACAGCATTGTAAAATACCTATAAATGCTATATACACCTTCTTTAAGAAAAAGCTTACTATAGGTGACTGGAACGTGATACTAAAATTACATTACCGTCAGCGTTCTACAAACGCCACATTTAATATATATTCGTATTCTTTTGTGCGGCCGTGTAAAATAACTATAAATGCTATATCACTCTCTTCGGGAAGAAACATGTTGTAGGAGACTGTAACACTAAACGAAAAGTACATTACCGTCAGCATTCAACAAACCCTGAATTTAACATATATTAATAAATCGACATTTCAAATGAAGGGGGGGGGGGAGGTTTAGAGTCTAGGTGTCACGATCGGTGAAAACATACCGAAATTTTCCGTAAGATGTTGTAAGATGTTGACAGATAAAATATGATAAATTTATTTTATACAGATTTACTTTTTCTCCAGCTTATGAAGCAATTTAAAAACTTCCTATTTCTAAATTCATTCATTCTTTTTTTATACCGTTACATATGTTTTTCAAGTGATCATTTCTTTTTATTTTACTAAATGTACACTTTGATTCCCATTCAAAAATTTTTAAAGAAAAGAGTATTTTAGTTTTAGAAATAGATTTTAAGCAATTTAATAACTAATGAATGCTTGATACACAAATTGGAAATATGAAAGTCAAATTTAGAATATATTTTCTCAAAATTTATGTTTTCTTCCTGAAATCTTGATTTGGTTAATTTTGGAGACTAAATGCTTAATGAATTTATTCCTAATTGACCTAATTTTCCAGTTTAATGATTGCAAATATAGAGAGAGAGTAGAAATTTTAATGTAAGTTCACTCAAATTTCATCATTTCATAATGAAAGCTAGTAACAAATTGCAGCATTTTAATGCAAGTATTTAATTACGAACGTTTTTCTTCTAGTAATATGTATGCTTGTACCACTGTGGTATTACATAAATGGGAAATTCCCTTGAAAATATCGGAAAAAATTATAATTTTTTTTATATTATTTACTTAAAGAATGTATTTTAGATATAAAAATATAGTTAAACGCATTGATAACAAAAACATTTAAAACAGAAATAGTTAAATTCAAATATTTATAAATCAAAGTTTAAACGTTTCACTAAACCATGTAAAAAATTAATGTTAAAAGTATTTTCTACCGCTGCCAATATTAAATAATGCAAAACGAAATGTAAAATAAAATTCTGTAATTCAGCTAAATAATTCAATATTTAGATATCCCATGGTAAGTTGAATTGTATAAAGGTTTAGTCTAATTGGGGCTTATGGCAGATTTTTATAAAATTTGCTATTTCCAAATTTATTCATTTTTTAATATTTAAAATATGTTGTTTTGGATAGAATTTTATGATGATCATTTGTTTTTAGTTCAATGTAAGTACACTGTTTTTGCCATTCAAAATTATTTAAGAATAAAATATTTTAGCTTTACAAATAGACTAGAGCAATTTAATAATTAATCACTGCTTCATATGCAAATTACAAATATTTAATTAAAATTTAGAATGTTTTTCGTAAAAGGTTATATTTTTATCACGTAATGCGGATTAATTTAATTTTTTAGTCTAAATGCTTAATGAATTGGATTTCTAATTGACCTAATTTTCAGTTTACTTCGTGCAAAAATAGAGTGTAAAAATTGAAATGTAAGTTCACTCAAATTTCGTCATATCATAAATGAAGAGAGTAACTAATTGCAACATTTTAATGGAATAAATTAATTCTGAATTTTTTCTTCTGGTCATATTTATCCTTTTACTGCTGCGATTTTTAACTGATAGGAAATTAATTTAAATCTTTTGGGATATACATTTTATGTTATAATTGTTTTACATTTATGATATTTAAGGAATGTTTTTAAGGTATAAGCATATATTTAAGCAACTTGATATATAATGCAGAAAGTTCAGTTTAATGCATGATTTGCCAAAGAAAAAAATATAAAAATGGGATTTAAAGTATTTTAATTATCTTCTAAAAGTTTGCGCATTTATCGTGAAAATCTTTTTTTTTTTTACTTTTAAGACTAAGTGCGTAACAAATTTAATTTCGCCTGCTACATTGTTCTATTTAATGAGTACAAATACATGGTAAAAATAAAACATTATCAATATCTAGTAAAATTTTCTCTCTCCTTACTAGAAAAAACAAAAACTGTTTCAATAATTTAATGAAAGAAAAATGTAATTAAGATTATTTTCTTTCTTTTCATTCTCAAATATTTTCTCTGTGATAAATAAATGAAGAAAAATTATTTCATAATTTTTCAATGATTCGATGTTTACATTTATTTTCTTGCGACAAAGATAATAAACAGTTATAATGAAGCTTATAATTTCTGGCGATACCGCCATCTTCTAAAAAAATTCTGGTAAAGTTATCATGAAACATTCGAAGGGTCGCAGTTTGTTTTCCTTTTGTAAGCAAATTTCATCTTATATCTTCTTGCCCAACTGGATGAAACATTCTTGATAAAACATATTCTAGGAAGCTATCGCTGGATCAAATATTCCAAAACGTACAAAATATGATCATTTGATTAACTTCTTTTAATAGGTCCTCCTTTACAGGTAATCGTCGTTCACAGCAGGCATCATCTTCCAGGCTGAAATTTCTGCGACTAAACTTCTCAAACCACCTTCGAACTGTGCCATCTGAAAGAGCACTTTGTCCATATACAGAACAAGTTTTAAAACTAGTCTGACTAGACTAGAATTTTTACCTTTCTTGAAATAAAAGAGCATAATTGACGAAAATGAACTTTTTGGATCTCTATTTTTAGCACTGCATTGAAACAAAAATTATGCTACAGAACAAGCGAGAATTATGCAGCGGAAGCACAAAAGACCAAATGTACATATCGGGGTCATTCAAAGTTACTCCTTATTAACAGTAGTAAAATAACTAGGCGAAACCGCGCTTCGCTTTTTGAAAAACCTCAGAATGACCTATTACCTTGAAGCGTACTTAGGGACAATGATTTAAAATCCACTTACAAATCTTGTCTACCTTAGTAATTGTTGAGTGCAAAGATCTAAAGAGGAAAAAATCGAGGACACAGACTCTTGACTGACCACTCTTTCTCAATATAAATGTTCGAAATTAATATTTTTGCAGGGTAATCAATTCCATATGATGACGTCTTTAAAAATGAGTTTTCTGCAAGCGAAAAGCACTTGTGTAATAGGAGATTTTTCTCATACAGTTTTTTTTAGCTTTTGTATCGTCTATTTTATGGATCTTTTTGCCTGAAAAAAATCGTTAGTCACCACTAAATCCATAAGGTTATCTTCGGTTTATTTAATGAAAAATTTCTGTCCTAATTAAAATAGGACATTTTTGTCTGTACTAAAATAGTGGTTCTTTAGTGGCCCATGGGTCTGGTATATTTCTTTAAACATTTATGGGTTTTTTCCTACATTTTGAAAGAAATATAGTCCAAAAGTGGAGGCGATTTTGTAGCTTACCAAATTGTAGATAAATTTACTTAATAAAAAAAACAATGATTAAATAGAATTTTTCATTTGAATGAAACGGAAATAGTTTCAAACTATTTTTAAAAATATTTCTATTAAAATTGAAATAGATTTAAATAAATAAAATATGAAAAAAAAATTAAGAAAAGTTTTAATGACACATTAAATTTTCTAAATAATTTTTCTTACTAAATTCGAAACGTCGGGAAGCTATTTCTTTCTAGCATTTCGAAACAAACAAAAGTTGCATGAAAAAACTTTGCTTTAAATGCACCTTGTTTCAATACAAAAAAAAACTTAAAACTAATGTGAAGTTTTAAAAGGTTTGCGTTTGAAAATATTTATGCGCATTTTAAGAAAAGGGGGGGAAACACTGATTGTTGAAAGAATAAGCAATTCTTAAGTTTTCTGGCTTAAGTATATATTCACAACTTTAAATTTTTAAAGAACTTGGTTTAACAGGTAGTTTTTTTCGAAGGCAGTAGAAATAACATCTGTGATACAAAAGAAGATCTTTCATTTTCTATTTTGATCATTATCGATTAAAGCGTTTTGTTATTCAGCATTTCAGCAAGTTCAACTTTTTTATATCTTACATATCTTTAGAATTAATAATATATAATACTAGCAAGCTACGCCCGCTACGCTGGTCAGTTTCTCTTAACGAACCTTTAATCAAAATAAATATTGACTTTTCATAATTCACTTTTATATTTTAACAGAATAATAAGGCTACTATAATTTGTGACTCGTGCTATAGCCAATATACACGTCAGGACACGTCGCCCTTATTTTTGAAGTAATTTTTGAAATTCAATATTTGAAAAATGGCATAATCATTAGATTTGAAATTTATATCAAGAAATATACAATTGTTTTACCTTTCAAACGCAGTTTGTCTAGCATTTTTCTGACAAATACTTTTCGAGCTATTATTTTTTTCAGTAACTTCAAATGTTTCATTTTCCGAGATTAATCTATGGTAAAGAGTAGTGAAAAACCCAGTCGTCAGCAACGCATAGCTTTATATTAAAGAGGATGTTGGAGCAAGCATTGTCACTATCACTTTTGAAATCGGTTCTGTAGTTCCAGAGATTCCATAGAAATTGTAATTTAGAATAATTTTAGAACACTTTTCGCTCATCTCACCCTTTTAAATTTCGAAATTCATTTTCATCTTATAAGTAACTAGAATGCCAAATTTCAAATTTCTAGCTCCTTCAGCATTTAAAAAATTGCAATTTTAGAACGTTTTTCGATCCTGCACCCCACTGGGATTAGTGGCACCGACATAAAATATACCCTATGTTGGAGCAGGGAGTGTCACCATCAATTTGCCACCATCACTTTTGAAATCAATTCTGTAGTTCCAGAGATTCCATAGAAATTGTAATTCGGAATGTTTTTAAAACGCTTTTCGCTCATTTCACCCTTTTGAATTTCGATTTTTTTCATATTTTGTTCTTATAGAGCACTTACATCTTATAAGTAACTACAATGCCAAATTTCAAATTTCCAGCTCCTTCAGTATAAAAAAAAGTGCAATTTTAGAACGTTTTTCGCTCCTGCACCACCCTGGGATTAGTGGCACCGACGTAAAATATAGCCTATTTTGGAGCAGAGAATAGTCATAAAAAATTTGCCACCATCACTTTTGAAAAGGGTTCGGTAGTTCCAGAGATTCCATAGAAATTGTAATTTAGAATGTTTTTAGAACGCTTTTCGCTCCTCTCACAGTTTTAAATTTCGATTTTTTTTTAGAATTTGTTCTTAGAGAGCATTTACATCTTATAAGTAACTACCATGCCAAATTTCATGTTTCTAGCTCCTTCAGTAAAAAAAAAATTAAATTTTAGAACGTTTTTCGCTTTTGCACCCCTCCCCCTGTGGTAGTGGCACCGACATAAAATATAGCCTATGTTACAGCAGAGACTGTTACCATAAATTTGCTACAATTACTATTGAAAATGGTTCTGTAGTTCCAGATATTCCATTGAAATTGTAATTAAGAATGTTTTTAGAACGCTTTTCTCTCATCTCACCCTTTTAAATTTCGATTTTTTTTTTTAGAATTTGTTCTTAGAGAGCATTTACATCTTATAAGTAACTACCATGCTAAATTTCATGTTTCTAACACCTTCAGTGTAAAATAAATTTGAAATTTTAGAACGTTTTTCACTCCTGCACCCCCCTGGCAGTAGTGGCACCGACATAAAATATAGCCTATGTTGGAGCAGGGACTGTCACCATCAATTTGCCACCATCACTTTTGAAAACTGTTCTATAGTTCCAGATATATCATAGAAATTGTAATTTAGAATGTTTTAGAACGCTTTTCGCTCAACTCACCCTTTTAAATTTCGATATTTTTTTTTTATTTTGTTCTTAGAGAGCATTTACATCTTATAAATAACTACCATGCCAAATTTCATGTTTCTAGCTCCTTCAGAATTAAAAAAAATCAAAATTTTAGAATATTTTTCTTTTTGCCACCCCCTGGGGGTAGTGGCACCGACATAAAATATAGCCTATTTTGGAGCAGAGAATAGTCATAAAAAATTTGCCACCATCACTTTTGAAAAGGGTTCGGTAGTTCCAGAGATTCCATAGAAATTGTAATTCAGAATATTTTTAGAACGCTTTTCGCTCATTTCACCCTTTTGAATTTCGATTTGTTTTATTTTGTTCTTAGACAGCATTTACATCTTATAAGTAACTACAATGCCAAATTTTAAATTTCCAGCTCCCTCAGTATAAAAAAAAAATGCAATTTTAGAACGTTTTTCGCTCCTGCACCACCCTGGGATTAGTGGCTTCGACGTAAAATATAGCCTATGTTGGAGCAGAGAATAGTTATAAAAAATTTGCCACCATCACTTTTGAAAAGGTTTCGGTAGTTCCAGAGATTCCATAGAAATTGTAATTTAGAATGTTTTTAGAACGCTTTTCGCTCCTCTCACAGTTTTAAATTTCGATTTTTTTTAGAACTTGTTCTTAGAGAGCATTTACATCTTATAAGTAACTACCATGCCAAATTTCATGTTTCTATCTCCTTCAGTATAAAAAAAAATTAAATTTTAGAACGTTTTTCGCTTTTGCACCCCTCCCCCTGTGGTAGTGGCACCGACATAAAATATAGCCTATGTTACAGCAGAGACTGTTACCATAAATTTGCTACCATTACTATTGAAAATGATTCTGTAGTTCCAGATATTGCATTGAAATTGTAATTAAGAATGTTTTCAGAACGCTTTTCTCTCATCTCACCCTTTTAAATTTCGATTTTTTTTTTTTTTTTAGAATTTGTTCTTAGAGAGCATTTACATCTTATAAGTAACTACCATGCCAAATTTCATGTTTCTAGCTCCTTCAGTAAAAAAAAAATTAAATTTTAGAACGTTTTTCGCTTTTGCACCCCTCCCCCTGTGGTAGTGGCACCGACATAAAATATAGCCTATGTTACAGCAGAGACTGTTACCATAAATTTGCTACAATTACTATTGAAAATGGTTCTGTAGTTCCAGATATTCCATTGAAATTGTAATTAAGAATGTTTTTAGAACGCTTTTCTCTCATCTCACCCTTTTAAATTTCGATTTTTTTTTTTTTTAGAATTTGTTCTTAGAGAGCATTTACATCTTATAAGTAACTACCATGCTAAATTTCATGTTTCTAACACCTTCAGTGTAAAATAAATTTGAAATTTTAGAACGTTTTTCACTCCTGCACCCCCCTGGCAGTAGTGGCACCGACATAAAATATAGCCTATGTTGGAGCAGGGACTGTCACCATCAATTTGCCACCATCACTTTTGAAAACTGTTCTGTAGTTCCAGATATATCATAGAAATTGTAATTTAGAATGTTTTAGAACGCTTTTCGCTCAACTCACCCTTTTAAATTTCGATATTTTTTTTTTTATTTTGTTCTTAGAGAGCATTTACATCTTATAAATAACTACCATGCCAAATTTCATGTTTCTAGCTCCTTCAGAATTAAAAAAAAATCAAAATTTTAGAATATTTTTCTCTTTGCCACCCCCTGGGGGTAGTGGCACCGACATAAAATATAGCCTATTTTGGAGCAGAGAATAGTCATAAAAAATTTGCCACCATCACTTTTGAAAAGGGTTCGGTAGTTCCAGAGATTCCATAGAAATTGTAATTCAGAATATTTTTAGAACGCTTTTCGCTCATTTCACCCTTTTGAATTTCGATTTGTTTTATTTTGTTCTTAGACAGCATTTACATCTTATAAGTAACTACAATGCCAAATTTTAAATTTCCAGCTCCCTCAGTATAAAAAAAAATGCAATTTTAGAACGTTTTTCGCTCCTGCACCACCCTGGGATTAGTGGCTTCGACGTAAAATATAGCCTATGTTGGAGCAGAGAATAGTTATAAAAAATTTGCCACCATCACTTTTGAAAAGGTTTCGGTAGTTCCAGAGATTCCATAGAAATTGTAATTTAGAATGTTTTTAGAACGCTTTTCGCTCCTCTCACAGTTTTAAATTTCGATTTTTTTTAGAACTTGTTCTTAGAGAGCATTTACATCTTATAAGTAACTACCATGCCAAATTTCATGTTTCTAGCTCCTTCAGTATAAAAAAAATTAAATTTTAGAACGTTTTTCGCTTTTGCACCCCTCCCCCTGTGGTAGTGGCACCGACATAAAATATAGCCTATGTTACAGCAGAGACTGTTACCATAAATTTGCTACCATTACTATTGAAAATGATTCTGTAGTTCCAGATATTCCATTGAAATTGTAATTAAGAATGTTTTCAGAACGCTTTTCTCTCATCTCACCCTTTTAAATTTCGATTTTTTTTTTTTTTTTAGAATTTGTTCTTAGAGAGCATTTACATCTTATAAGTAACTACCATGCCAAATTTCATGTTTCTAGCTCCTTCAGTAAAAAAAAAATTAAATTTTAGAACGTTTTTCGCTTTTGCACCCCTCCCCCTGTGGTAGTGGCACCGACATAAAATATAGCCTATGTTACAGCAGAGACTGTTACCATAAATTTGCTACAATTACTATTGAAAATGGTTCTGTAGTTCCAGATATTCCATTGAAATTGTAATTAAGAATGTTTTTAGAACGCTTTTCTCTCATCTCACCCTTTTAAATTTCGATTTTTTTTTTTTTTTAGAATTTGTTCTTAGAGAGCATTTACATCTTATAAGTAACTACCATGCTAAATTTCATGTTTCTAACACCTTCAGTGTAAAATAAATTTGAAATTTTAGAACGTTTTTCACTCCTGCACCCCCCTGGCAGTAGTGGCACCGACATAAAATATAGCCTATGTTGGAGCAGGGACTGTCACCATCAATTTGCCACCATCACTTTTGAAAACTGTTCTGTAGTTCCAGATATATCATAGAAATTGTAATTTAGAATGTTTTAGAACGCTTTTCGCTCAACTCACCCTTTTAAATTTCGATATTTTTTTTTTTATTTTGTTCTTAGAGAGCATTTACATCTTATAAATAACTACCATGCCAAATTTCATGTTTCTAGCTCCTTCAGAATTAAAAAAAATCAAAATTTTAGAATATTTTTCTCTTTGCCACCCCCTGGGGGTAGTGGCACCGACATAAAATATAGCCTATTTTGGAGCAGAGAATAGTCATAAAAAATTTGCCACCATCACTTTTGAAAAGGGTTCGGTAGTTCCAGAGATTCCATAGAAATTGTAATTCAGAATATTTTTAGAACGCTTTTCGCTCATTTCACCCTTTTGAATTTCGATTTGTTTTATTTTGTTCTTAGACAGCATTTACATCTTATAAGTAACTACAATGCCAAATTTTAAATTTCCAGCTCCCTCAGTATAAAAAAAAATGCAATTTTAGAACGTTTTTCGCTCCTGCACCACCCTGGGATTAGTGGCTTCGACGTAAAATATAGCCTATGTTGGAGCAGAGAATAGTTATAAAAAATTTGCCACCATCACTTTTGAAAAGGTTTCGGTAGTTCCAGAGATTCCATAGAAATTGTAATTTAGAATGTTTTTAGAACGCTTTTCGCTCCTCTCACAGTTTTAAATTTCGATTTTTTTTAGAACTTGTTCTTAGAGAGCATTTACATCTTATAAGTAACTACCATGCCAAATTTCATGTTTCTAGCTCCTTCAGTATAAAAAAAAATTAAATTTTAGAACGTTTTTCGCTTTTGCACCCCTCCCCCTGTGGTAGTGGCACCGACATAAAATATAGCCTATGTTACAGCAGAGACTGTTACCATAAATTTGCTACCATTACTATTGAAAATGATTCTGTAGTTCCAGATATTCCATTGAAATTGTAATTAAGAATGTTTTCAGAACGCTTTTCTCTCATCTCACCCTTTTAAATTTCGATTTTTTTTTTTTTTAGAATTTGTTCTTAGAGAGCATTTACATCTTATAAGTAACTACCATGCTAAATTTCATGTTTCTAACACCTTCAGAATTAAAAAAAATCGAAATTTTAGAACGTTTTTCGCTCCTGCCCCCCCCCCCCTCTGGCAGTAGTAGAACCGACATAAAATATAGCCTATGTTGGAGCAGGGATTCTCACCATCAATTTGCCACCATCACTTTTGAAATTGGTTCTGTAGTTCCAGAGATTCTATAGAAATTGTAATTCAGAATATTTTTAGAACGCTTTTCGCTCATTTCACCCTTTTGAATTTCGATTTGTTTTATTTTGTTCTTAGACAGCATTTACATCTTATAAGTAACTACAATGCCAAATTTTAAATTTCCAGCTCCCTCAGTATAAAAAAAAATGCAATTTTAGAACGTTTTTCGCTCCTGCACCACCCTGGGATTAGTGGCACCGACGTAAAATATACTCTATGTTGGAGCAGGGATTGTCATCAAAAATTTGCCACCATCACTTTTGAAAAGGGTTCGGTAGCTCCAGAGATTCCATAGAAATTGTAATTTAGAATGTTTTTAGAACGCTTTTCGCTCCTCTCACAGTTTTAAATTTCGATTTTTTTTTTAGAATTTGTTCTTAGAGAGCATTTACATCTCATAAATAACTACCATGCCAAATTTCCTGTTTCTAGCTCCTTCAGTGTAAAAAAAAAATTAAATTTTAGAACGTTTTTCGCTCCTGCACCCCCCTGGAAGTAGTGGCACCGACATAAAATATAGCCTATGTTGGAGCAGGGACTGTCACCATCAATTTGCCACCATCACTTTTGAAAACTCTTCGGTAGTTCCAGAGATTCCATAGAAATTGTAATTTAGAATGTTTTTAGAACGCTTTTCGCTCATTTCACCCTTTTAAATTTCGACTTTTAATAAAATTTGTTCGTAGAGAGCATTTACATCTTATAAGTATCTACCATGCCAAATTTAATGTTTCTAGCTCCTTCAGAATTAAAAAAAAACGAAATTTTAGAACGTTTTTCGCTTCGCCAACACCTGGGGTAGTGGCACAGACATAAAATATAGCCTATGTTGGAGCAGGGATTGACACCATCACTTTTGAAATCGCTTCAGTAGTTCCAGAGATTACCCCCTACGAACAAACATACAAACAATCTTTACTACTTTATAATATTAGTATAGATGAATAATAATGAAAATACTCAGTAATTATGTTTATGTAATGAACGGGATAGTAATATGAACACTCCGTTTCTTTACAGCTAATAATATCCAAAATTACGACTTTTTTTATCCATTCTGGTCTGGATGTGTTCAGTAGCATCTTTTTATAGTGTCTGAAATGATCGATAGTTTGATGTGATTTGAATAATCACAATAGAGAGTTTTCCATAAAAAGTGAAACATAAGGTTAATACGGACTCATTCAGTGGCTTCAATAAAAATATCCGTTAGCGCCAAAATTGGCGACATTGGCGACAAATTTGGCAAAATTGGCGACATTTGGCAAAATATCGCCAAATTTGGCGACCAAAATAAGTCTTCATAAATGAAACCAATTTGGCTATTGCTCAATAATTTGGCGAATTTCTTATTCAAATTCAGTATTAACGAATCTTTTGTAAACATTTTCTTTGCATTTTAACTTGCTGTTTTCGTGTAACATTAGCTAAAATTTTAAAACGAAGATATAGGAAAGCTACCTTTTCCTCCCGGTACAGGCCGGAAGGACTTTTTAAAATTCATATATACCTCGATATATTGTTACTGATTTTTTTATTTTTATTAAGGGTGTATTCAAATCCAAACTGCTTATTTTGAGACACATTTGTAAATTCATTTTTGCTCTAAAATGCATCCAATTGGCAGGTTCTCTTATTCAAAACTTTATAATGTCCGTATTGTCTCGATTGTTTGATAAAGGCCGAATTGCTGTCAAAGTGGACATTTTGAACCGAATTTCCCGAAGCGATAGCGCTGGAAACAAAAGAAATGATCGTACTGTGACAATAATTGTCTGTAAATCAATTTCTAATTAATTGAACGAAAAATAATAACATGGGGCCCTTATAAATGTCTTTATAAATCACGCGGCCAAGTTTCCTGTTGTTACTTTTAAAAATGAGTCTGAAAATGTGTCTCAAAACTTTGAGTTGTTCAGCGTGGAAAAATATATTTTTTTAATACCGCCTTAAATAAATTATATAGTGTATGAGATCTTTGTTAGATTGGATATTTTTTTTAAAGAAAGATTATTCAATAACCTTTCTTAAAAAAGAAAAACTTTTATTCCCTCTAATAAATGAAGATATCTTTAAACTATAAAGTTTATTAAATAAATGTTTTCATTGACAATAGATCTATGCAAGTTCATATGTGTATGTACATATGAATTTCAAAAATGCAAATTGAAGGCAGTAATATAAAAACCATTCACAGGATGTTGACAGCTGTAACATTTTGACACCCAGAGGATGCCCTATATCCATCCATAAGGTGTCATATAATGACATCCATATGACGTTGACAGGCGTGACATTTCAACACCCACTGGATATCCTATAACTCTCAACAGGACGATTTCATCCATCCGCAGGATATCAGCTTGTCCTAAATATAACATTATTTGAATGCTTTTAGGATATCAATAGCACCATCCAGAGGATAAAATGTAAGTGTCCTATAACCATCCTAAATGTGTCAAGAGATGACATCCATAGGATGTTGAAAGGTGTGACATTTCGAAACTTAGAGGATGTCCTGTAACTGTCAAGAGGACTATTTCATCGGTCCGCAGGATATCAGATTCTCCTGAATATGACATCTTTTGAATGTTTTTAGGATGTGTTTGTGTTGTCTGGGTATAAGGCAAATGTACATTTAATTTAAAAAATGCAAGAAAGTTACAATTTATTTTAATAAAACATCAAGTTTGATGTGTTAAACTTTCACCAACATTTGGAGTGTTATGCTGTTGATTGCTTCGATAATACGTAGACCAGTAGATATTAGTAAATAATAGATCATTTTCTAGTTGTAATCTGTATTACCATGTATCCCCACCAGTGGCGTAGCGTCAGGGGGGGCACGATCATTTTTCTACCAGTATAATTATATACTACATTTAGCCTTATTTAATCTTTGAACGGTATGAATTAAATAAGGCCAAATATAGTATATAAAAATACTGGTAGTAAAGTGATCCGTGCCCCCCTTGACGCTACGCCTCTGATCCCCACAAGAAAATGTCTAATGGAGTTAAGTGTCTTCTGTGTACTGTTTCATATCCCATTGCGATTGAATTTCGCACCTTAAATTCACATAACGTCGGCCAAGAAATACGACTGCACAATCAGCTTATTCCTCATTAAGTTACACCAGTAGTAACATATCTGAAAGTCACTATACACCAGCACATATGTTAGTGTTGTCTTAAATCGTCCAGTTTTATCAAGCCATGTTGTCCAATGTCTGCTTGTAATTGATAAAAAGGATTTATTTTTCAGAATCGAAATCCCTGTATTGATTAGCGTAGACCTTGTCTCCGATGAAGACTTCATGTACTTGCCATTTCTTTATTTTAGGTTTGTGATTTATTTTTCACTATGTAACAATCATTATGTAACCATAAATGTTCATTATATAACCATTAATTAGTTTATTAAAAGTGAAATGTTCCTCCCAGTTGATTCTCTCTTGTCTCTCCCGTTGGAGGAGATTTGCTGTGGTAGTTTTGCCAAACAAAGATGTTCTTCCCATAAATCTTAATTATGCCTGGGTTTCCTGGTTCGGTATGTCCCAACCCCTGTATTAGTATTACACCAAATTTGCGTAATATTGACCATATACGTCGAACCCTAGAGCCACACTCCGCACTGATGTCCCTAATACTGCAATGCAGATAGGATAGCACAAGATGCATGACGCTTAACACTCTGTTCAAGTGCACACCTTGAAGCCTGGATATACTTGAACAAAAGGAACTTTAAAGCTTCTCGTTTCTCTCAACCTGCTAATGACTTTGATAATAGTACTCTTATTAGAATGAAAAACGATAAAGGAAATGCAATGTATAGTGTTGTTCTGTTTCTCATGTCCGATTATCGAATTCTCTGTACAAAAGTATCATGTCGCCCTCTTCGAATAATTAGTCAAAAACAAAATACTATCCAGAAACTGCTTGTAAAATCTATACAGATAATCAATTTATGCTTCAATATGAGGCAATAACGTAACGTTTCCATTTCCTCCCTTTCGTCCAAACAATCATCCATCATCGATGTTTCAAAACTTTTAGAAGTAAATTTCGTTAAGACTTTTAGTTTTAGTGCCGTATTTAAGCCTGTGGTCGCATACCAGAAGATTTAATTTTCTTATTTTCTAATAAAGTTATTTTTAATTGTCAGAGATCATTTCCGATATTTCAATTAAATTTATATAAAATTGTACGAAAATATCGCTTTCATACTAGAAAAAAGTTTCTTATAGTGAAGTTTTTACTTTTTATATAAGGCTTTTATGCGATAAGAATATCATGGCTTGTGACATATGATGAATGAATGCGTAGAATAACTTATCACAGTGACAGCATAAATATATAAATTTCTTCCGAATTATTTCATTTCAGAAAATTGTGATACAAACAGAAATAATTTTCCCAATGTCTTTTTAAGATCATACTTCTAAATCATTCTGTAACAAGGGGAGAGAAAATGAGAAAAGTTGTTAACAATAGTCAATAAATTTGTCTCATCTACTTATATTTTCCGAGATGTTTCGTTTACTAATATCAAAGATTAGAATTATTCGCCACAAATAATGCATCTCATAATATGTAGCTAAGCTACAACAACAATACATCAAAAGAAAAAAAATAGTACTTCAGGAATCCCTAAAGGGAGAACTAGCTTATTCTGCAGACGAGTATGCAATGAGAAATATAGTTTTGTGTGTTTTCTGTACCCTTTCTAAGCGAGTTATTTACGACTGCAGCATTTTGAAATAATTTTCATTTTATTTTGCCAAGTAATATTTTTACCATAATTCTTGCGATACTTTTTTAATTAAGTAGCGTATGAGAACATCATAGAATTTATGGTAGAAGTAATGTAACAATTTTTATGTTCATGACAAGTCCAATAAGGGATTTTTTTATATCATATTTTATATAAAGTAACGACCTTGAAAAAGAAGACTCCGTTGAGAAGTTTTTTTACTTAATTAAATACTAAATAATATGATTTTTAAACATTTCATGCATTTTTTTAATACTTTATTCTTTAATAATAAATAATAGAAAAAAATACTTTTTAAATTTTGCTTTAATAATAGCTAGAAGAGCTAATTGCTTATCATAATGAAATGTAATTGAATAACAAAATGTTTGTATACATTTATGCAAAAACAAATACACAAAATATCAGATTTCGATGAATAGTTCTCATGCTTTAAAACTTTGAGTTCTTTATCTCATTACCAATATCCATCTAGCAGTACATTTAGAATTATTATGCGCGATCATTTGTCTTTTTGTGTCCTCCCAGGGGGCGCTATAAGCGCAAGAATAAATTGTGTTGAATCAGCACTACCTATTTTTATCTTGAATACGGCCATCATTCAGTGAAACATAAAAAAACCATTTTATTTAAATTTGATTAATATATCCCTTCCTAGGAGGCATAAAAGAAAGCTGAGTTTAAATTACCGTATCTAATTATAAGTGGGAGTATGGTTGCTATTTGAGAAAACATAAGAAATATCCATTTTAAAACTTTACGTATTACCACCAGAGGAACCACCAGTGTAAAAAAATTGAGGAATTTTTTATCAATATCTATATATTTGATGTTGGTGGTAGCTTTTTTTCTGCGAAATCCGTTCATGGTAAGTGAGCTTATGCATTTCAAAAGTTGCTAGAAGCCACACTTATGCACATAGAGTTGCGTTCAGCATCATATGTTGAACAAACATAGTATAAAAAAGCTCTTCCAATAGCAATTGACGATAAACCGTAATCCGACTGTAATGTTTTGTCTTTCCATGTAAAAGAACTATAAATGTCACATCCCATATTTTCAATAGGGAACATGCCACTGTAGGCCTTAGTAACATATACTAATTTCGTAATGTTTCAAATAACATAATGACACTAAAATGCATTTTGAGTAATTATCGCCTACAGACGTAGTGTGATCCAATTATTTTATGCAGCCCTGTACAATAACTATAAGTGATATATACACCCTCTTCCAAAAAAAAACAAAACATGTAGGTGACTGTAATATTATACTAAAATTACATTACCACCCGCGTCGTCCAAACCCCAAGTTTTACATATAATATTCGTTTTATAAAATAGGTACATGTAATTGTCTTTTTTGTACAACACTGTAAAATACCTATAAATGCTATATACACCTTCTTTAAGAAAAAACGTACTGTAGGTGACTGGAACGAGATACTAAAATTACATTACCGCCAGCGTTATACAAACCCCACATTTAATATATATTCGTATTCTTTTGTGCGGCCTTGTAAAATAACTATAAATCCTATATTCACTCTCTTCAGGAAGAAACATGTTGTAGGAGACTATAACACTGAACTAAAAGTATATTACCGTCAGCATTCTACAAACCCCGCATTTAACATATATTCATATATCGACATTTCAAATGAAGGGGGGGGGGAGGTTTGGAGTCTAGGGGTCACGATCGGTGAAAACATACCGAAAATTTCCGTAAGATGTTGTAAGATGTTGACAGATAAAATATGATAAATTTATTTTATACAGATTTACTTTTTCTCCAGCTTTTGAAGCAATTTAAAAACTTCCTATTTCTAAATCCATTCATTCTTTTTTTTATACCGTTACATATGTTTTTCAAGTGATCATTTCTTTTTATTTTACTAAATGTACACTTTGATTCCCATTCAAAAATTTTTAAAGAAAAGAGTATTTTAGTTTTAGAAATAGATTTTAAGCAATTTAATTACTAATGAATGCTTGATACACAAATTGGAAATATGAAATTAAAATTTAGAATATATTTTCTCAAAATTTATGTTTTCTTCCTGAACTCTTGATTTGGTTAATTTTTTAGACTAAATGCTTAATGAATTGATTCCTAATTGACCTAATTTTCCAGTTTAATGATTGCAAATATAGAGAGAGAGTAGAAATTTTAATGTAAGTTCACTCAAATTTCATCATTTCATAATGAAAGCAACTAACAAATTGCAGCATTTTAATGAAAGTATTTAATTACGAACGTTTTTCTTCTAGTAATATGTATGCTTGTACCACTGTGGTATTACATAAATGTAAAATTCCCTTGAAAATATTGGAAAAAAATTATATTCAATTTTTTTTTATATTATTTATTTAAAATGTATTTTAGATATAAATATATAGTTAAACGAATTGATAACAAAAACATTTAAAACAGAAATCGTTAAACTCAAATATTTATAAATTTAAGTTAAAATGTTTCACTAAACCATGTAAAAAATTAATATTAAATGTATTTTCTACCGTTGCCAATATTAAATAATGCAATACGCAATGTAAAACGAAATTGTGTAATTCAGCTAAATAATTCAATATTTAGGCATCCCATGGTAAGTTGAGTTGTATAAAGGTTTTTTCTAATTGTGGCTTATGGCAGACTTTAATAAAATGTGCATTTGCAAAATTATTCATTTTTTAATATTTAAAAGATGTTGTTTTGGATAGAATTTTACGATGATCATTTATTTTTCGTTCAATGTAAGTACACTTTTATTGCCATCCAAAATTATTTAAAAATAAAATATTTTAGCTTCACAAATAGACTAGAGTAATTTAATATTTAATCACTGCTTCATATGCAAATTACAAATATTTAATTAAAATTTTGAATATTTTTTGTAAAATGTTATATTTTTATCCTATAGTGTTATTCATTTAATTTTTTAGTCTAAATGCTTAATGAATTGGATTTCTAATTGACCTAATTTTCAGTTTACTTCGCGCAAAAATAGAATGTAAAAATTGAAATGTAAGTTCACTCAAATTTCCTCATATCATAAATTAAGAGAGTAACTAATTGCGACATTTTAATGGAATAAATTAATTCTGAAATTTTTCTTCTGGCCATAATTATCCTTTTACTGCTACGGTTTTTAAATGATAGGAAATTAAATTGAAATTTTTGGGATATAAATTTTCTGTTATAATTGTTTTACATTTATTATATCTACGGAATGTTTTTAATGCATAAGCATATATTTAAGCAACTTGATATATAATACAGAAAGCTCAATTTAATGCATGATTTGCAAAAGGAAAAATGATAAAAATCGGATTTAAAGTATTTTAACTATCTTCTAAAAGTTTGCACATTTACCGTGAAAATCTTTTTTTTCTTTTAAGACTAAATGCATAACAAATTTAATTTCGCCTGCTATATTGTTCTATTTAATGAGCACAAATACACGGTATAAATAAAACGTCATCAATATCTAGTAAAATTTTATCTCTCCTTACTGGAAAAAAAACAAAAACAGTTTCAATAATTTAATGAAAGGAAAATGTAATTAAGATTATTTTCTTCTTTTCATTCTCAAATATTTTCACTGCGATAAATAAATGAACAAAAATTATTTCATAATTTTTCAATGACTCGATGTTTATATTTATTGTTTTGCATGGATAAAGATAATAAACAGTTATAATTAAACATATAATTTCTGGGGAAATCGCCATCTTTAAAAAAATTCTGGTAAAGTTATCATGGAACATAATCAAATTCTGCTAGCTCTCATTCGGAGGTTGCATTATTTTTTCTTTTGTAAGCAAATTTCATCTTATGTCGTCTTGCCCAACTGGATGAAACATTCTTGATTAAACATATTCTAGGAAGCTGTCGCTGGATCAAATATTCCAAAACGTACAAAACATGATCATTTGATTAACTTCTTTTAATAGGTCCTCCTTTACAGATAATCGTCGTTCACAGCGGGCATCATCTTCGAGGCTGAAATTTCTGAGACTAAACTTCTCAAACCACCTTCGAACTGTGCCATCTGAAAGAGCACTTTGTCCATATACAGAACAAGTTTTAAAAGTCGTCTGACTAGCAATTTTACCTTTCTTGAAATAAAAGAGCATAATTGACGAAAATGAACTTTTTGTATCTCTATTCTTAGCACTGCATTGAAACAAAAATTATGCCACAAAACAAGCGAAAATTATGCAGCGGAAGCACAAAAAAACCGAATGTACATATCAGGGTCATTCAAGGTTACTCCTTATTAGCGGTACCAAAACAACTAGACGAAACCCCGCTTGGATTTTTGAAAAAAAAACCTCAGAAATTTCCAGGTGATGTATTACCTTGAAGCGTACTTTGGGACAATGATTTAAAATCCACTTACAAGACCTGTCATTATGCAAACTACCTTAGTAATTTTCTAGTGCAAAGATCGCAAAGAGGAAAAAATCGATGACATACGTACACTCTTGACTGACCACTCTTTCTCAATGTAAATGTCCGAAATAAATGTTCTTGCAGGGTAATCAATCCCATATGATGTTTTCTTTAAAAATGAGTTTTCTGCAAGCTAAAAGCACTTAATGTGTAATAGGAGGTTTTTCTCATACAGAGTGTTTCTTTAAATTTTGTATCGTCTATTTTAGGCGTCTTTTTGCCTGAAAAAATTCGTTAGTCACTACAAAATCCATAAGGTTATCTTCGGTTTATTTAATGAAAAATTTCTTTCCCAATTAAAATAGGACATTTTTGTCTGTACTAAAATAGTGCTTCTTTGGTGACCTATGGGTCTGGTATACGTCTTTAAACATTTATGGGTTTTTTCCTGCATTTTGAAAGAAATGTAGTGCAAAAGTGAAGTTTGTAGCTTACCAAATTGTATATAGTTTTACTTAATAAAAAAAAAACCGATGATTAAATAGAATTTTTCATTTGAATGAAACGGAAATATTTTAAAAAATAGTTTCAAACTATTTTTTAAAATATTTCTATTAAAATTGAAATAGATTTAAATAAATAAAATATAGAAAAAAAAGTAAGAAAAGTTTTAATGACACATTAAATCTTCTAAATAATTTATGTTACTAAATTTGAAACGTCGTGTCGGGAAGCTATTTCTTTCTAGCATTTCGAAACAAACAAAATTTGTATGAAAAGAATTTGCTTTAAATGCACCTTGTTTCAATACAAAAAAAAAGCTTAAAACTAATCTGAAGTTTTAAAAGGTTTGCGTTTGAAGATATTTATGCGCATTTCAAGAAAAGGGGGGGGGGGACACTGATTGCTGAAAGAATAAGCAATTCTTACGTTTTCTGGCTTGAGTATATCTTCACAACTTTAAATATTTAAAGAACTTGGTTTAACAGGTAGTTTTCTTTTTCGAAGGCAGTAGAAATAATATCTGTGATACAAAAGAAGGTCTTTCATTTTCTATTTTGATCATTATCGATTAAAGAGTTTTGTTATTCAGCATTTCAGCAAGTTCAGCTTTTTTATATCTTACATATCTTTACAATTAATAATATATAATATGAATAATAATGAAAATACTCAGTAATTATGTTCATGTAATGGACGGTATAGTAATATGAACACTCCGTTTTTTTACAGCTAATAATATCCAAAATTACGATTTTTTTAATCCATTCTGGTCTGGACGTGTTCAGTAGCATGCGTTGTATAGTGTCTGAAATGATCGATTGTTTTATGTGATTTGAATAGAGAGTTTTCCATGAAAAGTGAAAATTGATTCTGATAGAAACATGAGGTTAATATGGACTTATTCAGTGGTTTCAATAAAAATAAAACGCAGTCACAGAAAATGAAAATATTTACTGTCATAAGAACGTTAGGCATTGAGAAGTTTTCAGAAAAACTATTTATAAGAATAAGGTGTCTTCAGATCTGTGGAAAAGCTTGAAATTAACATGTGTTTGAACCCTTTATAAAAGAAAAATTGTGAAATCTTTATAGGCAGAAGCCACAAATATTTAAGGCCCTGCTCCAAATTACGCAGTATGATATCACATTTCATGCATTATGTACGTGATCCACACGTGACAATTATATTTTATTGTTTATTCACAGGATATGCAGACAGTCGTTCTGTTTGGACGCTTCCATTTTCCAATTTAAATGAAAACGGTGAGCCCATCGATGGCCTGCTTAAAGTTGCCGAGCCAGATTCTTGAGAATAACTTTTACTGTAAAAGACGCCCGGTTTGACCTTATACGCTTTCACTGCTGATGTTACGTAGAACACCGGGTGTTTAGTGTTGAACTACTTGAAATTTAGAGTCATACCTTCCTCGTCCTGTTTGGTCTGTTCATTGCAATTGTCTGAAAGATTTGCATAGAAAATTAGTTATGTGGTTATCTAAAGAAAGTCTTCTTCCTCTGTTGGCTAGACTTATCTTTGGGGATGACAAATCGCGAAAATGTCTTGAAGTGAAATTCAACACAACATGTTGGCAGGCACGCTCATACTAATGATAAGCTCATATATGATAGAGTTAGAGGAATGCTCATCTTAATACGTGCAATTTACGCTTTTTCTTTGTGAATTAAGTTTAAGCAGCTATGACCTTTGAATCTATGAAAAAGTTCTGCTGCTAAGGCCTGTGACTCTAGATTTATTTGTTGTCTGCGATAGATACCGTTGTTTTGTTTCCAATGAATTTAGACTTTCCAAGTAAGTATAATGCAAAATAGATTTATTTTTCATAGCATAACAGGTTATAGGCGATACGGACCCGTTGTTCATATTACCATCACCTAAAGGAGTGAAAATTGAAAAATGTAGTCACCTAAATGCATCAGTATTGTTATTTCTTGAAACAACACGTGTCTATAATTTAACTACTAACGAAATTTAGTCTACGATTACGGAATTTTATAGTCTGATATGTCTAGTCGAAGTTGCATTATTTAAAATGCAGATCCAACAACAGAAAACTGAAAAAAAAAGAAACAAAATTGTTTAACTCGCAAAACGTTTCAAGACAACGAAACATTTCAGCAGGATCGACTGGCAGGCTACTCTCACCTACTTCGTAGCACATGCGATTTAGTTCCAGTCATAGCCGCAAGGGTGCACCTCTTCGAAGCTAAGAAAATGTAAATGTTCACAATACCGTCATGGTCCATATTATCACCTCTTTATATACAATTTACAGATGCGGTAATGATGAAAATACTGTTAAGAAACGAACTCAAAATTAGACGCATATACTTTATATGTGACAGCAGTTCCAAATACAGAATTCATCAAATCAAATATTTATTAAATTCTAGTTTAAGAAGTTAACTGGTGCCACATTTCCATCATCAGTGTAGTAATTTAAAAATAGCTAGTCAATCTTACGACTAATGATATTCTAAAATCATGATTTTAACATTTGATAATTTTTCATGTTAAACTCAAATCTGACGTTGTTAACATAAGTAGGATTAAAAAATAGTCCGTCATAAAGATACTAAAACACAATTGAAGCAATTGGTAGTTTAAATTTTAGAACTATTAACTTATTTCATTCATAAAACTTAATGCATCTTAATGGGAAACTAATCCTCTTAAGCTCTTAAAATATCCTAAATTAGCGCAAAAACGTTTTATTTAAATTGCAAGTTGTTTAGAAAAAAAATCTTAGGCAAAAATAATGAGGTGTTTCTGTAGGACTAAATCTCAATAATTATATACATTTAATAAAAAAAAGTAAACACAATAATAGCAGAAAAAATTTAATTTGCCATTTGGTTGCATTTGTAAGCTCGAGTTTTTTTACAATTTTAATTTGTTTATGAAGAAAGTTTTTTTTTTTTTTTCAAAAGATAACATGTTTGGAGCAAAAAAAAAAAAAAAAAAAAAAAAATACACCATGTATGTAATTATTAAAGAGAGCTTTGATCTTCAGTTATTTATTTCAAAGGAATAATTTTAGCTCTTAGTATTTTTATGTCTGCACTTCGTTTTTTTAACAGTATTTGTGATTAGTGATGTATTATACGTAGATTGTCATACTGTACGCCAGAAAGCTATTAATGCGATATTTTTTTTTTATGCTCTCCGCCCGCCTGCCGGCCATTCGCTCTTTTTTCTACATCTATGCTCCACCCATCGCTATTTCGATGTGATCTATATGATTCTTATTATGTATTATATTATTTTTGATATGATTCTTATTTATAAAATAAGTATCGTTGTAGAAAACTTAGTAATGTAATTATGTTGCATTTTTGTTATCATTAACATTATTATAATTATAAATTTAATCCAAAAGTTTTACAGATTCTCATGTAGAATCTACAAAGGGTTAATATAGAATGATAAAAAAATAATCCAGACAAATATGATGTTGAAATTTAAAAAACTTCCCCAAAATTCACAGCAAGTTTAATTTTCTCTACTTGAAAAATAAGGTTCAGCCCTTAGTAATACAGATTTTTTAGGCTTTGTAATAATAGTCTCCAAGCAATTGCAATTCTTGCATATTATATGCTCAATGCATAAGACAATGAGAGTTCGTTCGGATAAAGAAAGTTCTAGGTTAGGCTGTGTTCTGTGCCATGAAACAGCTCTGACAGCTTAGCCATAAGAGGGATGATGTAACCGAGGTAAGAGGGGGCAGAAAACACTTCTAGAAAAAGTGATCATAAGGAGCACTGGATGCGATTAGAAGAAACAAGAATGAAAAATCATGCATCAAGCATAGATAATGTAACACTTTCCAACACTTCCAATATACTTTTACGAATCAATTACGTAAACAATTTGGAAAAAACATAACATTTGAAAACCCAACTTCAGGAATTACCAACAATATTCGGAAAAAATATATGAATTTGTTTGTGTAATTCTGTATATGATAAATAGATTTGTATATATACTACATAAAGTGTTAAAATTTAGTTCAGTTAGGAAACGCATAGCACAGTTTAAAATTCCCTTTCTGGAATTTAAGTCAGTAAACGGAAATGTGCTCGAGTTTTGTGTTGTGATGTCCTGCATATGATCTATAAAAATTATACACACTGAGTAACAGGCGAAAAATTAGTTAAATTTAAAAACGCGTGTACCGCAACTGAAAACGAACTTCTAGCAATTATTGTTAACACACATTAGATAATTTAACCGAATTCTTTTGTGTGTCCCTGTAAATTAACGATGAATGCTATGCAAACAGTATTCTATAGTAAGCCCCATATAATGCAACGTAGTGATATCCATCAATTTCAATACATTTGAAATAGTGAAACATTACTAAAATGAATCTCAAACGATTTTTCCCCATTGAGCTTAATGTTACGGAATGTTTTGAGTTTTCCTGTAAAGTAACTATAAGCGCGACACACTTCATTTTCAATACCGAACATGCCATAGTGACCATCAATAACATATATAAATTGCATGACAATTCGAGTATATTTACACGAGTTAGAGAACGGACAGACAGACAGACAGACAGACAAACCGAATTCATAACACTTTTCAACTATATTTGAAAGTGTTAAAAAGTCTCAAACGAGATGAACATCAATCGAGAGACCGTTCGACAAAGTGTGAAAGAATTACTTGGATGCAAGGCTAACAAAAGACAAAGAATTCCTGAAAGTTTCGGTGGCCAACAAAAGGATAGAACCAATGAATCGGGTTGCTGATGATTAATTTCAAAAGTATTTTCAACATTTTCACAATAGAACTAATTCATAATCGATAGAACAATTGAACTCCGTCGAAAGATAGTCTTAGACCACAGCCATTATCGAAAGATGGCAAACTTCAGTTTGGGGTAGGATTTGAACAACTGGCAAAACAAAGTTTCCTTTCGTTGATGAAGATTTTAAAATCAATCAAAAAACTTACTATTAAAACATCTTGAATAGTATTTTGTTTCCCTTTTCCCAAGAGCACGTATACAATTAAAAATGAACTCTCTAGCAAGTTTCTGCTTAATCTCACAGAAAAAGAAAAGAAGAAAAATGATTCAAGTCACATCTTCCAGACTTCTTTAGAGCCTAAAAATGGTCCAGGTACTCTCTAGATGTTAAGTAGATTGGTTATTGTGCATGATCATTTTACAGAGAATAGTTTGTGCAAATTATCAGAGGTTTGGAGTACATGGAAAAGTAATAGAAATAGAAATGGCGGACATATTGGGGAATAAGTTGCGGCCCTTCGAAACGAATATTTTTAAAGTTCATTTCTACATAAAAGTAAAATGCAGCCACGTTAAAAACTTGCAGTTTTCTGTAAGTCACAGATCTGTAATTTATATATATGCAAACTGATTTTTATTTCTGAGGTTATTAAAAGTATTGTGATCTATAACGTTTGTTTGAGCCCTTTTTTTTTTTTTTTTTTTTTTTTTTTTTTTTTTTTTTTTTTTTTGCCAGATAAATTTTATGTTACATGTTCTTTAAATCTCAAACAGAATTGCCATGTAACATTATGTATGTACAATATATCAGAAAATAAAAGAAAACAGACAAAAAAAGTACAACAGTTTATAAGTATTAATATTCGAAAATAAATCTAAATTTACAAAGTTTATATTTTTATAACATAAAACTTCTTATAAAAACTGATGATAAAAACATACTGGTATGGTAATGATTATTTTTTAATTAAAAAAATAATATTTCAAAATATGGTTTATTATCTTACATAATATTGTTAATAAAAAAGTTTACTCTATAAATAAATCGAAAATATCATAAAAGCACAAAAAATATAAAACTATACAATAAAGCTCTACCAAAATAAAAACTAAAAATAAAATTTATATCTCGAGGCACTTCTATAAAGAACAAAATTTTCATGAAAAATAAAAAGTATTTTACCATTAAAAGCAAAGTTCTTTATTCCATTCACGGAATAAAAACTTTTGAGATAAACTATTTTATTTGATTCTCGGCAAGTACACAGTAAATTTAATAAAATGTGTCTACATACACAGGAATTCTACATACTGGTATACACTTTATATATACTTGGGCTGTGTCGTAAATTATATTCTATCTTGAAGAAATTGACTCAAGATTACATGAATATACTTAACATATGGCAGAAGTTCGCAACATAAAATTCATGTCAAATATTTTCTCAATTTCAACTTGATATGGAAGTACCTGATTCTATTTTTATCACCGAGATATAGATGTAAGTCTAAAAACATATCTGAGGAAGCTTATGATTAAATGTATTACATTTCAAAGATAACATATTCCGTAATATAAAAAAAATATATATTGTATCTTAAGCATTTGTTTGTGCTATGGTTGCATACAATTCATCAACAAAACTTTAAAAATATGTTTCCATCAAATATAATTTCGAATAGTATACGTTTAAGAATTCATTTAATTTTAAAACTTCCAGTAACCTACAGAAAATTAAATGTGCCACCAAATTTCAATGGAAGCACCCAAATATGTGACCGATATGTATTTTAACAAACAACTAACGAAGGAAGCTATACAATCCGCTTAAATATATATATATATATATATATATATATATAATATAGAGAGAGATATAGATATAGATATATATGTATATATATAGACATATATGTATGTATATAGATATACTAGGGGGCCTGCCCCCTGCGAGCTACGCTCGCCAACCCCCGCTCAGACTTCGAGGCCTCTAAAAACATGACAGCGTGCTATATTTTAAAAATATCGGTAAATCTGTAATTTGGTTGCCATGCTTTTAACGTTTTATTGGGACATTTTTGATTATCATGGCCTCATACACAGCTGTTGCGATAACTGACGACTGTTTTCGGGATTGATAAGTAAAATCAATTACAACTTGAAAACCAGCTTGTATAAAATGGTTAGGTTTAAATTGTGGCTACCTCTCGGACTTATAACAACGATCTGTATTCTATTCTTCCTTTGCGTTTAAGGATGAGAAAAATTCCATGTGCTTGTGAATAACATTAAGAACCACGCTATTGAAAAGTACTATGTTATAGACATTTTCAGTAACAGGTTTTAATTTTCTCTCTATTTTAGTGCACCATCATGCATATTTTCATGTTATTTTAAATATGCAAATTATGTATTTTAATTAATATGTATATACGAATTTTCTAATAATTATGTATCATACAAAATTAATAAAATATTTTGTGCATGCTTGCCTGCATTTATTCGGCATCAATTGATGAGATATTTAAACAAATTTGCTATCCGTGATAATTTTACACCATGTTATGTCACTTTCATATTGTTCCTTAAAAAATCGGGTACTTTTCCAGTATAGGATCCTTTGCTTTTAGGTTTGGCGTAATTCGAGCTTCAAAAAGAGATAGATTCGTTAATATACATAGATTTGTTGCCAAAAGTTATGAAAACAAACCCAATGAACTTTTGTTGCTTTTCTATTATAGGGGTCTTGACGCTTTTTTATAAAGCTGGGCGGAAAAAACTAAGCAGGATAGAAAACCAAGCGGATAGAAAACCAAGCAGGATATTTTATTCTCCTTCCGTCCAGTTGGCCAATTATTATTTTATATATTCGTTTCAAATATCCGAATTAGTGATTTTATAAATTCGTTTAATTAAATTTTACAAAAAAATAACAAAATGATATCAATAAATAATAATTACTATTAATTCCTTTTCCCCCCTTTCTTTTGCGTTTACATAAATGACGTCATTTGGACGAATTCATTCAAAATATTTTCAGTTTATAAATTAAATTAAATGCTGACAGACGATTGAATCCTGACGATAGAAATATGATTTTTTTTTTTTCAAATTTTCCTGAAAACATAATTTAATCACAATCTTGTCTTCATTATCGATTGAAATAAGAGATAAATTCAATTTCAATTTGAAAATGACAAATAAAAAGAAATCAATAATCCCTATCGGGATCCTTTACAATTTTTTTCCCTTTTTTGTCACAAAAAAACTGAGTAATTAGTTGCCATCATTACAGAAATGTCATTAAAATTAGAAAAAAAATTAATATCTCGAAAACTAAATCCATTTTCAAAATTCTATTACCAGTTTTGACATCCTCGGATTTTTATGGACAATTGGTATTAATTTCACCATCAAGCGTCTAA
Organism: Maratus michaelseni; assembly: GCA_963931845.1. Lineage (NCBI taxonomy): Eukaryota > Metazoa > Arthropoda > Arachnida > Araneae > Salticidae > Maratus > Maratus michaelseni. Next base: position 129,089,631 of record OZ007593.1, read on the forward strand.
TATTTTATTAAAAATAGCCCTGAAACATAATCAGTCGTTTAGTCAGTCGTTTCATAAAATCGTTTCATAAATTCGTTTCATAAATTCGTTTCATAAAATCGTTTCAAAAATTCGTTTCATTAGGATTTTATATATATAGGGTAGATATGTATATATATATGTATATATGTTACGGTCAATATGATTAATGTGGTCATTATTAATAATGACCGGATTAATCAATTGACCGTAACATATATATATATACGTCTTAAAATGGGCTGACTGATTTTTAAAATTCAGTAACTTGCAAACGGTGACAGATATTAAAAAAAATTCTTGCTGGAGAGTAATGTAAGATGTCAGGAGTTATTTTTTTTCTGTGATTCCTGATTTTAGTTCGAATTACCAGCTATAGATGGCGCTGTGAGTAATAGACGTCCAATCGAGGCAGGAGGAGAAATCATCCAGCATTGATGCGGAGGAAGAAGGTTAAATATATGGAGTGGGTCTCATTCACCAAAATTTTATTGGCGAATGAGACCCACTCCATATATTTAACCTCCTTCCTGCGCATCAATGCTGGTTTAATTTCAATTTTGGCCTCTGTTGAGTGCTTATTGCTCGCAACGCCAACTATTGCTAGTAATTCGAGCTAAAACCAGGAATCACAGTAAAAAAATCTCCTGACATCGTACATTACTCTCCTATAATAATTTTTTTTAATATCTGTCACCGTTTGCAAGTTATTGAATTTTAAAATCAGTCAGTCTATTTTAGAACACCGGGTATGTAATCGTTATAAAATAACACAGAAACATCATATACAAATGGGGGAATAAAAATCCAAAATTGTTAATATGAACACATACCTGTTTGAATAATATACAGAAAAAAATAGAAGAAGAAATTTAATATTTGACCAAGAGAAGGTAAATTAAATTGGAAAAAAGTGAATTAATGAAATATTTGTGGAACTGTAGCGGAATCGTCTTTCCCAAATTACCACAGATTTCACCGTTTGACAAACTAAAATAATACACGATTTGTGTAATCGCACATTAATAGAAAATGAATGAAATAAAATATGAAAATGTTTGAAGTGAGGATACATTTCCTCATCAAAAATACACACAAGCATAAAAAAATATGCATGATTTGACAAAACTACGCATGTTGCCAAAAAATATTTACAAATTCAGTAGATGTATTAAGTGAGAAATGAACTACTCTCTAGATATTCAAGCTACATGATTCAAGCCAAGTTGTCACAGAAGTGTAAATATCACGATATAAACATAAATAAATTAACAGTGCTGCCATCTAGTACCAGTACAATATGTGAAAATCAGAATTATTCATAACACGTGGAAAAATGTTACAATTTAAATTACGTATCTAAATTAAGTTAATAAATTAAGAAAATTAATGTATATAATGAATTAAAAGTTAACAGGTAGGTGAATACATTAATTAAATGAATGATCAATAAAATTATGTATAAATATAATAAAAAGAAATTTAATAAATGAATTAATTCTATGACAGTACAGATTAATATTTATATTATAATATACAAATATACTTATGCAAATGTATTTCTTTTAAAGTAAGATGATTGATGAAGTGATTTAGATATGACATTGTCCCACACAAATCAAACAAGTTAATTAGATATTAATGAATAAATTAAAACTGCATAAAGTAGATGATAGGAAATCATTTCTGTTAAATTGAAAGGAAGTGCGCTTAATCAACTAAAGAATAACAAGTAATGAATGGATGCATTATGAATCAATAACCCTCTCTCGTTTTTTTTTAAATAATAAATTAACAATTGAGCATTAATTATCCATACAACACCGCCCCCTATATACATAGTCGAATTCGTTAATACGTTTGTGGCTATAACGAAGACACAGTTAAAACGAGCAATTTGCAAGTCAAGAATTGCTTCATTATTTAAGCTACATTTTATCAGGCTTTTATTGCAGTATTAGTCAAGTTTCTCCAGGAAAAAGGAAGGGATAAGTTATAGTACTATATGTAGTTTATGTTGTTGGGAATTACTAGTTTTATAGAGGCTTTGACTTCAATATTGTGATTTTGTCTAAAAAAAAGTCCCGTCTGGCACTCACAAATGTAAGACTAAATATTTTATCTTAATTTCATGATATTAAGTTCATTTTAGCAATGAGATATTTTGCGTAATTAATAATAGTCTTCTGATTTTCATAACTTTTTTTTTTTTTTTTGCAAGGTCATACTACAAAAAATTGTTACTTTTTCGGCAATACGTTTTAAACATTTCTTCAAGGTTTCACATCATAGGCCGCATTAGAAAAATATATTTGATAAAGATTGATATTTTATTATTTTTTTTAATGAATGGAGACATACTTGTATACTTGTACGTCACATGTCACACATAATTTCTTCTATTAGCATCTTCACTTATTTTGTGAATGTAATAAATAAATAATTCATTCAAAAAAATATTCTGAAAAAATTCCCTTATACGTAAATTAAATTTTTTCCAAAACTTATCTTTGACCTACTGTTACAAGCATTTCTTGTATTCTCCGTTAAAATAAAACTATTTTCACTAATGTAAAATAATATAGGAGCATTCGTCACCTAATAACAGTATTCAGAGGCAAGCGCACCTCTTTTTAATTTCAGATGCTATATGTTCACATTGTTTGTTTGTCATTAATTTTCAAGTATTCTCCCTTAACTAAAAATTTTCGTTAACATTATGTATAATAAACTAAAATCTTAGATATGTTATACATTCTTCATGAGTTATTAGTCAATAACTTGCAATTTGATTTTTTTAGTGATATTTTAATAGCTTTTTGTGAAATTACGCTTTGCGTATGGAATTTTCACAGAAAAGTGAATTTTCCATAAAATACATTTGTTTAACTTACGAAACAGTTACTGTACTTAGTAAACTTTAGTTAACATTTACTTAACAGTTATGTGAATTGGAAATTTACTGTATTTATCGATCAAGGTCTATTTTTTTTTGTACCGTTTATATTTAAAAGACAGTTTTGGCAGTTTTTGTTCGAAGGGAAAAAAATGAACGCTGAAACGTTTGGCACTTCCGTTTTCATTCACAGCTATCAAGTAGTTTTTAAATTCTGTTAACTTAGATTTTTTTATAGTACAATAAATGTAAGCGCAGATTTGGAAAGGTAAAAATGTGGGCTTTAATAAAATGTAATACAAAGAAAACGAAAATTTCAGACAAAAATCTCAATTTAAACGCAAGCAAATATCCTAATTTGTATACTAATTTTCATTTTTTATTGGTACTTTAGTTCTCCTTGTAAAACCAGCATAATGAGCCTATTTGAATAAAAAAAAGAGTTATCAAAATCAAAGAATCCGTTTCAAAACAAACAATTGTCATTCATTAAACAGTATATGGCCAATCGCCATTGGACCACCCTTCAAAAGCACTTTGGAAGTACTGGTCAGATATGGTATAAAAAGGCGTTGAAAGGCTAAAATATTATCAGAGCAGTTACTTCAGCGAATATGGACAAAAGACGTGAACTTAGTGCGGAGGAAAGAGGAATGATCATTGGAGCTTACAGATTTGAGCATTCAATCTCTGATATTTCCAAAAAAATTCAGATACCCCGCTCCACAGTTAACAATGTGGTTTTTACGTGGAAGAGGGGTGTTATAATACGTCAATCCCGACCCGGTAAACCGAATAAATTGATAGATCGGAACCGTCGATGTCTAAAACGTGTAATGAAATCAAACCGAAAGGATTCCTTAGAGGCGATTGCAGTAGAATTTCGATCGTGTACGACTAATGATGCAAGTGATCGTACCGTCCGGCGAAAGATCGTGGCACTTGGTTTTCATGGCCGAGCAGCAGTTCACAAGCCAAATATTCCGCATCTGAATGTGACCCGTCGATTAAAGTGGTGCAAAGAACGACAGCACTGGTCACTATAAAAATGGAAAAACATCCTATGGAGCGATTAATCACGCTAGCAGTTTTGGCAGTCCGACGGACGTGTTTGGGTGTGGCAAATGCCTAGTGAACGGTATTTACAGGGCTGTGTCGTACTCACAGTGAAATTTGGCGGAGGTGGAATCATGGTGTGGTCCTGCTTTTCATGACATGGTCTTGGTCCTCCTCTTTTAATTTTTGGGAGTATGAATGCCGAAGTTTACAAAACAATTCTGGACAATTCAGCGCTACCAACATTATGGCAACACTTTGGTCTTGGCCCATACTTGTTTCAGCATGACAATGCTCCATGTCCTACAGCAGGTGTTGTTAAGACGTGGTTTGAGGAAATGGGTGTGGAAAACCTTCCCTGGACAGCTCAATGTCTAGACCTCAACCCTTTGGAACACCTTTGGGATGAGTTAGAGCACCGATTTAGAGCCAGGCCAACTCGGCCCAAAAACACGACGGAACTGTTTGCTACGCTAAAGGATGAATGGAGCAAGATTCCTGCAGAAATATATCGAAAATTGGTAGAGTGTTCCTCAAAGAGTTGCAGCAGTTATTGCGGCGAAGGGTGGCCCTACACGATACTAAAGTCGTGCTGAGTCCCTTTTAAATTCATAGTATGAGGCGCAATAGCATAGCAGTTTAAAAATTGAAGGGGGAAGGGGTTGCTCAATAAGTTTCTAACTCTCTTTTCTCAAAATAACTGCGAAGCTGAGAAAATCAATTAATGATATAGCTTTCTCATTAATAAGAAAATATGTACATTAATTAATAACTAATTTTATTCATAATTAAACATCTGTTTGCGCATTATTTCAAAGTAAACATTAAAAATTAAATTCAGTGTTAAGATATTTTGAAATATTACATCAGGGTACAAAATATATATTTCATTAATAATACTGAAAAAATAAGAAAAAACTAATAAAAATGAAAATACACTTAAAAATTTTGGCATCATAACATAAAGTAAGTGCGCTTCGCTAAAGTTGCGTTCAAAATGGATTCAGCATCTACTCCCTCCCTCCCGCCTTTTACCCTTGAGCAGCACAAATGTCTAACAAATAGAATGCTACGGATTTTCGAAGAATATCCATTTTTGCTGAAATAGTCTAAATTTCTGGCAACATGACGAGAATTCTGAAAGCGATCAGGTATATTACTTGCAATGTACATGAAAAAAAGCAACAATGAGACGGATTCCAAAAAGATAAAAACTTCTTTACAAAAGAAATAAAATGCTCTAAAACATTTTGTTATGGTTTTTAATTTATTTTAATTAATAGAATTTAAAGGTCACTTTAAAGGAGCAGAAAGACTTTCTAATAGATTTTTTCTCTCATATCTCAAATAAGTTTAGATTGATAAAGATACGCGATTGACCAGTTCGACAATTTTCCATTAGGCACGGTGAGAGTTGTCTCATTGTTTAGCGTATACTACTTACTTTCTGATAAGTACACACTATTTAACAGCACTTACATCCATTCAAAAATTAAATAGTTGCTTAACTTATAAACTTTCCATTCAGTATATCTGTACATATATTAATGTTAAAGATTCTTCATTATCCTAATTTTCAAAATTATTAATCTCATGAAATCAGGGAAAAGTAATACAACGATAAAAGATTACGTATTTACGCCACGTATAGAGTACATACAGTTAACAGTTTCAAAAGCTCATGAAAAATACTGTAATGGGACGCTCTTTGTATGTAAATTGCTACTTTCTATACAAATAAATTAAGACTTTTTAAACTTTTTAGTTCGAAACTTTTCTGTTTTAGTGTGATATGGCACATAATTACTTAGTCTGTAAAGTGTTCCTCTGACAATTTTTTTTCTGATCTACGAGTTTCCTTCGTTTTATAAGTTTGTTATTAAGTTTTTAATCTATTAAATGTACTTGAGTATCGAAACTGTTTAATAACTCTTTTCAGATAAAATTATAAATATATCTGTCATAATATCGATACATTTTTTCTGTACGTTAGGGTGAAAATACCTTTTTTTTTTTTAATTCCCAAAACGTTAGTTTCGTTTACAACAATTAAATTCAATACAGTTATCATCCATCATCTAAGAGCTTTGAAAATTAATCTTCCTAACAACACTTTTAAAGTTCTTCAATATTATTGTATTGTTTAAATTGGGCAACTGCAATACTAAAAGAAATAATTTTCTTCCTTCTATTTTTATTTATTTATTTATTTATTTATTTATTTATTTATTTATTTATTTATTTTGTAAATATCTTAATAAAAATAAGAGAATTCTTGTTAACAATGGTCAGTGAATTTCTCTCATCTTCTTATAGTGCTCTGGTTATTTCCCTTCCTGATGTCTATGTGTGTGTGTGTGTGAATAGAAATATTCGCCACAAATAATGTATCTGAAAATGTTTTTTTCAGCTCCAACAACAATACTCCCACAGGAAATCTTAAATACGTCTAGAATTACCAGAGAAAAAGCTCCATTCTACAAGGCGTACATATAAGGAAAGTATTATTATGATATTTACTGATCGAATTTCGCCTCATGTTATTGAATAAGTTATTAAGACGTTGCAACGTCCTCCATTTAACTCTTTATGTCCCAAATTACAAAATAATGAATTTTTCACAATTTAGGGAATTTTTCCTGCATTTTTGAAAATATGATTAAAGAGTTGTGCAACCATTAAATAAATTTTAGAAAGATTTCTTCGATTAAAAGGAACCTTTGCACTGTAAAAAAGACAGAATTGTTTTAATATATGAAAATATAATGTAACTATATATGAAAAAATTCAAAAACCACTTCCGAGTTACCCACAAATCTAAAATGTGTTTTTCATCTTTAGAAACCTCATATATTACAAAAACTAATATATTTTCAAGATTTTAAGAAGAATTTATATTTTTAAAAAGGTTGCTTTTGCTGCCATAGATTTTCGGAAACATCTCCGAGTTGTTTTTACAGTGTATTAATCAGTTTCCTATAACAAGAATATCGGTTTTCAATATGCTATCTAATCTGAATTAAACATTTTCAGCTTCTTTCAACATTTTGAATTTATACATCCAAGAGTAATAAAATAATGTTAATTTCAATGTTAGTGTTAATGATGTTAATATTTCACGTTTGTCGTTAAAGTACATATGTTGAACATGAACACGTTTACTTGAGAATGGATAGCATCCGAAAAAACTATGTGTAAGGTTGAGAAAACTAATTAATACGCTATAAAAACTACTCGGAATAATTTCCGAAAATCAGTGACAGAAAAGAAACTTTCTTTTTATAAAGTTCTTCTTTAAATCTCGAAAATATATTGATTTCTGAGGTTTCTTAAAATAAATAATGCTTTTCGGAATTATGGGTAACTCGGAAATGATTATTGTACATTTTCGTTATTAATTATATTACATTTTCCGTAGATTAAGAAACATTTGTCTTTTTTGTACAGTGTAAAAACACGGGCGGTTTGCAGTAACATAAAATCACGGGCGGCGCTAAGTGGAGTATTCGAGACAAAATCCTAGCCAAAATTACTTTTCATGTATTTTAAAGTTAAAACCATTGCTGTTAACTCACTATTAGTAAATACGCATAATTAATGTTATATACAGGTAAATGGATGCATTTATTTAAAAATTAAATATATAGTAGAACGATTATTTAATTGTTTACCGTTTATACGAGTAATAAATCGTTGATAGATTTGTTTTATTTACAAGTTATGTTTAATTAAATGTAGTTAAAATTAAATGTGTTACTACACATAAATTTTTAATTATTTATATAAACCAATGTATATAATATACATATTACTTGCATTTAGTATTTAGTAAAGTTGAGTACCAATAGTACGGTCATGCTGGTTTTTGAGAGTTTTTAATAGATTGTAGTCCAACCAGAAAAACATTGATATCTAAAAATGTCAACAATATGTGGAATATATATTTTTTAAAATATTTGCCTTGAAAACTAAAACCATTAGGATTATAATTAAAAAATTGTCCGACAAACCCCGACACAGCTTTAAAAAGCTTTCAATATATTAGATAATATATTTCAATAAATATATTTCAGTAAATTAGATCTAAAAAGGCTTAAAAATAACCCATTTTCAATTATTTTTTATTATGTGAAAAGTAACATTATTTAAATACATATGCCAAAATATACATTTAAACACAGTAACAAAGCTGAAACATTACGAAAAAGCACACCTTCTCACAAAGAAACTTTCACTTCAGCTAAGGCTAGGAGCCGCCGGATATGACTCATACTTCTGAAATAGACATAGGTTGACACACCAGTTAGTCAGCTACTATAAAATATGCTTTTTACAATTGTTGAGAAAATTTCAATTGCATCAAATACTCAACTGTACGGCGTACAATCAGTAATTTTCATAATTAGTTAACTTAAATATTTAACACAATAAAAATTTAAGGGTTTGTAGGTCATTCATTTGTTTAAAGCTCATAAATTTGCCATTGTCTGAATTTAAATTATTGATATTTAAATGGATATTTTAGGTGACTAGTAATTTTAGATCGATATTTGTGAACCAAAATTACCAGTCTCCTAAAATATCAATTACAGAAAAAGGGCTTTTTTCTGTCATTTTTTTTTGTGCAAAATCAATGAATGATGATTGTAGTATTATTTTAGCTATACGTCTCAAAAGGTTAATGCTAAAGAAGAATAGCGTCTAATTTCTAGTAATTGTATAAAGCTAATAGACATCACACGGCTAAGATGCTTTACACTCACGCAGAAAAAAAAATTAATCGGTTAAAAAAAGGAAAAAAGTCGCCAAATTTACGGGATTTTTTCCTTTAATGGCAACCTAGCCATTGTATTAAGTTATTCGTTTGGCGCGGTCTTGAAAATCGCGCCAACCAAAAAGTCGCCAAACTTATGTTTATATATTTGCGTGAATGTAAAGCATCAGTTCCCATCACACTTATAAAAAAAATCAGAAAGGAAATAGAATAAATTACACAAATACACGGACCGGGTATTCCGTATGCCAGTGACGACTTACCGGTAAAAAAATAATCAAAGAGAGCAGAAAAAATTGCGAATTTCAAATTTAAAAATTGGTTGAACATTGAAGGGTCTTTCGAAAGAGGGTAAAGGAAGCGTAGATGTTAATTCCGTAATTTTCTCGGAATTCGCAACTGTTTTTTCACTAATGGCACGCTCAGTTCGCCGCCCGTGTCTTTGAAGATTAATAATCTATATTACCATTTTAAGGATGATTGTAATAATAGTCTCACATATAAATATAAATACTTTTCATACCTGAACTTTTCTACTCCATGTTTTTCAACATCAAAGGAAGCTGAACAGTTATAATTGGAAAACATATTTTTACTTTCTAAAATCAGTAATACTTTTGGATAATAATAAAGTAAAGTATACTGAACTGATACAAAATTGTATTACTGACAAGCAATGTGTTAAGAAAATTTTAATACAAGATATTTTTTAAGGTACTTCAAAATAGAATCGGAGCATAAAAAAGTTTATTTCTGTCAACGATAAAAAGAGAGATTTCCCAAATATTTCAATTTCGAAATGAAATTAATTGCTAGTGATCCAGTAATGCATTTGACTTTGTTTATGGTTACTTTATAAACGCATAGTGTAAGGAAAGTACTGTAATCACGATTTTTGTACGTGAGTAAACACGATAACTCTCAAACGATAACTCCGATTGAGCTCCTATTTGGTAAATATGTTACAAGCACTATGTCGAAGGAACTATATAAATTTTCGTACAAATCGGCCATCGGATTAGAAATTTAAGGGGACTCTGCTCCCAAATTAAAAAGTTTTTTATTATCAACCTTAAAAAAATATTTTTGTATATTATTATGTAAATGTTTAATAGAAATAATTTAATGCAAACAAAATTTAAAAAGTAAAATTGAAAAATTTAATTCCAACGACTTATTTCAAAACGCTACTAGTAATTTATGCTTTAAAATTTTCAGTTCATTTTTCTGTGCAGGTCATCAATGATATTAGGAATAAGATTTAAGGATCGGACTTTTTAAATATGAATAGTTTTAGAGAAAAAAATATTAACTAAATAGAAGTGAAAAAAGCGGAAAAATGACTAGTTTTGCACATATATCGGGTCCTTAAATCTCTTACATATAGTATGATATTCAACTAGCAAAATTCAAACCCTTTCATTCATATCTGGAAAAGCCCTAGCATTTTGAAAACAAGAAAAATTGGAAAAACACGAATGATAAATGGGTTTAAAGACTTTATTTGCAAAGAGGTTGTCGTGGTATTTAAAGGGACAAAATGACAACAGATGTTTGTTAAATAAGCCGTAACTGTTGTTCTATAAGGAGTAATAGCCTGAAATTCTGTCAGGGTGTAGTCGTAAGTATGGGATATGTAACAAGGTGAAAATGAAAATTTTTACGAAATTTCGATATTCGTAGGGTGCCGAGTCCCCTTAACCTATTTTAAAATCATTTTAAAACAATTTAATAACTGATTCTGTACAGGAAAACACCAAGGAAATTTAATAGAATATGAGTGAAAAATATTGTGGTGATGTGAAAAAGCATTAGTAGCGCTCCAGTAACGTCTCCAGTTTCAAAACAGGAGGTTCAGCGTTCAAATTCAGTTAAATGGAGTCACTACAGATATTTTTTTTAACAAAATTTGTAATTTTTTTATCGTAAATTTTTTATTCATGATTATTACCCAACAATACACTATTTCTGTTTTTGTTGAAATGCATTTTGTTAAAACCCAATCTTCCGATAAAACAGTACACGATTTCTGTTTTAATTAACGTTTATTGCACTAAATGTTAACATCTTAACAACAAACAAAATACAATTAATAATTAAAATATACTGATAGAGAGACGTTTGTATTTAGTGTTAGAGAAAGGAAGTGGGAACCGTTTGTCACGTTAATTCAGTTTATTTAATTTTGGAATGAAGTTAAATAAATAATTCATTTGGCCTTGTTTACTTCTATTATCTGACAATTAAATTCACTGCAGAAGAAAAACATTTTAAATGAACTTAAATAATGCATGATTTATATTTCGCTTATAATTTAGTTATTGTACTAAATGCATCAAGCACAAAATACGTAATGAAAACAATGCATTGGATCGGAAAAATTGTATTTATTTTGTATTATAGAAATGAAATTCAGGACATTACTTGTCTTGGCTTTCAGTTTTTTTTTCAATTCCGAATTTAATTTAATAATAATTACTATTGATGCCTGTAATTGATGTGTTCTTGTTTAATTTCTACCTGAAGATGAGTTTATCTGAACAAAAGAAAGTTTTTCTTGTGAATGTGGTTAATGAACGCTTTCTTTCTCTCTCCTTTTCTTCTTCAATCTCTCAATTATTAATTTCTTTTCTTTCGAAAAGTTTGAAAGTAAATTTAAAAAAGATACAAAAAAGTTAACAATAACAATGCACCATATTAAAAATATGCTGTAAAGTCTTCGCCTTAATTTTGAGTAGGTAGCATATCATCAACAAAAACAATTTAAGAATATATATCAAAGAAGATTGTATTCATAAACAAATAGCCTTAATAAATAGATCCACGTTAATTATGTAAATTAAGGGATTCGGTATGGTTAGTGACAGAATTATTATGAAGAGTATTTCAAATGCACAAGCTCAGATTTCTTTCAGCACGTTAAGTCAATAGATAATTCTCTAACTGCTGAGAATCGTGGGCTATGTCAATGTCAATTTGTAAAAGTTCGCTTTAGTTCTCAAATCGATTCACTAATGCAAGCTAGGTGCACTGCTCTTTTCAGAAGAGTTAAAGGACTGGGATAGTCTACTTGGATGCAGCGGTCTGGGCGCGATTACTAGTACGATGACAGTGTTCTACTCGTACTCTTAGGAGCTAGTCTGCTGCTGGGTGCGGATTCAAACAAGATTTATTATTAAATTACTCTCTGGAAATAGATACAAACTAGCTACACTTCTGTCGGAAACTCAAGAGTCTTCGCTAATCTCACAGTGATTTAGACACGTCCACCTTAGTCTAAGCCGGATACAATTGGATACAGCCCCTGAGTCTGCCTACGAACTTTTTTCTCTGTATTTCTCACGTGAGACCGTTCAATTTTCGAAGAATCATCAACTCTCCTTGAGAATTGACTCTCTCTTTCAATAAAAAATTCTCTACCAACGTAACTGCTCTTCATCTTCATATTTTATGCCTTTGTTATCTTTGGGGAATAACTTCTGACCACTCTCGTGTCCATCGGGAGAAGTTCTCAGACAAGGAACACATAGATTAGATTTCCATTTTCCCATGCTTTTCTCGTGGTGGTGCTTTTGCTAGGTCAAGGCCTTCACACGGTAGCTTCTCGGGGTCCAACAGGGCAAAACCGTTCCTAAACTCTAGTATTCTTCCTGTCAAAGAAATGCCCAAACAAGTCATGGATCGATTCCTTTGGTATTACCTGCGTGGCAACAGAGGCTAAATCTTTCTGGCTCTAAATTCCTTATAAACAGGATTGTACAGAGATTTGGATTCGCTATAAATTTAGCAGAGATGCGACACTTTATAATGAATATGTTTTGTGTTACAAAAATGAAGATAAACGCTTGATCCATCTTCAAAAGAAAATTTGCAATAAAGTAATAAAAGCTTATTTTCTAAATTCTAAATCATTTTATTATCAACATCATTAATGATAAGAACGTAGTAAAATAGATTCTATCTTGATAATGGGAATTTCAAATCAGTGTTTATCATCAAATATAATACATAAAAACAGTCAGTACCATTTGCAGTATAAAGGTTTTTAAACATTTTAATACGGGACTATTTAACTAAGTATGAATGCACGTACAAATATTAGTATAGAAAAAGGTAAAAAGCCTTGATAAGCCTTGAAAATGAAGATAATTAAAGTAATTAAAAATAAATATATTGAAAGACCGGATTTAATTTCTAGTTATATGGAACTTTCACAATTAACTCTTAACATTATCCCAAGATAAAGAAAAATTTCATTCGTACAATTATTTATTGAAACGGAAGCTTATGTCTGTTATTTGTCAAATAATAATTCAGAATTTATTTTGATTAAAATGATGAATAAAACCGCAATAGAGTTATTTTAATATGCATTGAAATGGAAAAAGAATCTCACCATAGTACACTCTAAAAAAAGACAAATGCTTCTAAACCATATTTCACCATCGTCCTAAAAATAGGACACCATGTATGAATGGCCTTTATATAAATTCTTTTGAGTATTTTAATTCAAATTAAAGGCGATATATTTTTAAAAGTCTGTTAAGTATATCTCTGCTCTTATTGTTAGTTTAAATTAATGTTAAATATTTTTTTTTAATTTTTCAAAATGGTGATTTTTTGAAGATTTATTTCTTACATATTCAATACATTATTTCTTAAAAGATTTTACGATTAAAAATAACGGTTATATAAATTTATTGAGGTAATATTCTATACTTTTCTACAGATAAAAAAGATATATTAAAAATATATATCTAAATGGTCTATTTTCCTTATATTTCATACTGTCCTAAAAATAGGATGATCGTATAATCCACTGATACATAATCCCTACATTAAGTAATAGGAATAATCCATTCTTCTCTGTGATATTCCAAACATTTGTACGGATAATCTTTAAATAGTTTCTCTAACACCTGCAGATCACGTGTGTCTGCAGGTGTTAGGTATACGTGCCCTGCGTAGTCACGTGTCAGACTGGTTTGTGTGAGGGGATTCCCCGTGTAAGAAAGTAAAAAAAATTGCATTGTGAAATTATTGTGTACGTCGTTTCTCTTTGCTTCGTTTCGGAAACTATTTGATCCTAATGCTTAAAAATGTCTCGTAAATTTTTAACTACGCAGGAAGCCTTGGACTTTTTGTGGAGTTTAGATGATAGTGATTTTGAAGACAATGACAATGAATTAGTTATTGTACCTCCAGATCCTGATTTAATGAGTGACACAGAGGACATTGATGATTCATCTGTAAGGAAAGTAGAAGAAATCATGTGTGATGAAGTAGATTCTACAGAGGTTGCAGGAACGATTGAAATTTTAGTTCCATATAGAAATGAAAACATTTCTGTAAATCCGAAATGGGAAAAATGCGAACCTAAGTTCGAACGTGCTCCAAAAGCATTTCCTCATGAGAGACTTCAAAGAGTTAAAGATAATGTGGCTGGTAAATCTCCTATTGAACTTTTTGAAATGATCTGTTTGAAAAGGATTGAGCTGACGGTTGAAGAATCAATTAAATATTCCAGACAAAATAATAATCATGGTTTTGAAATAAGCATGGATGAAATGAAACAATTTTTAGCAATTCTTTTCTATAGCGGTTATCATATTTTACCTCAAGAGAAAATGTACTGGGAAAATGCACCCGCACTGGAACTTTACTTGTAAGTAAATCGATGTTAAGGAACAGATATTACGAAATAAAGAAATATCTTCATTTTAACGATAACTTGCGACTTGATCGGAATGATCGCTATTTTAAAGTGAGGCCACTTTATAATCTGTTAAATGAAGGCCTTCAACAATTTGGAGTATTTTCGGAATTTTTAAGTATTGATGAAAGAATGGTTAGATACTTTGGAAAACATGGGTGTAAGATGTATATAAAAGGAAAACCAGTCAAATTTGGATATAAATTATGGATGCTAACTTCTTTCAACGGATTCCCGTATTATATTATACCGTACCAAGGTGCAAAGCAGAATAAAACAGAACCTGCATCTATCGACAATATACCATCAACATCCAAATGCCAAGCTATGAAAACTCTAGAAGGTCAAAAGAAAAAAAATCCAAAGGTTAAAAAGAATCAACCATGTCAGAAAAAAGTGAATGAGCCATTATCTCACACAGTTGTCCAGAACTTGCTGTCAATAATTGCAAATCCTGAGATACATAAAATTTACATGGATAATTTCTTTACTTCCCATGAACTGCTATCCATTCTTGAAACCAAGAACTTCTTCGTTACAGGTACTGTTAGAGAAAATAGAATCTCTAAGTGTCCACTTATGTCTTCAAAAGCAATGTCGAAATTGGAACGTGGATTTTCTGACAGCAGATTCGATACAAGGAACAAAATAGCCGCAGTTCGGTGGAATGACAATCGGGTTGTTTCTGTAATCACTAATTTCGAAGAAACAAAAAGTATCTCAACAGTAGAAAGAAGAGTAAAAGGTGGTAAAAAACAGGTAAAGATACCTGCGTGAATTACATCCTACAATAAATACAAAAATGGAGTTGACTTGTTTGATAATCATGCAGCATCTTATTTTACTTCAATTCAAGGGAAAAAATGGTATTGGCCATTATTTGTTAATGCATTTGAAACAGCGCTTGTTGCTTCATGGAAGCTCAATCAGTTATTTGGAGAAAATAGTCTGAGCCTGCTTGATTTTCGAAGGCACATAACAGTTGCCTATTTGGGGATTTCTATTCCAAGAAAACCATCTTACAGAAAATTGGGTCGTCAACAGAGTAATGCAGATTTTTTAAGGATTCAGAATGAGCATGTGTTGATAAAACACCCAGAAAACCGAAAAATAGATGCCAGCTAAAACCTTGTACAGGAAAACCAACCACAATATGTAAAAAATGTAACGTCGGACTATGCTTAAGATGTTTTGTCCCATTCCATTCATCTAATAATGAATAGCAGTGGATTATACCATTGTCCTATTTTTAGGACAGCCTGTACCAATCAAGCTAATAAAAAATTGGTAAGTTTTTTGATTTTGTGTGTATACATAGGCTTAATGAAGCATATATATTTAAGATTTTATTTAAAAATAATATTTCTTTCAATGCTTGGTACGATATGGGTTAAACTGCTATTATAATACTAAGTTTAATGTTAAGGTTAATGCTGCTAATGTACCATGTTTTTTTGTAAAATTTATTTGTTGAACATAAAAATGTTTACTTGAGATTTGGTAGCATCTGAAAAATCTATATTCCGGTTTGCGAAACCAGTTAATACACTAAACAAACTACTGGATAACGTTTCGGAAAATCAGTAGCTGGAAAAGAAGCTTTGTTTTTACAAATGCTTCTTTAAATCTCGAAAATATAATAGTTTCTGAGGTTTCTAAAGATAAAGTACACTTTTCGGAATAGTGAGTAACTCGGGAGAGATTATTGTATATTTTCCTTCATGGTTGTATTATATGTTCTTAAATTAAGAAGCATTTGTAGCTTTTTTCGCATTGTAGTGTTTTTAAAAATACAAAGTTTTATCAGTCATCTAACATAAACTCTGTGAAACTCTATGTGACAAAATCTTTGTTCACTACTTAAACAAAAACAAATAAATTTGAGTTTTAAATACCGAATGCATTTTATTTGTTTTATTTTTTTCTATTTGGCGCTTTTTTTCACAATTAAAGAAATGCATTTTATATAGTTTCCTTTGCAAGCTGCTTTAATCCCCTTGCCTGTGACGCCCGAACCCAGTTCGGGCACCGCAAAAGCGTAAATTGTGGAATTCCCAACCTGATTTCGTGCAAGAGAAAATTCGGCGTTTCAATTCCTTGAAGCCCGAACTCAGTTCGTCTAATGCATAATATGTAATTTACCATTTTCCTAATAGATGGCGAAACTGTCCCGCGAAAATTTCGGCAGTTTCGCGCCATTTGTCGGATTTCTGTAATTTCGCAGTTCTTCCCAAATTTTATTTAAACCACATTATGTTTGACAGGCATATATATAAATTTCTTGCAAGTTAAAAGTTTTTTTTGGCAATGTTTTTAAGTAATGGACGAACTGTGTTCGGGCTTCATGAAATTAAAACATCTATTTTTCTATTACCCGAAATCAGGTCGGGCACTCCAAAATTGGCACGTTTGTGTTGCCCGAACTCATTTCGGGTGTCACATGCAAGGGATAAATTTGAACTTCATAAGCGAAATAATCATAGAAAATAATGCATTACAAACTTTAGTGATATAATACAACTATCTAAATGTATAAAAGAAAAAAAAAACGAAAAATTACTTAATTTTAAAAAGTTTCTAAAATGGCAATAAATTCTTATAGAAAATTCAAAAACATACAAGGATCTGCTGAAATATACAAAAAAAAAAAAAAAAAAAAAAAAAAAAAAAAAAAAAAAAACGAAAGAATTTATTCCGCTGCGAATTACTGTCGCTACACATTTTTTTTATTATTATTTCTATAAGAATGACTGAAGTATTGATATTTTTATGGGGCAAAACAAATTTATTGTAGTTTGACTAAATTCAATTAGGCTTCTTTCATCTTTGCAAAAGTCAGTTTATTTAATAATAGTCATTATTTACGATTAGAAATTTAGGTCAATCTTATAAGAATACTTTTTGATCTTCATTTTATTTTTAAAAAGCCTATTATTTATATTGACAAAAAATGTTTTCATATTGATCTGAAATTAGTATTTTTGGAAAAATCTATTAATATATAATATCTAAATGTTATAAAATTAAATGCTGATATATATTTTATATTTAAAAGCGTACTGTGTACATTGCGTTATTAGCCAATTTATATAAATATGGAATTATTAATGGATTACAAGAAATTTACATTTAGTAATAGAACATCCCTAAATACAATTTTTATTCATAGAAATAGGAATTACTATACGGATATATCTTTCCAAAATAACAATATATCATTTAGAAATATCAAAAACACAAACATTAAATTTTAAAAAAGAGGAAAATTACAAGGAAATGAAAGAATATATCCTGATGCGAATTATAGGCCATATAATTTTTTATTTCTATAATAATGGTCACAACAATGCGTATTGATATCATTATGGATCAAATGCATTTATTGTATTTCTGCTAAATTTGTTATATTTCTTTTGTATTTTCAAAAGACGGTTTATATTGTACTAGTCTTTTTTACAATTATAAATTTAGATCGTTGCTATAAGAATACTAAGAAAACTTTTTAATTTTTATTTTATAAAAGAACACGTACGATTTATATTGCCAAAATATACGAGCTCTTACATCGATTCAAAATTAACATATTTGAAAAAAATATAATTAATTAATGGCTAAATCTCGTGTAAATAGAACATTATATTTCTTTTATACATAAATGAATACTGTCTGAATTATCTCGTAATCTAAATTATTTATATAATGAATTATGAACCCATTAAAAAAATATGTTTTGCGATATAACGACCTACATAAAACTTTTATAGAAGGGAATTGACAGTACTATATTTTGAAGCTTTTCTATACATCATTATGAAAAAAATCAAAGGCACAAATTTTAATCTTAATCAGATTAGCTTAAAAGTACACAGAAATAAAATAATTTATCTTATTGCGAATTACTGACCATACGTATATATTTTTATTTCTATAATAATTATCTTTAAAATGCGTCTTGAAATTACTGTAGGCAACATCAATTTACTGTTGTCGTATTAAGTTCAACCAGGGAATCTAGTATTATTAAGTTCATATGGGCTTCTAAGGAACATAGTGCCCGGCTTACGAAACATAGGTGAAAATCATTTTTTTTTATGATTGATAAATCAAATAGATTTTTTTACACTTAATATTGATTTTTTAGATTACCCACTAACAATATCAAAAAGCATTTTTATATGAAAAATATCAATTATGTATTAAAATACAGTTTTGAAATTTAATAATCGTGATAGTTTCGTAGCAGCCGCATACCAGATGTTAATAAAAATATAATAAATTATAACACCATGTAATAATACAGGGTGTTTTTTTTAAACTGACACTGTTCAGAGCCGTCTGTAGCCCGTTCTAATAACTGGATTGACACAAAATTTTGTGAATGGACTAAGAAAACCATGGGGAAAAAGATTCCAACAAAAAAAAAATTAGTTCCAATCACCACCGATAGGAGGAAATGTGGCGCTGTGGTCATTTATGCAGCTGGGAATTAGCATAAAATACGGGCAAAAAATGAAAATGGAAATTTTTACTTACGCAAGCGACAGTAGCGCCAATAGTTTAAGTTATAAATGCATGCGAAAAACACCGAGAAACAATTTCAGCTCAGGTTGAAAATGAATCTCACGTTACCGCAGCGCGCGTTACTTGTGAAGTTCTTATATTGTAACCAGTACAATGCACCAGCCGCTCTTCGTTTACTTAGAACACGCCATAAACTGCGCAAAGGACCTTTATCCGTTAATGTATTGAAAGCAATGATTCTGAAATTCGAAGAAACAGGCTCGCTAGCAGTTCGGTCAGGCAGAGGACGTAAACCGGTGGCAAAAAAAGTGATAATGGATGTTTCAACTGCGATCATCGAAAGGGAAAGTGTAAATGATGAATAAAACGTGGCATTTTATCCAAATTATTAATTTTGTCTGTTTCTGATGTTTTTTTTTCAATGTACAGCGCCACATTTCCCCCTATCGGCGGTGATTGGAACTAATTTTTTTTTTGTTGGAATCTTTTTTCCCATGGTTTTCTTAGTCCATTCACAAAATTTTGTGTCAATCCAGTTATTAGAACGAGCTACAGACGGCTCTGAATAGTGTCAGTTTTAAAAAAAACACCCTGTATATTTCTTTTAAATGCTAAAAGAGGTAAACTAACAACATAATATACAGTAAAATAACTTTTATTAGATTGTTGACATGTTTCGGCTCACTCCGAGCCATTATCAAAAACAAAAAAGAAAGAAAGTACTTAGAAAGAAATACGGAAAATTTTATATTGTTTTAAGTGCAAAAGGGTATATATTTTCGTAATCGGGCTGCACGCGACAGATATAGATTGTTAAAAACCATACAGTTTCCGAACAAACAGCATTTGAAGGATAATATTTCTATTCGACAGTGTAAAAATCAAAATTGGGCGGTGTTTGGAAGTTGACATAATTGTGTTAATAATAAAAAGGATTTTTCAGGATGTTGCCATCATCGATATGATGTCAGTGTTACTCACGACTTTATAATATAGATTTGATATAGTTTTAGTTTTGCAATATGGATTGTCGTATTATGCATTCTTTTATATTCTTTCATCTTTACAGAAGACAGTTTTTTGTTAGTGGTTATCTACATTTAGAAATCTTCTTAAAGGTGATGGTGGCAAATGTTGATACTTATTTTATTCATAAACGTGTTCCGTTTATAGAGCTGGAAACTGATATGCACAAATATCTATTAAAAATCCTCATTTTTAGGAAATATTTTAATAATATTCCATTGATTAAAAATATACGTAATGTTGATTATCTCGCAAAAACTTAAGCCATTAACAGATTATCTCTAAGAACAAAAATACGAATTTATTGTATTAAAAATATTAAACATTCATAAACTTCAAAGTATCATAACCGAGAAAGTTTCGATCCTAAAATAATTGAACTTATTTAAGGTTCTTCTTTAATGCAGGGCAATATTTTTAACAACAATAACAGTAAAAATTGTTTTTTCACTTCTTTAGATGAAAGTTGTATTTATGATAGTTAACTGCCGACGTTTAAGAAATATATCAACAGTTAACTGTAACGATAGTATCTGAAAATACAAATTTAAATACGTTTCCTTTTTCATGATAAGGTACAACTTCTAGTATTAGCATCTGTTCTGTAACCTAAAATAACTATAGACATATATAGTTAAATCTTGTTAAAAATTAAAAGAACAATATTAAAAACTGTAATATATATATATATATATATATATATATATATATATATATATATATATATATATATATATATATATATATATACATTTGAAAATGGAAAACTAAGATACAAGTTCGCATAACAAAAATGACATAATCTTTTACTTAAAGATGGCGTGTAATTATTTAACGTTAATTGTTATAGTAAAAAATATAAATAAAAAGCTTCTTAGTAAAGAAAATCTAACAGAGAATCTGAATATATTTAGAATCATAAACATATTTCAAAGGTTCACAGAAAACAATAAAACCTAATTTGGGTTAAAAGATTCTTAGGTATGAGCCCAAATTGGACCATGGTTGTTTTGGTTACCACTGTGTATCCATTTTGGGCGCAGTAAAAGACCAATTTTGAAAATGGATATTTAACAGTGCCCAAAATGGATACACAGTGGTAACCAAAACAGCCATGGCCCAATTTGGGCCCATACCTGTAAGAATCTTTCAACTCAAATTGGGTTTTTATTTTTTTATGTGTTGAAGATACCAAACAATAAATAAAATTAAAAAGATTTATATCATCATATCAGCATATGTATAAAAATTAATTTTACGTAATAAATTGGATTAGAACTTGAATATATACACTGCTCAAAACAATTAAAGGATATTGCAGTTTTAGGTGGATTTTGTATCTGGGAAACTTTTTAGCTGATTGATACATGGTCGACAGACATAGTAGGTTATATGAGAATAAATTACACATGTTTGGCAGAAAAAAATGCATTTTATTGCGCATTTGTGTACAAAAGGGAAAAAAAACACAATTTGTGCATATGAGAAAAAAAGAATAAGAAAAGGTGTTTTCTTCAAAGAAAATCATTTTCAGTAGGGGGTATGGTTTCCACGGGCGGCCAGCAACGTTGAACACCTTTGAGGCATGGACTCAATGAGGCTATTAATGACGAGTTGGGGTATTCTGCCCCACTCTTCCAGAAGAGCTCTTTCCAGTTCTTGGAGAGTTTGTGGGGGTTGTTGGCGGCCAGAAACTCGTTTTCCTAGAGCGTCCCAAACGTGCTCGATTGGATTCATGTCTGGAGAACACGCTGGCCATTCCATTCGAACGATTCCTTCCTGGAAAAGGAAGTCCTCCACCAGGTTTGCACGATGTGGCCTGCAGTTATCGTCCATTAAAATGAAGTTATCTCCGATTGCTGCAGCGTAATGGACTACAATAGGTCTGAGAATCTCATCCCTATATCGGCGACCAGTCAGAGCTCCATCTCGAATGATGTAGAGGTCAGTGCGCCCGTCAATGGAGATGCCACCATACACCAACACTCCTCCACCACCAAATCTGACACTTTCGTGCACGAACGCAGGATTATTCCTACTGCCACGGTCCCTCCAGATGAAAATACGCCTATTATCCGGATGCACAGAAAAACGGGACTCGTCAGAAAACAGAATATTGTTCCATTCATTTCTCCTCCAGTTGACATGCTCGGTTGCCCACTCCCTGCGGTCGCGACGATGCCTTGATGTTAATCTAACACATACCATCGGTCGGCGAGCATACAGACCTACAGCATGGAGCCGGTTTCCGACAGTCTGAGTTGAAATCGTGGTGCCTGTAGCCGAGCGAAGGTGTTGTTGGAGAAGAGTAGCGTTCATGTTTCGGTGTCTCCGAGCTGTTAACGCTAAATACCGATCTTCATTGGGCGTTGTTGCCCGTCTACGACCTTGCCCTGGTCTTCGGCCTGCACATCCACTCTCCAAAAAACGGTTCCAGATCCTGGAATGACACTTTGTGACACTCCAATGGCTTGCGCTACTTCGGCTTGAGTTTGGCCCCCTTCTAACCTACCAACAATTCTCCAAGCTTCTGTATCTGTCAAATGACTTCGCTGAGACATCGTACTCATCGAAACAAAGCAATCACGGAATGCCGATCATCCTTGTCTTCATTCTCTTTTATCCAGTTGAAAGTCAAATTTCATTCGCTGCCGCTGAAGCGACGTTTTTGACGTCGAACTCAAAATTTGCATACTCCACAGTTTGAAAACCAGAAAAATTTGCATTTGTGATTCTCTTCTTCTATTTTCGGCAAAAAAAATTTCGTTTATATCTTTATTTTATATGAAACTTCAAATATCCTTTAATTGTTTTGAGCAGTGTAAATCATGAGGTGATGGAAAACTAGAAAATAAAGCAACACCTGAGTATTTAATCTTCAGTCCTCAGGCATAGCCACGTTTCGCAAAAAATACATTATTTTATATAATAGCCGGTCAAGTTGGTCAAGTTACACCCAATAGCAACACCCAATAAAATGTATTGAATGGAAGTAAAAAATAAAGATACAAACTAGGAAAAGTCGTCAAATGAAAAAAAATAACATATAAAAATTTATGGAAAATTATAAGAAAAATCTTATTATAATAAAAGAAAAGATTGCCTTTCAACAATTTGAGAAGCACTATAGATGAATTCAACATACACACACACAGAGAAACACACACACACACACACACACATATATATATATATATATATATATATATATATTACTTATTTATATGCATACATACGTATGTATATTTAGGGTAATTTTATTGGTTTATTTTCAATTGAATGAAAATAAAATTTAAGAAGCATAATTTAATAAGATATTTCATTTGAAAATTAAAGTAATTTCAAATTAATATATTATGTAGAAGCAAAAATTTTAGCATTTTTAAGTAGTTTCCCTACCGAACATTTGGACTGAATATATTGAGTATTTATATACACTTTTTTGGAAATTAAAGACCGTAAATTTCACGCAAAAACAACTGTTTAAATTATATGTTTGAGAATGAAAATAATTTTTTAAGGAGGAATTCTGAAGATAATTATCCGCAGTAAACAAAAGCGCAAAAAAACATAAATTATAAAAAGAAAGAAAGAAAAATTAATATCTATAATTGCTTGCGTTTGCTTGTTGAAATTTTTTTACGGTTATTATTTTTAAGGAAACGGATTTTGTTTCATATATGGAATGGTTATTTTTTAACTAGCAGATATGAAAATCAAATCCGTTTTCTATTTCAAAACAAAATTTCATCTCTTATTATTTTTATTGCCTTTTTTAAAAGTATTTTACAATAAATATGTTTAGTAACATAATCACACGGCTTCACCCGCGTTAATCATTGGGGCCTTCCGGAAAAAAAATAAATAAAAATGCTATAGGTCACTCACAATAATGGAGCTCTGTGCATTCGCAACCATAAACCGTTTAAAAGAAAATCAGAAAAAAATTATGTTACTTTGACAAAAACTTAGTAAAGTCCCACATATTTTTATAATGAGAATAACGGGTTTCCTTTACGGCGGGGCGTATAGCGGAAAAGTTTACGATTTTCCAGACAATATGGAAAAAAAATGCAAAACATTCAATCCAAATGTCTCAGCATTTAGAGAAAGCCGATTTCGCATGGCGTTATTTTTAAATGGAAATTTACATTTTCATTCATAAAAACTAAATTTACAGTGATTACTTGAAAATGATTTCATTTTCTAGGCGCTTTCTGTCGTGACGTTAGTCATAAAGTTTTGCTTGAAAAGGGAAAGAATTTACTCTAAAAAACTGTTCCTATATTTCATTTCCAATTTAATATAAATCGTAATTTCTATTTAATATAATTTTTTTACCACTGAATCTAATGTATTAAAACTCTCAGCTATAAGGTATATCTATAAGATAAGTTGTAGTATACAAAATAAATATTAAATAAAACACAGTAGCTGCTTCTTTAGAGTACGTTTGGCGTCAATCTGAAAGCGTTCCTAGGATTTGACGTCATATTTAGTAAATTATTAATTTTATCTTTTTTTCCTGGATTGTTTTCTCGAAATTGAAATGTCTGTATTTTAGTAGATGTTTTAACTGTAAATATGTTTAAATAAAAGTACTGTGTGATTTTAATTCACTTATAGTAAACTTCAAAAATAAAACGAGTGAGTCTGAATTTTCAGTGACTTATAAAAATATTGTCCATACGCAGTTTCTTTTTGTGCCAATAGGAAAGAGAAAATGCATTTGAAAATTTAAAAAAGAAGGTTGTATAAAGATAAATTACGGCAGATGAATGAAAATAGGAGTAAAGTGTGGTCTAAGAAATTTTTAATGTAAGCAGTAATTATACTCTTGTTTTTAAACGTATAGCAATTTTCGTGCAAATTGGACAAAAAGTCTTCATTCGTGTATGGAACACACACCCAAATACTAATTTATATAGAGATTAACAAACAAGTACACGGTTGTAGAAAGTTGCAATATTTACCTGACATATATTTTCAATTCTTTACATCTATCCAAAACATTTATAGGTTAAATGTGACATACATCATGTAAGAGATTCTTAAATGGTAACTGTAACGACACCTACAAGATTTTATTTTGTATCGTGCACTTAATTAATTTTCAATGATAACACAAAAATTGTCTCTTTTAGGGTGGCAACGAGAAGTTGTGTTATCTCTGTAACTCGCTGTAAAAGAAGGCATTGTTAACATAAATTATTGGAGTCAGGAAGTGTGTATAGTTTCAATTTTTTAGTGTGTTGAAATGTAATCCTCAAACTTATTCTAATTCATCATTCACTGTGTTATTTCACTGGTGACTCATCCAATCCAATATGAAGTAAACCTTTAAACAAAAAATCAAAGAGAAAGAGAAAAACGCCATCTCGCGGGTAAGCCAAATCCTAGGACCCTGAAAACCTGATCCTAGGATTTGGTTTATTCAACTGAAAACCCAGTTTAGAAATGCAAATATTGTGACCGACTAATAGAGACTGATCTGGAAATGGGTGACCAAAAACCATCCCAACTTTTGTGCTAAATGCGAAATTTGGCCGGCTCAGAGGTAAATTAATGTTTCTTAAAAACTCTGTGGCTGCAACTATTTACGCTTAACATGCATAGCATACTCACCGTTAGTAGCGGTTATTTTCCTAAACTGGAGACCATGGCAGATTTAGTGACTCTAACCATGCTAGAGAAATAGAATGAAACTGAGTTTGTGTTTGAAGCTGAAAAGAAAAGTTGAAACATGATAGTAGACAATACAAAATAAATAGTTTATAACCACGTATCTTGAAATTTTCGTGCTTTTTTGCAGCTTTTGGGGAACAGATGAATCTATGGAGAAAATTTATTTTTTGCACATTTAAGCAAAATTTTTATAATGCATTAATAAAGCATTTTCATCTAAACTGCACTCTCGACGCAAACTAGTTACTTTGTAGTCAATTTTAAAATGCATCAAGGACATTTGGCTCTGCCTTATTTTACGAATAATAACATATTACACGTAAATTAATAGACACCTATTTGATTATAATACAATAATACCATCTACAACAAAGAGATGCTTACATAGACTTGTACCCTGTACCTTAGATTAGTGTTTTTATGTCTTCTTGTTTTCGTGGTACACTTGAATGTACATTTAAATTACCACAAGTTCTTGCATTATGTTAAAAATGTAACAGAAAATAATAAGCTTTTCTATATATTTATTAAGGATAACAAACTGTACAAAATTATAATTTATAATAAAAAAAGATAGCAATAATTTAAAAAGTCTCTATATTTCTATTTTTATGTTGTTTGTTTGTTTTTATATTACAATTTATATTTGATAACGTAAATAAATATAGTATTTTCAATTTCAGCTTGATTTGTTAACTTTTCTGTGATTATACCTAGGCCCTGCTAATAACCTTTACACTTAAAAGTATTTTAAAAATTTCTATGACAAACCTTTTTAATTTTGATGATGAACCGAGATGTTGTTCTGTTGAAACAGATTGAAAAAGACGAATTGAAAACAATGGCAAAACTATGTATCATAATTAAACAATTAACTGATATTCTTCATTGAGCATAATCTACTCTAGAACACATGAAAAACTATGCAAAAGATTTTTCATATTCATGCTTATATTCAACAAAAATTCGCATTCATCCCTATAGTAGCAAAATAATATTAGCCTAATGTTGTTTTATTGACTATACTTTGGCTATATTTTTAATAATATTGGCAATATTGTCATTAAATCTGGTTCCAACACTAGAGTGTCAACATTTTAACCAATATCGTGCATATATCGCCAAGAAATATTTCAACATTTCATTATCAAAATATCGAATGTAAATCCAGTATTTATTTGCGTTTCATTGCAGACATTTCTGGTGTAAAGTCAATGTTAAACAACATTCTTTTCTATGGCCATATTACCGATGAACGCAGCATTGACGCAATATTCAATATTGAACCCTAATATAACAAAATTTTGACTTAATACTGAATTACCTTCGGATCAATCTAATAAATTGCTTAATATAACGAAATATTGAACGAATTACAAAAAATTTACATCTATCTATCTAGCAATATGTTTTTCTCCTTCTAGACATTATATAAACTAGTATAAAAACTAAATTACAGAACTTTCAAATCTTTCTAAAGAGCAATAAATCATTATAAAACTCCCAAAACCGAAAAGTTTAACTTAAAAAGATTTCGTGAAAAGTGCAATAAGCTGGAAGAATTTATCCCTCTGAGAGTTACTGGCTTTATGATTTTCGTGTTTCTATAATAATGGTAGCAATAATGTGTATTAATATCGTTATGGTTCCAGTATAAATTTATTATCGTTGCAGTAAATTGAATTAGAATTCTTTCATTATTATGAAAGCAATTTATTTTATAGTAATCATTATTTATACTTAGGAATCGATGTTTTTTATAAAAAATAAATAAGCCGATATAATTTTTCTCCATTATATTAAAATATGAATGTTTGTTTGTATTTCAGAACTACTCCTCCAAGAATGTGGAACGCAGCGCGATGAAATTAACACCAGTTTTCCGCGTGGATACGAGAATGTCATATAAGCTCTCAGAATTTAAGAATTTCAATTAGTTGCGTGATATTAATTTTTTTGTAACTTTATCGAAGTTTCTCTAAAAATAACTACTAAAGTATTACCAAAATCCTGTCGATTATTTGAAAGTTAATGTACCTATGTTTCCATTTTCTTATAAAATCATTCTATTATAATTGCATCAAAATGTAATTTTCACTTTATTAACATCGTAAATATCATTTCTTGCTTATAATAAGAAATATAAATATTTTATAAATGTAAAATTAAATTACATTTCTTTTTTTCTTCAAAATTCCAATGATTCCATGCAATATAAATGCAACATATCGGGTTGCTACGCGAGCTAGTGTGTAAAGAAACTTGTCTTTGGGGCCAACGTAATACTTACCCATCATGGATATGCATAATATAAAATATGAAAATAAGACATGTGTAAACTATTTATAAAATGCATTGCAATTCGAATAAAATCGTGGCATGATGACGTCATAAACTTTAAATTGAGGCTAACGAAAGAGACAGGCTACCGTGGTGCATTCCACTTATCTTTTTTTACAGACCGCTAGAGTGAAGTGATGATCTTTTCGTTAATACGAAAATCAAAAGATATATTTTAATTGGAAATGAGACGCTTAATCCGACGCAGTAAACTGTTAGTTAATATGATTATCATTTTTGGAGTTATGAGGACACGTGATGAGCATCACGTCACTCCCGCGTTCTGTAAAAAAAGATACGCGTGAAGTACCGCGGTAGCCTTTCTTTTTCGTTAGCCTCGCTTTAAATGCTCTAATGCAGAATTGCGTAGAAGAAACATCCATACAGCTCCAAAATTGATAATCCTATCAACTAACGGTTTGCTGCGTCGGATTAAGCGTCTCATTTCCAATTAAAATATGTCTTTGAATTGAAATTTGGATGAAATACAGGGTCATGAAAAAACGAAGAGTGTGGTAAATAGTATTACAAATATCTCGGCAACTTTATTATCCGATCGACTTCATGCTTTATGCAAAATTTGTTTTTTTATTGTTTTTTATATTCACTCCTTAAAATAAACAATTTCGAAAATTTTATATAACTTTTATCAGAACGAATATTTCGAGAGTCCGAAAAAATAGTTCCGGATAATCGAGGTTACTGAAATTCAATAAGCTTCTTCTCATTATTACATACTAAGTACATACCAAATTTCAAGTCTCTATCTTAATTGTTTTCGGGAGATAGAGCGTTTACAGACACATACACAGACGCACAGACAGACGGACGGCAATTTTTTTTTTCTAAAAAATATGTTTTTCGGAATCTCGGAAAGTGGGAGGATGGACACCGAAGATACATAATATGAATAAGCGGTCACAGGCCTTTCGAACAATATATCATATGAGTAGTGTCGGGGGGGGGCGCAAAATTTCGGGTGTGACACATGTGGTGCATAACATGGATAAGTGGTCCCAGCCCTTTGTAACGATATGTGACATGACGGATATCGTTAAAATTTAAGAAAGTGTCCCCCCTGTATAGAAGATTTTTGGATTTTTATGAAGAAGATCTTTCGGTGACTGTCACGTTGTAAATTTATAATTTCAAAAATGTAGATGGTTACGTATAAACGGTTGTTGACAGCACAAGAAGGAATGCAGTTGACACACGAGCACAAGGAAGAAACATGATTAGCGATGAAGGTGATTTATTTGGAAGCAATAGTCAAGAATAGTATTATGCATGAAGAACACATAGACGAAAGCGCAAGGGGAGGTACTCCACAAAAATGAAGACAAAGTTTTTTCTACAACTCCTCTGGTCAAGACAAACGGCCGAAGTGATCATGTTCTAAAAGTTACATGTACGGGTGTTGGCGCGGAAAGCATGATAAAATCGCCAGTACTTGGCGAGGGAGTTTTTGGAGACTGCGGTCGGAAGCGTATGGGGAAAAACGATAAATGCTAGATTCTGTCTATGATAATGCATTCATTTGAGAATGGGGGGAAGGGTTGTAAAGATTCTTTCATGGAGACAGAAAAGGAAAAAAAAAGGAAGTAACTTTGGGATTGGCGTTTGATTTTGCAAAAAGACAGCTGCAATTAACGGTTACTTATGACTCGAATCTAATAACAGGGTGTGAAATATATGAGCTTGCATATTACAGTTTACATGTGGGCGAGAGATATTTTAATTAATTCTTTTGAGAGCGGATGAGAAGTGCAAATGCTTGCATAAAGAATGTCGGTTATACGTTACATTACTTTAATAAGTAGAGCACAGCTGCATATATATTTTGTCTAACTTTTAAGACAGATGCACTTTTGATTTCATGAGAAGGAAACGGTTGAATTAGAAATATGTGAACATTAGTAACTTATTTTTAGCATAACCGCAAAGTTAAGGACAGAGAGGTTTCTGATGTATGCGAGTGTTGCATTTTAGAATGAAGAAAGTAGATTCGTTATCTAAATTAAATCAGAAATAGATTTTAGTTCACATATTGAATTTCTTTGGGGGGGGGGGGGGGAATTACAGACATTTAAAATCTATAAACTATATTTGTTTATTATTTTTGATTATTTATAATTATTTATTTATTTGGGGGGAATGAATGAATCTTTATGATTTTTTTTTTTTTTTTTTTTAATCACTATTTTGGGGGGGGGGAGGAGAACCATGCAATCAATACATGTATGCTAGATGTTGGAAGAGGAATGGAAAAGCTTATGTTAACTTGTTAAAATTTTGAGGGGGGGGGGGGTTTGAACTGAAAGCAAGATATATGACAAACGTCTTTGTCATATATATCACCCCATTGACCAGAAAAGCTGTACTGTTTACAGTACAGTTTTAAAAAAATATATACAATACAATTATACTCTCCCCAAGCTTAAAATAATACATACATAATATAAAACAAAATACTTGTAAAATTATATGAGTTGCAACAGTATAAAGGATTTTGTTACCTCAATAGTCTGTAACGTCAGGCCATAAAATATAAAACATAGTGCACTACCTTCGAAGATTTTTTTTTTTTTTTTATCTTCGTCCTTTTATTTTCTGTTTTGTTCTTTTTCTTTCTGGTACCAGCTTTAAAAAGTTACTATTTAACTAGACATGTCTAATGATAACTGAGCACAAAACAGTACTCTTTTTCTCAATTTGTTGCACTTAAATACTATAATTACTACTTAAGTATAATATGAAACATAAATGAAAACAATTAAAAAAAATAAACACAAATAACACATAACATAAACATATATCCTTAAAAATTAACTTGAATTATATGAAAAAGTGAAAATGGATTAACTCAAGTGTAGTGTACTGAAAAGTTGTTTGAAAAAGTTTTAAAATTCGTGCAAGCACAGGACGGTAAAAAAAAGAGGTGCATGTGGCACGCCCATAAAAAGGGACCGCCCTTAATCTTGTCAATGCATGACAAGTGTGATGTCTCAGGCTTAGGGCCTTACGACCTAGGTGAGGAGGGCAGTGATGAGAGTCCACATCATTACAACATGAACTCCCTGCTCCCCAATGAAGATCGCACTGATCCCCACACAGGAGCACGATTCGGGAACACATATACTTTTGGGAAAAGGGAATATTGTGAATTAGTAAACTAAATCACAATTGTCTCTCTAAACACAATCTGGTGAGGAGTGGTAACCTAAGGGCAAAAAAATTTTGAACGGTACCACTAGCCTGAAGGGGAAGAATTAGTAAAAATAAAAAAAACAGATACAAGTGTATCTTATGCAAATCCTAATGTATTGACAGTCCTAGAGTGTTGAGAGACCTAAAATATGTCATAATCGGGTGTGATGAAGTGAAACTGTACAAGTCATGTAAGTAAATGCTTTAAGTTTGTTTAAGAGAACTTTTTTTTTTATTTGTTTAAAGACTCTTATTTATTTAAAATATTTGTAATGTTGTATTCAGTATGAATGAAAGTTTAAAGTGTGAGAGAAAAAAAAAATGTGAAAAGATTATATTTATCTACTGTTTATAAAATTGAATGAAAAATTAAAAGAAAGGTGTGACCCGATACAAAATATTGTGTAAAAGTGGTCTTCACAAGAAGACATGGACCAGCCGTGAAGTCAGGTGAAGACAAGTTATGCACAGTATACGTAGAATCCTGGCCAGGGATAAAACACTTAGTATCAGATCATATTAAAAGTTTAAAAGTTTTTTTTTTTTAAAGTTTATTATTGTTATTTTTTTTTTTTTTTTTTAAATGTTACAAATTATCTTTTTCTTAAATTGTAGCGAGGGGCGAGAATGGTGTTAGAAGAATTATTATCTATAACATGACTTGCAGGATCACATAAATGTCCATATCGAGGTGGTGCTAGAAGAAGTCTATCAATATGTACCCTAAATGCAGTATCATCATGAGCATATAATCTTTTAATTGAAAATGAAACAGGAGAGTGTTTAAATGTTACAATATATGGACCGGTATATTTAGGTTTAAATTTGTCGACTGATTTTAAATAAACAATATCTTTTAAACATATATTTCTTAATTTAGCTTTTCGACTGTGAATTTTGTAACGTCTATCTTGAGCAGTCTTAATGTTGTTATATGCTTTGTCATACATTTTGTTTAAGTCATCAAGTAATTTATAAACTTCAACATGTTTATCTAGAAATGCTTGGTTGGTACAATGATCATATGTGTCAAAAATTAATGAAAGTTCACGACCAAAGTGAAGTAAGTTAGGTGAAAATAGTGTAGAAGAGTGTGTCGAACCATTATAAAGTGACTTATGAATAAACAGAGCATTTTCAAAAGAGTGTCCTTCTTGTAGTAATGTGGTAACAGAATATTTAATAGACTTGTTAATTCGCTCGGCAATACTGTTAGATTGTGGGTGCGAGACCGAACTGTGATGTATTTTTATGCCAAGAGCATCATTAAATGCATTATAGATGTGAGAAGTATATTGTGGGCCTAAATCTGACAAAATACAGACGGGTCTCCCATAGGTAGTTATATAACTAAATAAGCATTTTACAACCTTGGGTGCAGAAGTATCAGTGAGAGGATAGAGTTCAATGTGTCTTGAGAAGTGATCGGTTACAGTTAAAACATGTTTATTGTTTGAGAAAGGACCAAGTAAATCAGTACTGACTGTATGACCAGGATATCTTGGTGTGTATGTAGGTTGAAGAGGTGCGGGTGGAGTGTTATGGTGTTTGGCCTGTAAACATTTGACACATGAAGCTACAAAGTTGAGTGTATCTACATAGATGCCTTTCCAAAAATATTTGGATGTAAGAAATTCATAAGTTTTGGCCATACCAAAGTGTGACAGATGGGATATAGTTAAAACTTTACTTTTAAGTGAATCAGGGACTACAATGTGATATGAGAAAGTATTATTTATGATATCTTCCTTTTTGAACATTAATATTTTAGAATCAGGATGTATGAAGTAATTCGGGAATTTTGAAGAAGGTCCATTTTGTAATATATGATCATAAATACTAGCTAAGGTAGGGTCTTTTTGTTGTTCAATGCAAAAAGTTTGATTTGATATCTCCAATAATTGGTCTCGTTTTGTTCGTTCACCTGAGATGAGAAAATTAACATGACAATTGTTGTTATTAACAGATTTACAAATATCAGGTGTTTCATGATCGACTATTGGAAGTGGTTGAGGATCATGGATAAGGTTAGGATTGGTTAGTAAATTTTCTTGGTTGTTGTCAAAATTACAGCGAGAGAAATAATCTGCTAAAACATTTGAAGATCCTGGAATGTGTTCAAAATCATACGAATATTCTGAAAGGTCAATTAGCCAACGGGTGGTTATGTCTGCTGGGTTTGTAGTCTTTTTGTATTTTTTTAGAGGTTTGCTATCTGATAAGATTAGGAATTTTCTGTTGTATAAGTAATATTTGAATGCAATAACAGATTTGTAAATTGCCATGAGTTCTAGTTTTAAAGCAGGATATTTTTTTTCAGAGGAATTTAAGGATTTAGAAAAGTATGCTACTGGTAGAAGATTTCCATTATGTTCTTGCATTAAAACGCCAGAGATGGCAATGTTAGATGCATCTGTATTCAAATAAAAATTCTTGTTCCAATCTGGTAACCTAACCATGGGTGAACCGAAGAAAATTTTCTGTATTGTTTTAAGTATGTCCTGATGTTTTTCTGTCCAGATGAATTTAGTTTTAGGAGTAGTTAAATCAATAAGCGGTTGCACTAGTTTGTTAAATGTTGGAATTAATGATTTATAGAAAGTTATCAAACCAATAAGCCTTTTTAGTTGTCTTTTTGTAGTTGGTGTAGGAAATGAAGTTATTTTTACAATGTTAGAATGGATTGGTGAAATACAATGATTTTCTATTTGAAAACCTAAGTAGTTGACTTTTGTTTGATGAAAGTTGCATTTATTAGGTGAAAGAGTGAGATTGTACTTGGAAAGGAGGTTAAAAATTTTGTCGAGTTTAGAACACATTTCATCAAAAGAATTCGCACCAATGATAAAGTCATCTTGATACGTATACACACCTTGTAGGTGTAGTTCGTCAATTAAAGAGTCCATTAGAGCTTGAAAGATTGAGGCACTTGTCTTTAAACCAAAGACAAGTCTGCGGTAGGAAAAAGATCCAAACATGGTGGTAAAAGTTAGTTGATTGTGAAATTTTTCTGGTAAGTTAATTTGATGGTATGCTTGATGAAATTCGAGTGTTGTAAAGAATGTGTAAGAAGAGAGATTAGCGATGATGTTTTGAATTTTTGGTAGTGGGTAAGATGATCCTTGTATTACAGTGTTTAACATTCGAAGGTCAAGTGCGAGGCGAAATTTTTGTTTACCAGTAACATAGGACAAGACCATTCGGAGCAATGTCTTTGTATAATTCCAGCTTCAAGTAATTGATTAATTTGATCTAATGCATCTTTTTGTAATGCCTGAGGTATTGGAAAAGGAAGTGTTTTTATAGGATAGTCATTAATGAATTTCAAATCTGGAATAATTTTATCTGTATGCCCAAGTGTATTTAGAGATTTTGAAAATACAGGGTAATATTTGAGTAACATTTCTTTTAGAATTTCAGCCTCATTGGATGGTAAGTGTTCAAGATTGAAATCAGTTGCAGATAAGTCTTCTTTTCTTTTTTTGAGAATGCCTTTAGAAGCCTGAATGAGATTTAAAAATTGTTGATCTGAGTTATCTTGACTAATTTTATCTGGAGAGTACTCAATTATTTCCTCGACCTCAAAAAGTTGACCTATTTTAGCTTTTTTTTGAAGGTGAATGGGATTATCAGAATTGTTTTTAACCGGAATGAGGAAAAACGTATATTGTTGTGGAATTTTTCTTTTTCGCTTTGGATTTTTTGATTTTATTATAGCATCAAATCCTATTAAGTTGTCAACGGGTGAATTGTATTGAAATAAATAATCTTTGTCTGTGCTAATAGTATCTGTGAAAACTGAAATCCATTTTTGTTCCTGAGGGTTTAAGGAAACTCTACGAGTCAAAGCTACTATTTGATTTTTGAAGGAGGTGGGTTGTGTACTACATTGGTTTATCTCAGAAGATGAAGTAGTTTGTTTGTTTACCAAAGGAATCGATAAAGTGTTGTCAATATGGATAAGGCTTTTGACAGTGTTTACAACAATATTGAATCGTTTGATGAAATCATAGCCAATAATACCTTGGAAACTAGATGAATCTGGTATGTCTACGATATAGAAGTGATGATTGAAGTTTTTGTGCTGTAATTTAATGGAGGTTCTAATACATGCGGAGAAATCTACATCAGAATTGACTGTTTTGATGACAACGCCAGTTGATAATCTCTTATATTTTAAAATTGATTTTAATTCATCAAATAAGGACTGTGATAGTAATGAAATAGTACTTCCTGTATCGCAAAGTAGAGTAATATCTTTTTTTGCAATTGAGGCCTTTACAAGGGGGAGTGATGTTGAGTCTTTAATGACATTGTAAATAATTTTTGTAGTAGTGTCATCATATTGTTCTGTATTTGTTTGTGTCGTTTCATGCTTAGAAATTTTTACTATATCACATGTTTGTGTGCTTACAGAGTTTACTAGTCTGTTAAGTGAAATTTTTGGTAAGGACGGATCTGGGAAAAAACTGGCTGATGTGTAATCAGTAGGGGGGTGAGGTGCAAAGCCATCAGCAAAATTACACCTCTGACTTAGTTTTCCTGTTGTCGATTGTTGTTGTTGTGAAATTGTCCTCGTCTTTGTGTATTTAAGCGTTTCCACTTAAAACAGGCTTGCGCTTCGTGACCACTTTTGAAACATAGCTGGCAAGTAGTGCGATGAAATTTGTTGTAAGATTTATGTGGAGAGTGACGTTTGTTAAAATTGCGATTTTGAAATTTCCGTTTGTTGTGCATGCCAGCAAATTTAGTTTTGTAAGTTGCCGCGTCTTCTTTAATTTCTGGTTGTGTTTGGGTATTTACAGAAAGGGCGTTTATTTTCTCGGTTAGCTGCTTCAGCTGGTCGGCAAATATTGAATCAGTTGGGGAAGGGGTGGGGTAAGCATGCAAAATTTTTTCTCCGTACAAAATATCTTGTAGCGCCTGGGCTCTCAAAACTGCGGGTTGGTACTCTGTAATTCCTTCCTCTTGTATTTTAATTCTTAAATTGGATGGAATGGTTTCCAGGAATTTCATGTACTTAATTTTGTCACGTGCATTGGCGTCTTGAATGTCCGAATAAACTGTTGCAGCCAGAACATTAAGCCTATGGGCAAAGTTTTTAATGGTTTCTGCGGGTAAGAGCGTTAAGTTTGCAAGTTCGACTGCTACCTGTGATTTGCTAGGAGGGGAAAAAAATTAGAAAATTCTTTTTCGATAAAATTTATGTCATTTGAGATTATTAAATCAGGGTTCTGTGTTAAATATTTTAATGCAGGACCAGTTAATTTACTTTTCAGTAAAGCAATTGTTGCTTGCGGGCTGTATTTATTTATTTGACTAACAGACCGTACTTGGTCGAAAAAGAATTTGAGTGATTCATGATCACCGTTGAAATCAGGTAGATTAATTGGTATTTGCCGAGAAGCCATGGTGGCCAAAAATACAGTTAACTAATCTAATGAAATTCAAGGAAACACTGCATGCACAATAAAATAACTAAAAAAAATATCAATATACACTAGCAGATAATAAATATAACATGAAAGAAAAAAAATGTAAACTGGATTTATATCATAATAAATAATAATGACTGATCACTGTTTCTTTTTAGCGTATAGATCCCTAACGCTCGTTTTTTAATTCATTTTTAAAAAGAAACAGCGATGAATGAGAGAAAAATAGAGGAAAAAAAAAATATATCCTTTTTCTTTTTTTTTTTTATAACTTTAAAATCAATTTGTATAGCATAAAATACTAACAAAGATCTTACCTGGGATTTATCAACATAAGTATAAAAAGTAAAAATTCATGCAAATTATTCAAATTGTTAAGAATGAAACGTAACATTTCTTTTATTCATTTAAAAAAATTAAACCAATATTGCAAGACAATTTAAGTTTTTTTTTTTTTTTTAACTGGTTTACTAAAAATTAAAAACTCAGATTAATATTTGTATCCAAAACACCTTAAAAAAAACAATCTTGCCTTAAATATTCATAAAAATATCATATTTTACAACAACTAAAAAAAAGCAAGATAAAATAATCATATTTATACCATATTTGATGTGAAATTTCAAAAATTAAATTAACTTAAATTTCAACCTGCATATTTAATTAAGAAGGTTTTGGTAAAAGGCAAACACAAAAAGAACGAAACTAAAACTCTGTTATTAAATATATTCTTTTAAGAATAGAAATGCAATAATTTAACCAAATAAAATTTACTACTGACTGGTAGAGAAAAAAAAATTAATTATATTACAAGAGAAGTATGAAGGTTGAAATGTGCACTTTAATCAAAGCCAAAGTTTATTTTTTTGTTTAAAGACAAAAAATTTTTTTTTTTTACTGTGAGTGAGAGAAAGTTACAATATACTAACATTCTATTCATCCTTCATACTTATTAATTTAAAAACCATGGACCACAAAAAAAATATTCACTATCGCGCCGATAATTTAAAGAAAAAAAATAATGCCATGTAAAATCACAATGAGTGATTGAATATTTTGTAATTATCTCACTCTTGTAAGTGAAGTATTGAAGGTTTTTTTGTACACACTTGAGACACTGCAGACACCACGACCACTAGTTTTCTTTTTTTTAATTTCACTTAGCACAGCACTAGACGATAAATCGACAAAAACACTTAGCACTTGTTACTTATATAAATTTTATAAAGTGTGTAGATTGAATCACAATTATCGGGAGTGGTGCACACGTAAATGTTGGGCTGCATAGAAAGAAAAAAACACACGATTGCACTTATGAAGTTGCACGGGAAAGAAAAACACACGATTGCACTTATGAAGTTGCACGGCAAGGCACTTGTATCACAAACAAAACACAATCACGAATCGAGCACGGCCAGTTGATGATCAGGGTAGGCAGCTAGTGTGTTGAGCGTTGAAACCATCTCTTAGAGTACAGCTGGACAGGAGGATGACTTTTAGAGAGGGGGGGGCAGCACTTCCAGAAAGAGCAGGTTGTCAGCAGAAATGAGGGGGTGGAGGAGGACTCCCGAAAAATGTGTCAGAGGAAGACTAGGCCCGCCCTCAGTAGCGTCACCTCTTCAGCTCTACTATTGGCTGGCAAGAAATTGCCAGTCGAATCCGCTCAGCTCACTGATGCAGAATCATGAATGTGCCGATAGCTTGCGGACTTGGCCCGCATGCGCAGACCACGCCTCCACATGTGCTCACGCACTCCTATTGGCTGACATGAAATTGTCAGTGAAATCCGGCCCGATGCACTGAAGCAGAATTTGCTTCTTCATTTTTACACTTGTATGGTCCCTGTTACAGGGTCTTTTTTTTTTTTTTTTTTTTTAGTTCCTGGCCTTTGAGCCCCTTCTTGTCTTTGCCGTTTTGCCTGGAAACATCTTCACTTAGTCACCTTATCTTGTTATGCCTCGGGGATGTGTGGAATTAGTCCACAGGCACCTCGATAAATATATTAGAAGACCGAGAGGACTCCCGGTAGAAAAGCGATCCAGCATGGCAGGTGGGGGGGCTGTGATGACGAGTTCCAACTGAAGCGAGGCCGGAGTCAGGTACATCGCGCTGCGAAGAGATGGGGGGTGACGCGCGGAGGCAGGAGAAAAAAAAAACACCGTTGCGATGAGCGAAGCGTATCTATCAGGAACGGAGGGTGAGACTTTGTGACGAAAAAAAAAGTTCAAGCAGTGATGTACGGTGCCTGAGTACCTCCCCTTGTTGGAAGAAGGTGGTCTCTAGTTAGAGACATCGGCTAAGACGCACCAGATTTATGTATAGAAGATTTTTGGATTTTTATGAAGAAGATCTTTCGGTGACTGTCACGTTGTAAATTTATAATTTCAAAAATGTAGATGGTTACGTATAAACGGTTGTTGACAGCACAAGAAGGAATGCAGTTGACACACGAGCACAAGGAAGAAACATGATTAGCGATGAAGGTGATTTATTTGGAAGCAATAGTCAAGAATAGTATTATGCATGAAGAACACATAGACGAAAGCGCAAGGGGAGGTACTCCACAAAAATGAAGACAAAGTTTTTTCTACAACTCCTCTGGTCAAGACAAACGGCCGAAGTGATCATGTTCTAAAAGTTACATGTACGGGTGTTGGCGCGGAAAGCATGATAAAATCGCCAGTACTTGGCGAGGGAGTTTTTGGAGACTGCGGTCGGAAGCGTATGGGGAAAAACGATAAATGCTAGATTCTGTCTATGATAATGCATTCATTTGAGAATGGGGGGAAGGGTTGTAAAGATTCTTTCATGGAGACAGAAAAGGAAAAAAAAAGGAAGTAACTTTGGGATTGGCGTTTGATTTTGCAAAAAGACAGCTGCAATTAACGGTTACTTATGACTCGAATCTAATAACAGGGTGTGAAATATATGAGCTTGCATATTACAGTTTACATGTGGGCGAGAGATATTTTAATTAATTCTTTTGAGAGCGGATGAGAAGTGCAAATGCTTGCATAAAGAATGTCGGTTATACGTTACATTACTTTAATAAGTAGAGCACAGCTGCATATATATTTTGTCTAACTTTTAAGACAGATGCACTTTTGATTTCATGAGAAGGAAACGGTTGAATTAGAAATATGTGAACATTAGTAACTTATTTTTAGCATAACCGCAAAGTTAAGGACAGAGAGGTTTCTGATGTATGCGAGTGTTGCATTTTAGAATGAAGAAAGTAGATTCGTTATCTAAATTAAATCAGAAATAGATTTTAGTTCACATATTGAATTTCTTTGGGGGGGGGGGGGAATTACAGACATTTAAAATCTATAAACTATATTTGTTTATTATTTTTGATTATTTATAATTATTTATTTATTTGGGGGGAATGAATGAATCTTTATGATTTTATTTTTTTTTATTTATTTATTTTTTTTTAATCACTATTTGGGGGGGGGGGGGAGGAGAACCATGCAATCAATACATGTATGCTAGATGTTGGAAGAGGAATGGAAAAGCTTATGTTAACTTGTTAAAATTTTGAGGGGGGGGGGGGGTTTGAACTGAAAGCAAGATATATGACAAACGTCTTTGTCATACCCCCCCCCCTTGTGTAGGCAAAACGCGCTCCGCCCCTCCCTATAATTTTTGACGCGGCTTTATTTTTAAAATTTATGTTATGTGTTATAAAATATCGTAAAGTTTCAAACAGATAGCCTTATTATACTTCCTAATTTTGTTCACGCCCCTTTCAATCCTCTCCCCGAAATGTGACGCGCCATTCTTTTTTATAATTTTTTTATCATGTGTGATAAACTATCTTAAAGTTTAAAACAGATCGCATTGGAATGTAATATATTTGCTGAAATTACTATTATATATAGAATAATATAGAAATAAACCCTCCTTTAGCTTGTAATTAAGATATATGAACATTTTTTAGAATTTCTGAAAGCTGATTTTTATTTATTTATTTATCTATTTATTTATTTTTTGTTTATTTATTTATTTATTTATTTTTTGCGTTGCCCTGTGCATGTTTGGAATTTCTTAGAAATTTCTTAGATTTACATTATTTTATTCAATTAAACATTGTACTGTTACAATAAATTTAAATAGAAACTTCACTTCTAAAACAAAAATAATTTAACAACTGGATTTCATTAATTTATAGGAAAATGACGTGAAAGGTATTCCTGCGAACGAAAAACCTGTACCGTCTTTTACCGTGTTTTTTTTTTTTTTTTTTTTTTTAGAAATAAATGAATTACATTTAATTCATTTAAAAATTTTTGTTTACGTTTGGAAAGAAATTTTAAATGGCAATAACTCTTAATGTATACATTTTAGAAGGTACATCTTCCCTCAAAAACTAATTTATTTTTAAAGATCTTTCTAAAAACGTAAATTATATATTTAAAATATTTTTTAAAGCATAAACACTACTTCTGATTACTTTATTTTACAATATTATAAAAACACGCATTTTATTAGACAATTAAATACACTAAACAAACATGAGTGAAAAATTGACCCGGGCCAGGACTCGAACCTGGGACCTTATGCGTACCATGCTGACGCTCTGCGACTGAGCCACCCAGATCATATTCTTGACAGGCAATTTCTCATACTTATTCACGTTGGAAACAGTCATCTGCCACAGTTTGCAGTCATATTTAATTGTCTGATACAATGTGTGTTCTTATAATTATGAAGTTTTATTTAAAAAAAAAATATCTTCAGAAGAAAATGGCTGACTTGCAGATGAAATTTGATGTGGTTATAGCCTGTAACTGATTTATGCTATTATAATACAGATGGTATATGGTCGTTGGCGGATTTGATCTCTGTTTTGGCATAATTTTTTTAATCGCCAAGTTAATTAACAGTTTTTTGCTAATTAAGGATATAAAATAATTTTTTTTACACTGGATTTTATAAAAGCACATAGATTACGTAATTACTTGTCCTTATGCCGTAATTACATGCAATCCTTTTTTTATTCTGCCGAATATTAAGGTCTGTAGGTTGTTTGAAAAAACAAAATTTGACGAAGAAAAAGGTGATCATTTTAAGTAACTCGACGTTTTTTTTTTTTTTTCAAAATCTATATCTCAGTTTATAAATCACTTATGAAGATGAGTTTGGTCTTAAAGTGAAGAAATTCTTCATTAGATTCTTCTAGTTTTCGTTTTTTCTGCGACGCTTGGTTTATTTGATATCTGATATTTTAATCTGGCATGTTTTGTCGAATTAACATTGCGAAGTTGCTTTCTGTAAGTAAGCAGTAGCGTTCTTTAGTCCAGTTCTTGGCGTTGTTTGTGTGGCGTTTTTTTTAAAGCTTGGCTTGGCAGAGCGACCGCCCTGCTTGATATATATATATATATCAATTTTATAAATACAGAATTCAAATCTTCTTACAAAATTCGAATGATCTCATGGAGTATAAATACACCATATCGGGTTGCTATGCCAGCTAATGCATAAAGAAAATTATATTAGAGACAATCGTTTCAACAAATATTTGTTAAAATTATCATCTTAAAGTATATATATATATATATATATATATATATATATATATATAATTGTGTTATTTTGTTTATGTTGGTTAATGTCTAGTTATTCATAGAATCATCATTGAATTTTTCAGTCATCATTGAATTTTTATTTTAATTAAGATGATAATTACTAGTATCATCTTGCAGAATCGAGTTCTTAAATAATATGTTTTCTGCACCATCTGTGTCTGTTAGTAATTTTTTTTCTAGTAGCATCGTGTACCCTTTCAAGGACAGCAACGAAATTATCGTGGGTGCTCTCTATATATTTCTAAGTCATTCAAATGAATTAATGATATTAATGTTTGATTAATGAATAATTGATTATAGGAAAAGTAAATAATGATTTGCTTCTATAAACAATAGCTTACATATATTACATAAAAATACACATGCACAATATTTTTCTATGCTGTTGATTGAATCTCTAGTTTTCAGTTACTACTGGCTTCAGTTAAGGAGGTTGCATAATTCTTTTTTTTTTCTTACTCAGATGAAAGTTTTTTTTAAAATATGCTACTAATCCTTGAATAAACACAACTAGTTACTGTCTAATGTCTACAAATGAGCAAATAAAGAAATATATTGCAATAGATCTGAAAGCTTACTTTTCCACAATGGGTGGAGTAATACGACAATATTAACTAGTATTTTCTAGCCACCACAAAACTTTTTTCTATATA
The DNA here is from genome assembly GCA_963931845.1 of Maratus michaelseni. Lineage (NCBI taxonomy): Eukaryota > Metazoa > Arthropoda > Arachnida > Araneae > Salticidae > Maratus > Maratus michaelseni. The sequence continues at coordinate 129,132,546 of OZ007593.1, forward strand.
ATTCATAACTGTGCAATATACCCGTAATTATTTTGTGCATTTAAACTGGAGGTATAAGCATAGCATTTTTAGAACAATTCATTGAATTTCTACACACGGATGTCTGCAACCAGAATTGAATGACAGTGTAACCTAAAGGCTTATCACTTTCTTCTTACTTGACATAAAGAAAGTATTGATTTTTTTATGTCGACGGATTTATACGTTTTAGAAGGTCCTGAACAGGATCTGACTGCTTTTAGAAAATGTCTGTGTGTCTGTCTTTGTAGGACAAAAATTTCCTGGCCGCTGTAACTCACGAATTACTGCGTTAGGATGAAAATGCATATGTAATTCTATCATTATCTAAAATAGTGTTGATTACATTTTGGGCAAAATCCCCGATGAGGGGGTGCCACAATACAATGATTTTTTCGATTTATGGGATGCTTATATCTCCATTTTATGTGCCCGGAATTCAACAAAACATCAAATTTAGAATCCTCATGATAGGAAGAGATTGTCATTCAGTTCTATGCGGTGCTTATAGCATCAGTTTAAATGCACAGTATTCAAGGAAAATTCACGCTGGCATCCTGACTATGACAATATATTGTTTAAAAAACCTATTAGCTAAATCGATGTAAATTTTTGTACTATTTAAATCATTTAATTGATTTTATTATATTGAAAAAAGTTTTGCGATGGCTACAACTCATTATTTTTTTACTTTCTTTTATATACAGGGTGATTATAATTAAAGTTCCACTTTCAAAATGCTGTAAACAATGAACCACTGGTTAGAATTACTTCAAATTTGAACTGAATATACTGTAAGAATTGGAAACGGTATGGCATAAGAAAAAATGTTCCAAAGTGTATCAATAGATGGAGCTGTAAGCTTGATACTATGCAAATTAAAAGGCACTCATGCGCAATTAAAACCGAATCATTATGTGCTTTTTATGCGGTTTTTGGCCCAAGGACAATTACAAACCAATTTTGCCCATAAAATGAGGTATGACCTTGCCGTGGTGGATGTGCTTTCCACTAACAGTACCACATCTGTTGGCTGATTTGGAAGAATCATTTTTTCCGTCAAACAACCGAAACACTCATGCACATTGAACAGTACGATTGGTTTATTGCGCAACTCATGCCAAAGCCGTCGTATTTCGATTAAAAATGTCACTTGTAGCCGAATCCACTTTCGTTATGCCGCTTACATCGCCATCTATTCATACACTTTGAAACTTTTTCTATCTTATAACATACCGTTTCCTCCTTCTTCCAGTATATTCAGTTCAAATTTGAAGTCATTCTGACTAGTGGTTCCTCTTTTACATCCTTTTGAAAGTGGGACTTTAAATATAATCACCCTGTACATAAGAAGAATTCATTGGAACTGTGAAAGTTTTCGACTTACGTTTTTTGATGGATTTGATTGTTTTAGGAATTTCTAAATAAGATTTTACTATATTTGGAAAATGTTTGTCGGTCCATTAATCTGTGTGTGACACAAATTTTGTGACCGCTCTATCTCAAGAACTAATGAACGGGATTTATTCTAACTTCAGATCCCTTTAGACCTTGATATAAATTGGTTCTGAATAAGTTTGGGTGGATATCGCTCTGGCGCTGCTGTCCTGTATTTTTCATGATTTTCGTGATAGCAATTTCTCAAGAACTAATGCACAGAATTCCATCGAACATTATATTCTGTTAGACCTTGATATGATAGATTTTGATTATGTTTGGGAGTACATAGCCTAACAGGTTGTGCTGCTATGCTATGTTTTTCTCCATTTCAGCAACGGCTATATCTCAAGAACTAAATCACGGAATTTATCAAATTGAATATTCTGGCATTGACTTAAATAAAAGTTGATTCCAATTTGCCTTTAACCACTCAAAAGGGGCCACTGCTATCCTATGCTTGGGGAAAGATTCCTAATAGAATGCCCAATCAATTTAAGCAATTTAGCTAACATAATTTGCAATATTATTAACTACATAACTCTTATACACTTTTAACCGCATTATTGTCATAATCGCTCATTTGTAGCGACAACTTTTGGCTGTTAACACAATTACGGAATATTAGCCACACGCTTTTTTTTTATGACCATTATAGCTGTATCTCATTTTCTATAGTGTAGAAATGCACCAAATTTTATGTTTGAGTTTAATTATTAAAAACGTATATGTTGATCTAATTTTAAATTTTTCTAGCCAATAGGATGCGGTATAGTTCTGTTTTTCTTTTAATTCAATGATTTGAAGAAATAAACGACAATGCTTAATTTCATAGATTATGTTTTCAATTAATATAATGGAATGGGATAAAAGAAAGTTTTGTGATGCATATACCGCAGTAGTTTTACTAGTGGAGGAAGATAAGCATTACATTTTGAAATAAAAGGTCTCAAGTATGCATAACAGTGAAAGTAGGTGAGCGTGATCAAAGTATATATATTGTACTTAAGTGAGAGGAGCTACATTTGACAATGTTCCCCCGGAGTCAAAGATTCTTCCATTGCACTAACTATAATGAAAGGTTTCTGGAAATATGTATGGAAATATGGCTTAGCATTGTCTGCCGGAAGCATAAAAAGTTATATCTGTAGAAGTAGAATTCAGTCTAATTGAAGTAGAATTAAGTTCAATTCGATCACAATTTGAATCTGTTTTTTAAAAGGTGATCTCAAGGTTTCTGTTTGGAATGATCATTATTGAAGTTTCTGTTGTGTAAACGATGTGACTGATTAGGGAATAACACTATTATATAAGTTGTAATTTTCCCAACTTTACAAAAAATGTCCAGGCCAGGATTCGAACCAAGGATCTCTTGGCTGAAGCTTCAATGCTCTACAAAATGAGCAATCCCGGACAAACTTGCAAAAAAACTCACTTTAAACAAAATCTTTCAAGTTGGGAAAATTACAACTTATATGACTTCTTTACCAATTTGAATAATTGTTTCAAAATTAATAGTAGAATAACACTATTGTCTATTCGCTTAAATAAATTTTCGATCTCTCCGGAGGTTTCTCAAAATACATATTATGACGTCCTAAGGACCAGTTTTGCTGATCCGCAATTTTTTTTTTATTCAATTTCTTTGATTACCAAAAGTTTTAAAATTAAATAGTAATATTCGCCTTACTTAATGACTGATTAAATAAGGTGAAAAGAAGGCAAAATATGCTATTTTCAAATTTAGTAGCAATCAAACAATATATATGTATTTTTTAAATAATAGCATACCGGCATCACTGCTAAGTGTAATGTGTACTCTGTTTTTAAACGATTTTAAACGACACATAGACGACAAAAACGACGCATAGAAAAAGATTTAATAAGTTATTTCATAGCTCCCAACCTTCTTTTTCTTTTATTTTTAATCAAATAGGTACATTTTGAACCAGAAATTATTCTTAAGAAATTAAATTAAATAAGTAACTCATAAGTACAATTAGTAAAATATTTTATTAAATAAACTTTATGGTACCATATATGTTATTAGATTTGATAAAAATGGTACGTTGCAGCTATGTTATTTGTAATAAACGGATCATTTATTGGAATATTCATGTAACATTTATTTCAATATAGGTTGGAAAACGATTTTTGCTCCCGTCAGTTGAGTTTTTTTTAGGGGACATGCACCATATGTAGAACGCCTCCTGTATGGTTATAATAAAAAGCTTTGTTTAACCGGAATAATTATACATTATTTGTCTTTCTTGCCTCTCTTCTCAGCAAATTTCTTTACTAAGGGAAGAATAACAGAAGCCCGATTTTAAGAAAAATGTTTTTTTTAATTTTATTTGTGAATAAAGGAATCAAGACTGATACAAATTTTACAATAAATAGATATGACGGTATGCAGATTGTAGACAGACGAGTTATAATACATGTATGATATAAAATATACGTTCTCAGTTAGTTAGAGAATTTTATGAAATTTACTATTTATAAATCAATCAATTTTTGAATTTTTAATTAATAATTAAATAATCAACATATAAACTATTTTCGGTGGTTTTTTTATGCTATTTCTCCATTAGTTTGCTAAATGCATTTTTTAATTTTCATTCAAAATGCTTAACAAATGGGATTAGGATTTCCCAAATAAATTTGAGCATTCTAATAACTGGAAACGCAATATCATACGCAAATTTAATGATATTAGAATCAAAATTTATAATTATTTTGTGAAGAACCCCGATATTTTTACCTCAAAACATAAATTAATTTAGTTCTCCAGACATTAGTTTTAAGGAATTAAAAATTTTATCCAACTCTTTTTTTAGATCAATGAGTACTAATAGAATATTTATATTAAAATATCACCACATTCCACTGAAAGTTAATAATCCCAAAAAGGATATGAAAGATTGATTGCAATACTTTATTTAAAAAATGTAATTACGAAAGTTTTCCTTTTTTCTAATCAAGAGAATTTTTCCCAGTGGCAATTAAATGGAGTGAAATTAATGTAAAATGTGAGGAATACAAAGTTTACCTACTAAAGATTGTTTCATGCTTCAAAGATTTATATTTATAATTTTACGCAGAGAAATATAACCATCGTTAATTTTTAATTCCTTTTTCAGCAGTGAATTACGCCTGTAATCATTGAATGATAACCAGTGAATTTTGTATCTTGCTTCCGGGTTCGATTCCCGACTTGGACATTTTTCACTCTGTCTGTTCATGCTTAGAAAAGCAGGATAAAAATTCACTGGTTATAATTCAATACGAGCAGGGAAGACCGAGCTATGCTCGGTCAAAATTAGTTGAGTTCAAATATCATCACTCATGACCAAAATGACCCACTAATCGAAATTTCTCGAACATGTGACCTAGCCCAATAGTCTTCTCGTTCCCTAAAACTGTAGGATACGAAATTTAGTTCAAATCGTCTTATCCGTTTTTAAGATAAAAATGGCTTTACCCATAGTGACCCATGACCAAAATGACCCACTAATCAAAATTTCTCGAACATGTGACCTAGCCCAATAGTCTTCTCGTTCCCTAAACCTGTAGGATACTAAATTTAGTTCAAATCCTCTGATCCATTTTTAAGATTAAAATAGCTTGACCCATAATGATCCATGACCAAAATGATCCTCTAATCGAATTTTTTCGAACATGTGACCTAGCCCAACAGTTTTCTCGTGCCCGAAAACCATAAGATGCAAAATTTAGTCGAAACAATCTGAGCCGATTTTTAGATAAAATTAGCTTGACCCACAGTGACCCAAAAGTGACTCACTAATAGAATTTTCTCGGATTTGTGACCTAGTCCAATGGTTTTCTCGTGCCCGAAACTTGAAGAATACAAAATTTATTCAAAATCGTTACAGCCGTTTTTTAGATAAAATTAACTTGACCCGCGTTAACCCAAAAATGACCCACTGTTCGAAAGTTCTCGAACATGTGACTCATCCCAATAGTCTTCTCGTGCCCGAAAATGTTAGGATACAAAATTTTGTCAAAATCGTTTGAACCGTTTTTTTTTTAGATACAATTAGCTTGACCCTGTCCCATGATGACCCTAAATGACCCACTAATAGAATTTTCTCGAACATGTTACCTAGCCCAATGGTTTTCTGGTGCCCCAAAATTTCGTCAAAATTAGAGCCGTTTTTAAGATAAATTTGCATAACCACACACACACACGAGATCTGCTCGTATTAGAATATATGATAACCATCGTTTGGAATTATAATTGACAAACATTAAATTTCTGTGAATATTTCTCACTTTAAAAAAAATCTTGCAAAGTTAAGATGCATTATTACCTTTTTCTATTTATTTTTTAGAACGACTTAAATTACTATATTTGTGTAAAACACATTTTATATTATTCTATGACTAGATGAAAAAATATTGTTTGCGCATATTGAACAGGATTGTTCATTATATTTTGAACAGACTAAATCTCATGTACTTTGATAGATGGAAATTTCATGGTTACTCATAGATTATTGGGATTCTTTTCATAGAAACCAATTTTGTGTGATTAAAACGTCCTATTTAAGCTTATTTATTTTACCTGAGAGAAAGATTTTGTGTAATTAGATTATTTTGAACATTGTTCTCTGTTGGTATTTTAAGGTACAGCTTAAGTTATTATACATAAAGTAAATTGTGATTTATCAAGCAGGGCGGTCGCTCTGCCAAGCCAAGCTTTAAAAAAAAAAGTCACACAAACAACGCCAAGAACTGAACTAGACCGCTACTGCTTATTTACAGGAATCAACTTCGCAATGTTAAATCGACAAAACATGCCAGATTAAAATATCAGATATCAAATAAACCAAGCGTCGCAGAAAAAAAACGAAAACTAGAAGAATCTAATGAAGAATTTCTTCAATTTAAGACCAAACTCATCTTCATAAGTGATTTATAAACAGAGATATAGATTTTTTTTAAAACGTCGAGTTACTTAAAATGATCACTTTTTTCTTCGTCAAACTTTTTTTTTCAAACAACCTACAGACCTTAATATTCCACAGAATAAAAAAAGGATTGCATTTTTGGACAAGTAATTACGTAATCTATGTGCTTTTATAAAATTCAGTGTAAAAAAATATTATTTTCTATCCTTAATTAGCAAAAAACTGTTAATTAACTTGGCGATTAAAAAATTATGCCAAAACAGAGATAAAACATGCCAACGACCATGTACCATCTGTATTATAATAGCACAAATCAGTTACAAGTTATAACAACATCAAATTTCATTTGCAAGTCAGCCATTTTCTTCTGAAGATATTTAAAAAAAATAAAACTTCATAATTATAAGAACACACATTTTATCAAACAATTAAATATGACTGCAAACTGTGGCAGATGACTGTTTCCAACAAGAATAAGTATGAGAAATTTCCGTCAAGCGTGTCGATCGGGGTGGCTCAGTCGCAGAGCGTCGGCACGGTGTGCGTAAGGTCCCAGGTTCGAGTCCTGGCCCAGGTCAATTTTTCACTCGTGTTTGTTTAGTGCATTTAATTGTCTGATAAAATGCGTGTTCTTAAAATATTGTAAAATAAAGTAATCAGACGTAGTGTTTATGATTTAAAAATATTTTAAATATATAATATACGTTTTTGAAAGATCTTTAAAAATAAATTAGTTTTTGAGGGAAGATGTACCTATTCATTAAGAGTTATCGGCATTTAAAATTTCTTTTCAAACGTAAACAAAATTTTTGAAATGAATTAAATGTAATTCATTTCTTTCTAAAAAAAAAAAAAAAAAAAAAAAAAAAAAAAAAAAAAAAAAAAAAAAGCACGGTAAAGGACAGGCATTTTGTTTGTAGGAATACCTTTCACGTCATTTTTCTATAAATTAATGAAATCCAGTTGTTAAATTATTTTTGTTTTAGAAGTGAAGTTTCCATTTAAATTTATTGTAACAGTACAATGTTTAATTGAATAAAATAATGTAAATCTAAGAAATTGCTAAGAAATTCCAAACATGCACAGGGCAATGCAAAAAAATAAAATAAAATAAAATAAATAAATAAATAAACAAAAAATAAATAAATAGATAAATAAATAAATAAATAAATAAAAATCAGCTTTCATAAATTCTAAAAATTGTTCATATATCAAGCAGGGCGGTCACTCTGCCAAGCCAAGCTAAAAAAAAACCGCCACACAAACAACGCCAAGAACTGGGCTAAACACCGCCACTGCTTACTACAGAAAGCAACTTCGCAATGTTAAATCGACAAAACATGCCAGATTAAAATATCAGATATCAAATAAACCAAGCGTCGCAGAAAAAAAAAACGAAAACTAGAAGAATCTAATGAAGAATTTCCTCAATTTAAGACCAAACTCATCTTCATAAGTGATTTATAAACAGAGATATAGATTTTAAAAAAAAACGTCGAGTTACTGAAAATGATCACTTTTTTCTTCGTCAAACTTTTTTTTTCAAACAACCTACAGACCTTAATATTAGGCAGAATAAAAAAAGGGTTGCATTTTTGGACAAGTAATTACGTATTCTATGTGCTTTTATAAAAACCAGTGTAAAAAAAAATTATTTTCTATCGTTAATTAGCAAAAAACTGTTAATTAACTTGGCGATTAAAAAATATGCCAAAACAGAGATAACACCCGCCAACGACCATATACCATCTGTATTATAATAGCAGTTACAAATCAGTTACAGGTTATAACCACATAAAATTTCATCTGCAAGTCAGCCATTTTCTTCTGAAGATATTTAAAAAAAAATAAAACTTCATAATTATAAGAACACACATTTTATCAGACAATTAAATATGACTGCAAACTGTGGCAGACGACTGTTTCTAACATGAATAAGTATGAGAAATTCCTGGTCCAGGATATCGATCTGGGTAGCTCAGTCGCAGAGCGTCCGCACGGTGCGCATAAGATCCCAGTTTCGAGTCCTGGCCCAGGTCAATTTTTCACTCATGTTTGTTCAGTGTATTTAATTGTCTGATGAAATGCGTTTTCTCTTATAATATTGTAAAATGAAGTAATCAGTTGTAGTGTTTATGCTTTAAAAAATATTTTAAATATATAATTTACGTTTTTAGAAAGACCTTTAAAAATAAATTAGGTTTTGAGGAAAGATGTACCTTCTAAAATGTATACATTAAGAAATATCGGCATTTAAAATTTCTTTCTAAACGTAAACAAAATTTTCGAAATGAATTAAATGTGATTAATTTATTTCAAAAAAAAAAAAGCACGGTAAAGGACAGGCATTTCGTTCGCAGGAATACCTTTCACGTCATTTTCCTATAAATTAATGAAATCCAGTTGTTAAATTATTTTTGTTTTAGAAGTGAAGTTTCCATTTAAATTTATTGTAACAGTACAATGTTTAATTGAATAAAATAATGTAAATCTAAGAAATTGCTAAGAAATTCCAAACATGCACAGGGCAATGCAAAAAAATAAAATAAAATAAAATAAAATAAATAAATAAATAAACAAAAAATAAATAAATAGATAAATAAATAAATAAATAAATAAAAATCAGCTTTCATAAATTCTAAAAATTGTTCATATATCAAGCAAGGCGGTCACTGTGCCAAGCTAAGCTAAAAAAAACTGCCACACAAACAACGCCAAGAACTGGGCTAAACACCGCCACTGCTTACTACAGAAAGCAACTTCGCAATGTTAAATCGACAAAACATGCCAGATTAAAATATCAGATATCAAATAAACCAAGCGTCGCAGAAAAAAACGAAAACTAGAAGAATCTAATGAAGAATTTCCTCAATTTAAGACCAAACTCATCTTCATAAGTGATTTATAAACAGAGATATAGATTTTTAAAAAAAACGTCGAGTTACTGAAAATGATCACTTTTTTCTTCGTCAAACTTTTTTTTCTTCAAACAACCTACAGACCTTAATATTAGGCAGAATAAAAAAAGGGTTGCATTTTTGGACAAGTAAGTACGTATTCTATGTGCTTTTATAAAAACCAGTGTAAAAAAAAATTATTTTCTATCGTTAATTAGCAAAAAACTGTTAATTAACTTGGCGATTAAAAAATATGCCAAAACAGAGATAACACCCGCCAACGACCATGTACCATCTGTATTATAATAGCACAAATCAGTTACAAGTTATAACAACATCAAATTTCATTTGCAAGTCAGCCATTTTCTTCTGAAGATATTTAAAAAAAATAAAACTTCATAATTATAAGAACACACATTTTATCAAACAATTAAATATGACTGCAAACTGTGGCAGATGACTGTTTCCAACAAGAATAAGTATGAGAAATTTCCGTCAAGCGTGTCGATCTGGGTGGCTCAGTCGCAGAGCGTCGGCACGGTGTGCGTAAGGTCCCAGGTTCGAGTCCTGGCCCAGGTCAATTTTTCACTCGTGTTTGTTTAGTGCATTTAATTGTCTGATAAAATGCGTGTTCTTAAAATATTGTAAAATAAAGTAATCAGACGTAGTGTTTATGATTTAAAAATATTTTAAATATATAATATACGTTTTTGAAAGATCTTTAAAAATAAATTAGTTTTTGAGGGAAGATGTACCTATTCATTAAGAGTTATCGGCATTTAAAATTTCTTTTCAAACGTAAACAAAATTTTTGAAATGAATTAAATGTAATTCATTTCTTTCTAAAAAAAAAAAAAAAAAAAAGAAAAAAAAAAAAAAAAAAAAGCACGGTAAAGGACAGGCATTTTGTTTGTAGGAATACCTTTCACGTCATTTTTCTATAAATTAATGAAATCCAGTTGTTAAATTATTTTTGTTTTAGAAGTGAAGTTTCCATTTAAATTTATTGTAACAGTACAATGTTTAATTGAATAAAATAATGTAAATCTAAGAAATTGCTAAGAAATTCCAAACATGCACAGGGCAATGCAAAAAAATAAAATAAAATAAAATAAATAAATAAATAAACAAAAAATAAATAAATAGATAAATAAATAAATAAATAAATAAAAATCAGCTTTCATAAATTCTAAAAATTGTTCATATATCAAGCAGGGCGGTCACTCTGCCAAGCCAAGCTAAAAAAAAACCGCCACACAAACAACGCCAAGAACTGGGCTAAACACCGCCACTGCTTACTACAGAAAGCAACTTCGCAATGTTAAATCGACAAAACATGCCAGATTAAAATATCAGATATCAAATAAACCAAGCGTCGCAGAAAAAAAAAACGAAAACTAGAAGAATCTAATGAAGAATTTCCTCAATTTAAGACCAAACTCATCTTCATAAGTGATTTATAAACAGAGATATAGATTTTAAAAAAAAACGTCGAGTTACTGAAAATGATCACTTTTTTCTTCGTCAAACTTTTTTTTTCAAACAACCTACAGACCTTAATATTAGGCAGAATAAAAAAAGGGTTGCATTTTTGGACAAGTAATTACGTATTCTATGTGCTTTTATAAAAACCAGTGTAAAAAAAAATTATTTTCTATCGTTAATTAGCAAAAAACTGTTAATTAACTTGGCGATTAAAAAATATGCCAAAACAGAGATAACACCCGCCAACGACCATATACCATCTGTATTATAATAGCAGTTACAAATCAGTTACAGGTTATAACCACATAAAATTTCATCTGCAAGTCAGCCATTTTCTTCTGAAGATATTTAAAAAAAAATAAAACTTCATAATTATAAGAACACACATTTTATCAGACAATTAAATATGACTGCAAACTGTGGCAGACGACTGTTTCTAACATGAATAAGTATGAGAAATTCCTGGTCCAGGATATCGATCTGGGTAGCTCAGTCGCAGAGCGTCCGCACGGTGCGCATAAGATCCCAGTTTCGAGTCCTGGCCCAGGTCAATTTTTCACTCATGTTTGTTCAGTGTATTTAATTGTCTGATGAAATGCGTTTTCTCTTATAATATTGTAAAATGAAGTAATCAGTTGTAGTGTTTATGCTTTAAAAAATATTTTAAATATATAATTTACGTTTTTAGAAAGACCTTTAAAAATAAATTAGGTTTTGAGGAAAGATGTACCTTCTAAAATGTATACATTAAGAAATATCGGCATTTAAAATTTCTTTCTAAACGTAAACAAAATTTTCGAAATGAATTAAATGTGATTAATTTATTTCAAAAAAAAAAGCACGGTAAAGGACAGGCATTTCGTTCGCAGGAATACCTTTCACGTCATTTTCCTATAAATTAATGAAATCCAGTTGTTAAATTATTTTTGTTTTAGAAGTGAAGTTTCCATTTAAATTTATTGTAACAGTACAATGTTTAATTGAATAAAATAATGTAAATCTAAGAAATTGCTAAGAAATTCCAAACATGCACAGGGCAATGCAAAAAAATAAAATAAAATAAAATAAAATAAATAAATAAATAAACAAAAAATAAATAAATAGATAAATAAATAAATAAATAAATAAAAATCAGCTTTCATAAATTCTAAAAATTGTTCATATATCAAGCAAGGCGGTCACTGTGCCAAGCTAAGCTAAAAAAAACTGCCACACAAACAACGCCAAGAACTGGGCTAAACACCGCCACTGCTTACTACAGAAAGCAACTTCGCAATGTTAAATCGACAAAACATGCCAGATTAAAATATCAGATATCAAATAAACCAAGCGTCGCAGAAAAAAACGAAAACTAGAAGAATCTAATGAAGAATTTCCTCAATTTAAGACCAAACTCATCTTCATAAGTGATTTATAAACAGAGATATAGATTTTTAAAAAAAACGTCGAGTTACTGAAAATGATCACTTTTTTCTTCGTCAAACTTTTTTTTCTTCAAACAACCTACAGACCTTAATATTAGGCAGAATAAAAAAAGGGTTGCATTTTTGGACAAGTAAGTACGTATTCTATGTGCTTTTATAAAAACCAGTGTAAAAAAAATTATTTTCTATCGTTAATTAGCAAAAAACTGTTAATTAACTTGGCGATTAAAAAATATGCCAAAACAGAGATAACACCCGCCAACGACCATATACCATCTGTATTATAATAGCAGTTACAAATCAGTTACAGGTTATAACCACATAAAATTTCATCTGCAAGTCAGCCATTTTCTTCTGAAGATATTTAAAAAAAATAAAACTTCATAATTATAAGAACACACATTTTATCAGACAATTAAATATGACTGCAAACTGTGGCAGACGACTGTTTCTAACATGAATAAGTATGAGAAATTGCTGGTCCAGGATATCGATCTGGGTAGCTCAGTCGCAGAGCGTCCGCACGGTGCGCATAAGATCCCAGTTTCGAGTCCTGGCCCAGGTCAATTTTTCACTCATGTTTGTTCAGTGTATTTAATTGTCTGATAAAATGCGTTTTCTCTTATAATATTGTAAAATGAAGTAATCAGTTGTAGTGTTTATGCTTTAAAAAATATTTTAAATATATAATTTACGTTTTTAGAAAGACCTTTAAAAATAAATTAGGTTTTGAGGAAAGATGTACCTTCTAAAATGTATACATTAAGAAATATCGGCATTTAAAATTTCTTTCTAAACGTAAACAAAATTTTCGAAATGAATTAAATGTGATTAATTTATTTCAAAAAAAAAAAAAAAGCACGGTAAAGGACAGGCATTTCGTTCGCAAGAATACCTTTCACGTCATTTTCCTATAAATTAATGAAATCCAGTTGTTAAATTATTTTTGTTTTAGAAGTGAAGTTTCCATTTAAATTTATTGTAACAGTACAATGTTTAATTGAATAAAATAATGTAAATCTAAGAAATTGCTAAGAAATTCCAAACATGCACAGGGCAACACAAAAAATAAAGAAATAAATAAATAAACGAAAAATAAATAGATAGATAAATAAATAAATAAAAATCAGCTTTCAGAAATTCTAAAAAATGTTCATATATCTTAATTACAAGCTAAAGGAGGGTTTATTTCTATATTATTCTATTTATAATGGTAATTTCTCAGCAAATATATTAAATTCCAATGCGAACTGTTTTAAGCTTTAAGATAGCTTATAACACATGATAAAAAATTTATAAAAAAGAATGGCGCCTCACATTTCGAGGAGGAGATGGGGGGGGGGGGGCATGAACAAAATTAGGAAGTATAATAAGGCTATCTGTTTGAAACTTTACGATATTTTATAACACATAACACAATCTTTAAAAATAAAGCTGCGCCAAAAATTATAGGGAGGGGCGGAGCGCGTTTTGCCTACACAAGGGGAGGGGACACTTTTCTAAATTTTAACGATATCCGTCATGTCACATATCGTTACAAAGGGCTGTGACCACTTATTCATGTTATGGAACACAAGTGTCACCCCACATTTTGCTCCCACCCGACACTACTCATGTGATATATTGTTCGAAAAGCCTGTGACCGCTTATTCATATTATGTATCTTCGGCGTCCATCCTCCCACTTTCACCCACCCCCAAAGGGGGCACTTTTCTAAATTTTACCGATACCTCTCATGTGATATATATCGTTGGAAAGGTCTGTGAACGCCTAATCATATTATGCCGGGGGAGGGAGGGGTGATTTCTAAATTTTGCACATACTCCTCATGTGATACATCGTTGGAAAGGTCTGTGACCGCTTAATCCTATTATGCATCTCCGGTTTTCATCCAACCACTTTGACCTCCAAAAGCGATTAGCTTTCACCACCAGGGGCGCTTTCCTAACTCTGTTTCTATGGGTCAGATCACGACGGGGTATGGCTCATTCGACACGACACTCGATAGAGCTTTCCGATTTTAGTTCGTTTTTTCACCACCAGGGGGCACTTTCCTATCTCTGGTTCTATGTGCTGGATCACGACGGGATATAGCTCATTCGACTCGACATCTATAGCTTTAACGATTTCAGTACCCGAGGTTCATATAGAACATATTGCGCTACCTGGTGGTGGAAGATGGAACTTGAGCGTGCGCAGCACGACTGCTATAAGGTGCCGGAGGCATCGGGGACCCATGTCGGAGGTTCGTTTGGTTAGAGGTTTATACTATTCGATGTGCAAATTAAGGGATTATCCGGTGCCGAAGGCAGCGGGAACCAGGTCGGAGGTTCATTCGGTTCGAGGTTTATCTTAATCGAGGTTTTACAAGATTCGGGGCCCCGATGTAAATTAAGAGCGCGCTAGCGGGCGAAGTCAGCTAGTGCAAATAATAAAAGAGCGTGATATCACGTTTGATTTCAAATGCAGCGCTGACACGCTATGTACGTATTCCATTTTTATTCATTCCATGCATAAGTCAGTAATATTTTTTAACGGAGGATAACAAGTATTATAACAAGCCACATTCAGCATGTTGTTTTTAAGAGTGTAATTAGTTTAATTGAAAAATGTGCTGGTATTTCTAGTTAACCCTTTAACCCTTTCCGGCACAGTGGTCCCACCCCGGGCACACCTAATTTTAATTCCAAACTTGCATACGGTACCAAGAATATTTTAATAAAATTTAGTTTCTATAATGAAAGCTTAAAATAAGGAGTTTTTATTTTCTAAAAAAGTCGCTTGTAAATTCCGGTGTCAGTCATCAATTTCTCATTTTATGGACAGATTTTGTCTGTGCCGGAAAGGGTTAAACAATGACTGAAAGTAAAATGTAATTTTTAATTATTTCTCATGTTTAATCTATTTAAAAAAAAGAAATGATACCTACAAAAACAACTTTTCAAAAGTAAAAAAAAAAAAAAAAAAAAAAAAAAAAAATGTTGTGGCTATAAAATGGTATGATATCAAATTTCCAAGCTATTATATTACTTATTTAACTTTTTTCCATTAAAAGTTATCATATATATAAGTCGAGTGCCTACGTATATGTTAATAGAAATCGTTTTCTCCTGTACTAAATACATCCTAACGAGTTTCGGAAATTCAATTTTTTTTCAAATTATGCATGATGGGCTTGGCGGCCATCTTTCCATATTTCTAAGCACCCAAATTTCTAAAGTAAAAGCATAATATGTTTGCAATGTAATATGTTTATAACAATTTTGAACTACAGATTTTAACTACTGACAGATAAATTAGATAAGACTGATATTTTGAGAAATTGATTTTTACTAGTTTGAAATTATTAATTACTCTAAAAAATAAATCATAAGATGAATCTTTAAGATAAGTCATCATTATCTTAAGACACAATTTTCAGAGCATACAAGTCTATAAATGAAACGCTTAAAATATTTGCTTAAATAACAATTTTGAACTTCGGATTTTAACTACGGATTTGGGTGCTTAGAATTTTGTGAATAATATGCAAAGATGGCCGCAGAGCCCATCATGCATAATTTGAAAAAAATTGAATTTTCAGAAACTCGTTAGGATGTATTTAGTACAGGAGAAAACGATTTCTATTAACATATACGTAGGCACTCGACTTATATATATGATAACTTATTTAATGGAAAAAAGTTAAATAAGTAATATAATAGCTTGGAAATTTGATATCATACCATTTTATAGCCACAACTTTTTTTTTTTTTTTCTTTACTTTTGAAAAGTAGTTTTTGTAGATTAAACTATATAAAACATCTTTATTAGCTCGTACCTTTAAAAAAATTTCGTATAAATCAAATTTTGGTTTGGTTCAAAAGAGATGTAAAATTCCTGCTTTCTCTTTGAAGATTTATTTTATTTGTCATTTACAATAAAACTATCTTATAAAGTATTTGTATATTTTAATGAATTGCAGAAATTTAGACTTTGTTTACTTGATAGCTTAAATGGTTTTTATATATTTTATGCAGACATTAATAAATCATAGGAAATGTCTATACAAATTCGATACCAATCTTCCGTACTTTAATTTGTTTGTTAGCATAATAGCTGTTCATTTGCTTTAAAAGTTACATAATAGTTTTATTTCCACTGTAAACACCACTGCACAAGTAGCATTTTTGGTTTTCATAAAATGCTAAGGTAAATTGGGCGATTTGTATATTGTAATAATTCAGTTTTCTTTTTTTTACTTAGTATGCTGTATCGAATGATCTACACACCGAATGCAATTAATAATACAAATGCAATTCACAAGGAGTCAGTATACGTGAAAATCACATCTGATTAAAAACTGTTAAATCCGAATGATTCAGATGACTACGCTTTGTACTTGTACATATTGCATACGTTCTACTACGCATTGTAGTTCATTATTATTAACAATCGCACGACATTCTCTCAAATTTTCCAGAAATCGTGGCATTGTTTTCTGCCTTCCTGAGTCTTCTTCGAAAACAAGATAATAGACAGAATGGTAAATCGATTTACCAAGTAACAGGAAATCTGTATTTTACAAAAAAAATCCGAGAATTGAATTTTTTCTCTGTTACATATTTTTAGACTAAAAAAGAAAATTTTCCGCTTGACCTGCCCATTTTCCTCAAAGATTAAGAAAATTCACCAATCTAAGATAAAATTTTCCTGAAATTCTACATTCTAAAGCTGCATTTTCGTCAAATCGAAGGGGTGTCCCGGAAACTGTGCTACCTGTTATTTTATTCTGTTAGAAACAGGATTTTTACGTATGTCATTTTCCCCTCAAAGCACAAAAGATTCACGAATATTAGCTCAAAATTACTTGAAATTTATCAATCTAACGACGGAAATTTCTTTAACCAAGAGAAAAAATCACTGCCAATCATAGGGGTGTTCCGGATACTTGATGTCTGCATTCTTTACAATTTTTGGCGATTTTTTTTTATTATTGAGAGGGTAGAATTCACGGATATCATATAATGTAGTTTTAAACGGTGCAAAATTCAAGCCATTTCGTGCTTTTTTTTTTTCTTTTTTTTCTTTTCTTTTCTTTTCTTTTTTTTTTTTTTTTTTTGAAATAATTAAATATTAAATCTTTTTTTTTACGAAAAATCACTAGAAAGCAATTAAATTATTTATGTTATTGAGGTATTGCCGTATTTAATTCTCTCATTGATTATTTTTCCGGGACATAATCGAGTATCAACGTTTTTCTACAGAGTTATGTGTTGAATTGAAATTATTCATTACATGAGGGATTATTTTTAAATCTTTATAGTTACAGTCAAAACTGACCCTTACATCATTCTTGAAATACAATTCCTTAAAAAATAAAAAACATTATCGTTAAATAAAATGAATTTTTAGCATAATACTGAAGATCGTCAATTTACTAAATATTCAGTATCGCGAAAATATGGATTAAATAAACCAATTTGAATATCAGTCTACTCAATAAGGCTGATCTATCCTTTTTTTAAGGACATAAATTTGCAATCATAAGTAGTTGTGCGATGAAAGAGTGAAACTTTTAATTCAGATTATGACGAGCATTTTGGAAATTTTCGTCTGTGTACGTCGGTTTAATTGAGCACATATTATGTTTTGGGTTGAATTTGACATAAAATGTAAGTCATTATTTGTTTTTGTTTTTTTTTTATCTCTGAATTCTAAGACTTATCCATTTGTACGACAAAGAAACTTAATTCCTACTGATCATCGTTCCATCGTTTAGCCGAAATTTAAAAATTATACATTTCAACAGATGGTGATCCCTATCTGATGCGTCGAGAGTCCAGATATACATAGAAAATAATAAAAAAGTGTAGCCAGTGGGTATGCCATAATTGAGCCCAAATCTGATAGAAAAATGTATTGAGTAGTATCACAACAGATATTTATAAGCTCAGGTTCGACAGTTTTAAAATGTTGCTTAACTTTAAAAAAAAAAAAAAATTCTATTTCATTTGGATAGAATAACCTTCAAATCTTTAATTTTTAAATAGGATCTATAAAAAACCGACTTTTGATATTTATTAAAGCAAATGGTTTATATATCAAATGTAATTCAATACTGTATGCAATGTCAGTATAGTTATTTATTCAGGGACATAATCCAAATTTTATTGTTTTATACATTATTGTTTAACAAAGCATATCATAATTTTTAAGTGCACTTATAGAGTTATAATGAACCTAATATTTAGGTTCGTTTATTATATCTATTAGAGAAATTTTTGAAAATATTCAAATTATTATATTTTTCAATTGCGTCATAAATTTTACAGACTCTGTGTTACATTTATCTCGCATTCTAAAAAACTTATTTTATAATGGCAAAAATATTATTTTTTGTAAATGTCGGTTATTTTTAATATTTAAGAAAAACTTTTCCATTAGCGGGATAAATTTCGTAACACTCCTTAATTGTGAAAATCAAAATTTAAGAACTATTTCGTTTTAATACATTTTCACTAATGTGTTCATTTTACACAAAATTAATTCTTGCCTTTCTGTGTAATCTTATAAAGTATGTTCTCTTTAATGAATTATGACTTAGGAGGATTTGTTTCCAAAATAGTTCTTCGACTTAAATGTAATGCCGAGGATTTAAAAGTAATTAGCTTCACCTGAGTTATACTTTTAATCAAACATTTTATTCAGACTTCTTAATTTATTCTCCTATTCGAGATTAATAATAAAATGAATATTTCAGTTTAGAATTATTATTATTATTATTATATTAAACCAAACTTTTGATTGTTCCTATAATTTCAATATTTGAATTGAAAGAAAATCCACATATATTTTTTTCTATTCATTTTTAATATATTTTCAACAGAAACAGGTTACAAATAATATAATGAAATAACTTGTTAACTTTAAATTAAAGTGTAATGATTGGTTAAAACAATAAAAACATAACACAAAACGTTTAAAAATGCCTTTTAATATAGATTATATATTATTATTAATTATAGATGTAATATGACTTTCAACATCTATATTCAAATGTATTTTTAAATGTTTTGTGTTAGGTTTTTACCACTTTAGTCAATAATTACACTTTAATTTAAAAGCAGGTTATATAAATTGAACCACTATGTTTTCATAATGTACAGAGTATCTCAAAAAATGTAACCATTTTAGAATTTTTTTTTAATAACTACATAAGAAAAAAAAGTTAAACTCACAGATTTTTTTTTAGTTTATACTTTAAAGTACTTGTTTCATTTTCAAACATGTTTGAAAAATGGTTCTAGTTATCCTATAAAAATCAACTGTTTCAAAATGGCTGTTATTTTGGCTAACCCCCAAATTTTTCATTTGCATCCGAAAATTCATGTAGCAACCAAAGAGACCACCACCACATTGTATGTCTAATGTCTCTCTCTCTTTTTTTTATCAGTAATTTTTAAACAAGTGTATTGGACGTGATAGTCCAATATCATGACTTCCAAGAACGTCAAATGTCACACTTTTTTGTTTTATTGCCAAAAATTTAACCATAGTACCCCAAATACGATTAAATCAACTATTCATCATTGTTGCAAACGCTGGACAATGAAATCATCAAATGATATCAAAGGATAAAAGGAAATGACCATACATAAAAGAGCTTAGTAAAGTATCCAGATAAAGTATAAATCATTGCACTGAAAACTTTTGTTTTATGTGTAGAATAGGTGACAGGTATTTAACATGAGTTAAATAAAATTTTATCTAAACATCTACACATCTTAAAATCTTAAAAGTAGCATTTGTTGCGATCTTCCACTTCATATGATTGCATACCTTTCTCAAGTAGATATACAAAACATATTGTCTTCATATTCCTGAAGTAATGATTCTCTATTAAATTTCTATATTAAAAAATAATTCCTTTATATTAAATTTAAAAAATGCTATTATTTGATAAGAAAGAAAGACTTTTCACCCATGAATGGCCTCCAAAATTATTTCCTCAGCTGCATATCATATACTTTTTAAACGTTGATTTATTTTAAAGCGTTTCAAAAATCTATTCATACCTTAAAAAGATGAAAGTTTGGACCGTACCAATTTTGTCTGTTTTTTATTTGCATCTGATCTCTTTATGCATAACTTTAAAATGAGATCATATATATATATATATATATATATAATAACAAAATTTAAAATTTATCGCGATAAGCCAAAGTAGTTTTATTCCATCCTAGTCTAACTTACTCTATAATATTTATTTCCTCCGTTTATTAATGTATTTTAACTCTATTTATTCCAAAAAACCTCATATCTAAATTCAATATTTCAGTGGCTGCTAATTAGTTCAATAAATCGCGTCTTTATCTTTAAATTATAAAACTCCCTAATATTCATACTTTTAAAAAACCCGCATAATTCCCTTTTAATTTTCTAAATTCCTAAAAAGACTGTATTTATTTTAATAAGTTCCGATATTAAAAATAATTCGCCAGATCATAAAATCTTTTTCTTATATTAAAATGTAAAAACATTTATTCTAATTCTGGCTATGTTCCAAATTCGATAAACCATTTCTTTTATTTTCTTTTTTCCTTTCCCTAAAAGTCAAAATCATTCCATATTCTCGAACCAATTAACTAATGATAATGAAATTAAACTACAACACTCTGGGTCATAGCTAAATCATCGAACATCATGGAATTTTCGAGAATCTTCTTTCGCGCCAAAAATTAGCGGAAACCATTTTATTACAATATTATGGAGCCGTAGCAAAGAGTCCCGGCTCACGATTGGCGCACAGGCTCGCACGTGATCTCTGTATCCCTACTCTTATTGAAAGGATATATCGTCACTTTTTCCGCTTCGGAGAGCATTTCTATTCGTACATTCGAAGATGTGATGACTGATGAAAGCTAGACGTATTCGTGTAAGAACATTCGAATAGAGAGACGCTAGTTCGAAGTTTGGTTTGTTGGGTTAGTGATGGATCTCTGCCTGGTATTGGCGTGGAGTCCAGTGTGCTTTTTCTTATACGCCTGCGGAATGTTTATTTTAAATAAATGGCCATCGTGCTCTGCTGTAGTGGGAGCCGTGTGATTGAAACGAAAAGAGGACTCGAGTGAAAGGAGATTCTTCCCTGATGTCACTTAAAGCTTCAAAATAAAAACTTCTGTGTTCTTGGATGAGATGCCTAATTATGATTACGTACACACGCCATCGACGGAGAAAAACACGACTGCCGTTAATCCGAGTGCTGAAATTTCCTCTTCGGTTGATAATGTGAAAAGAACACATCTTATTTTCAAAAAACCATTTATTAAAAAATGGTACTGCTCAATCAGCTCGGCCTTAAATATCACCACATATATATATATATATTTAATATTAAAGTTATTTAATATCAAAATTAGTTACTCAATTTATAAAACTTTTCTTTTTCCAAAGTTGATCCATACTTAAAGGGGGAAGTACCCCTCTATTTCACTTAAAACCATCTACATTTCCACGAAAATATTTTACTCGTTTAGAAAAAAAACACTTAAAACTAATGAAAAGTTTTTGGCAGACCATGTCCACAGATAATTAAACACATTTATCAAAAATCATGGAAACATGGATCACAGATTGAAATAAAAATCAATAATTGGCTAGTTTGAATTTTTTTAACATTCTGATTTTTTAAAGTATTAAGTTTTGCTTTAAATCTACTAGAAATAACATGCTTAGAGTGATACAAAACAGTTTCACTTAAAATTTCGCACATGTCATTGTCGGCAAGAATAGTTTCAGATTACTATTTTGCTTTAAATTTCAAGATCAGCTTTTGTTATTTTTAAGTTTATATTTCTTTCCTAAATAATATTTTGCATTATATAATATACCATACATAAGTTAATATGTATCTCTTTGATTGCAAATCATAGGTAAATCAATCTGCAGCATGTTTTATATTTACGTGCAAAGTGCGAAATTTTGTCAGTATTTTAAAGTAATCCTTTAGCAGCCTTATCAAAATTTACCAAAAATATATATAGGCTATATATATATATTTTTTTTAGGTGACGAACTACTCAAGATAAATAACAAATCTATTTCTCAAAAGTAT
Source organism: Maratus michaelseni (assembly GCA_963931845.1). NCBI lineage: Eukaryota > Metazoa > Arthropoda > Arachnida > Araneae > Salticidae > Maratus > Maratus michaelseni. Next base: position 129,154,837 of record OZ007593.1, read on the forward strand.
GTGAACTAACAAAAGGAAATATTAATTTTAAATATTATTTTAATATGTACAATAATGTTGGTTTCTCATAAAAAGAAATGCAGCTATAAAAAAGTACACAGAAAATTCCACCAGTTATGTCGCAACATTGTAAATATACAATATCTACAATTAATTGAACAGTATTAGAAACGGGTTTTCATATTTGTTGTAACATTTCTATATTATTATGAATATTTGCAATTTGTAATGAGAAATCTCAAATTAGGACGCTTCTGTATTCTGTAAATATTATAAAAATCTGGGTTTCACAAAATATTCTTGCATAACATTAATATGATTATCATGTTACGATGATTGTATCCTCTCAAATATATGTACTTTTGTGTAAGTATTAAAAAATTGATGACACTCAGAAATGTATATACCCCATACAAGTAAAATATTAAAACATACGCCATAAATATAGAAAATCGTATATTTTAACTGTAAAATTCACAGTATTTACATGTAAAATTGAATTTCGATAAATACTTTTGATACTTTCTTATTCAATAAATGTTATATTTTTATTTTTACTTTCCTAATTTTCTTTATATGTTTAAGTTAAAATATTGCATCTGTACGTAAATGATTTCTCATATTAAAAGCTTTGCGATGGAGAATATAGATTTAGCTACAAAAATAATACTTATCTTTTAACATAAATTTTATACCAACTATTTTAAAGTTTAAAGCACGATTCTTCAATCCATTCACACCATAAAAACTGTCAAAATGAAATACTCTCTGACAAGTAGGTCAAAATTTTCATGAAAGCTCTCTATATATATACAGAAATTTTATTGACTGAAGCATACATCGTAAATGTCAAAGACTGCAGTAAATAATATTCGTTTCCAAATATACTGGCTCAAGATTAGATGCGTAACATGTAGCATGAGGTCACAACAAAAAATTAAATTCAAATGTTTAATGAATTGTAGTTTCAGATGAGTGAAGCAGATTATGTTTTCAATATCACCGTAAAAGTCTGGATATTGTGTATTTAAGAATTTTATTGTTTGAGTTAATAATTTAATATAAAATAATATTATAAAAATTACGAACTTCATTGCCAAATTACTCCTATGTTACCCGGCTTTTGGCTAACAAACAGAACTACCCTCCGAAAGCATGAGAAAGATTATTTCCTTATTAAATTTTTGACAGAAAGATAGAGCAAATTAAAACACAATTTCTTATAAGTTTAAGGTATTTTTATAAAAGTTTAAAACTTACAAATTTTATCTTATTGTATAATGAACATTCTTAAGTATTTTTGCCATTAAAACTAAATTTTATTGAAAATTATTTCACAGTTTTGAAAATTAATGTTTAATTTGAAATTACTTTACGTAGAAACTATTTATAATAGCTTTCATTCTATTAAAAATGGGAATTTAACCAAATCATGAATAAATTTAAAGCTATAGAATAATGGTCTAACAAAGTAACAAACATTTTTTAATTTTCCAAGGTTTAGAAAAAAAATTGATATATTTCAGCATTAAAAGCAAAATTACTTATTTTTTCCTATAATAAAAAATGTAGTAATAAATTCACTTATTTGGTTTTGGACAAGGTCCTACAAAATTTAATAAAGACTATTCAAATTCACAGAAATTCTATATATACTTTGAAGATATTTGCAGCAGTGTCCTAAATAATACTTTCTCTTGAAGACATTTTTTTCAATATTTTCTACATGTATTTAACATGCGTCAGAAGTTTGTAATATAAAATCCATGTCAAAGTTTACTTAATTCCAATTTCGACTGAAAATACCTAATCTATTTTTTATCAGCGAGATACAATCTTAAAAATATCTATTGAAGATTTTGATAACAATATACCATATTTCGAAAAAAAAAAAAACGTAAAACTTTTTATTTTAACTTTCAGTTCTGTCACACTTTCATAAGATTCAACAAAAGTACAACAGAATAATTTTGTATTGTAATCTATATTACTCATATCAAGCTTTAAAATAAATCCAATGATAAAAATTGTGAAAACATTCCTTTTTACATAAGTAAATAATAAGATAAGTAAAATCCATGTTTTCCTTTAAATACTGAATTCAGATTTTTAGTATTTCTTTTTCTATATTACATTTTTATCTTTCTTAAGTCTGTTTTTATTTTTACAGGGTAACTCTAAAATATGTGGCAAAAATGAAAGACTGAGTGAATACGAAAAATAATAATAGTATACGGAGGTATACGGAAGCAAATAAAAAACACATCACATCACCGGGTCACAATTCACGTATTTAGACAAAAATACAGAGTACCTTATTCCAAGCCGATCCCCCAATATTTATTTAAAATTTTAACATTAATGAAAAAAATTAACGAAAATACCGTTACATTATAATTAAACTTGTGAAGGAAATTTCTTCTTCCGTTTTGAAGGAGACACCCTGTGTGTTTTACTAAATAAGTGATAAATCCTATGTTGTGATTTTCGCTTATTTCCGTACAGATAATTTGTTCTTTCAATATTGCTAGATATTTCAAGATCACCTTATACAGTTTAGTTTTCGCGTAACTTTCATTTAAAATTTGTTTAGTTAAATGTTTTTTATAAGTAATTTTAAATACATTACAGAACATTTAAATTTAATAACATCATATAATAATGTAAAGCATTATGACAAAAATCTGAACGACTGAACTTTGAAATATTTTTAAAGGAGCAATAAATCGTCAATGAAAATCAGAAGACCGAAAAGCTAAACTTAAAAATATTTGCTGGAAAATACAAAGAAATGCTTCCCGCTGCGAATTATTGGCGATATAATTTTATTATTTCTATAATAATGACAAAAATACTGTATGTACATCGTTATCTTTTTGTATCCAAAATAAATTTATTATTGTTGTTGTAAATCTTTTTAGACTTCTTTCATCGATACAAAAGCCATTTTATTTACAATAGCTGTTATTCGCCATTACAATTTTAGATGAATGTTACACAAATAATGTTGGTCTACATTTTGCCCAATAATACAAACTATTTTTATGGAGAAGCAATATCACTTTCTTATATCGGTACAAAATAAGTACTTTTAATAAATACTAGGGGGTTCAACACGGGCTTCCAAGGTTACATAGCATACAACTCGGTGTGCAGAACGGAAATGAAAATAACTTTTAATTAAAAATTGTAATATATCTATTATGTTTACTATATATTATTTAGATTGCTCAACAATTATACGAAAAATATTTTATACGAATTATATCAATTAATCATTTAAATAATATATTTTAAAACGATGTTACTTTCGTATTAACAGCATATGCCAGCGGTTAATAGCCAAGGAAATCATCGAAGATTTCGTTATTTATAGTAACGTTTTTCATTCGGATTAGTTTACTGTTTAAGCGCGTAGTTCGATTACATATATGCTAATTTTGAATTTTATTTATATTATTTTACTAGTGAAGATTTTTAAATTTTGTTATAGGATATCATCCGGAAACAAATGTTGAACTATTTATAATATTTTAATTGCAAACGTGTCAATATTCCGTAATTGGATTAATATAATCGGATGGACTAAAAAAATCATGCTTGCAAATTATTTTAAAAATCATAAAATTGAGATACAGTTATCAAATAAATTGAATATATATATATATATATATATATATATATATATATATATATATATATATATATATATATATATATATATATATATATATGTCGTATTTCCAAGTTCAAATCCAGGATGAAAGGCAGTCGTGCTCGTTGATAAACAGGGTTAGCTATGTGATAGGTTTCCCTCTTAGCTCGCATCAGGCGGCCGTGTGGTATCATCAACAACAACAAGAAAATTCAGTTCGTTTTTTTGTCGAAGAATATTTTATTTCCAGTTAAAGACATCTCTTCAGGGAAAATACTCGTTAGCCAACGCTAAACAAAAAAAAATCTCCAACGTTCCATTAGAATCCGTCCCGATTCTTTTAGCAAACACCAGCGTCAAAAAATTCTCTCCGAATCTGGAGGATCGTGTTTTTAAACTAGCTTGCGTAATAATACAGAAAACGTCACGTGACCCACTTCTATCGAATCAAAAGGTCTCTTTAGGAACTCTATCAGTATTTCCGGTGGATTTATTTTGTCGTAAAATGACTTCCTTACCGCCAAAAACTTTCTACGCCCTTCCAGAATATTCCATAATCTCGTACCAGGTGCCTGCCATATCAACAAACGAGCTTATCTGTTTTGAGGCTGTAGCTAAACTTCGAATTTAATACGTAATAAAAATAAAAAGAAGAAAAGAAAATGAATCTTTATAAAAGGGGAAAAAAAAAGAAAGAATTAAAGTTTTTCGGAAATATTTTAATAGACATTTGATATTTAATAATAGGATAACTTTATGAAATAAGATTTTTTGAGCGGAATATTTTAAGAGATACGATATTTTAGCATTTAAATAAAGAAGTTATAGCAATTTGACCACACGGGAATAATACTAATGAATTTTAATAATGGATTAAAACAAAGATGTTCTATTTAAAGAATAAATTAAAAAAGCTATCGCCATTTTTAGACTAACTACTTTCGAATAAATATTATTAAGTGGATTAGGAATAATTGGCTTTACATATGGATAGTAAAAGGCTATTTTAAGAATGAGAATTATTTTAATAAGCTGGGTTATATACCGAATATTATTGAATGGACAAATTTTATAGAATAATTGCGGAAAAAAATTAAAATTTGTAATATATATATATATATTGATTCAAACGTGCATATTTCAGTTTTCAGAAAAGTGTTTACGAATGGCTTAAATCATATTGAGAGAAATTTCTAAATAATTCGTTAAACAAATGTACAGCATGACTATTATATTTACAAATATATATATACATATATATATATATATATATATATATATATATATATATATAATGCCAGCTTTTAACACGGACTACAGGAGGAGAGGGGTGAATGCAATATTGACCTGGATCGGCTTGAAAGAAAAGTTTAATGAAAGGAAATTGTCCCGAGCCCTCTAATTCAAACTATCTAAAAATGGAACTGCCTACTTTTTTACAAAAACCTTTCAGCTGGTGAAAAATTCTTGTTTTCGCATATTCGATGGGAAATATGAAATCACTTCCGGTAAATACAGCAATGCTTGCAGTTATTTCTTATAAGCCAGTAAGAATTGTTGAAATGAGATTCTTGAAATCTACAGCACAAAATATATTTAAATTTTTGCATAAATAATATTAGTAAATTACTAAAATTCTTGTAGCATTGAGATGTATATAATCACTTCTCTGATTTGATTGTTATTAGAATAGTTGTTTCAATTTTTTAATCATATGAAATCTAGATTTGAACTTTTTTTTTAAATTAAATAAACCTCCACAAAAATACCTTGAAAATTTGTGCAAGGAAAATTTTAAAATTTGAAAAACTAAAAGAAAAAAAATAAAAATAAATAAACATTTATACTTTTATGAGTCTCTAGTTACACAAAGTATATGACCTCGCAATAAAAGAAAAAATATTTGAAAGTAAAAAATAAAAGGTATCCACATGCACAGAATTCGAATCACATGGGAGTAATATTTTTATCGATTGGGTCATTACTTTATGACCGTAAAAGCCAATGTTCAAAACTAAACTTTTATGGACAGTTTTTTAGAGTATTTTACTTCTCCATTTTTTAAGGTTTTGATATGATTTTTATTTCTTAAAATTATTTAAGTCCTCTATAAAAAGTTATGAACATAGTAGATTTTTAATAACAGAAAGCTGTTATATGGAAACAAATTTTGTAACAAAAATAATTTACTTAAGCATCAGAAGTATAATTTTAAACAAATAAAATGACCAATGGTCCAAAAAAGCTTCATTGCCATAGCATTATTGAAACATTCATGCTAAATGTACCACATCAACTGATCACTCATCTTATACCGCACTTGCTGTAATTGACATATTTCTATGATCAAGGAATCAGTCAATGCATGGTCATCAAAGTCAGACTTTTGTGAGACTTCTAAAAGTCCCATGTGTACAGAGATCGGCTGATGTCATACACCATGCAAAAAGTAAGCTGTATGCCATCATATTATAAAACAACGCTTTGTTGCTATGCATGTTATCATACCACATCTAACAAACATTTTCATAAATGACAACGCCACATTAATAATTAATAAACTTAATGATGATGTGGCTGTGTTACGTGACCGTACGGACTTCTAACCCAACAGAAAAAGAGTCTATCGATGGCAAATATAATTGTTTGACCAGTAAAATTGTTCTTTAAATAAAAAATCCAGTGCAATTCTGTGAAAAGAATACTGCTGCCTGTATTCTTTTAATTATTATTTTTAATTATTATTACTTTTAGATTGCCTTAAAAATGAGATATTTTTTGCTAACTCACATTTTTGTAACGATTGTAAAAATATTAAGACCCTACATTTTTTAGTTTATCTTCACGAATCTTTTAGTATAAATATTTTACACGATAACAAAAGCTTTATTTCTATTTGTATTCTATATCAGCTTTATTCCTGAATTTATTGGTGTCATATCATCATATTTCTTATTATATAAGCTTTATATTTATATTCCAAACATAATATGTTATGTTTGTTATATTAATATATTCTTAAGAAAACAGAATAGAACGTAATTCCTTCATTAACGAATAATCCACTACGTACTTATCTTCAGTAGCATTCTTCCACTTCTAACTACTCCACTCACCTAGCATCTTAGCATCTTTCTTGATAGCACAGTTCACTGTTTTTTTCATTGTTTTAAAAAACATGGTTAAAAGTTATTTTGTTGGCCATTTAGATTTAAGTGCTTAACAGATTGTATTAGAAAAATTAGATATAACTAAAAGGGATAACTAAATTAAAGTTCTTATGATAAAAACATATACTAAAATTCAAAGCCAGAGTAAATACATGTCGAATCTAAAATAAACGATATTTGTTGAAATGTATTTTTATGGCTATAAAAGTCATTCCGCGTCCTTTTAAAATACCTGATATGAAACTTTATTCCCTTTCCTTATATCGCATATGCCTCAAAACATTTCATTCTCATTCATACATGCATTCAATATTGTGACGATACAATTTTATCAAATCAAAAAATCGTATAAAATGTTATAAAAAGCAACATTATATATATTTATTTAAATTAAATTCTTTAACATAAATGTTCTTTTTAAGTGCATAAAATATAATTCTGCTGTAATAATTAGAAAAAGTTCATTATTACGAGCGTATTACGCTTTCAAGGAAAAAAATAATTAGTTCGTTTTACTTTTTATAAACTACAAAGTTAATTCAGCTGTATATATTTAGTTGATCATCGTTAAATGATACTTAACAATTGTGTACCATTTGCGGAGAAAATTCAATTATCATACAAAATTTCCCGTTCAAAAATCTTCCTCCATTTTCATATTCCAGATTAGTAATGCAAATTATTAATTGGGCTTATAAAAATCGTTCTTAACCTCAAATTTTGTCTTGTTATGATTTTAAAATCTGAATGTCTTATATATATATATATATATATATCATTAATTCTTTTCAATTATTTTCAGCAGTGAAATTAAACCCGAAATTATTGATTATTAAAAGCATGAAATTTCATATTGCTAAAAAAGGGTGTAAAATGTCCTTGGTATAACGTAGCAATCAGCTACCACTGAGCTACCAGGACGATACCCATGCTGGTATCTCTCACTTAAATATGTCGGTAAGGCTGCAACCGCAGAACAAGATGGAAAAGCCTTCATGCCCACACGGCCTTGTGGCATACATGCGACGAAACAAATCCCAGCATAGGTAAACACAAATATAATTAATTAATTTTTCAATTAATTTTTAGCAAAGAAATTACGCCTGAAATTATTGAACATTAAATACGTGAATTATCATACTGCTAACAAAGCGTATATCCAGCAGAGTGAAAAATGTCCAGTCCGCTCCTCCTGATAGCTCAGTGGTAGAGCAATTGCGCGTTATACCGAGGATCGGGGTTTGACTTCCGTCCTTGATATTTTTCACCGTGTTGGTTGTATGCTTTGTTAGCGATATGAAAATTCATGTATTTAATATTCAACAATCTTGGGGGTAATTTCACTACTGAATGTTACTTGAAAAATTCATCAATTATATACACTCATGTTTGTGAAAATTGCAACACCATGAAGGAATTCTCAGAAATTTATAAAATTTATTCCACATATTACTGATAGTGGTACAAATAAACGATCAAATTTACAAGACAAAAAAAAGAGAACGAGAAAGAAAAGATTTGTGTGTCCGCCACACTGAGCAATGAGAGCCTGCGCACGTCGTGGCATTGAATCATACAGGTTCTGAATGTAATTTTGTTGAATGGCATTCCAGATGGCTTCGACCTGAAGCCAAAGTTCAGTCTTACTGTGTGCCCCACCAGCTGTACGAGCGAGTCGCCAACCAATGAAATTCCAGACATGCTCGCTGGGAGCCATATCCGGGGAATAAGGAGGCCATGGAAGAAGCGAAACCTGTTGTGTACTGAAGAAGGCTTGTGCAGTCTGAGAAACATGTGCGCGGGCATTATCCTGCTGAAATACGGCGCCCGGAATCCGTAAAAGAAAGAAGAGGACATCTGGCTCCACAATTTTCTTTATGTAGCGATCATTGTTGAAGTTGCCCGCAATGTGCACTAGATGGGATCGACAATTATACCCAATAGCTCCCCACATCGTGATGTCAGGCGTTTGGGCGGTACGACGCTGGATAACACACTGTGGAAGTAGACGTTCCCCTCTGTAACGTCTGACGCGTACTCTTCCATCATTGTACTCCAGATTGTAGCGATATTCATCGGGAAAAGCAACTTGTTGCCACTGGACACGCCACGCGCTCTGTTGCTGAACCCATTGAAGTCGGAGGCGTCTGTGATTCAGCGAGAGGGGAATCCTGCGTAGAGGAACCCTTGCACGCAGTTCATGCTGCAGCAGACGGCAACGAACTGTGGAGCTAGACAACAAAACACCTGTAGCTGTGCTCCAACGTTGTGTGGACACACGAGAGGATGCTGTACGGTCCGTCACAGCCATGCGGATGATGTTTCTGTCAACCCGTGCCGTTGCGCTATTGCGTGTCCCACTGCCAGGTTTTCGCCTTGTTTGATTCTTTTCTGTCCATTTCTTCCAAACACGCATCACTGTTGTGGCATTACACTGCGTGCGGGCTGTGATTTCTCGATACGAAAATCCACCTTCTCGCATACCGACGATGCGGCCTCGTATGAACTCCTTTAGTTGTTGGTATGGCTTCCTCCGCTTTTGACGAGGCATATTGACCACCAATGAAACGTTTACCGCAAACAGAGGAAGATCAACGAAATTCAAGGCATCTTTATAGTCCTTTATATACCTGGAACAAGCGACTGATAAGTAGCAGGTTCTCGTTCCACGCATGCGCGATCACTTTGTAATTCTAATAATTTGCATGTCTTACCTCACTTTACATTTCCTGTAAGTTTGGTTCAATTTTCATATTTCCTTCATGGTGTTGCAATTTTCACAAACATGAGTGTATGTGTTCACCTATGCTGGGATTAGTTTCGTCTCACGTATGTCCCAAGGTAGTGCGCTGATGAAAGTTTTTCCATCTTGTGCTTTAATTGCAGCCTTACAGACATATGTGAGTGAGAGATGCCAGACTGGGTATCGCCCTAGCAGCTCAGAAGTAGAGCTTTGGTGCGTTATACCAATAAAGCATGTTAGACACCCGGCCTGGACATTTTTCACTCTGTTGGTTATACGGTTTTTTAGCGCTATGAAAAATCACTTATTTAATATACTAATAAATATAGTTTTATATAAATTTTTAATCGATCTTAAAATGTAGCAGACGACATAATTCATTTGCCTCTGTATATATTTTCTCAGAATTTTCTATCTTGGTCAATATTCTATAAATTTTACACATCGCTTCTATCTCTTCTTTTGGATATATAAGTATAGATGCCAATGTTTATCCCCTCATGCATATTTATTTCCTCCAGGCTCAAATGATTATAATTTTTCATGATTTAATTTATTGCTATTGGTAAATGAATTATGTGCTTCCTGTTTCTATCTCTGAAATCTCAATAAGAATAGTTGAATTTTCACAGTTTATAGAGATATTAAATTTTGAAAAAATTCAAACTATTTTTAATTAAATATATGATAATAAAGATAGATGTTTTTTTGTTTGTATCTCTCTATGTGTGATGTATTCTGATGAGACAGCTAGATGCAGAACTACAAAATTTGGCAGGAAGGTATCTGTATTCGTATATGCCTCCATCTCGAAGAAAGTTTTTGTATATTTGTATTAGATTGTTTTAATTAATTTTTTTATGGAATTTTTAGTGTTTTATCGCGATTTGCGGCAAATTTTTCACGTTAGTAAGAGAGATCCGGTTTCACTGTTTTAGCCCAATATAGTAAAGTTTATTCGTAATTGGTGTAGTGATTGTTGAATTTTTCGCGAATATTTTTATACGATTTTTACCTTTTTTTTTGCGTTTGCGACGATTTTTTGACATTAGTCAAAAGAATTCGGTTTCAATATTTTAGCCTAACATAGTAAAATTTGTCTTCTGCTATTTTCGAATTTTTGGAGATTTTTAATGTGATTTTGAATTCGATTTTTAGCGTTTTTTGCGTACAGCGACGAATTTTTTATATTTGGGAAATAATTCCGGTTACAATGTTTTATCCCACTGTAGTAAATTCTGTCCTTTGCGATTTTTAGAGAAAATTCAGACTATTTTTGATTTAAAACTGAGAATAAACTATATCAAAATACAAAATAGCTGCACTATTAAACAGATCTAAATAATCAATAGAATGTAGCGTACATATCGCACAATATATAACTACTGAATAATCAATGGAATATCAACTCCATGAAGTATAATATTTCGATAAATTCAATAATTAAAACATGGACAATATCTGAGTTTGCATGTTTCAATAGAAATTAATTGCACGTAAATTTCCTTTCAGGTATTAAAAATAGATGAGAGTGAAAATTATGCCCTTCATTTTAATCAGAAAATGAATGGCACACAATAGTAATGCATCTAACATGATGTCAAACAATGCCTTTACGAAGCGTATAACCCTTGCCTTTATTAAAATTTACTTAGCGACGTTCCTGTTATTAAATTAAGTTTACAGATGAATTGTATAGTTAATTTTCATGAATGTGAAACAGAAAATAGTTGCATTGGGCTTTGTATACGTTAGCATTTAATATTAATATAAGATCAATGCTGAAACTTATCTAGTATGCTGTTAAAATGTCTTTCAGAAATAAAGGTTAATTGCAGGGGAAAAAAGTAAATACTTCAGCGTAATGTTAATGATATTATTTTAAAAAGAAGAGTGTAATCTATACTTATACAAGAACATGTCCTGACTAACTCATAATAAACGCTGAACCTTAACCTCCTAAGGCAATGAAATTTAGAAGACACGTTCCTTACACAATGTAGGCACCCGCTAAGAAAGAAATTTTGAAAATTCACAACCTAAGGGTGTTAAATGAGGGGTCAAAAGTTTTAGGTCATTTCGTCTTTTCGCCACATCCCAGCAGTACTTTTAGGTAGGAGCGTGAAATTCTGGATAAGAAATCTACTAAATAATGGTTAAACATGTATTTCAGGAGATTTTAGAAATTCAACCACTAAGAGGGTTAAATGGGATATCAAAAGTTTTCGGTGATTTCATTTTTTCGTTATATCTAATCAGCAGTTTTAGGTAAGAGCGTAGAATTCAAGATAACAAATCTACCAAAACAATAGTTAAACATGTATTTCAGCGATTTTAGAAATTCAACCACAAAGGGTTTAAATGGGAGTCGAAAATTTTAGGTCATTTCGCTTTTTCGCCTAATCTCAACAGCAATTTCAATTAAAAGCGTGAAATTCAAGATAACAAATATACTAAAAAAATAGTTAAACATGTATTTCAGTCATTTTAGAAATTCAGTCACTAAAGGGAGTTAAATGGGGGTCGAATTTTTTATGTCATTTTGTCATATCGCAGTAGAAGTTATAGGTAGCAGCATGAAATTCAGGATAACAAATGTACTAAAAATAGTTAAATATGTATTTCAGCGATTTTAGATATTAATCCACCAAGGGGGTTACACGGGGCGGTCGAAAGTTTTAGGTAATTTTGCCATATCTCAACAGCACTTTTAAGTAGTAGCGTGAAATTCAGTATTACAAATCTACTAAAAAATTGTTAAATACTTCAACAATTTTAGAGCTAGCGAGTTTGTGGGCAACAGCGGTTATGATCCCGATTATGGAAGATTAGATGAATAGGACAACTATCGCAGATTTTTTATTATATATTTTGCGTGACATTTTTCCAAGAAAAAGTTTTCTTTTCTTTTTTTCTTTTATTTATTTTTATTTTTTTCGTATTTTATAAATAATTTTTTGCGCTTTCTGTTTTTTAGCGATCTGATTTAAATTTTTATACAAAATATAATACATTTTCTCCTCTTTTCAAAATACATCTTTTGGAAGTAAAGATTTGTGATTTCGACATATTTATGAGCTCGGGTATGCACAAGGTTTCTTTATAGTGAATGCCGTATAATCAGTTTACAGGCGTGCAACCCAATGGGACCGGTTAAAATGGTTTCGTTTTAAAGATTTATACACGCAAAATAACTGAACACGTGATAGTTACCACTGTATCAACAATATATGGCTGAGAAATACACAGGGCTCCGTTATTTTTATCACTGTATTAACAATTTAAGTGCGTAAACTCACAGTGCCCATTTACTATGATCCACAGTGCCCATTACTTATGTATCTTAGGCAATTCCATTTTTATTTATTTTATCTGAAATCTCTCCGCCCACCCTAGATAATCACGGGCAGGGCTCAGCAGTACTTTGTCAGGGGGCTCATGAAAAAAAAATATTATTAATGTCGCGAAATATTTATTTACGTGATTTTTTTGATATTTTAATTAGTTATTTTCGTATAGTATAAAATAAAGTATTTCCTTTATATTTTTCTGTTTGCATGTAAAATGCATTTTCTGGGTCCCAAGAGAAGTCAAGGAAGTACGCTACATAACGTATCTGGCCCCACTCGGAAGCGACCGGCTAGTATGTCTATAATAAAACTATCTTCTCTTTTTTAGACAGATTAAAAAACAGAATATTCTGTTTATATAATGCCCGTATTATATTTAAATATTAGTTTTAGTTTTACCAATCTTCAGGCATTATTATGTATTTTGGAGAGCAGCAGTAGTATATAAATGTATCTTTTTACAATAATACAGTATAAAATAAAGTATTTCCTTTATATTTTTCTGTTTGCATGTAAAATGCATTTTCTGGGCCCCAAGAGAAGTCAAGGCAGTACGCTACATAACGTATCTGGGCCCCACTCGGAAGCGACCGGCTAGTATGTCTATAATAAAACTATCTTCTCTTTTTTAGACAGATTAAAAAACAGAATATTCTGTTTATATAATGCCCGTATTATATTTAAATATTAGTTTTAGTTTTACCAATCTTCAGGCATTATTATGTATTTTGGAGAGCAGCAGTAGTATAAATGTATCTTTTTACAATAATACAGTATAAAATAAAGTATTTTCTTTATATTTTTCTGTTTGCATGTAAAATGCATTTTCTGGGCCCCAAGAGAAGTCAAGGCAGTACGCTACATAACGTATCTGGGCCCCACTCGGAAGCGACCGGCTAGTATGTCTATAATAAAACTATCTTCTCTTTTTTAGACAGATTAAAAAACAGAATATTCTGTTTATATAATGCCCGTATTATATTTAAATATTAGTTTTAGTTTTACCAATCTTCAGGCATTATTATGTATTTTGGAGAGCAGCAGTAGTATAAATGTATCTTTTTACAATATAATATTATCGTTAATCTATACTAATATTATAAAGGAGTAAATCTTGTTTGTTTGTTTGTAGGGGGTAATCTCTGGAACTACCGAACCGATTTCAAAAGTGATGGTGGCAAATTGATGGTGACAACCCCTGCTCCAACATAGGCTATATTTTATGTCGGTGCTACTAACCCCAGGGTGTGCAGGAGCAAAAAACGTTCTAAAATTGCGATTTTTCAGTTATCACACTGGCTGTCAAGCCCTGAGAGCTTGGCAGCCGGTTCTGTATGTATGTATGTACGTACGTAATGCGATAACTCTTCATAGAAATATCCGTTTTCCTTCAAATTTTGTTTATAGGTTCACTGTGTTAAGCGGCTTCCCTGATTAGTTTTCGGGATTGATTGGTTAAGTATAAAAGGGGGGGGGACAAGAGGCTAATTCCCCCCCCCCTTAATTTATATAAATGGGTTTTTCATGCAGAATTATTCCGTTTTCCTTCAAATTTTGTTTATAGGTTCACTGAGTTAAGGCGCTTCCCTGACTAGTTTTCGGGATTGATTGGTCAAGTATAAAGGGGGGGAACAAGGGTCTAATGCCCCCCCCCCCTTAATTTATATAAATGGGTTTTTCATGCAGAATTATTCCGTTTCCCTTCAAATTTTGTTTATAGGTTCACTGAGTTAAGGCGCTTCCCTGATTAGTTTACGGGTTTGATTAGTTAAGTATAAAGGGGGGTATCGGGGGGGGCTAATCCCCCCCTTAATTTATATAAATGGGTTTTTCATGCAGAATTATTCCGTTTTCCTTCAAATTTTGTTTATAGGTTCATTGGGTTAAGACGCTTCCCTGATTACTTTTCGGGATTGATTGGTTAAGTATAAAGGTGGGGAACAAGGGGCTAATTCCCCCCCCCTTAATTTATATAAATGGGTTTTTCATGCAGAATTATTCCGTTTTCCTTCAAATTTTGTTTATAGGTTCACTGTGTTAAGGCGCGTCCCTGATTAGTTTTCGGGATTGATTAGTTAATATAAAGGGGGGGGGGATCGGGGGGCTAATTCCCCCCTTAATTTATATAAATGGGTTTTTCATGCAGAATTATTCCGTTTTTCTTCAAATTTTGTTTATAGGTTCATTGGGTTAAGACGCTTCCCTGATTACTTTTCGGGATTGATTGGTTAAGTATAAAGGGGGGAACGGGGGGCTAATCCCCCCCTTAATTTATATAAATGGGTTTTTCATGCAGAATTATTCCGTTTTCCTTCAAATTTTGTTTATAGGTTCACTGTGTTAAGGCGCTTGCATGATAATTTTCGGGATTGATTGGCTGAGTATAAAGGGGGGAACGGGGGGGGGCTAATCCCCCCCTTAATTTACATAAATGGGTTTTTCATGCAGAATTATTCCGTTTTCCTTCAAATTTTGTTTATAGGTTCACTGAGTTAAGGCGCTTCCCTGATTAGTTTTCGGGATTGATTAGTTAAGTATAAGGGGGGGGGGCGATCGGGGGGCTAATCCCCCCTTAATTTATATAAATGGGTTTTTCATGCAGAATTATTCTGTTTTCCTTCAAATTTTGTTTATAGGTTCACTGTGTTAAGGCGCTTCCCTGATTAGTTTTCAGGATTGATTGGTTAAGTATAAAGGGGGGGAACGGGGGGATAATCCTCCGCTTAATTTATATAAAGGGGTTTTTCATGCAGAATTATTCTATTTGCTTCAAAATTTGTTTATAGATTCATTGGGTTAAGACGCTTCCCTGATTAGTTTTCGGGATTGATTGATTAAGTATAAAGGGGGGGAACGGGGGGCTAATACCCCCCTTAATTTATGTAAATGGGTTTTTCATGCAGAATTATCTCATTTCCTTCAAATTTTATTTATAGGTTCACTATGTTAAGGCGCATCTCTGATTAGTTTTCGGGATTGATTGGTTAAGTATAAAGGGGGGGAACAAGAGGCTAATTCCCCCTTATCTATACTAATATATAAAGTAGTAAAGATTGTTTGTTTGTTTGTTTGTTTGTTTGTAGGGGGTAATCTCTGGAACCACTGAAGCGATTTTAAATGTGATGGTGGCAAATTAATGGTGACAATCCCTGCTCCAACATAGGCTATATATTATGTCGGTGCTACTAACCCCAGGGGGTGCAGGAGCAAAAAACGTTCTAAAATTGCGATTTTTCAGTTATCACACTGGCTGTCAAGCCCTGAGAGCTTGGCAGCCGGTTCTGTATGTATGTATGTACGTACGTAATGCGATAACTCTTCATAGAAATATCCGTTTTCCTTCAAATTTTGTTTATATGTTCACTGTGTTAAGCGGCTTCCCTGATTAGTTTTCGGGATTGATTGGTTAAGTATAAAAGGGGGGAACAAGAGGCTAATTCCCCCACCCCCTTAATTTATATAAATGAGTTTTTCATGCAGAATTATTCCGTTTTCCTTCAAATTTTGTTTATATGTTCACTGAGTTAAGGCGCTTCCCTGACTCGTTTTCGGGATTGATTGGTCAAGTATAAAGGGGGGGAACAAGGGTCTAATCCCCCCCCCTTAATTTATATAAATGGGTTTTTCATGCAGAATTATTCCGTTTCCCTTCAAATTTTCTTTATAGGTTCACTGAGTTAAGGCGCTTCCCTGATTAGTTTACGGGTTTGATTAGTTAAGTATAAAGGGGGGGGATCGGGGGGAGCTAATCCCCCCCTTAATTTATATAAATGGGTTTTTCATGCAGAATTATTCCGTTTTCCTTCAAATTTTGTTTATAGGTTCATTGGGTTAAGACGCTTCCCTGATTACTTTTCGGGATTGATTGGTTAAGTATAAAGGTGGGGAACAAGGGGCTAATTCCCCCCCCCCTTAATTTATATAAATGGGTTTTTCATGCAGAATTATTCCGTTTTCCTTCAAATTTTGTTTATAGGTTCACTGTGTTAAGGAGCGTCCCTGATTAGTTTTCGGGATTGATTAGTTAATATAAAGGGGGGGATCGGGGGGCTAATTCCCCCCCTTAATTTATATAAATGGGTTTTTCATGCAGAATTATTCCGTTTTTCTTCAAATTTTGTTTATAGGTTCATTGGGTTAAGACGCTTCCCTGATTACTTTTCGGGATTGATTGGTTAAGTATAAAGTGGGGAACGGGGGGCTAATCCCCCCCTTAATTTATATAAATGGGTTTTTCATGCAGAATTATTCCGTTTTCCTTCAAATTTTGTTTATAGGTTCACTGTGTTAAGGCGCTTGCGTGATAATTTTCGGGATTGATTGGCTGAGTATAAAGGGGGGGGAACGGGGGGGGCTAATCCCCCCTTAATTTACATAAATGGGTTTTTCATGCAGAATTATTCCGTTTTCCTTCAAATTTTGTTTATAGGTTCACTGAGTTAAGGCGCTTCCCTGATTAGTTTTCGGGATTGATTAGTTAAGTATAAGGGGGGGCGATCGGGGGGCTAATCCCCCCTTAATTTATATAAATGGGTTTTTCAGGCAGAATTATTCCGTTTCCCTTCAAATTTTCTTTATAGGTTCACTGAGTTAAGGCGCTTCCCTGATTAGTTTACGGGTTTGATTAGTTAAGTATAAAGGGGGGGGATCGGGGGGAGCTAATCCCCCCCTTAATTTATATAAATGGGTTTTTCATGCAGAATTATTCCGTTTTCCTTCAAATTTTGTTTATAGGTTCATTGGGTTAAGACGCTTCCCTGATTACTTTTCGGGATTGATTGGTTAAGTATAAAGGTGGGGAACAAGGGGCTAATTCCCCCCCCCTTAATTTATATAAATGGGTTTTTCATGCAGAATTATTCCGTTTTCCTTCAAATTTTGTTTATAGGTTCACTGTGTTAAGGAGCGTCCCTGATTAGTTTTCGGGATTGATTAGTTAATATAAAGGGGGGGGGGATCGGGGGGCTAATTCCCCCCCTTAATTTATATAAATGGGTTTTTCATGCAGAATTATTCCGTTTTTCTTCAAATTTTGTTTATAGGTTCATTGGGTTAAGACGCTTCCCTGATTACTTTTCGGGATTGATTGGTTAAGTATAAAGTGGGGAACGGGGGGCTAATCCCCCCTTAATTTATATAAATGGGTTTTTCATGCAGAATTATTCCGTTTTCCTTCAAATTTTGTTTATAGGTTCACTGTGTTAAGGCGCTTGCGTGATAATTTTCGGGATTGATTGGCTGAGTATAAAGGGGGGGGAACGGGGGGGGCTAATCCCCCCTTAATTTACATAAATGGGTTTTTCATGCAGAATTATTCCGTTTTCCTTCAAATTTTGTTTATAGGTTCACTGAGTTAAGGCGCTTCCCTGATTAGTTTTCGGGATTGATTAGTTAAGTATAAGGGGGGGCGATCGGGGGGCTAATCCCCCCTTAATTTATATAAATGGGTTTTTCAGGCAGAATTATTCCGTTTTCCTTCAAATTTTGTTTATAGGTTCACTGTGTTAAGGCGCTTCCCTGATTAGTTTTCGGGATTGATTGGTTAAGTATAAAGGGGGGGAACGGGGGGATAATCCTCCGCTTAATTTATATAAATGGGTTTTTCATGCAGAATTATTCTATTTGCTTCAAAATTTGTTTATAGATTCATTGGGTTAAGACGCTTCCCTGATTAGTTTTCGGG
This sequence comes from Maratus michaelseni, assembly GCA_963931845.1. NCBI lineage: Eukaryota > Metazoa > Arthropoda > Arachnida > Araneae > Salticidae > Maratus > Maratus michaelseni. Next base: position 129,173,438 of record OZ007593.1, read on the forward strand.
ATTGATTGATTAAGTATAAAGGGGGGGAACGGGGGGCTAATACCCGCCTTAATTTATGTAAATGGGTTTTTCATGCAGAATTATCTCATTTCCTTCAAATTTTATTTATAGGTTCACTATGTTAAGGCGCATCTCTGATTAGTTTTCGGGATTGATTGGTTAAGTATAAAGGGGGGGAACAAGGGGCTAATTCCCCCTTATCTATACTAATATATGAAGTAGTAAAGATTGTTTGTTTGTTTGTTTGTTTGTTTGTAGGGGGTAATCTCTGGAACCACTGAAGCGATTTTAAAAGTGATGGTGGCAAATTAATGGTGACAATCCCTGCTCCAACATAGGCTATATTTTATGTCGGTGCTACTAACCCCAGGGGGTGCAGGAGCAAAAAACGTTCTAAAATTGCGATTTTTCAGTTATCACACTGGCTGTCAAGCCCTGAGAGCTTGGCAGCCGGTTCTGTATGTATGTATGTACGTACGTAATGCGATAACTCTTCATAGAAATATCCGTTTTCCTTCAAATTTTGTTTATAGGTTCACTGTGTTAAGCGGCTTCCCTGATTAGTTTTCGGGATTGATTGGTTAAGTATAAAAGGGGGGGAACAAGAGGCTAATTCCCCACCCCCTTAATTTATAGAAATGGGTTTTTCATGCAGAATTATTCCGTTTTCCTTCAAATTTTGTTTATAGGTTCACTGAGTTAAGGCGCTTCCCTGACTAGTTTTCGGGATTGATTGGTCAAGTATAAAGGGGGGAACAAGGGTCTAATTCCCCCCCCCCTAAATTTATATAAATGGGTTTTTCATGCAGAATTATTCCGTTTCCCTTCAAATTTTGTTTATAGGTTCACTGAGTTAAGGCGCTTCCCTGATTAGTTTACGGGTTTGATTAGTTAAGTATAAAGGGGGGGGATCGGGGGGGGCTAATCCCCCCCTTAATTTATATAAATGGGTTTTTCATGCAGAATTATTCCGTTTTCCTTCAAATTTTGTTTATAGGTTCATTGGGTTAAGACGCTTCCCTGATTACTTTTCGGGATTGATTGGTTAAGTATAAAGGTGGGGAACAAGGGGCTAATTCCCCCCCCTTAATTTATATAAATGGGTTTTTCATGCAGAATTATTCCGTTTTCCTTCAAATTTTGTTTATAGGTTCACTGTGTTAAGGCGCGTCCCTGATTAGTTTTCGGGATTGATTAGTTAATATAAAGGGGGGGATCGGGGGGCTAATTCCCCCCCTTAATTTATATAAATGGGTTTTTCATGCAGAATTATTCCGTTTTTCTTCAAATTTTGTTTATAGGTTCATTGGGTTAAGACGCTTCCCTGATTACTTTTCGGGATTGATTGGTTAAGTATAAAGGGGGGAACGGGGGCTAATCCCCTCCCTTAATTTATATAAATGGGTTTTTCATGCAGAATTATTCCGTTTTCCTTCAAATTTTGTTTATAGGTTCACTGTGTTAAGGCGCTTGCATGATAATTTTCGGGATTGATTGGCTGAGTATAAAGGGGGGAACGGGGGGGGGGGGCTAATCCCCCCCTTAATTTACATAAATGGGTTTTTCATGCAGAATTATTCCGTTTTCCTTCAAATTTTGTTTATAGGTTCACTGAGTTAAGGCGCTTCCCTGATTAGTTTTCGGGATTGATTAGTTAAGTATAAAGGGGGAGGATCGGGGGGCTAATCCCCCCTTAATTTATATAAATGGGTTTTTCATGCAGAATTATTCCGTTTTCCTTCAAATTTTGTTTATAGGTTCACTGTGTTAAGGCGCTTCCCTGATTAGTTTTCGGGATTGATTGGTTAAGTATAAAGGGGGGGAACGGGGGGATAATCCTCCGCTTAATTTATATAAATGGGTTTTTCATGCAGAATTATTCTATTTGCTTCAAAATTTGTTTATAGATTCATTGAGTTAAGACGCTTCCCTGATTAGTTTTCGGGATTGATTGATTAAGTATAAAGGGGGGGAACGGGGGGCTAATACCCCCCTTAATTTATGTAAATGGGTTTTTCATGCAGAATTATCCCATTTCCTTCAAATTTTATTTATAGGTTCACTGTGTTAAGGCGCATCTCTGATTAGTTTTCGGGATTGATTGCTTAAGTATAAAGGGGGGGAACAAGGGGCTAATTCCCCCTTATCTGTACTAATGTATGAAGTAGTAAAGATTGTTTGTTTGTTTGTTTGTTTGTTTGTAGGGGGTAATCTCTGGAACCACTGAAGCGATTTTAAAAGTGATGGTGGCAAATTAATGGTGACAATCCCTGCTCCAACATAGGCTATATTTTATGTCGGTGCCACTAATCCCAGGGGGGTGCAGGAGCGAAAAACGTTCTAAAATTTCGATTTTTTGTGTACTGAAGGAAATAGAAGTATCAAATTTGGTATGGTAGTTACTTATAAGATGTAAATGCTCTCTAAGAACAAATTATAAAAACATTCGCAATTTAAAAGGGTTAGATGAGGAAGAAGCGTTCTAAAAACATTCTAAATTACAATTTCTATGGAATCTCTGAAACTACAGATCCAATTTCAAAAGTGATGGTGGCAAATGGATGGTGACAGTCCCTGCTCCAACATATGCTAAATTTTTTGTCGGTGCCACTGCCCGCAGAGGGTGCAGGAGCGAAAAACATTCCAAAATTATGATATTTTCAATAATGAAGGAGTCAGGAACTTGACATTTTGTATGGTCGTTATTTACAAGATTTAAATGCTCTATAAGAACAAAATCTAAAAAAATTCGAAATTTAAAAGGCTGAAATAAGCAAAAAATTTTCTAAAAACATTATAAATTACAATTTGTATGGAATGTCTGGAACTACTAAAGCGATTTCAAAAGTGATGGTGGCAAATGGATGGTGACAATCCCTGCTCCAACATAGGCTATATTTTATGTCGGTGCCACTACCCCGAGGGGGGTGCAGAAGCGAAAAACGTTCTAAAATTGCGATTTTTGCGATGCTGAAGGAGCTAGAAACTTCAAGTTCGGCATGATTGTTATTTATAAGATCTAAATGCGCTCTAAGAACAATTTCAAAACAAAAATGATCTAATGATTCTGCGATTTTTCAACTATTGAATTTCTAAAATTACCAAATTTCGCAATAGAGTACCATAGCGAAACCTTCACGCGTAAAAAGATAATGATAAGGGCGACGTGTCCTGACGTGTATATTGACTATAGCACGAGTCACAAATTATAGTATCCTTATTATTCTGTTAAAATATAAAAGTGAATTATGAAATGTCAATATTTTGTTTGATTAAAGGTTCGTTAAGAGAAATTGACCAGCGTAGCGGGCGTAGCTTGCTAGTTAACATTATATTTCTCTGAAATAAATTTATTTTTATTTTCTGTAAAATGTATACATTAACAGTTATCATTAAAAACATAGTTAGTTATTTTTTTAAATATAAAAAAGTTCTTAAAAACGTCTAACTATATCAAATGTGTTTTTTTAAGAAAATAAATAACTATGTTTTTAATGATAACTGTTCATGTATATATTTTTAAAATAATACAAATAACTTTATTTAAGAGAAAAATAATGTTAAATAACGATAATAGTAATGTAAAAAGATACATTTATACTGCTACTGCTCTCTAAAATACATACTACACTGTTAAAAATTTGCAGCAAACTGTCCAGTCACTCGACCGTTTTTGTAAATATCTGTTATATAACAGTAATTTAACTTCATTCTGACCATAATATAGACAATAATACGTTCAGAAAAGAACTCAATTACAGTTATGTAACCATTTTCTACAAACATGGTCGAATGACTGGACAGTTTGCTGCAAATTTTTAACAGTGTAGTGTCTGAAGATTGGTAAAACTAAAAATAAGATTTAAATTTAACTATCATCTCATTCTTTAAAACTTGTGGAGTTAACAATGTATTACATTATATAATAACTTTCATGATATTATTCACTCTGGTAATTGCAATTTAAGTATTACAAAAATGTGGCTGGTTTTAGATAATCATTGAACATTTATATACATTGTAGATAAAAATATAATTTATCTGAAACCAAAATGTAGGTGGCTGAAAATATAATTTATGAATTTCAGTTTATCATACGATGCATAAATTTGAAAACATTTGGAAACCACATTTTTTCAACAGAAATATTTTTCTTAAATGTTTTATATGTTGGAAAGTATAAAGAATATTCAAAATCTTAAGTGAAGTTCAAAATAAATTGAAAAATAATTCATCCACAACATCAAATAGACTTATATTGTCCAACAAAAAATAATATATACTTATCACACGCTGTATAAAACGACAAATTTTCTTAATCTACGAAAATATAATATAACCAAGAACGAAAATATACAATGACATCTTCCGAGTTACCCACGTTTCCGAAAAGCATTCCTTATGTTTGGAAACCTTAGAAACCAATATATTTTCCAGATTTAAAGAATCATTTATAAAAAAAAAGTTTTCGTTGCTGCTACTAACTTTCGGATACGTTTCCGAGTAGGTTATAGATTGTATGTATCAGTTTTCTCAAATCGTAATAACGGTTTTTAGGATGAAATTAATTCTCAATAAAACATTTTTAGCTGCGTAAACGAATTTATACATGTAAGATTAACATAAAATGCTAATTTTAATGCCGTTGTTAATGCTGTTAATTTTTCATCTTTGTTTGTAAAACATGTTTATTCAATATTGATAGCATTAATAAAACATCTGTATTTCGGAGGGAAAAAACTGATTAATACACTATAAAAACTACTCGGAAACGTTTCCGAGTAGTTTGGGTCTGTGGCACTCGGCACCAAGTCTGTGGCAGCAAAATAATTATAATTTTTTAAATACTTCTTTAAATGTTAAAAATATATTGGTTTCTGGGGTTTCTAAATATAAAGGACGCTTTTCGGAATCGTTAGTAACTGGGAAAAAGGTTACTGTCTATATTCATTCTGGAGTTATGTTGTATTTCACAAGATTAAGAAACATCTGTCTTTTTTTACAGTGCATATGTCTCCCCCTCCATATAAAAACAGTACAAATTCATCAATATTCAGTTTTACATTTCGACAAATTTTATAATTAAAAGAATAGAAATACCTACGTAAGCAATTGCAGACTGAAATTAATTGTTCATGAATTTCCTTTCGGGTTATAAAACTAGATAGGAATGCAAATTATGAAAATTTAATGTATTTTAATCAGTAGTGATGCATATAACATAATCTTAAACAATACCTAAACGAAGTATGTAACACGTGCCCTTATTACAATTTACTTAACGAGTTTCATATTAGTAAATTAAGTATAATGCTACATTGTAGAATTAATTTTCTTAAATATAAAACAAAGGATAGTTTATCGTGCTTTGTACTTGTTGAAATCTAATATAAAAGTAACTTGGATGTCAAATAAACTGTCTTTTCAAAAATGAAACAAGGATGAAAAATCGTGCAGCACGAATAGATTGTGAAACATTTCCCAACACTGACGGAATATTTTATAAAAAAAATTCTTTTTTTTTCTCGTATGATGAAATGATATATCTAATTAAGGAATTTAAAAAACACAGAATTCAGTGAAAATCCATTTTCAGCAATTGCTGTCTCTATTCGGTAATGTGTGCGAATTCTTTCGTATAACCGTGTATGAGATTTATAAAATGTATACAAACCACCTAATACACTCAAAATTAAATACGTTTTAAAAAGCATATCATACCGGATAACTATTTCCAGAAATTATCGACCTATTTCATCAATGTATTTATTCCCCCTATAGAATTTTTATGTGGCATTGTGTATTTTTTGAAGAGACCCTATATTTTTAGCCTAACTTCTTCGAAGGACCCTCTGTGAAAAAATAAAAAGGGGGGGGGCGCTTAAATTTATTAAGATGAATCATGTTATGGAGTATCGTGTATTTTTGAAAGAGCACTCTGTATTTTTCATAAACACTGTATTTTTAGCCTAACTTCTATCAAAGAGTCTTTTTGAAAATAATAAATAAATAAAAAAAGGGATAAGGGGGGGCACTTAAATTTAATATGTTGAATCATGTTATAGGGTACCCAAAAAAGTCTCACCGGCCATTAAAAAAAATTGTGGCGTTATGAATTGTTTTCATAGCGGGTCACACACAGAAAACAGTGAACACAGAATTCAGTGAAAATCCATTTTCAGCAATTGCTGTCTCTATTCGGTAATGTGTGCGAATTCTTTCGTATAACCGTGTATTAGATTTATAAAATGTATACAAACCACCTAATACACTCAAAATTAAATACGTTTTAAAAAGCATAACATACCGGATAACTATTTCCAGAAATTATCGACCTATTTCATCAATGTATTTATTCCCCCTATAGAATTTTTATGTGGCATTGTGTATTTTTTGAAGAGACCCTATATTTTTAGCCTAACTTCTTCGAAGGACCCTCTGTGAAAAAATAAAAAGGGGGGGGGCGCTTAAATTTATTAAGATGAATCATGTTATGGAGTATCTTGTATTTTTTAAAGAGCACTCTGTATTTTTCATAAACACTGTATTTTTAGCCTAACTTCTATCAAAGAGTCTTTTTGAAAATAATAAATAAATAAATAAAGGGATGAGGGAGGGGGCACTTAAATTTAATATGTTGAATCATGTTATAGGGTACCCAAAAAAGTCTCACCGGCCATTAAAAAAAATTGTGGCGTTATGAATTGTTTTCATAGCGGGTTGGTCTTTGTCGGTCCAAAATTAAAATTTAAAAAAATCTAAAAGAATAATGTAGTAAATATTTTTACTTAAGTTACGTCAAATTGATTTTATGCGAAATTCGTTTAATCATTAAAAAATCAATTCTCTAACAAATTAGTAAAATACCTCATCCTACTATAACATGTTAGGAATAAAACATCTTCCCTCAAAAAAAGGAAAAACTTTTCTAAGGAGCGTTCCACGATTCATTGGTCCCCTCTGCAAGTCATTAAACTAGTCCTTAATTAAAATAATTCCTCTCTTAGCCATGGTTATATTTTACTCCCTTATCTCCCCTACCTCTTAGAGCACGGTCATATCTCCCCATTTTGCTTATCTCTTATCTCTGTAATGTACTTCCGGTTTCTCTCTCCGCCGCAGTGACCTTCATTCGACTTGAGCAGACGCCGCGTACGCCGCTGATGTAGAACTATAATTTTATATCTACTTGTCATTGTATATCAGTTATGTAATCGAATTATTTTGTATGTTTCTGTAAATGAACGATAAATGTCATGCATTCCCTAATCTATAGAAAACTTATCTATACTTACTATACTTACTATATCTTATATTACACCTTAATGATCGTTTTAAATTTCGTCATGTTTGAAGTATCATAACATCAATAAATTGCACTGCAAACAATTTTTCCCCTTAGATCATATTTAAACGAAATTCAATTATTTGTCCCTGTAAAAGAACTATAACAGCTACACACTTCATTTTGAAAACCGAAAATTCTATAGTAAAACTCAATAACATATAAAAATTCCATAAAAACGCAAATCTAATGGAATATTTGCATGATTTAGCAAAAATTAACTGCGCACAATTTTTCTTTTGCGTTGCAAAAGTAGATTAGAGTTCAAAGGATGTAATTCACTTAAATCGGTCTTAATATCTCTGAGCCAAACAGTGCCTAACAAACGTATATCTCTTGCCTTTATTACAAATCACTTAATAACTGTCATGTTAATAAATGATGTATGCCGCTCAATTATTCGTTAATTTTCATGAATATGAAACATAAATTAATTCCAACGAGCTTTGGATGCATTAATATTTAACATTAAACGAAATCTGTGTTCAAATGAACCTCGGATATCGAATGTCTCTTGTCTTTCAGAAACGAAGATGTATGGGGTTAAAATTTTCAGCGTAAGTTCATTAGATATGTGTAAAAAGAATTGCGCAATAAATTTATAATAGAAAAATTTCTCATGCTTTTGAAATTTTACACCTATATATTTTAATAGCATTAATTTTCCGATATTCGCTTTCATACCTCCGTTTTAAAGTAGTATTACTGAAACGTGGCTCATTCAGAACAGTGTTGATATATTTATATAGAGTGTAGATAAAAATACATTTTGTTTCTTTAAAACCGGAGTTAGCCGTACCGAATACATCATTTGCGTTTCTAGAGAGTTACATTTGTAATTATTTTTGAAGTTTTAATTAAAACAACATTTACTTGAGATAAAAGGTTTGAGAACAACTTTATAAATTTGAAAATATAAGCAATGTTTTAATCTTACAACAGTTCAAACTAAACACAAAAACATATTATTCACAATACCAGATAAATCTACATAACCAATGTACAATATATCTGTTCTAAAAGAAGTGAAACTTCAATAGTAATTCCAAAATCACACATTAGATTTTGACTAATTTGGTAATTATAGGAATACACGATATCTACTTATGCATATTTCAACAGAAATTAATTACACTTACATTTCCTTTAAAGCTGTAAATGTAGATGAGAGTGAAAATTATGGATTCATTTTACTCAACTGTGAATCATCTTACACGATGTCAACCTTCCTAACCACGCATGTCTATTGCCTTTATTACAATTTACTTAACGACGCTCGCGTTATAAAATTAAGTATGAATTATGCAGTTAATTTTCATGAATATGAAACACAGAAGAGTTTCGTCGGATTTGTACATGTTATCATTTAATATTAAAATATGATGAAAGATGAAATATAAAAGGGCATTTTGATAAGTTCTCGGTCTAACACAGAAATGGAACAAGTATGACCAAATGACAATGTTGTTTGTAATGTATGATCCTTTAGATGACATGCCGCCGAGTTTCAGACGCGCGAGTTTCTTGGTTATTGCTGGGCGATAAAGTAAAGTAAACAAGTTTGGACATTTTCAAAAAATGGAAAAAATGGAAGTTCGAACTGTCATAAAATATTTTGTTAAAAAATATTTAACCTCCACGAACATACAAAAAGAGTTACAGTCTATCTTAAAGGGTTCTTGTCCTCAATATTCGACGATAAAAAAGTGGGCTGCTGAATTTAAACATGGTAGGAAATCAATCCACGATTATGAACGCTCAGGACGCCCAAAAACCGCTACGACCGACGAAATCGTCTCAAAAATTCACAATGCCGTATTGAATGATCGCCGATTGAAGATACGCAAACTTGCTGACCTTGCAAATATGTCGATAGACCGTGTCTACCACATTTTACACGATGTTTTGGGTATACGCTCGATGGGTGCCGCGCTTGTTGAATGTCGACCAAAAACGCCAAAGAATGAACATTTCTCAAGAGTCTTCTGAAATGTATTGTGGTGCAAGTTGAAAAATAAAATGAAATATTGTCAAAAATGTTGTATTTTCTTTTTCAGGCCGGGAACTTTTCGAACCACCCTCGTACAGGGCTGCATTAAAGAAATCGCACACAAGAGTGTATCTTAAATGTATTGAGTTTCAAGGGGACTAGATTGAAAAATAATATGAAATTATCTCAAAAATCTTGTGTTTTCACTGTCAGGCCGAGAACTTATCAAACCATCCTCATGCCTAGGATGTCAAATGGTATCAAATAGGAAAATAATGAAGGTCAAAATCTCACCATAAATGTTCGTTACATAACTGAGAATTACATAATACAAGAAAACTGTCAGTACACTTTTAGGATTTTGAAAAAAACAGAGAAAATCCAATATGAAAATTAACTTTTTCCTCCAAAACATTTGTAATATTAAATAAAAATATATATTGTCTAGAAAACAATACGTCGATATCATATATCTGCCTCTAAATAACCAAAAATTCACCAATATCAAGCATTGGATTTCAACTAATTTAATGTTTGTAAAATTAGAGGATATTCGCTTATATATACATGATTCTGCAAACATTAATTTTAAGTAAATTTCCTTTCAGCATGTAACACTAGAGGACAGGGAAATTTAAGCTTTCCATTTTAATCAATAGCAATGCATTTAATATGATTTCAAACTATGCTTAACGAAGCGTGTAACTCTTGCCTTCATTACTGTTGCATTTAAACAATATTTAATTCTAATAATTATATACAGCTAATTTCTAACTATTCCATATTCTTAAAGTTTGGTAAAGTTAAAATGCATCATGGATAAAGTTTCCAGCGTCGGAATAGGCTTCCAATTTTATAGAAAGTTCTTCTGAGGTTGATCAAAACAAGAACACACACTAATAAAACAGTAAAGAGATTAATAGCAAATACTTCAATTACGCTTTACATATACACGGACATTTCATATATATAAACCGAATAAAAAAAATATTTACAGTTAATGTAAAGTATTACATTTATAATTTCTAATATAAACTTTTACCTTAAGAGTTCTAGTTTTAGAATAATCTATTCCATCGTTCTAAAGTATATTGTTCTTTCTAAAAAGTCTGAAAATCGAATTTACGTTATGTTCTATGGGGCTGTGTTTCGCATCCTTGTTTTCACACTCTGCGTTCTTTTGGGCTTCTAAATCCTTCGAACCCTGTAAAATTTCTTTTTCTTCCGTACTTTAAGAATCTTCCTTCTCATATTAAACCTCTGGGGATTTAGGAATGTTACTGAAGAGCGCGTTTAAAGCGGATCCATTCAGAAGTAGACTGATTGTGATCTTAGAAATAGAAACTTTCAAGTTTTCCTTCTTACTCCAGCCATGTACTTTAAAGGGTTCTTCCAAATTATTTTAAGATAAATCTCTCTATGGTCGAATCAAACAATTCCTCTGAGATGTATTTTCTTTTTAAACATTTGCTTTCGGTATCAATATTCTTGTTTAGAACAAAATCGCCATTCACAGTATCAAAATTCCCTAAGCTATCTCGTTCTGAAATTAAATTATTCGGTAAACTAATTTTGAATCTTTCTACATCTAATAATATCTAAAAGATGTTCTCTAGCATTTTCTCAATTTTTTTGCTTACTGATTCATTTAAGATCATGAATATATAATGTCAACTTTTTCTAAATTTAATGTATTCGTGTTACTTATAATGAGGACAAAAGACTACCAGTGTCAGTAGTTTTCTCAAAACCTCATTTTTCTTTCAGTAGTCATCCAAGATCAGTATTCTTGGCTATTAAACCATTCGGTATATTTTTTTATCTCCAATGTAAATAATTTTCCGGCATAGTCTGAACGTATTAAAATATCAATCTCATTTGTATTTTTCTCATAAAAACAATAACTATCATTAATGAAAAGGACACTAGCAAAAAGACCGTGATTCTTGAATTCGTTAATACTATTAATATCTTCTAATTTTGGAATTTCTAAACAAATTTTATTTTGATCCGCTACTTCTAAATGTAATTCAAATGCACTGGTGACACTAAACAAATTTACAAAATATTATCGGTGCATTTCATATTTATTCCTTCCTCCAACAAATAACGAGTCACATTTTCTTCACCTAAATATTTTAACTTCATCTGTCTAACTAGAAATCTGCCAACGTAATTAATTTGAAATACCGTATCGCTAATTCGAACAAAATATTCATATTACCATTTATAATTTTCACAATTAAAGTTTGCAAATAAACTTCTTTAGAACAGGAATTATTCGCAAAGACATTATTTTCAAGAGCTTCTGTATTTACATTATTCTTTATTAATTATTTGTCTGCATTTTTAATGTGACAAGAAAAACATAAATGGTAAAATGATTCTTAAAACAAATGGAACAAACAATTTTCATTTTGCAATGTTTGTCTAAATGTCTAAAGTGTTTTATAACACTTTAAGCAAAAATCCTTTTTTCATTACAATGTATTTTTTCTTATTCAGGGGTAATGGAAAAAATTACATTCAGACGAATCATGAGACAAATCTTCACAAAAAATATTTTGCTTTCCCGTTCTAATGACATTAAATGTACGAAAGTACTATTTTTTTCCTCACAAAAATCATGCCTGGAAGTAGTAAAATGGCGCCAGTTCCCTTCGTTTTTCATGGTTGCGTAATCTATTTGTGTACTGCTGACAGCGCTTAACTTTTTGCGTAAAATTATCGCAATTTCATTCATTGTATAACTTTAGAATACATTTTCTTAATTAAATTACTATACCAAATCGCAGGGTAATATTTTAAAACAAAATGGCCATAATAAATTATCATATGTATCGAAGAAAATACCTGTATATTCCAGACTTCTAATGTGCGCCTGTATTTCAATATAAATTCTCCTGGGTGATTCAGTATCGCTAGAATGTTTTTGAGGCAAAATAATAATTTATTCATATGAATATTAATTGTAACGTCCTTTCTTCCATATATTTTTTTTTTTCAAAATTTCTACTGCTTTTAAATATTTATCAGTTGCTATAGCAAAACATTCAATGCTTTCATGCGAAGTTTCAGACAATTAACCACCCATAAAATTAAATTTACCAACAAGATCTAATGAATCATTTTTATAAATTGAAGTTTCAAATAAAGACCAAAAAATCAATTAAGCCCTAAATTTCCAAAACCCTTAGCAATGTTTATCTTAGGGAGTTTAATATTTATGTTGTATTTCACGTTGGATTCTTGTTTCAATATTGGTAGATTTAACACTTCTTGTTTTCTGGTGAGTTCTGTTATTTTTATGTTTGCTCTAAATCACCAAGAAGATATTTTTGTTCTATATTCACAAGAGCTCTGAAACTTGGCTCCCAATTAAGTTAATTGTACTAGATTTATAATTTCCATATCTAATTTTCTTAATTCTATATAAATTTCATTTAACTGCTTTACAGCTTCTTCTACACCCAAAATATCAATATCAGAAACTTTCAACAGACTTTAAATTTTATTTATGAATTTATTTAAGCTATCCCTAATGACCTAATGATAGCTCTTTTTTCTTTGTGATAACTAGATTCTCTTACACTTTCATTCTAATACTTAATCACAACAAATATCTCTAAGTTTCTTATAAAGTTATTTCTAATTTTAGTAAGTCTTGAATAAATCTTATAATTTCTAGCCAATCCGCATGCCGGCAATGGATGCCAAGATATTGTGTTTAAACAATATTTACTTCGATTAATGCTATAATTCTAATTTCTATTTGACCTCTTTAAGATTATTAACGATAAAATAGTATCACCTGTATCTTGCAAAAAGTTCCCAAGGTCAGTATTGGCTTCCATTTTACTTTTATAAAATTCTTCTGAGATTAATAAAATTAATGATGTATAAAGACACTAGTAAAACAGTTGAAAGATTAATAACAAACTAGATGGAACCCGTCAAAATTTGACGAAAAAAAATACTATAACAATATCAGTAAAATAAGCTTCTTTATTATTTAAAAAGGGGTGCGTAGGAAACAGTCTTTCAAATATTTTATTTTAAAAGTTTTTTTCCCCAGTCAAATACAGTACTATTTCCGATGCAAACGCCAAACAAACAATCCGTAAACAACTGTGTAATGCAAATCAGTTTGACATTTCCGCCATACTCCCCACGGCAAGAAAAAAATTTCATGGACCTATGAAGTATATACAAATAGTATATCCCTACGGTCATATCATATTCAGTAAATAAAAGTACATAGTAAATAAAACACACATCTCCTCCCCCCCACCTGAGATAATGCAACCGAATGAGCTCCTACGCGCATGTGCATTGCATCTGCCCAAAAGCACCGTCGAAATTCGACGTTAAAAAAGTTTTAAAATGTTTAAATTAAAAGTTTTAAAATGTTTAAATTAAAAGTTTTAAAATGTTTAAATTAAAAGTTTTAAAATGTCCTCTTTAATCATTGTTCGTTTCATATCCATATCTTCTAAAACGCATCCATTGTTTTAAGCTAATCAGTTTTTATGTAAAGATGAATAATTTTTTTACAGTAATAAATCAATCGGCCGATGAGGGAGATTTTTAATATTTTCAAGTGTAATTTATTTGTATTTTTTCTTCGGTTCCTTTACATAATCAGGATGATTATCCCTTTTCCATCACTGTCGGGGATATTTTCCCTCTTATACAGTTGGCAAATGTAATAAATATAAAAATACAATTCCTAGCATATTCCGATTTCTGATGGAACATATACATCAACGAATTCAACATATCAATTTTATGTTATTCATAAACTAAAAAAAAAAAAAGTTTTTTTTTTTTTTGACAGATATTTGTTTAGCGCTAAAATGCTCTATCTTAGGGATAATCTGATCTTATGATTTATCACTGTTTTTATTATTATTATTATTACTATTCCCTTTTTATGATGGTTTGGAAATTCTATTTTCAATTGTGGCAACTTTCCCAGGGGCTATTTTACATTACTGATGCAAACTGGTGGTCATTGATAAGATAGAATTGAAAAACTTTTCATGCTTGAAAATTATTTAAAAAATCGTTAAGTTAAGCGGAAGTTTTCAAATAAATTTCAATCGAAAGCTAATTTTTTTCTAATTGATGATGTAGGAATTGAAATTGTAAAATGTTGTAAAATGTAGTAAAAAATAGAAATTTGTAGTATTTAGAAGTTATGTAACCGCGATGAAAGCTAAAGCGATAGCGCCGTTTGTTGTCACAACCGTTGTAAATTTCTAAAAATTGCCATTGTATTTTGGCTGGCGTCCAAAAGTCGAATACCATTTTTTGACATCGAAAGAGAAATTCACAGTGAAAGAAATAGGACTTTGCGCTAATAAGGAACTGTTAAATGAACTTATAATAAACCTACCAAAATAATTCCTATGAAATATTAGTCTTACATTGTTTATTCTAGCTAAAAATACAATCATTATTTCAAGATTTTTTTTTACCCTAACTCTATTTTTAATAATTTTAAATTTCCTGAAATCCTTTACTTTTGTGATTTTTTTAAAAAAGGAAATCTTCTAACCTATAATTAAAAAAAAGTAATTGGTAGTATGTAATCAAGGTATGCAATCAAGATGGAGAAATCAATGACGGCTCCAATTCTAATCTTTATAATTATGAGTGGAAAAATCCGTTAAAATTACGTCATGTTGACACAATCATAATCATATACATTTTTCTCTTTAGTTTTATCAATGTTAAAATGCATTTCAAGGTAAGCATAACGTGATTTTCACCGGCGCAAACTTTTAACACGTACTTTATATCCGTTCGTTTAATACTTAAACACCATACATACAAATAAAAATATATTTTGCATTTAATTGGAATGAAAAAATGGCATCAACAAAGTTATAATGCATAATGATACAATAAACCCAATGGACAATATTCCCGTGACGTCACAATAAATATGAATTTTTATTCGCTTTTAAAACACGCGGATGAATATTTTTACGGAAACTTAACTTGCAAATAAAAAAAATCGTCTTCTAAAGCCGCGTGCTTTTAATATTCATTATTTCTCTTAATATCCTCGCAACCACAGAGTTCAGAGAATAAACTCTATGCCTTGCAACAGTGGGCGTTATGCGATTATGACGTCATTAGCAGAAGTAAAAGTTTAATTGAAAATTACGACTAATTAATTAAATTTTCGAACAAACGAATGCACGATAACAAATCTATGTCCAAATATCTTTCATTAAAAAAAATAATGTAATTTGATGCAGTAGTTTGTTCTCACGGATTGTCGAAAGAAATCGCTTAGCGTTTTGAATATATAGATGCTTCAATTAAACTTGACATATACACGAACTTTTCACATACATAAACTGAACGAAACTAAATACACATAGTTAAGGAAAAGCATTACATTTAATTTCTAATTTGAAGTTTTAGCTTTAGAATTCTAGTTTTAAAATAATCTATTCTATTGTTGTAAGTTTATTATTTTTTCCATCTTGTCTGGACAGGTACCGAACAACTCTCTGAGTATACTTCTCTTTATTTTCCAGCAGTTATGATCACAGGCAGAGCTATTGTAGGAGGCGCCGCTAGTCACGGTTAACCAAGGAGGTACAAGAGTTTGTTCACGACAATTACAATGTATTTATCAATGTTCATATTATCTCTATAATAAAACCGTAAGTCATGTGACTGTCATCAACAGTTCCGGGATGCCCGCATCGCTTTTTCATATGCCAGGCGGCCATTTTTATTCAAAATTATTTTTCGAATAAAACTGCATAAAAGTTACATTTTTAGAAAGATCGTTTAAAATAAATTAATATTTGAGAGATGACTTACGTTCAATTATGTGCATATTCTGCAATAACTTCAGTTGAAATTAGCTTCGCAGTTCAAATTCTGTATCAATGAAAGTAAATAAAAGAATAAAGATTCATTCGTCGTGAAGGTTTAAAATATTAAACCATTAAACCATGGAGATGATAGTTCGTAAAGTAAGTTTTCCGTGAATGATTTTTTGGAGCTCTGCCTGGTGTCAAAAAGATAATTCGCACCAGCACCTGTGAGACGTTAAAGTTTACCATAATTCCGTTTGATGAAGTGCTTATACAACTCAACTTCCTTCCGAATCTTTTCTTGACGTAAGTTGAATGTAAACATATACAACTCATGTAATAATATTTAATGAATCAAATTTTGAAATGATCAGTTAATTTAGTATTTATGTATTTTACGTGGCCGGAAGAGATATCACCAATAAAAAAATAATTGTTAATTGTGAATCATATTTACCATTGTTAATGACTAATCGCGTTCAAGACAGTAATTTAATATACATTTATGAAATACATAATATTATTAAGTACTTTTATGTTATTTGAGCGCAAATCTCGCCAATAGCATTTTTAAAATCGCCAATACCAGCTTTTATTTTTTGCGTGCGCAAATTAGAAACGATACTTTGATTTTGAAATCAAATGTTTTGATTTATGATATTATTTCTTATTTTTCTATTTTCTATTTGGCGAAGGATTAAGGAAAAAAAATTACGAATAAAAGTAACATGTTACAATTATTAACATACATTCAAGGAAGACCAAACTGGTCGCCAGTGGCGGCTAGTTAAATTAAGAATGTTGCTAAATTGTGCTTTTATGAATATGAAACATATAATTGTTACAATCTACTTCGAACAGGTTGATATTTAATATAAAAAAAATCAAAGCTAAAACATAGCTCTAATATTCAGTATTTCTTATTTCACATAAACGAAACAAGAATAAATCTAAAGATTTCAGTTTCATGTTTATCAGGTATGTGGTAAGAAGAATTACGTAACGAGTTTATAATAATATCATTTCCATATTTTTTTTTAATTTAATCTCCTGTCTTAATAACGTTCTTGATTTTCCATAGTACTAAAACACAGATTAAACTTATTATAAAAATCGTGAATTATTCAGCTAACCTTTGTGCATTTATATATAGAGTAGATTAAATATATATTTTGTTTTTTAGTAGTTGGAAAGAAGATCCAAAATTTTGATTTATAGGTAGAAATTACCATGAATTTGTAATTTTTTAAGTTAATTTAAAACTGCCTTTTTTCAGTGGAAATTTTTAAAAATAGCTTTATTGTTCCAAAAGTATAAGAAATATTCGAAATTTTGCTCAGTGTTGAAAAAATATATAAATAATAATCCACTAATCCCCAAAATGCCAAATCAAAATAAACCTGTTTTGCCAAGAAACTATAACACAGATATTATATGTCTACCCACAAAATCAGTAATATTTTGCCAATACTGAAGATTAATTTTCGATTAATTTAATATTATTGAATACGAAATATCTGCGCTTGCATATTTCAATAGATGTAATTCTATATAAAATTTCATGCGAGATCCTAAAGTAAATGAGAGTGAAAAGTGCATGATTCATTTTAATCAATCGTAATGTTTCTAATATGACGTCAAACAATGCTTTTAAAGATGTATGTAACTTTTGGTTTTATTACAATTTACTTAGCAACGTTTCTGTAATTAAATTAGTATACTGCTGAATCATATAGTTAATTTTCATAAATATGAAATTTAGAATAATTACGCTCAGGCTTTATATGTTACGACATTTTATATTAAAATAATATCAATGCTGAAACCTATCTCGGCTGTCAAATAATTTGTCTTTCTGAATCAGAATAAGAATAATGGTAAAGATATTAGCATAACTTTCGCTAAATAATTTAAAGAAAAATTATGGAATACTTCTTAGCAAAGCTATTTTGTCATCTTTCGGCAATTTATATATATGTAATAAATTTCACAACTGGCTTATGCACATTTAAAATAAGCCCATAAACCAGATATCAACTAAACGTTATGTATTTATACAAGGTATACAAATAAATATTTTATTCATTTATCACTGGTAAAAGGAGGAGAGGGCAGATTAACACTTCATTTATGTAGCGATACAAGTTAACCTACCCTGTAATGTCAAATGGACCCATGTCTTTTTAACTTGCAATTATTATATATATCTGCATTAAAAGTGTTAAAAATTTACCAATTTAATTAATTTAATATTTGTAAGGTTTGACAACATTTGTGTATGAATATTTCATCAGAAATTAATTGCACATAAATTTTCTTTGAGGCTGTAAAAGTAGATAAGAGTTTAAACAATGGGATTTAATTTTATTCATCTTAATATTTATGATATAAAGTTAAACAGCGACTAACAAGCAAGTAACTCTTGCCTTTATTACTTTTACTTAGCGATGTTCATGTTATTAAATTAAGTATGATTCTGAATTATGCAGTTAATTTCCATAACTATAAAACATGCAATAGTTGCAATAGATATTGTATGCTTTAATATTTAAAATTGAAATGACATTAATGCTGAAGAATAAAATATTTCTTGTCCTGAATAAATTAAATGAAGGTAAAGATTTCGGCGTGTAAAAAAATTATAATAAAAAATAAATTAAAAATTTTGTCATTATAGATTTACGCAATAAATTTATAATAAAACTAATTTCATTAGTTATAATTTTTACTTATGTGTCTAATGCAACATCGTTAAGTTCTTGTTTTTCCATCATCTGAAAACGCAGACTAAAATCATTACAAAAACGAGATATATTTCAGTTAATCTTTATGTATTTATATACAGGGTAGATATAAATATATTTTCTTCGTTTGTAACCTGGAATAAATAGTGCCAAAAGCTCCGTTTATATACAATGCGTATGTATTTTAAATGCTTTATAAAGTTAATTTAAATCCACCTTATTAGTAAAAATGTTTTCAGAACTACTTAATGAGTCTGAAAATAAAAGGAGTATTCTAAATCTTTAAAAGCTTAAAGCTTAATTTTTAAGCCTTAGACTCCCAGTGGGACACTATGTCCCAGTGCAACTTCAAAAATTACCACTAGACACAGCAGTCCCTGAAACGCTTGGAAAACCATGTCTGCTTGTCCCACTGGTCTCTCACGTTCATTTGGGAGTTCATTCACGTTCATTTCAGCCCAAGGCGGGGCTTAGCGTGTTAGCGTAGCAAAAATAAATTGGTAGTCAAGGGGTTAAAACTTAAAGAGTTAAAATAGCTCAAAAATAACAAATAATCGTCCAAAAGTTATTAATTTCACAATTGCAAAATCAAAATAAATCCATAATATCAAATAGACTAGTTTTATCAAAAAACTACAAACGCAGACATTACATGTTACAAATTACAGAAGCAGTAGCATTTTGCAGCTATTAAGCATTAGATTTTGACGAATTAAAAAATTATGAGATTAGACTATGCCTGTATGAATATTTCATCAGAAAGTAAATTTCCTTTCAGGCTGTAAAGTAAATGAAAGTGAAAATTTTGCGATTTCTTTTAATCACTTGTAATACACCGTTTTCCTTAACAAATCTTGTAACACTTGTATTTATTACAATTTACTAAAAGGGGTTACTGTTATTTAATTAGACATACTGCTAAGTTATGTAGTAAATTTTCATGAATATAAATCAGAACAGTTATATCGAGCTTTGCACGAGTTGGCATTTAATTATTATTGTCAGGTCTATTCTGAAATATACCTCGGATGTTAAGTTATCTGTCTTGCAGACGCGAAACAAGAATGAAAGTTTTCTGTATGATGTAAATTTATAATTATAAGAAGAATTGTACAGAATACTTATAAGAAAACTATTTTTCTTTATTTTGAAATTCCGTATCTAAGTCATGTTTAATAGGTCCATTAAGTTAGCCCCCCCCCATAAGAGCAAAATTCAATTTAAAAAATATGGGCGTTTTGCACCGATTTGCACTCAAGTATGGCGTTTTGCCCCCCTAACACGAAAATAGTTATAAGCAAAACAATATGGCGGGGCTAACTTAACATTATGTTAGCCCCGCCATATTGTTTTGTTTATAACGATTTTTGGTGTTAGGGTGAAAAAGGCCATACTTGGGTGCAAAACGGTGCAAAACGGGTTCAAAACAACCATACAGTCAGAATTTAATTTTGCTCATATTTTGGTGGTGGTGGGGCTAACTTAATGTTAAGTTAGCCCCGCCATATTGTTTTGCTTTTAACTATTTTCGTGTTAGGGTGCAAAACGCCATACTTGGGTTCAAATCGGTGCAAAACGAGTGCAAAACGCCTATATAATTAGAATTGCAATTTTCTCTTATGGGGAGGGCTAACTTAATGGACCTATGTTTAATATAATTAATTTCACAATTGTCCACACTGCTTATTAGCAAAAATGGGATATATTTTAGTCTACCGGTATACATTTACAATTTACAAAAGAGGTTACTTTTATTTAATTTGACATACTGCTAAATTGTACAGTAAATTTTCAGGAATATAAATCAGAACAGTTATATCGAGCTTTGCACGCGATAAGATCTATAATGAAATATTTGAAACAAGAAATAAAGATAAGCGAAATTCTTACATATAGCAGTGGAGTTGATTTTCTAGTTAATCGAGTTCAAAAAAAGAGCCTCTGACCGTTAAGTATGTGTATATGGATGTGTATGTATGTCCGAAATATTTGAAACAAGGAATAAAGGTAGCCGAAATTCCTTCCTATGGCAGTGGAGTTGATTTTCTAGTTAATCGAGTTAATAAAAGGAGCCTCTGACCGTTAAGTATGCGTATATGTATGTGTATGTATGTCCGAAATTTTCTCAACAAACATTGAACGAATTTTGAAGTAACTTTTATACTACTACATCTTTGAAGGTTTTAAACTGAAAATAGCCACTGTTTCATATATATATATATGAAACATATATTCATATATATATATATATATATATATATATATATATATATATATAAATTTTGCAGTTTATTCAAGATATTGATTTATTTATACATAAAATTGCTATTGATTACAATAAACCAATCGAGTATTTTAGTGAATGGAGATTTTCTGTAATAGATAAATTAAAAAATGAAATTATAAAAAAATATCAAAAATAATACGCATGCAGCTTTTAAAAATATAAATAAACATATATCAGAATTACAAAACAAATTTATAATTACTTATGTAGATAAATCTCCAAATAATTATGTTATCATTTGTAAAGAGTACTATAAAGTGTTAATTCACAATGAAAATTAACACAAGTAATATTTTTAATAAAACTAAATTAAATATTGAAATTAATAATAGAAAATTATTAAATTATCACAAATTACTAAAAATCAAATGTAATAATTTAAATTATCCTTATCTTGTTATAATTCCAAAATTTCATAAAAATCCAATTAAATTTCGCACAGTTACTATCGGGTGTCACACATATAATAATAATGCAAGCAATTTACTACTTAATATTTTAAATCAGATATATGATATAACGTTAAAACATAATAACCAACATTGCCTAAAAAACAGTTTTCAACTTATTAATAAAATACATAATATCAATCCGGTAAAATTCGTAAAAACATTAGATTTTAATGATTTATTTAATAACATTGATATAAAAGACTTACATAAAACAATGTGTATATTATTTAAAGAATTTTAATCTCAATTAAAATTAAAAGAACATATTTCCGTAAATTTTTTTTAAACTTTACTAAATTTTACATTGCATAATAATTACCTCATATATGACAATATTATTTATAAACAATGCCAGAGAATTCCGCAGGGCGGGACCGCTTCTAGTATTCTGTCTGACCTTTACTTATATTATTATGAAAGAAATATTAGTCCGAACAATGATTATGTATTTTATCGCTATATTGATGACATTATCATATTTTATTTCAATGATAAAAATTGCACATCACCACTCAATTTTTATCCTAATTAAATTAAGCGAAAATGATTTAATTAACAATAATATAAATTTTCTTGACTTAAAAATTAATATTAATGATAATTAAAAATTAATTTTTGATATTTATGATAAGAGATTTGATTTTCCATTTAAAGTAAATATTTTTAACAATTTTGCTTCATGTTTACATAAATCAGTTTATAAAAATATAATTATCAATTATCTTCATCGTATAAAATACCTATGCTCAGATATAAATAAAAACAAAAATATTAGATTTATTCGAGATCATGCAAAAATATGTGGTTATCCAATTTTTATGATAAATTCAATCATCAACTCTTTTAAATAACATTTATTATATCATATAAATATAAACATGGTACGTATTAAATTATTGTTTTAATGTGCGATAACATATAACAAA
This sequence comes from Maratus michaelseni, assembly GCA_963931845.1. Taxonomy (NCBI): domain Eukaryota; kingdom Metazoa; phylum Arthropoda; class Arachnida; order Araneae; family Salticidae; genus Maratus; species Maratus michaelseni. Next base: position 129,196,024 of record OZ007593.1, read on the forward strand.
AGATATAGCAAATTACAATTATAACATACATAAATACAATTAAAACACATTAATGACATTTATTAATTGATTGAACATTATATATACTTTATATAGTCTGTGATAATGCGTTTAGCCGATCACCTCTGTTTTAAGTGTTACTGATGTTCAGTTTTAAAACATATATAAATTAACTTATACAAAAAAAAACACATAAAATTATACATGGATAACATTAATGATTATAAATCACAAACATATCTATATGCAATATATATATATATATATATATATATATAGTTGTTTTTTTTTAAAGTTTAATATTAATAAGTCTTTTAAATACTGCATTGCATTATAAAGATTGCAACACAGTAGTAATACTATTAATTTAATTTAATTTTTTTTTTATAAATTTTGAGATATTTTAAATTGTTTATGATATATTTGATATTTAAATCAATCTCTAAATTATATTATATATTTAAGTAGAAGTAAAATAAAAAATAAAACATTAATATATTTATGTAGAAGTAAAATAAAACATTAATTATTTTATATAAATTCTATAAAATATATATATATAAGTGGATTAACACAGATGGCAGCACCAGCACTTTGTATTAAAAATAAAAATAATATCTCTTTTACATAATACATAGTCTTGTTAAGAATATTTGAAATGCTGTGTAAGATGGATTTAATTCTGGGTAAATTTATTCATATAGTGGGATTTTGTACGATTTTTATGTAAAACTACAAGGTAGTATTGTTTTTTACTGTATGTATGTATAATTAAATCTAATATAGTGGATATGTAACTCAATCTTAATTTTGAATAATTATCATACCAATAGATGGAGGCACCTTACTTGTCAGGTAGATGTTGATAATATTGTTAATATTATATTTAATTTACATATAAAGGGCGCTATCGCTTGTATGTTAATTTTACTTTTAGGGATTAAAATTGAATGGAGTATTTGTATATTCATGGATATAATTTTGTTATTAGTGTGTTATCATAAGAATAAATTTGTGTGCTTCTGAATCAATTTGTGTTGGGGTGTCATAGATAGGGTAATATTTCACAAGATGTGCTCTCAACTTGACTTTCAAATAATTTCTCTCAACTCGACTATGTCAACAAGTATAAAATATTTCATGATGTGTGCCATGTGGACGTGTAGTATCATTAAGAACTTGTGATGTTTAAGGATTCTCGATAATTATTGTGAGTAAAATATTTTATCTACTCTTTACGGGTTTTTATTTCCAATTTTATTATTTCAAACTGATATCAGGTAGTAATTCAGTGAGGTGTTGTATACAGATTTTAGGATAATTGATGTGAGTGAAATATTTTATCTATTCTTTACGTGTTTTTTATTTCCAATTTTATTATTTCAAATTTTAATATTTCCAATTGTTTTCTGGTAATAATTCAGTATACCTGGGTGATTCTACTGATCTTAGCATATACGCCAGTAGAATTATGAAATACTGAATTATTTTTTAAAACACATGTGGGTACATCCAGGCTGATGATTATATCTACATATGTTTTTTCATATCCAATTCTGATTTAATTCTCTTGTTGTCCAATTTTCCATTGTATATGGTTCATATTTCATTTCTTAATCCATTTGTATTCACTTGATAGCAACTCCAAATTATTATTTTTTTCTCTCTCTCTCTCTCTTTTTAAATTTTCTTCATGTATTCAGTATTTTTGGCCAATTACCATTGAAGCACAAGCTATGGTAATATTATGTGTGCACTTGTTAATCTATTAGCTATGTGGTATTCTGTCTACACATTATCATTAATTATCTCTTTGGAGATTTAAGTAGAATGATACAAGAACTTGATATGTTTTTTGAAATTCATAGATATTATATATATATATATATATATGTGTGTGTGTGTGTGTGTACATATTCATGTATATATATATGAATAAAATGCAAAAACTTAAAACACAGGAAAGTGAAAATAGAAAATTAAGAAACTATGAATTTGTTATAGATTCTTCAGAAGAGCATCATAAGGGCTATTCATACTAACGATATGTCATTTCATCAAATAATATCAGCATGAGACCTAAAAGTGACAATATTAAGCCCATAACATATCGAAAAAAACCAGGGTTATTGAAATAAATTAAGTTATACAAAGAAACGAATTAAAATTTAATAATTATAGACAAAAAAATTAAGTTGCAAGAACAACTCACCAGAAAATTATAAATGACATAGATGCAACAAGATACTACATGTAGGGCAATATTACAAGAAATAACAGAATATCAATAGGCCAGGGGAGAGATAGAGAGAAATAAAAAATCTAGCACAGCCATCTGGATTTGAAACAAAGAACTCTTATGAACTAAAATATTTCAATCAAAGGAGACATTACTGAAAACCCTATATATATTATTTTTTGCAGAACATTTCAAAAGTTTTAACATAGGATTGTCTACTGCAAGCCGTCACTAGACTGCATCATTGCAGTGAAAGCCGTCACTGGTGACCATTGCTGTCAACTTTTGTCATTATAAATAAGACGGTGGTGATATGCGAGTAAGAAACTTTGAATGATAGTGACCATTTTGAAAAAATTTGTCAAGTGTGCCATTATCGCCAAGCTAACATTTGTTGATTTAACTCACTCATCTAATTGAACTTGTACAAAAGCGTTGGATAAGTTCTGGAATGTGAGTTGCCATATTTTGGACTACAATGGAAAATTTATCTTGCTCCCAGTGCGTATACTGTCAGCCTCTTATTTATAAAAGCAGTCTACTCGGAACAACGTAAATTAAATTGAACGTGGAAAAAAATAAAGAGTTGATACAAAAAGTCCATCCTATTGTTCCCAACACTTTTGTTAAAGTATGCCAGTTGCGATATAGTAAAGTAAATGAAAGAAAATAGGCAGTGTTAATAAAATGTGTAGTTCAGTCGCAATCAATTCGTGAACTAAGAAGCTATCGCTTGATGTCGCTTTCATTTTTGTTTGAAAGTTACTTATTGTGGTTGAAATTTTATTTTAATCTACTTTTAAGATATCAGAGCATCTTGATGGCGTAGATAATTTAAAGAATGGGTACAACCTTACGTAAGATTCAAAATAAATGCAAATATTTTTAAACTATATATAGGTTGAGCATAAAGTCTTTCTCTGACTTCAAAAAATTTATTGTGGAAAATCTATCATACTTAGACATATATATTTTCTATTTTACTTTTTTTTTTAAATACAATAATCCAGTTTGTAATAACACCAATTACTTTAATAAAATTCAACATTCTCCCCACATTGTAGCTTGAGGAATATGAATGTGGCATTCTAGTTCTCTCTACGAATTTCCCAACATTTGTTCATTTATTCTAAACACAACATATGTTTTCATAACCATCAGTGTTTCAATATGACGAACTGGTGTAGAAAATAATCTGTTTAAGATAACACCATAACAAGAAATCAATAGAAGTAATACCAAATAGACAAAGAAACCTTTAAGAATAGGGCTATGCAGTGATTAAAATTTTAGATTATTATCATCAACGGTTACTTTGTACTAACATTTTATAATCAAAGAGAGACTTTGTGCTCATCCTTTAGATCTATCTAGAAACTGAAAAATAGATATGCTAATCAAAATCATTTAAAATGTAGACGTATGAATATTTCAATTTCTAGCAATTTGATAGTTAAAAGACCAGGCAATATATGCATCGTATAACTGAGATTAATTGGAACTAAATTTTCTTATCGTTTGTAAAAATTGATGAGAGTGAAACTTATGCGAGTCAATTTAATTATTAGTAATCTTATGTACAGTATTAAATAATAGAAAAAAAAACTTTCTATAATAGAAAGGAAAACTTTAAGATTGGGACTATGCAGTGATTAAAATTTTAGATTATTATCGTCAACAGTTACTACGTATGTTCATACTAACATTTTATAATCAGAGAGGGACTTTGCGCTCATTTAGATCTATATAGAAACTCAAATATAGATATGCTAATTAAAATAATTTAAAATGTAGACTTATGGATATCTAAATTTCTATTAATTTGATAGTTAAAAGACTAAGCATAAGCAGTATATCAGCATGCATCATACAACAGAGATTAATTGGACGTAAATTTTCATACCGTTTGTAAAAATTGATGAGAGTGAAAATTATGCGAGTCAATTTAATTATTAGTAATTTTATGTACAGTATTAAATAATAGAAAAAAAACTTTCTATAATAGAAAGGAAAACTTTAAGATTGGGACTATGCAGTGATTAAAATTTTAGATTATTATCGTCAACAGTTACTACGTATGCTCATACTAACATTTTATAATCAGAGAGGGACTTTGCGCTCATTTAGATCTATATAGAAACTCAAATATAGATATGCTAATTAAAATAATTTAAAATGCAGACTTATGGATATCTAAATTTCTATTAATTTGATAGTTAAAAGACTAAGCATAAGCAGTATATAAGCATGCATCATACAACAGAGATTAATTGGACGTAAATTTTCATACCGTTTGTAAAAATTGATGAGAGTGAAAATTATGCGAGTCAATTTAATTATTAGTAATTTTATGTACAGTATTAAATAATAGAAAAAAAACTTTCTATAATAGAAAGGAAAACTTTAAGATTGGGACTATGCAGTGATTAAAATTTTAGATTATTATCGTGAACAGTTACTACGTATGTTCATACTAACATTTTATAATCAGAGAGGGACTTTGCGCTCATTTAGATCTATATAGAAACTCAAATATAGATATGCTAATTAAAATAATTTAAAATGTAGACTTATGGATATCTAAATTTCTATTAATTTGATAGTTAAAAGACTAAGCATAAGCAGTATATAAGCATGCATCATACAACAGAGATTAATTGGACGTAAATTTTCATACCGTTTGTAAAAATTGATGAGAGTGAAAATTATGCGAGTCAATTTAATTATTAGTAATTTTATGTACAGTATTAAATAATAGAAAAAAAACTTTCTATAATAGAAAGGAAAACTTTAAGATTGGGACTATGCAGTGATTAAAATTTTAGATTATTATCGTCAACAGTTACTACGTATGTTCATACTAACATTTTATAATCAGAGAGGGACTTTGCGCTCATTTAGATCTATATAGAAACTCAAATATAGATATGCTAATTAAAATAATTTAAAATGTAAACTTATGGATATCTAAATTTCTATTAAATTGATAGTTAAAAGACTAAGCATAAGCAGTATATAAGCATGCATCATACAACAGAGATTAATTGGACGTAAATTTTCATACCGTTTGTAAAAATTGATGAGAGTGAAAATTATGCGAGTCAATTTAATTATTAGTAATTTTATGTACAGTATTAAATAATAGAAAAAAAACTTTCTATAATAGAAAGGAAAACTTTAAGATTGGGACTATGCAGTGATTAAAATTTTAGATTATTATCGTCAACAGTTACTACGTATGTTCATACTAACATTTTATAATCAGAGAGGGACTTTGCGCTCATTTAGATCTATATAGAAACTCAAATATAGATATGCTAATTAAAATAATTTAAAATGTAGACTTATGGATATCTAAATTTCTATTAATTTGATAGTTAAAAGACTAAGCATAAGCAGTATATAAGCATGCATCATACAACAGAGATTAATTGGACGTAAATTTTCATACCGTTTGTAAAAATTGATGAGAGTGAAAATTATGCGAGTCAATTTAATTATTAGTAATTTTATGTACAGTATTAAATAATAGAAAAAAAACTTTCTATAATAGAAAGGAAAACTTTAAGATTGGGACTATGCAGTGATTAAAATTTTAGATTATTATCGTCAACAGTTACTACGTATGTTCATACTAACATTTTATAATCAGAGAGGGACTTTGCGCTCATTTAGATCTATATAGAAACTCAAATATAGATATGCTAATTAAAATAATTTAAAATGTAAACTTATGGATATCTAAATTTCTATTAAATTGATAGTTAAAAGACTAAGCATAAGCAGTATATAAGCATGCATCATACAACAGAGATTAATTGGACGTAAATTTTCATACCGTTTGTAAAAATTGATGAGAGTGAAAATTATGCGAGTCAATTTAATTATTAGTAATTTTATGTACAGTATTAAATAATAGAAAAAAAACTTTCTATAATAGAAAGGAAAACTTTAAGATTGGGACTATGCAGTGATTAAAATTTTAGATTATTATCGTCAACAGTTACTACGTATGTTCATACTAACATTTTATAATCAGAGAGGGACTTTGCGCTCATTTAGATCTATATAGAAACTCAAATATAGATATGCTAATTAAAATAATTTAAAATGTAAACTTATGGATATCTAAATTTCTATTAAATTGATAGTTAAAAGACTAAGCATAAGCAGTATATAAGCATGCATCATACAACAGAGATTAATTGGACGTAAATTTTCATACCGTTTGTAAAAATTGATGAGAGTGAAAATTATGCGAGTCAATTTAATTATTAGTAATTTTATGTACAGTATTAAATAATAGAAAAAAAACTTTCTATAATAGAAAGGAAAACTTTAAGATTGGGACTATGCAGTGATTAAAATTTTAGATTATTATCGTCAACAGTTACTACGTATGTTCATACTAACATTTTATAATCAGAGAGGGACTTTGCGCTCATTTAGATCTATATAGAAACTCAAATATAGATATGCTAATTAAAATAATTTAAAATGTAGACTTATGGATATCTAAATTTCTATTAATTTGATAGTTAAAAGACTAAGCATAAGCAGTATATAAGCATGCATCATACAACAGAGATTAATTGGACGTAAATTTTCATACCGTTTGTAAAAATTGATGAGAGTGAAAATTATGCGCGTCAATTTAATTACTAGTAATCTCATGTACAGTATTAAATAATGTCTTAACGAAGCACATAATTCTTGTCTTAATTACAATTTGTTGAGCAACGCCCGTATCATTAAATTAAGTAGACTGCTGCATTCTTTGTACGGTTAATTTTTATGAGTATGGAACATAGAATAATTACATCAATATTTGTACGCGTTAGCATTTTATATTAATTTAATATCCAGGGTGAAACTGCTTAATATTTCAAATAGTCTGTCTTACATAAATGGGATCAAGAACTGATTTTAGTGTAATGTCCATTAAATAATTGTAAGGAGGTATACAATATGTTGATAACAACATTATTTTCTCATCTTCCTAAAATGTTATTTATGAATTTTATTTATATTCTAACTAAATATTTTAAAGATAAGTAAGAATTAACTTTAGGGCAATGTTCAAGATTTTAATTTGTACATTTTACGAACATATATTTTTTTATTTTTAATTATGATATTCTGTTTAATATATTATGCTGCTATGAGCTGTGCAAACCTTTTTAAATATTTTTGTCAAAAATTCGTATTTATGAAAATAACTTTTATTGGAAAAAAAATTGTGAATATTTGCTTTTTTCCCAAAGTATTCAAATATATTTTATATGATTACACAAATTATTTTATACTATTATAAATTATATGTCAAATATTGAAAATTTTTGCAAAAGATTCAACTGTACTGCATTCAACTTACTAATTATTTTATATTTCTCGTGTTTTTAAGTATTTCTCGTGTTTTTAAGTATTTCTCGTGTTTTTAAGTATTTCTCGTATTTTGGCTCAATTGTTTCTAAAATATTAAACTGTATTCCATTCGTTATATATTTCTTTGTAGAATAATAAAAGAAAAGTCACTTATCATTAGAAAAAGAAAATATCTATTCGAAAAGTGAATACAGTGAACATAAAGGCTTAAAAAACCTTTCAATAAACAAACCTACCAGTTTCGTACACACAAACAGTGACATTCTCAATATTAGTAATGATAAAATAAACAATTTGTTTTTGCAAATCAATTTGGATCGTGAACTTGAAAACAAACATTACGAGTTATCAGGCATAATGAAAGCAAATGCTTTAATATATATATATATATATATATATATATATATATATATACATATTTACACATATATATATATATATATATATATATATATAATTATAATATCTATGAATTTCAAAAAACATATCAAGTTCTATACTACTTAAATCTCCAAAGAGATAATCAATGATACTGTGTATACAGAATACCACATATCTAATAATTAACATGTGCAAACATAATATTACCATAGCTGATGCTTCAATGGTAATTGGCCAAATTTTACTCATACCAAAATAATATTGAAAAAAGAAATAGAGAGAAAGGGGAAAAAAAAATTATAAATTGGAGTTGCAATTAAGTAAACACAAATGGATTAACAAATTAAATATGAACCATACACAATGGAAAATTGGACCACATGAGAATTAAATATGAATTGGACATGGAAAAACACATGCACATGTACTCATCAGCCTGGATGCACCCACATGTGTTTTAATTAATAATTCAGTGTTTCATAATTCTACTGGCATAATGCTAAGATCAGTAGAATCATCCAGGTACACTGAATTATTACCAGACAACAATTGGAAATATTAAAATTTGGAAATATTTAAATAGGAAACAAAAAACCATTAAGAAAATACAATATATTTCACTCACATCGATTATCCAAAAAACTGTAATTAATACCTCACTAAATTACCACGAGATAACAGTTTTGAAATAATAAATTTGGAAATATGAACGCGTAAAGTGTAGATAAAATATTTTACTCACAATAATTATACAGAATCCTTAAAATGTCACAACGTCTACATAATATTCACATCCACATGGCAATGCATCATACATGTTAACTAAGTCGAGTTGAGAGAAATGATTTGTAAGACAAGTTGAGAGCACACTTTTTTTTAAAACACAACCCCATAAATGACACCCAATCACAAAATGATTCAAAAACACTCAAAATAATTCTGGTTTTAATACACTTATAACAAATTTATATCCGTGAATATATATTACTCCATCCAATTTTAATTCCTGAAAGTAAAATTAATATACAATCAATAGCTCCCTCTATAGTTAAATTAAATATAATATTAACAATATTATCTACAACTACCTGAAAGGTAAAGTGTCGCCATCTATTGGTATTATATTAGTTCATAATTAATATTTAGTTAAATATCCACTTTATTAGTTACATACTATTCATTAGATTTATTTATATAAATAAACTTTAAAAAACAATACTAACTTGTAATTTTACTCAAAATTCAAATAAAATATAATACTACTATATGAATAAATCTACACAGAATTAATTCAACTTGCACAGCATTTCAGATATTCTTAACAAGAATATATTATGTAAAAGAGATATTATTTTAATTCAAATTATTTTTGCTGCCAGCTGTGTTAATCCACTGATATTATAGACATTTATTAAATAATTAATGTTTTATTTTTACTACTACTTAAATATATATTAGACTTGTTTTTAAATAATTAATGTTTAATTTATACTACATTGTAAATATATTTTATATTTATAGATTAATTTAAATATCTAATTAAATAATTCATAAACAATTCAAAATATCTCAAAATTTATAATGTTGATAATTAATAGTATTACTACTGTTTTTCAATCAAATTAATGCAATGCAGTAATTAAAATACTTGTTAATTTTAATTATTCATAGACAAAAATAAAAACTATATATATTTATTTTTATATATATTGCAAATAGATATATATATATGAGTTATAATCACCAATGTTATCATTGTATAATTTAATTTGTTATTGTATAAGTTAATTTATAAATGTATGAAAACTGCACATCAATAATACCTTAAACATAGGTGATCGGCAACGCACAATCACAACTATACAAAGTATAAATAATGTTCAATCAAATATTAAATTTCCTAATATGTTATAATTGTAATTATGTATGTTATATTTGTAATTTTCTACATAAAGTGTATATAATGTTCAAACAAATATTAAATATTAAATTTCCTAATATGTTATAATTGTAATAATGTATGTTATAATTATTATTTTCTATATCTTTTGTTATATGTTATCGCACACTAAAACAATAATTTATTACATACCATGTTTATATTTAAATTATATAATAAATGTTATTTAAATGAGTTGATGATTGAATTTATCATAAAAATAGGATATCCATATATTTTTGCTTGATCTCGAATATATCTAATATTTTTGTTTTTATTTATATCTGAGCATAAGTATTTTATACGATGTAGATAATTGATAATTATATTTTTATAAACAGATTTATGTAAACATGAAGCATAATTGGTAAAAATATTTACTTTAAATGGGAAATCAAATCTCTTATCATAAATATCAAAAATTAATTTATAATTATTAGTATCATTAATTTTTAAGTCAAGAAAGTTTATATTATTATTAATTAAATCATTTTCGCTTAATTTAAGCTGAGTAGGATAAAAATTGAGTGGTGATGTGCAATTTTTTTCATTGAAATAAAATATGATTATATATATACATATATACATATATATATATATATATATATATATATATATATATATATATATATATATATATATATATATATATATATATATATATGTATATATATATGTATATATATATATATATATATATATTTACATATATATATATATATACCTATATATATATATACATATATACATATATATATACATATGCATATTTACACACATATATATATATACATATATATATACATATATACATATATATACATATATATATATACATATTTACATATATATATATATATATACATATATATATACATATCTACATATATATATACATATACATATTTACACACATATATATATATACATATATATATACATATATACATATATATACATATATATACATATATATATATATATATATATATATATATACAGTGGTGGCCAAAAGTGTGGACATTTTTTGAAAGTTTCATGTTTTTCAAATTTGTGTGATTGTAGAATATATTAATTTTCACTTAAATACAAATGTTTATATATCAAATTGAAGGTAATTTAATGTAGAATTTAATAATAAAAACAGTATTACAATATCTGTATTACAAATGTATATGCAACTAATAGTAAGATCTATCTTAAATTTGCATTTTATTAAAGTGAAACTTACACAATCAATACTTAGTAGGATAACCCTTATTTTTTAAGACAGCTTCACAGCGTCTTTTTATCGAGTGAACAAGTGTTTGGAGTTCATCTTTCGTAATCACATGGTACCAAGAATCAATTATAGCTTAAATAAGTTGTCTTTTATTTGGATGGACTTTTTTTCGTACAAGAATTTTCAAACGTCGCCACAAATTTTCAATTGGATTGAGATCAGGGCTGTTTCCTGGCCATGGTAATATATCTATGCCTTTATTTTGAAACCATGCTTTGTATACTTTTGCTGTGTGGCATGGAGCTGAATCCTGCTGAAAAATAAATGGTGCGTTGTTGGGGAAGAGATCCCTGATGGAAGGTATCAATTTTGGTTCCAAGACAGTTTCGATGTATTTTTTGGCATTCAGGATGCCATCAATCACTTGAATTCGGCCCACACCATCTGCAAACATACATGCCCAAATCATGACAATTGTTGAGTTTTTTGTAGTTGCTTCAATGCAATCAGGATGAAGTGCTTCTCCTACTCTACGTTTCACGTATTTTAAACCATCACTGCCAAAGAGCGATATTTTACTCTCATCGCTCCAGATTACTTGCTTCCATTGATTTTATGACCATTCATTTAATGTGTTCTTTTTCCCACTTAACTCGTTTTTCGCGTTTCTTTTGATTTAAATATGGTTTTTTCCTTGTAATTCTAGCTTGTAGTCTAAATCCTGATAACTTTCTTCTTATTGTTCTTGAACTTACTGCAATACCCGCTGCATTCATTTCACATCTAATGGCATCTGATGAAATTTTTCTATCTTGAAGGCATAGCCGTTTAATTTTTCTATCGGCAGTAGCACTTGTGCATTTTTTTCGGCCTGATTTGGCCTTATTTTCCACTGATTTCGTTTTTTCATATCGTAAACAGAACTTTCGTACACCAGAACAAGTCACTGAACCACCAACTTGTCTTGCAATTTCAGCATAAGAGAGGCCATTTTCTCTCAATATGACAATTCGGCTTCTTTTTGTAGATGCCCAATTAGTTCTTCTTGTTGATGACATTGTTTAAAATTAGTTTAATTGAAAAAAAAGGACTTTAAATATTCAAAAACAGCAATACTCTATTTAATTGTACTAGTATGCATCCTTCCGCAAAATATTTCCACAACAATAACTCTTTTACCATCCAAATAACCTAAACTAAAGTTATAGACATTTTATTGGTCCTCAGAACAGTGTTTGTGATTGGCTAGTACGCTTTTATTACAAAACACGTTCTTATTCAAAACGATTTGTGTTTATTTGTTCTACTAAAATGGGCATAACTTTTTTTGTAATACAGATATTGTAATTATGTTTTTATTATTAAATTTTACATTAAATTACCTTCAATTTGATATATAAACGTTTGTATTTAAGTGAAAATTAATATATTCTACAAGCACACAAAATTGAAAAACATGAAACTTTCAAAAAATGTCCAAACTTTTGGCCACCACTCTCTCTCTTTCTCTCTCTATATATATATATATATCATCATCATCATCAACCGTTTTCAATCCACTGCTGGATGTAGGTCTCCCCTAGATTTTTCCATTGTTGCCTGTCTAGTGCTTTAGTCATCCAACTAACACCAGCCACTTTTCTGATTTCGTCACTCCATCTTACTTGAGGTCGTCTTCTTGGTCGTTTAACATCTCTGGGATACCACTGTAGGGTGTTTGTGCTCCTATATATATATATATTATTAAAGCACCTGATTTCGTTTACCTGATATTTCGTGATGTTTGTTTATCAAGTTGATATTTCAATTTGTCTTGCAAAAATAGAGTATTTTCTTACTGACCTTGAAAATGTCACCGGATGTGTGTACAAAACTAGTAGGTCTCTTTTTTTAAAAAGGTTTATGTGTCCTGGATGAATCTGGCAAGCACAATAGCCAGGATAGCTCAGTTGGCAGAGCATTGACAACTTAAGCCATAGGTTCCTGGTTCAAATCCTGGTCTGGACACTTTTTCACTGAGTTCGGAAAATTATAACTCATGAATTATTCACCAAATAGGATAATTGTATTAAATTTAATTAAGTGTAATTTTGTAATCAGCGTTTACTTGGAGTTCCATCACTTGCGATTTATACTGTGGAGCTGTTTCAGATAACAGAACAGATGCCCTTATCAAAAGAGTATGTGAGTGAATTGTGTCCGCCAGATTCGTGCAGGATAACTCAGTTGATAGATCATTGACAGTTTAAGCCAAGAGGTCCCTGGTTCAAATCCTGTCCTGGACACTCCTTCAAACAGTTTGAAAAATTATAACATAATAATATGGGCAAATAATTGTATTAAGTGCGAACTATCCCTAAAACGGGTAATATTTCGAAGATATGGGTATTAATTCGTTCCATAAATGACTTTTATTGAAAATCGTTTCAGAATTAATGAATGCAGTACTCTGGCAATAGATGGTTACATTTTAGGCCAGAATTTGAACCAGTGATCTTTGGACTAAACTGTCAATGCTCTGCCAACTGAGCTATCCTGGACAAATAGGGCGAACACAATTAACTCACATAACCTTTTGATAAGGGTATCTGGTCTGTTATGTATATCTGGATCTATATGAAACAGCTCAACAGAATAAATCGAAAGTAAGGGAACTCCAAGAAAACGCTGGATACATAATTACACTTGATTAATTTATCACGGGTATTAATTATTTCAACAAAAGATTTTTATTGAAAATCGTTTTGGAATTATGTCAATTAATGCAGTACTCTGACAATATATGGTTACATTTCAGTTAACATTAACCCACACAGTAATAGTTTTAACTATTACTGGATGGAAAACTCATTAATAATGCAAAATAAAACAAATTGGAAGTTATATGTTAACCGTGACAAATGAGTTGCGTTCGAATTATAACTAGTTTTACAATGTAAAACATCATTCTTCTTATTTCAGTGAAATAAATTATATCGTCTGCTATGAGCGAAATGAGCATGCCTTTTTATTAATACTTTTTGACTTCGGTTTGTCTGGCCGTATGGCCGTCTGCCGTCTGTCCGTGCTCTAACTCCCGTAAATATGCTCGGATTGCCCTGCAATTTTTATATGTCATTGTCGTTATCTATAGCATGTTCCCTATTTCAACTGACGTGCGTAGCACTTATAGTTTTTTTTATAGGGACAATCAAACGAATTCCGTTACATTACGGTCTATGGGGAAAAATCATTTGCGGTTTATTTTAATGATGTTACACAATTTCAAACACATTGTAATTGATATATTTCACTAAGGTGCATTACAAGAAGCTTAATATGGAAAATGCTGTGCATAGCACATATAGTTACTTTACAGGGACAGTCAAAAGAAATCCGTTACATTACGTCTATGGGAAAAAATCATTTGCGGTTTATTTTAATGATGTTACATAATTTCAAACACATTGTAATTGATATATCACTAAGCTGCATCACAAGAAGCTTAATATGGACTATGCTGTGCATAGCACTTATAGTTACTTTAAAGGGACAGTCAAAAGAAATCCGTTACATTACATCTATGGAGAAAAATCGTTTGCAGTTTAATTAAATAAATAATGGTTCACTATTTTAAACGCATTGAAATTTATGTATATCACTAAGGTGCATTACAAGAGGCTTACTACAGAATATTGTGTGTATAGCAGACATCGTTCATTTACTGGGACGCACAAAAGAATTCTCTACTGTCTGTTAACAATAATTCCTGGAAGTGCGTTTTAAGTTGTTGAACGCGAATTTAAATTTAACTCACTTTTTATCTATTACTTGGTGTGTATAAATTCTGTAGCTCATATACAAGACAGCACAAAAGTTCGCGAAAACATTTCCGTTCATTGACAGAAACTCCAGAAGGAGAATTTTAAACTGTGCTACGCGTTTCCTAACTAAACTAAAATTTAGCATTCTATGTAGTATATATACAAATCTATAGATCATATACAGGGTTGAATAAAAGTATTCGGATATTTTACCGAGTATTGTATATATTGGAAATATATGTTAAAAATTCCTGAAATTACGTTTTTAAATATGTTATCCGTTTTCCAAATTGTTTACTTAGATGTTATCTTTCAGCTTATTAAGCGGTAATGATTTGTAAAATTATTTTGGAAGCGTTGGAATGTATTACATAATCTATGCTTGACGCATGATTTTTTGTTCTTGTTATTATTATTATGTATGCCACGTTTACAGATGCGAATTATTCTGCGGCACAAGGCAGAGTTGCAAAATTCACCATGGAGATCTTGCTTTGCGAATGATTACCTCCACGGTTTAATATTTTTATGACTCACGATGAACGAGTCTCTTGTGTGTATTTTCTTTAATGGATTGAGATATTCGACTTTCAACCTAATTTCAACTAAAGTTATCTCAGAAGCTGTACATTTTTGAATGTAACTCATCTCTCAAACAAACAATTTTTTTTGAACGATCTTTCTAAAAATGTAACTTCTATGCATTTTTATTTGAAAAATAATTTTGAACAAAAATGGTCTCCTGGCATATGAAAAGAGAAATTGTCATCCCGTATTTGCTTTCCTCAGACACATGATAAAATTTGAAATAACTCGACAAAATTCTGCAATGACTATGTATATTAAATTTCAAACGATTCGGTTGGGTAGTTTTTACGCTATTGTATGCGGACAGACGGACGAACGGACCAAACGACGACTATAGGTGCTACGTATTTATATAATTACGAACGCTCCTAAAAATAATATTTGCTAAAAGTTTGCAAAAAATCTTCAATTACATAAAGGACATCAGCATATTAATCTTTAATTTTTTTAAGTAATTATAAATTATGTATGTTTGTAAAAGGTATTCATATCAGGAATATTTCAAATACTTTAAAAGAATAAGGTTGATCTTAGTCATTTACATTTAAGCTAAATGACTCTGTTAAGAATTATTTTTATATGATGTAATACAGCTTAATTTAAGATAATTGGCAATAATTTGTAATCAAAGAGTACTTATATTTTGGAGGACACAATATACTGTAGGCTTCCTAAATTTTAAAATGATTTATATTTCTGATTTTATTTTAAATATGTTCCTTATTTCAGTTTCAAATAGTGTAAGTATTATTCAAAATTTCTGAAAATAAATTTCTTCAGAAAAGGTAATGCTAACCAAATACAATTCAAAAATTCTGTTGTTATAACTTTAGCACACAGCAATAAATGAAAGCAGATACAAAATTTTCTTTATTGTTAATATTCTTACATCAATATTCAAATTTATCACTTTAATTTTACTTCTTCTAAAGCAGAATTGTTTTCTTAGATTTTCAGTGAATTTTTAACTTTAGCTCGCGAGAATTATTTTATAAATTCAAATGGCATACTTAAAAGAGGAAAATTTCATTTTTATCTTTTATAGCTTGCTGAAATATTTTAAATGAATTTTATTTTTATTTAGGATTTTTTTCTCCCTGTCAAAACCTATAGATGCCTACTTCCAAAACACCTACATCAAGTTTGATTGAATTTAGATAGATTTTACATTACATCATTTACGGTTATAGGACAAGGGACGTTGGAGGAAATTTTCAACTATTCCATATGTTCTATTATTTGTACAATAGCCTTAAATGGATAAAATTTTATTAGTTTTTATATGATATATAACTTTAAAATGTTTAATTGAATATTAAAAAAAGTTAACTAATTTTATTTAAATATATACACATATTCAATTTTTTAATTTGTACATAAAAAAATACCAAAGTTCATTCATCTATGAACATATAACATATAACCATGAACGAATAAGAAAATCTTTTGAATGACCCAGGATTTTTAAAACCGTTCTCTATCTTTAGAAACTTCAGAAACCAATCTATATTCGAGATTTAAATAAGCCTTTATAAAACAAATTTTCTGCTCCTTTCGGAAACGTTTCTGAGTTGTTTTTATTAATTAGATTAATCAGTTTTTTAAAACGAAACGTCGGTTTTTCGGATGTTACCAATACTCAATTATACATTCTAAGCTTCGTAATCGAATTTATGCCTTCGCGAGTAACAAAATGATATTAATTTTAATGTTCATGTTAATGCTGTTAATTTATCATGTTTGTTGAACATGAAAATGTTTACTTGAGAATGGATAGAATCCAAAAAACATAAATTCCGGGTTGCGAAAACTTATTAATACACAATAAAAACTACTTGAAAATGTCTCCGAAAATCCGTGGCTTCAAAAGAAACTTTGTTTTTTTAACTGCTTCATTAACACTAAAAAATATATTAGTTACTAAGGATAACAAATACTTTTCGAAATCGGGGGTAATTTAGAAGTGGTTATTATATATTTTTGTACGTAGTTATACATATGTTTCTTGATTAAGAGGCATTTGTCTTTTATTACAGTGTAGGGATGTTGGAATATACGTGAAAGGCATTCGATTATCACTTGGATATTAACCCTTAATGAACGAATGGCGAAAAGTGAACCGCATGGCACTTTTACTTATTATGTCCAATTCCGTGCAATTACAATAAAAATGTTGAGATACTCACGATTCCGAAAAGCGTTCTTTATCTTTATAAACCTCAGAAACTAATATACTTTCGATATTGAAACAAACATTTATAAGAACAAAGTTTATTTTGTTGCCATCGATTTTTGGAAACGTTTCCGAGTTGGTTATATAGTGTGTTAATTAGTTTTCTGAAGCTGGAATATAGATTTTTAGGATATTATCAATTCCCAAATAAACATTTTCATGTTCAACAAACAGGTTTTACAGACAAACATGATACATTGACATCATTAACATTTATATTAAAATTAATATTAGTTTGTTAGTCTTGCAAATATAGTCTTATTTATGCAGCTGAAAATGTTTACTTGCGAATTGGTAACATCTTAAAAACCGATATTCCAATTTGAGAAAACAAATTAATACACCATAATAAAGACTTAGAAACGTTACTGAAAATCAGTGACAGTAAAATAAACTTTGTTTTTGAAAATGCGCCTTTAAATACTGATTTCTGAGTTTTCTAAAGATAAAGACTCCTTTTCGGAATCTTAGATCGAACGGAAAAGTTTATTGTATGTTTTCGCTCGTGGTTATAATATATTTTCCTAAATTAAGAAAAATGTGTCTATTTTTGCAATGTATATAAATTTAATATAAAATGATTTAAATATATTTCTTTCCCCATGAAAACACAAGTAAACTTTGCATTTTTCTCAAAAGATGTGGTTTTATGTTTGCGCCTTTCTAAATTACACCTTTGCTGTGTTTTACTTCTTGCAAAGTGCAGCCAGTGAAACTTCAACTAACTTTATGGAATTACTTGATTTCTAAAATATATGTTTTCGAGGAAACGGAAATATTGCTATGGGTTAATAAAGTGTAACACACTTTTTTATTTCATCCTCATTTGTGTTCAGAATTTTATCTTCAGTCTATAATGCTATCCCTATTAGTTTTTTCGGCTAATTGAGAAAACATAGGGAGAAATTCTTGTAAAATATTAGAATGGCGTTTTATCTTCAACGTCAGAAAGAAGAAATTTAAATTTTGTATATGGCTTCTGAAATTCTGTTATTTTCACTCAAATTTCAAATTTATTTCTTTAGGTAATGTCTTGGATAAGTTTTCTCATATTTTACTTACGACGGCTTAGGTAATTTAATTCTTCATCACAAAATTCCCCAAGAAAAGATTTTTTCTGTAGACTAGATATAATTATCTTTTTTTACATATAACCATGCACAATTATCCTTATCTACATTATTATGCATTATTATCATAATCTACAATATCATAATCTGTAGCAAATTATACTGACCACCCTTCAGAATCGATATTATCTTCAATAGCTCCAAATTCAACACTTGAATCTTCTTGGCTTTCAAAAATAATCAGCATCTCTATCAATTTCAACTGTTCTTTTCGTCTTCTACCTGCAGGATAAAAACAAGATATAAAATCCTAATTACAAATAATTGGATAAATAATTCTTTTAAGCAAATTATATGGTAATCATATTATACGATAGCGAAAACTTAAAATAGCTAACCTACATAGGAGCGTTCAATTAATTATCTCAATTTAAAAAAAAAACAAAAAAACAAAGTAATTATTGCGTGTAATTGTAACCATATTCTACTCATAATGGCACTAGATTCAATTTTCAGGCTATGTTACCTCTTATCACAAATACATACAGCACCAGAACTATCTGAATGGGACCTTTTCCTTTCAAAAACCCTATCAAGTCAATAAAAGCTGAAGATAGATAAGACATAAATGTCCTAAGTAGTGGAAAGGTGATTAGACAGTAGAGAAGAGGGTATGTCACTATAAAACCATTTTATATATTACTCGAAAAAGGAAATGAAATAATATTTTGTAGCTTTTTCCCGAATGTTGGAGAAAGCAGTTATCTCTGAGATTTGAAATGAAGCAAACTAAGAAAGTGAAGAATAGAATAATAAATTAAAGATTAAAAAACACAATATTTTAAGCAAAAGGTATAAATAATCTGGGTTTAAACAGAATATTAAATGTTTTATTTCCTACGTCAAATTATGTATGATTCAAAGGAACCTCCAACATTAAATTCAATTTTACTTTTTAAAAACTAATAATATATATATATATATATATATATATATATATATATATAATCTGGTAATTTTAAATACTCAAATTTTTGTCAATAATTGTTGTTTCAATAGTACAATTTCGTACATTATTAGAAGAAAAATGCTTTAGTTTTAAATCATATTTTTTTATTATATCCAGAACAGGTACTATTTCAATTGACTGTCTGAATAAATTAGTAGAATAAAGAAATCCATACCAAAAGATTCGTTATGAATATAATCTGTGATATTCTACAGAATTTAATACATTGTTTTATTGTTTTAAATCGTTATCTAATGATAATTTTGTGGTTATCTTTAATTATTTCATCCTCACTCATATATTTCGCTCAATATTATATTTATGATATACACCTCATCCTTTTACACACATAGAAGCATAATTCTGATCATACACATGCACGCACAGACACATATACATATAAACAGAGAAAGAGAGAGAGAATGTTTAAACAAATTAACGTATAACATTTATTAACTGCTTTAAAAATGTAAGAATATTAAATTTGTTTAATTAATTTTATTTAACGTGTTACTTCTAAGACAAAGTTAAGCAATTTAGTAAACAATTCTATACATTACTAGAAGACACTTAGTGAAGTTGATGTTATTAAATTTAACAAGCTGCTGCACTGGGCATCTAATTTACATGATTATGAAACAAGGAATGATTATAACAATGACTGCACGTTTTAATTTGCAATATTAGAATAAAGATCAAGTTCAAACACATCTTAAATTCAAATATTGAAACTTTTGACATGAAGCTGAAATTATGTAAAATTTATGTCATGCATTTATACAATTATTCACTTATTGCATTACATCAATTTTTTAATTACGTTAAGATTTAAATGTATGTATTATGATTTTATAAGGTTTCTTGTTAAATTTTGAAATCAGCGAGAAATATTTATCATTATCATTAAAATTTGGAGGTTTTTTTTTTATAAAAAGGTGAGTTAGTTATGAAAGTAATAATTCAAACCATTTGTAGCAATAGCTTGCGTTTTAGGAATTCCTTTTTTATTCAGAAATTCCGAATTTATACCCTAAATTGTGAATAGTAATTTTTGTTTTACTTAATAACAGACTTTTCGTGATTACATATGCAAAAATTCTACTTTCAGAATTCCCGGGACGAATTTAGAAGTTCTGAATAAAAAAGAAATTCATGAAGTGAACGAATATATGCACTAATGATGCCAACTGGTTAATATGTATTTTAGGCATCCAATTATTAGATCACAGAATTATCTACGTAAACGTTTAGGGATTATAATACACGTCAAGACAAACAATTAGACTATAAGAAACGAAGGTCACGATACACTTTTTCATTCAACTCACTCCAAACTAAGGCCGGGTTTTCGTCCATTCAAAAATAAAGATATTTTAGGGAGTCTGAAACATTAGGAAGTATGGCTTCTTCTATATGTATGGACTTATTAAGAAATGACAGTTTTATCAGGTGTTCGCTCTGTTGCAAATACTTTTTAAGGATCTCCGCTATTTTTTTTTTGGAACTGCAGATGGAAGTTTCCACTTGTAGTGATGCCAACCACAAATGACGAAGTAGTTATATTTTGAGTTCCTGTGGTAGGATAAATTTCTTTCCCGGTATGCCTACAAGAGCTATTGGATTAGGCAATGACTATATTATTAAAGTTTTCGAACACGCTGTTGGTGGTGCTAGTATGCAATTAAATATAGCAATTAACTTATTAGTCTGATTGTGATTGAAGTGAAATGTCCCTTAAAACCGCTCCTGGCTAAAAGTGATGTTCGCTGAATTTGAAATGTCACTAAAATTATTATTGAGGGAAAGAGTAGCTGAGAACAAAGATGTTTCCAAGTTAGAGAAAAAAAAAATTCTGTCATCTTAGAAATGTTTGGTGAGATGTCTCTAAGAATTAGAGTGTATTATCCATGATATGCAATTGATCAGTAATAGATTGTAACATCTCAGCCAACGCCGCTTGAATTATATCTGGTTTAACAATACCAGCTGTTGATTTGGAGGGAATTCACCATCATATGCTATTAATCAACAGTAGACTTTGTCACCTCAGCCAACTCCGTTTGAGTTGACTGTGGCTTTAGAACACCAGATACTAGGTAAACTATGTGATTCACCTGTTGAGTTAAATTGCTTTGCACAGTCTCTACCAGCATGGCTTGGATGTCTTGTAGCTTAGTAATGTTTTTATGGGGTCATTATTAATCTGTTTAAATTCAGCTCTTTCTAGTTCTATTTTACGAAGAGACTGCTCTAGTGACACAACTTTCCCGCTATGTATGAGTCCATATGTGGATCAATAACAAGTATTTCAAAATAGTCTTAAACTTCTGTTTGGATTTACATGAAAGTTGTAAGTCATCATCAATAGAATCAAGGAAAGTTTTAACACCCTCAAACACGATCTGTCATAGTAGGAAGCTCAACGTTAGAATCTGAATCAGTCATGACAAAACTGTATTAGTAATAAAATCAGAGGAATCACCCATTCCAGGTCAGGTGATCCCAGTCAATCTAACTCTTTGAAATAAAGAATAATTAAGAGAAGGAACCAATAAGGCAGGTAACAGAAAAAATCATAAGCCGAAGTTTCCTATGGTCCAAAGTTTCCTAATGGCCACAGAAGGTATAAAAATTAAAATATAAAAGAAAAAAGAAAATAATGTTATTTAATTAAATGTTGGGATGGGGCTAATACAAAAATAATCAGTCCACAGAGAATATCTGAAATGGTTTCCAATTAATTAAATAGACATAGTCGTACTCAATCTGTAAGTCAACTAATAAATTTCGAACGATGTTCAGTAGTGTAGATACCAGATTGCACTAGATCTAATTTCATAAACACTCATCTTCCCACTCATAAACTTGCTCACCTTCTCGTTCGTATAGTTACACACCTATGCATTATTCTAGGTATTTAGCGTTTGAAACATTAACATGTATATTTTTATACATTTGAAGACTGGTCGAAGGAAGAAGGGGTGACATTCCGGTCAAGCCTTAACTAAAAAGAATAAGATAATTTAACCTTTTAATATAATTTAATCTTAACTTGTACATCTTCATATTAATTTGGCGAAAAAAATTGGAGAGGGGAACATCCCTTTAATCGAGCCCTTCTGGAGCGATATTATGTATTTATCATTTGAAGTACTCATTTTAACATGTGCATCTTCATATTTATCATCTTCATATTCATGCATTTTGAAGTACTAGTATAAGTCTCTTCACAATAGAGAAATTTCAAATGATTTACTTCTTAGGACATATTTATAACAGAGAAATGGCATACATCTTTTACTTAGTCTATACTATCTCCGATGAGAGTATTTTCATGTTCGAATTTTCCCTTTGAACCGATAAATATAATCTGCAGCTCTAGTTTGTTTAATATTTTGTTATTTTGTTTTATTATTATAAAATAATAAAATATTTTGTAAAAATATCAAATGTACTTTTAATCTGAATTAATTTAACTTCTGTTATAAAAATTGGTATGCAGAAAATGAAAATCTTTCTAAACTTTATTTCCCAACCGGACAGGTCAAAATTTCTGGAGAAATATTTCATTTGAGAGGTAATTTGTTGGAGCGTAAAATGAAAACTTAAACAAACAACATTTTTATGGATAGAATCCAAAAGTAATACACGCTTGGCAGAAAGTAAAAAATTATATATATTGCAGAAACATATCAAAATCAATAATTGCTTACGTTTCAAAATTTTAGATTTTTCCTTAGATTTGAAACTTTTAAGAAACAAGTTTTATTTCTAATAAAAATAAATAATATGTGTATTGAGAGGACATTCTATACCAACTTTTATTTATTAAGTGCTATTACTTAATAAATTGTTTTTTTCAAGTATTTTCATTATTAAATTTTTATTTCAAACAAGAAATCGACACATTATTGATTGTTTATTTTAGACTCATATTTTTTAATACAGATTTTATTATTAATAATTTACAAATTATTAAGAAATAAAGAAATTTTAAGAACAAAATTTATATAAATTTAGTTGCAGTTTACTAGTGTATAAAATTTTGTAAAAGTACAAATGTTCGCACATTTTTTTTTTTTTGACATTTTCATGATACTTACAAAACTATTTTACAGAAAATATTTGTGTTTTAAATGCTCAGTTTAATAACCCCAAACTAACTTTCTACACCGTAATTTCCATCACATTAATGCATTTTGTAGTTTTGAAAGAGGTATTTTGGCCTATTCCTGTTGAACAGCTTTCCAAGTCCATCAAGGGTTGTAGATCGGCGTCTAGATAACGCACTTTTTAAAAGTCTAAAACCCCAAAGATCTATGAGCTATACATCAGGAGATTTAGCAGGTAAATCAGTGAAGGTTTTAGCCTGATACCCGTTTCTCGTTCCCTTTTTTTCAGGAAATTAACATTGGATTCTGATGTGTGGCTGCTTGCTTTATCTTGATGCAGTTCAACAGAGTGATCGCACGGGTAGTAAAGATATGGTATTTCATGTTTGAAGATTGTGAGTGAAATATGTTTCTGATAATATGTGAAGTTGATCTTAAGATTTTTTCTCCATTATCTTTATTTTTAATTTGACGTTATATAAAAAACCAGTGACAATCATAAATCCTTTGCTAAAACATTTTCAGATACATAGAACCATGTTTTAAGATTTTTTTTCTCCTCTTTGATGATAATGACGATAAATGAATCTATTTTTATTACAATCATTGAATAGAACCAAGCTTCATCTATTGTAACAACAATTTTCAAATTTTCTCTTAAAGAATTCTGCATCGTGTTCTACGTTCGGCGATATGTCGTGGAAAAAGACGATGAACATTGTATTTTTTGCCTTTCTAAAATTCAGATCAGTGTTAATGATTTTGTTAAACAGTTGACACTGAGCGTTTTGCTGATTTAGAAACAGTACTTTGACTTGGAAGATTTTTTTAGCATACAAGATCTTATCTTTACAATATTCGAAGAATCCTATTTTGTTCTTGTGCACATTTTGGAACAAATTTCCCACTTGAAGTCAAACTTTAACTTTTTTCCCGTGTCTTATTGACAGTAATGCCTACTGTAGCTTTAGCTATAGCAAACCATGCTTTTCAAAGCGTTTTGTTTGACAACCGAATGCGAATAATTCTCTTCGGAAAGTGAAGTTATATAGTCTTCCATTCACCAATTCCTTAAAAGAACCATTTTCCATGTAAACAAAAATTTCAGTCAAAACATATTAGCTGTTAAAAATAATTTCTCTCTGCAGACGATTTTTTTTTTATGCCAAAACAAACTTGTTTAAAAAATGTATGAACATGAAATATATACCATTATTGTTATATGAAAATATTGTAAGAGAAGTTATTATATTGTTTTTTCAAGTAAATAATCTTGAAAAAACATAAAAAACTATGATCTTTTTATCTATCTGTCTAGGTTATGTTTTTTTAACAATTTCAATTAAATCTTTTAGAATACATTAATATTCAAGTAATTTAGAAAGTATTTTCCAACATTTCCTTAATATAGTTGCGGATTTTTTTATTTATGTTTCTGATTTTATAAAAGAGCAAAGATTGAAGCTTCTGGAAAATGGAGACAACGTGGACACTGTTAAAAATAAATCAGTTAATTCACGGTAAAACTACTGGCAGCAAAGTTGCCGGACATTTTCCGTTCCGTTAGTACATTTTCCGTTTTGAAAGATATAGGAAGGGAAAACTCCGTTTGAAGAATCGGTAAGTTTCCGTTATAAATAAACTCGGTTTTAAAAAATGTCATCTCTATTTGTGCTGCCATCTATTGCTTATTATGGTAGTATTTAATATAATGCAAGAACATTTTCTGCCAGACCCGAGGATTGAACTTGGGACGTTAGTGGCTTGAGCCGAGTGCTTTACCGTAAGACCAGCGGGTCCTTGCTAGAGTAAGAGTAGGAAACGATGATACGGGATGTCTTCAAATCGCAGCTTGGGACTTAAACAATTTGAGGTTTAGAAAACTGGTAAATTTGAAGTTAATTGCGGGGATATTTCGTAATGAGATGATGGTTGAAAACTATAGTGTTAATAGAGAATAAAAACATGAATTTTATGTATTCTTAATTTGATTGTTAGATGTAAAATATAAATATTATATTTTGAATTAAATTCGATATTTTTTTTTGCTTTTTTGCGAAAATCGATTTTTAATCAACTTATATGTGTTTTCTTAATGTGTTCGTTTAGAATATATTTTCAGTGTGAGTGAGTGTGTTTTATAACTTTAAAAAATAAATTGCGAATAATTTTAAAGGAATGAGTTTTATACTAAAGCATTATTTTTGTTTGTTGCTTTTTTAAATAGAATCGATTTTTTTTTTCACTTAGTTTAGCTATTTTATATATATATTAATCTGTTTGTTTAGAATATATTTTAAGTGCGAATACTTTTTTATAACTTTAAAAAATGAATTGCAAATAATATTAAAAGAATGGAAAAAATTAATTTTTGCTTTTTTAAATTTGAAAGCACTATTTTTTTGTTGTTATTTTAAATAAACTTGAAATTTTAGTTTTTCTGCGCAGCAACATGTCAGTTTTTGAAACATTGACAATAAACATGCAGCAGATAACGGAATATCTCCGTTGGCTGCTTTTTTCTCCGTCCGTTCCGTTGATTTCAGGATATATGAGGATATTTTCTGCTTTTAACTGAAAATGCCTTTTGTCATGAAAAGGTAAAAACATTTGTAATTAAACACTGATATATAAACAATGCAGGCTCGTAAGCGTACGTTAACACACCATTTTGCTCGCTTTCGCAGTCGCACGGGAAAGAGCACGTACTCAAAAGTAGGAGTTCCTTGCGCAGATCATGCTAGTAAAATGTCTTTGCGCGCAGGCGC
This sequence comes from Maratus michaelseni, assembly GCA_963931845.1. Taxonomy (NCBI): domain Eukaryota; kingdom Metazoa; phylum Arthropoda; class Arachnida; order Araneae; family Salticidae; genus Maratus; species Maratus michaelseni. The sequence continues at coordinate 129,222,773 of OZ007593.1, forward strand.
CGATCAGCAAAATGAACGATGTGAACTGATTGGTTGTTCGCATGAAAGGATGTTGAAATCGAAAACACTGGTTAAATCTACTGTTATATTTGCGGTATTTTTACCTACGGAAATATTACGTTGCGATCTACTGCAATAAATGCAATGAATTTGTCAATCATTTTTTACAGTGTACACTGTTAAAAAGTTTTGTTTATTGACAGGTTGTCACCCGTGAATTTTGATTAGAAAGTTTCCGTTTTGTTAGAAAAATGGAATCTATCCCGTATATCTGTTGCCCCAGCTAGAAAAAGTTTGCAAAAAAGTGCACAAAATTCGAGCGTATTTGGCACCTCAACTTATGCATAAAAACTGCAATCTCAATTGTGCACAAAAAGTGCATAAACTGTATCCCTAAATTGTACACTTTTTAGACTTTTAAGATTACAGAGTTTCAAATACGGAATTATTAATGTAAAAATCTATCATCCAATGGCATTGCAGTATTTTTGATCGCCACACATGCGCTTCAACTCCTTCGCGTCTGTATCGCGCCATTTATGGACTACAAAGACGGAACATTCCTCAAAAAATGGAAACATTGCAGAAACTCTGCTGCCAGTCCTTTTACCGAGAATTGACGGATTTTTTTTTACAGTATACTATTTAAAATAATCTGAAATTCACGGGTATTCTTTCCCTGAATTTCACAGAAAAAGTTCCTTTTCATGACAAAAGGGTATTTTCAGTTAAAAGCAGAAAATTTCCTCATATTTCCTGAAAACAACGGAACGGACGGAGAAAAAAGCAGCCAACGGATATATTCCGTTATCTGCTGCATGTTTATTTTCAATGTTTCAAAAACTGACATGTTGCTGCACAGAAAAACTAAAAATTCAATAACTTAAAATTTCAAGTTTATTTAAAACAACAACAAGAAAATAGTGCTTTCGAATTTAAAAAAGAAAAAATTAATTTTTTCCATTCTTTTAATATTATTTGCAATTCATTTTTTAAAGTTATAAAAAAGTATTCGCACTTAAAATATATTCTAAACAAACAGATTAATATATATATAAAATAGCTAAATTAAGTGAAAAAAAATCGATTCTATTTAAAAAAGCAACAAACAAAAATAATGCTTTCGTATTAAACTCATTCCTTTAAAATTATTCGCAATTTATTTTTTAAAGTTATAAAAAAACTTACACTGAAAATATATTCGAAATGAACAAATTTAAAAAAAATAATAATAGTTGATTAAAAATCGATTTTCGCAAAAAAGCAAAAAAATTTATCGAATTTTATTCAAAATATGATATTTATATTTTACATCTAACAATCAAATTAAGAATATATATAATTCATGTTTTTATCCTCTATTAATACTATAGTTTTCAACCATCATCTCATTACGAAATATCCCCGTAATTAACTTCAAAATTACCAGTTTTCTAAACCCCAAATTGTTCCCAAGCTGCGATTTGAAGTCATCCCGTATCATCGTTTCCTACTCCTACTCTAGCAAGGACCCGCTGGTCTTACGGTAAAGCACTCGGCTCAAGCCACTAACGTCCCCAGTTCAATCCTCAGGTCTGGCAGAAAATGTTATTGTATTATATCAAATATTAAATACTCCCGTAATAAGCAGTAGATGGCAGCACAAATAGAGATGACATTCTTTAAAACCGAGTTTATATATATAACGGAAACTTACCGAATCTTCAAACGGAGTTTTCCCTTCCTTTATCTTTCAAAACGGAAATTGTACTAACAGAACCGAAAAAGTCCGGCAACTTTGCTGCCAGTAGTTTTACCCTGAATTAACGGATTTATTTTTAACAGTGTAAGCCGGAGCTTCCGACATGGCGCTGTGTGCTCTTTTTTCTGGCCCTGACACTAGTATTAGTGACATCACAAACATTATCCTGTCCTGTCTGCATCCCAGCAGAAAGATTTAATAAAGAGAGATCTTTAGAATTTCCGCTCTTATAATTTGAGATTACGTAAATAATAGTAGCAAATTTCATAATCGTGAAATGAAAGGGAATTAATAATCTTATCTTATAAAAAGAAATTAAAAGTTTTTAAAAAAATGCTAATATTAATAGATCTGATCGAACAAATTGACTTGCCTTTTACTAAAAACATCATTTTACAATAAATACACGTACCAAAATTATAATAAATCTGACAAAAACTTTACAAAATTCTCCTCTTTTTATCACTACATACCATAATTGAACTAAAACACAATAAATATAAATTTTAATAATTAAATCGGTACTTAATAATGTTGTGAGCTCGGGGTTCGAAAGGACTGATGCCAATATATAAGAACAATAAAAAGGCTTTATTCACTATAAACAGTGCAATACGATCACAAATATCTTCTGAAAATTACAAGATATTCAGTAATCTTCAAATCCAATAAAAGCGCAGCAAAATTTCGCACAGAAACAATGCGTTCAATACGACGTATCAACGACAAAATCGATCCGAGAAACACAGTTCTCAATGCAAAGCCTCTCGTATGAATTCAATCGCAGTTGACAGACAACTAACTAACTGAACTGATGGAGGTCCTTATATAGGTTTCAGAGATCTTTCCAGATTATTCCAGAGCCTTCAGATATTAGAAATTACCAGAAAGTGCTTTAACTTTCGATAGAGAACCCAAGCAAGAAAGGATCCCAATGTATAGGTATAAGGGGGGGTCTGATTGCACAAAAAGTCGCCAAATCCGTAGCCAACTTGGCGACATTTGGCGATATATCGCCAAATTTGGCAACAAAAATAAGTCGCCAAAACCATCGCCAACTTGGCGATAAACCCATTCCTTGGCGATTTTCCAATAGAACTCATTATAAAAACCGATGCTGTAAGGTTGTTTTCCTTGCAAACCACCTGAGGCCTTTAGCATTGAGTTACATGATGCTCAATAGGAAATTCATTAATAATACTGCAATTTTCACAATAATAAAATAAAATAAATTTAAACAAATGGAATATTTACAGATATATACAAAATTCATAACATTGCCCCCCTCTCAAGGACTGCACGTCCCGGGCAGTTCAACCTTTGATCGGAAAGCAAACCCGTTACCAATAAATGCTATACTATTCAAAACACATTCATAATGCTGAATTATACAAAATATACACTTATTTAAAAATAAAATAAAATTAAAGCATAGACATTATTACATACAAGTATTTAAATAATAACAATAATAATGATAATGCTAAGCAAAATAAATAATTACATTAATTTATATACAAGACCATGGTCATACTAATTTACATTATTTACATTACACTATTTACAATCAATGAACTAAGTACTATGGCCATAGTATGGTGCCAGCCTGTCGTAATGAACGACTCTAGGCTTCGAACTTGGTGACTTTCGGATCCGAATTACGACATCGTTCAGTCTGTTTAGGACTGTATAAGGACCGTCCAAGTGCGATTGCAGTTTGGGAGAAAGTCCTTTACGTCGAGTCGGATTATAAAACCAAACCTTGTCACCTTCTTTGAATTGATGTCCCGTGGCTTTCGTGTCGTACCTGGTCTTCATCTTCTCCGTCTGTATATTGATCCGCTCTCGAGCCAAGTTGTGGACGTCTTCAAATCGTGCCTGGAGATTCTGCACGTATCCCTCTGGCGATGAAGGCGCATCTGGAGGGCGACCAAAAATCAGATCACAAGGTAGACGAAGATCACGACCGAAAAGCATCTGAGACGGGGAATAGCCGGTTGTTTCATGGACGGCGCTGCGATAGGCGAGAAGAAACAAGGGAAGTTTTTGGTCCCAGTCTTGTTGGTTTCTTGAGACTAGCAGTGAGAGATTGTTGAGGATGGTACGATTAAATCTCTCAACCATGCCATCCGACTGTGGATGTAAAGGCGTCGTCCTAGTTTTGTCCATTCCGAGAAGTTGACAGAGACCCTCAATCACAGCAGAGATAAAATTTCTCCCCTGGTCCGAATGCATTTGGAGAGGGACTCCATACCTTGATATCCACTGGTGTACCAAGGCATCCGCAACCGTAGAAGCTTCTTGATCAGGGATGGCATAAACTTCAGGCCATTTTGTGAAATAGTCCATGACAATAAGGAGGTATTTGTTGCCATCAGCACTTCTTGGCAGAGGACCTAGGATGTCAAGGGCGACGCGTTCAAAAGCTGCTCCTACATTGTAGAGATGTAGTCTTCCTCGGCTACGTTTCTTTGGTCCTTTCCGAGCTGCACATGCATCGCAAGATTTGCACCATTGTTCGACGTCAGCTCTCGCTTTTCCCCAGAAGAAGCGCTCTCGGACTCTGTGTAATGTTTTCATGACTCCAAAATGGCCACCAGTGAGACTGCCATGTAATTCCTTGAGGACCTCTGGGATTCGGGATCGAGGAAGTACCAACTGCCACCGAGATGTTTTCCCATCTTCCGATTCGAATTTTCGGAACAGGACACCATTCTTGACGTGGAGGGAGTTCCAAAGAGCCCAATATTGCTTCGTCGTAGGATTGTAAGTCGAGATGTCTTTCCAACTGGGCTTCGTGCTAGAAGATTCTAATAACTCCAAGATTGGTTTGATGTCAGAGTCTGCCATTTGATCTTCTCGAATCTTCTCATCACTCCAGGGATCTGGTGGTGTTGATAGTGAAGTCTTCGTCTGGCGTATGGCATGTTCGGGATTATACTTGTTCTCCACTCTGGAACAATAGCGACAACTCTCGGGACACGGTCTTCTTGATAGGGCATCGGCGTTTCCATGCGATGAGCCTCTGCGATGCCTGATGTCAAAGTCGTATTCCTGGAGTCGTTGTATCCATATGGCTACTTGGCCCTCTGTGTTCTTAAAATTCATCAGCCATGTTAGGGATGCGTGGTCAGTACGAAGGAGAAATTTCCTGCCATAGAGATAGTGATGGAAGTGTTCTATGGCTTTCACTATAGCTAATAACTCCTTACGAGTGACGCAATAATTCCGCTCTAGTTTCGACAAACATTTGCTCCAGTATGCTACGACTCGTTCTTGGCAATCTATTTCTTGGGAAAGTACAGCGCCGACACTTTCATGACTGGCATCCGTGTCCACAATGAACTGTTTCTCGGGGTGCGGATAGGTAAGGACTGGAGAGGATGTGAGAGCTTCTTTCAGCCGCTGGAAGGAATTGTCGCATTCTTGTGTCCATAGAAACTTCTGCTTACTTTCAGTGAGCCTATGCAATGGTCTTGCGATGTTGGAGAACCCCTGGACAAACTTTCTGTAATAAGTGCATAGTCCTAGAAAGCTTCGCAACTGATGGACGTTTTCCGGACGCTTCCAGTTCTTTACTGTAGACACTTTTTCAGGATCTGTTCGAACACCTTCAGCTGAAATGATGTGTCCTAGATAATTTACTTCCCGTTGGAAGAACTTGCATTTCAGAGGGTTCAGCTTTAAATTCGCCGCTCTTAGCTTCGTTAACACTTTTCGAATATTTCCAAGATGTTCTTCAAACGTGCGGCCACCAATGATGACGTCATCTAGGTAGATGAGACAAGCTTCAAAAGTCAGGCCTTTTAACACTGTCTCCATGAGGCGCTCGAACGTTGCTGGAGCATTGCAGAGCCCGAACGGCATAACTTTAAATTGCCAAAGTCCTTGTCCAGTAGTAAATGCGGTCTTCTCTTTGTCATCAGGATGGATCTCTACTTGCCAATATCCACTCTTCAAATCCAGCGTGGAAAACCATTTATGTCCTGAAAGAGTATCTAGCGTGTCGTCTATTCTTGGTAGAGGATAGCTGTCTTTCTTCGTGATAGCGTTAAGTTTACGATAATCCACACAAAATCTTGTGGAGCCATCTTTCTTTCGGACCAACACGATGGGAGAGGCACACGGACTTGATGACGGCTCGATGATGTCACTATTCTGCATCTCTTGTAAGAGCTTAGAAACCTCTTCTTGTTTTGCGAACGGCAAGCGTCTTGGATGCTGTTTAATCGGTGGATGGTCGGCAGTATCAATTCTATGACGTGTCAGAGAAGTGCGACCTATATCATTCTCGTTTTGTGAAAACACATCCTTAAATTCCTGGAACAGTCTTTCTGCGGCATGTCTCTGCTCAGCAGATAAATTCTCATTTCGTCCAATTTCAGGTGTTAAACTTGTAGGCGGCTCCGACAACGTCAAGCTCGGGTCTTTGCAAACACAGGTGACTGGAGCACAGGTAGCAAGCACTTCACCCTTCTGGATAATTCTAGACTTTTCACTTACATTCGCCATCCTCACGGGTATCACATCTCTCGACAGATCTACCAGCGCTGGTGCTATTAGCACTCCTTTTGGGCTCTTCTCAGGATATCCAACCAAGCCACATTGAAAACTACTTTCGTTCTCAGTTAATCCAGGTATCATCATTTCGGTCCGAGGAGGGATGATAACATCTGCCTTGGCTGTGATCCGTTGAATAGACCCGGACTCATTTCCAAGTTTGAAAATAGTGACATCTTCTTGAGCAGAGCGTAACTCATTCTTCTTAAAGTCCAGTGTAAATCCATGCTCTTTTAAAAAGTCCAGTCCGAGTATGAAAGGGTCTGAAATATCGGCCACATAGACTGTATGATGGTAAGCGGCGTTCCCAAACTTTATTTTCAATTTCATTCTTCCATGTATGTCAATCTTATCCCCGGTCACGGTTTGAAGGATAACACGGGGCGGAGTCCAGAGGAGCTTTTCTTTTAGCCGCTGAGCTAGATCTTTCCGGATGATGGTCACATTGGCTCCTGTATCGATGATCATATTACAGGGCAAATCATTCACACGCCCGACTATAAAAACTCCGTTCTCGCCGTAACTTCTTGCAGAAATTTGACACACTTGATAATGGGGCTTCTCAAAATCTGGCAACCTCCGCCCCGCGAGATGGCCATTAATTAGTTTTCCTGCTCCGCCGTTCGTGCGGAGCTATTACCTTCTGTGCTGGGTCGGTTTAGGCAGTTTCTTTGAATATGGCCTTCTCCACCGCATTTCCAGCACTTGATATTTCTTCCAGGTTTGTTGTCCATCAAGGAGTTTATATGTCTCATCACGTCCTTCATCTCCTGCTGTAAACGCTCCACAGCTGTATCCGACGTCTCAGGTATGTTGGCTACTCGCACAAAGTGCCGATCTTTCCTTGTAGCTTGCTGGGCTGCCTCGAATTTCAGGGCATAAACTAAAGCCCCTTTTAAGTCACTGAGATCTGCAATCCGGAGTTGTTTCTGGATCTCAAAGTCACGCACACCATCTATGAAATGTTGCAGAGCTAAACTTTCTCTAGTTTCAGTCGGGCAGTCAGGATAAGCAAGATGGGAAAGTCTCTCGACATCCGTAGCAAGCTCTTGCAGGGATTCAGTGGATTTCTGTTGTCGAGATTTGAGCTGGAGTCTGCTATATTCCTTCATGCATTTCTCGCCAAAGCGCAATTCTAAGGCACTGACGAGCGTTTCAAAATCCAGCGGTTCATTTGCAGGCAATGTCTGTAGGACGTCGGCAGCATCAGCTCGTAGAGAAGCAGCTAACTGGCAAGCCTTTGTCTGGGAATCCCATCCATTGGCGTCCGCTACGATCCCAAATTGTGTCTTAAAAACTGGCCAGGAGGATTTGCCGTCATAGGTCGAAAGTTTAATAAAGGCCCGAGGAAGCATATCTGGATACTTGAAATCTTCGGAAAAGTTTACGGCAGTTATCTTCTGTTTCTTGACTTTTTCCAAATCTTTTTTTACATTCTCTATGCTTTCTTCAACGGTCTTGGCGATCTTTTGAACTTTTTCTTCTACTCTTTCTTCTACGGTTTTCGCTGTCTTCTGAACTTCTTCTATGGTTTTGGCTGTCATTTGAAGATTTTCTTCTATTTCTTGAAACCTTCCTTCAAATTTATTTTCCACGGAGTCAATTCTTTCATTTAAAGATGTTATTTTATCCTCTATCAGATCTTTCAACTCACCAAGGTTGGTTGACATATCTTTTTTTATTTCTTCCGACATTTCCTTCATTTCAGCCTGATTCGCAGTCATTTTCTCATCCATCGCTGACATTTCCTCCTTCATTTCAGCCTGGTTCGCAGTCATTTTCTTATCTATCGCTGACATTTCCTTCTTCATTTCTTCCGACATTTCCTTCATTTCAGCCTGGTTCGCAGTCATTTTCTCATCCATCGCTGACATTTCCTTCTTCACCGCTTCCTTCAACTCGCCAAGGTTGGTTGACATATCCTTCTTCATTTCTTCTTTCAACACGCCAAGGTTGGTTGACATCTCAGCCTGATTCGCAGCCAATTTCTCCAATAATTGTTTCAGTTCACCCTCCATTGCTCAGGTGATCGGCATTCAACCCCACTCCTGACACCAAATGTTGTGAGCTCGGGGTTCGAAAGGACTGATGCCAATATATAAGAACAATAAAAAGGCTTTATTCACTATAAACAGTGCAATACGATCACAAATATCTTCTGAAAATTACAAGATATTCAGTAATCTTCAAATCCAATAAAAGCGCAGCAAAATTTCGCACAGAAACAATGCGTTCAATACGACGTATCAACGACAAAATCGATCCGAGAAACACAGTTCTCAATGCAAAGCCTCTCGTATGAATTCAATCGCAGTTGACAGACAACTAACTAACTGAACTGATGGAGGTCCTTATATAGGTTTCAGAGATCTTTCCAGATTATTCCAGAGCCTTCAGATGCTAGAAATTACCAGAAAGTGCTTTAACTTTCGATAGAGAACCCAAGCAAGAAAGGATCCCAATGTATAGGTATAAGGGGAGTGTGATTGCACAAAAAGTCGCCAAATCCGTCGCCAACTTGGCGATAAACCCATTCCTTGGCGATTTTCCAATAGAACTCATTATAAAAACCGATGCTGTAAGGTTGTTTTCCTTGCAAACCACCTGAGGCCTTTAGCATTGAGTTACATGATGCTCAATAGGAAATTCATTAATAATACTGCAATTTTCACAATAATAAAATAAAATAAATTTAAACAAATGGAATATTTACAGATATATACAAAATTCATAACAATAAGATGAGGCTTTGCTATTTTTTTTATAAGATTGACGCAATTCGGGGTTGAGAAAGTAAGACTTGTTGCCAAATGATACAAATAGCTATGAAAACAATCCTAATAAACTTTTATGTTTGTTTATACATGAATATATATATATATATATATATATATATATATATATATATATATATATATATATATATATATTATTTGTGCTACATCTCTTATCTTGTCTTCTTGCAATGTGCCCAGCCCATTTCCATTTTAGCCGTTTAATTCGCTCAATGATTTCAAAATTTTCGTCTGTCTTATTATCCAGTTTATTCTCTTTCTGTCTCTTCTAGTTATGCCTAGCATATATCTTTCCATACTTCGCTGTGTTGTTTGTACCATTCGTTTTGTTAGCGTCCATGTTCTGCTCCATAAGTTAGTGCAAGCAAAACACATTGGTTAAACACCTTCCTTTTCAAACAAAGAGGCATGTTACTCTTCAGAATAATATTGTTCTTCCCAAAAGCACTCCATCCATTCCTTATTCTTCTATTGATTTCATTCATGATACTGTTGTCCAATGATATTTCCTGTCCAAGGTACACGTAACTTTGCACTTCTTTAATCTCAGTGTTGTTGTAGACGATTTTCTTTCTTGATGCAAATGAGATGAAAATCACCTTAGTCTTTTCCAAATTTATTTTTAATCCCCAGAAATGTAAAACGATCAAGAAGACGACCTCAAGTAAGATGTAGTGACAAAATCAGAAAAGTGGCCGGTGTTAATTAGATGACTAAAGCACTAGACAGGAAACAATAGAAAAATCTGGGAGAAGACATCCAGCAGTGGATTGAAAACGATTGATGATGATGATATATATTATTGCTTTTTACATACAATTCACTTGTTTTTGTATATAAAAATAGATAAATGCCTTCTTTATATTAAACAAAATGTATAAGCATTGAAAAAATTACTTGTGTATATGAAATAATTAATAGGTTGTCAAAAAATATGTTGGCGAATTTCTTTTTCTTGCCAAGGCCAATTTTATATTCTCTTTCGTAATCATTCAAACTTAAAACTTTACTTGATAGGTAGGATTTTAATATTTTGCAAAAGCTTATTGTACTATTATCCAAATTAGTTAACTTTCTTAAAAATGATGGAGGATGTAATAACAAAACTTTACCCTTACGAATTAAAATGTATGCAGCATGAAATACAGGAAAATAGCTTTTGGAACATCACAGAATAGATTTTCATATTTATATTTAAAATCTTCAAAAGATGTTATAATTTCATTGTTGTATCATTTCTTAAATTGTTTATCATCTGCTTCTTTTTTTTTTCCAAATATCATTTGACGCTTTTCATTTTGGAGTCAAACTTTCATTCACATATGACGGAATATTTTCATGAACCCATTGGAGGACCGCACCTTCTCACACTTGACACAAATGAAATAAAATTTATTTTATACATATTAATTACTAATTAAGAAAAAAAAGCGATATTGCAATTTTTTTAACGAAATGTTGTGAAAACGCAATGTCAGTACAAATCAACAACATTTTTGCCATATCAAAATCTTTGAAGCATTTACTATGTAGAGGTACATTATATTTACTACACATAGTCATAGTTTGACTGCTACAATATACAGGGTGTCCACGTATAACCTGACCGACCTTTATTTTCGTAACTATTGGTCCTAGATGCATACTTCCAATTACAAAAATGGTTTAAATAAGGTAAAGAATTATTTTTAAAGTGATTTGGGTCAAGAAAAACATTTATTAAAAAATTACGAAAGTTAAATTTTTATACGGTCCCCCGGTCCTATAAGTGATATTTAGTAAAAATTTACTGTGACACTAACAAGTAAGACAAAAAAAGTCTCATTCATCTAACATTAAAATTAAGCGAATAATAGCTGTTTAAAGTTGGAGTATATTTTTTGCTGCGAAATAGGGGTCATTCACAAATGTAGTAGAAATATAAATAATCGTCAGATATATCAAAAAAATAGTTGAGAGCAAAATTAACATTGCAATCTAATATAATTGTGAAATATATAATAATTCTGACATATTAATGCAAAATATACAATTTGTACTGTACATATAAGAGGATATAAATAACAGAATATTTATTAAATAAAAGGATGAAAAACAATAGCCTCAATTCTTTACAAAATGAGACAGATTTTAAAATGCTGTTAAATTACACTGTCTTTCAAATTTTGGGTTGTGCCATATTTTTTATCTTTTGAAAATTTATTCTTATGTATTATTTATAGCTGAATCTGAAAATGACCTTCATTTTAAACCATCACGTTAGGATTTTTCTCAAATCGCAAATTTCAACGTTAAAAAGCTCAAAGTTAAAATTGATTCCTCCTCCCCTCCCAACCTCATCGGACCCCTGAGCTGTTTAGCTGTAAGAAACCCAGTATAAGCCAAAAATTTGAATAAACTATTGAATTAAATAAAATTAAACTGAATAAAAAAGTCTTACATCTATTTTATAATATCAGATTATTCGCTATTTTTTAACCTTGAAATTTACGATTTGCAAAAAATCCTGATATAATGGTTAAAAGTGAAGGTAATTTTTTTTATACAGCGTTAAAAAATACATAAAACGTAATTATAAAAGTTAAAAAACACAACCATCGCAGGTTTATATCTAATCTAAAACTCTTTCTTATACTTGTTGACGATAATCTACCCGAATTTTTTTTTTGTGTGTTATCCTCTAATATAAGTATGTATAAGATAGTAAGCGTCGAAAATCATAATAATATTACATTGTCATCGGATTTAAGTCAGTATGTAAAATTTAACTTCGATCGGACATTTGAAAGTGAGTTAAACTTCGACTACAAATTTTAAACTGGAAAGACGATCGTTGCAAGTTAAATAAAACTTCATGAAAATAACATAATTTTTGTTAAAAAAAATCATAGCCTCAAATCCTTTCAAAATAAAACATATGTTAAAATACAATTATTTTAATTAATCTGAAACTTAACTAATAAAAATTAACTCAATCGTAATAGTTGTACGATTTCTTTCAAAGCGCAAATACCTTGAAATAAGTTTAAGTACTTTATATACGACCCCTGAAAGCATGGCCGAAATCATCTGTTTTGATATGCAAAAAAGTGATATAAGTCATGCATTTCAAAGTTTCATAACTCGGTCAATTTCAATGTTAGACGAATGGGACTTTTTTTGTCTTACTTGTTAGTGTCACAGTAAATTTTTACTAAATATCACGTATAGGACCAGGGGACCGTATAAAAATTTAACTTTCGTAATTTTTTAATAAATGTTTTTCTTGACCCAAATCACTTTAAAAATAATTCTTTACCTTATTTCAACCATTTTTGTAATTAGAAGTATGCATCTAGGACCAACGGTTGCGAAAATAAAGGTCGGTCAGGTTATACGTGGACACCCTATATGCATTTTCTGTCTCTTGTTTGTCGGAGTTTTCGCATAATATGATTATCAGTATCCTTCTTACTTTCATTTAAAGCTAAGTTCTCGATTCCAGACAGCCGACCCACAAAGTAATGGAATGAAGTAGATGGTTGCTAATCACGAGAACTTTGTACTTCTCTTGAAATTCTATACAGTCTCCATGCATTTACTTTAGCCAAGTCAATAACGTTGACGAAAATCGGCCACCACCATTTCTTGCCCCTTATTCCTACTCTACACATAGCTACAAAATCAAAGTTGTCAAGCAATTCTACACCACCCATACGTTGGTTATAGTAATAAATCAGCTTAGGTTCATTTGTTTTTTTCTTTTCATGAATACCTGATGGTCTTTGATAGTAGACATATTGTATCCCAATTAGTAGCAATAGTGCTTACAGCATTATCGAACTATTCAAATACCGTTATCTTTATCACAGACAGAATCAAAAATGTGCCGCGATCTTCTTTTTTTAATTCCTTTACTGATTTACTAGAAAGTTTCCCAAATATATTTTCATGAATTTTGCAAAATCATTTTGCAAAATATTCGATTCAATTCCGGCAAAAAATCGTGAGAAGTATAGAAAGTATGAAAATATACAATATAATTTGACGGAGCACTAACTATTCTTAAAAGAATTGTCACAATGTCTCCTCCTATACCAAGATCAGGTAATGTCTCTACAGATTTTCTTATGTAAATATTAAAATTGTATAAATATCCCTCAGATGAACACAAGCACTTAACTTTGTAACCGAATCGGATCGTTCATTTTAGAAAAGTTTTGCAATAATGTCTACCGTAATAAGGTATCATCTATTCAACAATAGAAACATGTTTTGCATAAACAGCATACTTTATGAAATTTTTATTTAAAATGTTCAAAAAAGGACGTACACTCCCGAATTTATCAGTTTTGTCAAACGAAGTATTGTCTGCTATGTGACGATTTTGCTTTATATTATTATATATGTAGAACGTGACATTCTTTCACACATTAATAGGCAACTTACGCCTTCGGCAACTGACCAATGTAATTTTACTTGTGGTAGAGTTACATGTCCAGTATAAAGGCGAAAACCAATAAAGAACTTTAGCATTGAAATTGAAAAATAAAAATTAGGTTTATTTTTCTGATGCTGATATTTCACAGTTTATTTACTATATGCTCAAACAAATTTTCACCAAATTTTTATTAAAAAAAAACCTCCACAGGATCAAGATTATTTAGGTTTTTCTGAATTATTTCTTTTTTAGCCTTTATTATAGGTTCTGTAGCTGCAGGTAGCGTTTTATAAACCGGAGTACACTTTTTTCAACAAATATTTTTTTCTTTTTCTTTAGTACTGATTCAGAATTAATATTTTTGAATAAACAAATCTCACCCTCACCTGTTATAACTCTAAGTATTGGAACTTTATCACCCAATACGACATCATCACTGCCTTCTTCATCTGTCACAATATCTGGATCCGGCGGTAATATAACCAAATCAGTTTCGTTTTGCAAATTATCATCATGTGACGGAAAATCATAAATATCATCATCGTCTGATTCATTCAGGTAGCCTAATGATTTATTCAACATCAAAAATCGATCTTTGTTATTTCCTGAACCCACTGAAAAAAAAATATTTCTTTAAAAAGATACTATTTATCGCAACACGTTCACTACTTTATACTTACGTTGCGTTTTCGCAACATTTTAAAATTTGAAAACTTAGAGTAATGAAAACAAAGCAATGTTTTTGCCTTTCGATGTCATTTTGTAGAGTAGTGCTCGTAGATTTTGAGCTGCTAAATTTTATTTCATTCTTTATAGTCCTTTCATCTATCATCATAATCCGAAAATTATCAATAAAAATTTTCAAATCATTCCGGACTATTTCATTCATATTTCTAATTTTTTACAACTCGAAAAAAGTAAATTTTTTTTAAATAAAAGTCATATATACAATATTTGATAATAAATTTGTTGAAAAAAATATAAACAAAATCACAAACAAAATGCTGAGAAAATGCAACGTCAGTCTTTAATGGGTTTTAACAGTAAAACTAGCTGTTTAACCCGTTCTACGCACGGGAGTTCATGAATTTAATTCTAAAATCGAAATTAAAAATACAAATAAGTACAAAAAAACTAAAGTTTATGAATATAAATTTTTTTAGGTCTATTAAAAATCAGTATTTACATAACCAAAAATCCGTAGTAAAAAGTAGTAGTACGTAAAAAATTCACATCAAATATGCATAATAATAATCGAATATGAAACGAAACTCAGCATAAAAACGCAATGAAAACAAACAATTTTAAAATATCTAAATAAGAAAGAAGAATTACCCTGTTAAATTGTTGAGTTGTTCAATAACTGTTCGATTTAGAAAAACATTTTTCCACTACTGTACAATTTTTTAAAGAAATTTAATTTATCATGTTACTATTGCAGCAGACAATAAAACGATATCTTTGGAATAAGGGAATAAGTAGAATAAAAAGTTTTGCTGATGTTTGCAATAAAATGTTTTTCTTTATTTTTTAAAAAAGGTAATAATTAAGCGCAATCAAATAATTACCCGCGAGGAGGTGCGCATTCAAGTGCTCAACAACAAAACATTAACTTTGGCTGTTGGTATGCATCAACTGAATACGGGCTCTGTACTTTTATTAGGAACATAAATTTCATTTTTACAAAAACTGTTATTCTAAAATAGCGGTATTATCTATATAAAAAAGCGATTAAACGATACGGGTGAAGCTAAAAATGTTAAATTTGTTAAATGTAATTAGTTCTGTTGAAATCAGAGCAGTAGATTTGGATTTATTAATTAGGAGGGTGAATGAATGAAAAAGCCGCCGCTAGGTGGCGCGCGGTCAAGTAAAATAAATGTGATATTTAATAAAAAGTCGTTTAACCCCACCCCTCCCCATCCCCGCAAATTTAACAAATAATCTGTTAAAAAGTTTTTTGTATTAATAATCTCTATCATACTAATATGTGTCATGTAAAAAAACCCCTAAACTCAGCTAATTATCATTTATTAAGTCGATGAAATCCTTTAAAATTAAGTTTTTAGCATTTGGCAAGGTTAATAATTAAATTGATTGTCTACATGTCATATAATATTTGATCCATCGATTTTAAACACTCGACTCGCAAATGCAATGATTCCTACCTTGATTTATTTAATGACTTCTGAGGAGATTTTATACAACCAACCAACCGAAGACAAAAAAGCGTATTTTTGATGAGATCTCTTTGTAGATGGATTTTAATTAATATTTAATCTATCAAAAATCTATTTAAAATTTTCGAATTTTTTGCCGCAATCGTTCATGGGCCCCCTGCCAGCAACCCATGTGCCAAATTTCGTAGCCCTGCGCCCTGTGGTTTCCAAGTTTTTGAGGTTACATAGATACGCGGACGGATATTAATAGTATAGACTAGCTGGCTTCGCCCGCTAGCGGGCCCCTAATTTACATAGGTGCCTCGAATCTTGTAAAAACTAGAAACGAACGAACCTCCGGCTCGCGTCCTCCTCGAACGGAACGAACCTCCGACCCGGTCCCCGCTGCCTTCTGCACCGGATAATCCCTTAAGCGCTGCAAAATCCATTAGTTCCACCTTCCATCGCCAGGGAGCGCAATCTGTCCTATACAAACCTCAGGCTCGTGTCCCCGCTGTCTCCGGCATGATATAGCAGACATGGCTTCAAAATCCATTAGTTCCACCTTCTGCCGCCAGAGGGCGCAATCTGTTCTATACGAACATAACCGAAATCTGTAAAGCTATCGAAATCCAGTCGAAGGAGCCAAACCCCGTCGTAATCGGGCCCATAGAACCCGAGTTTGGAAAGCGTCCACTGGAGGTGAGACTTGGAACTAAAATCGATAAGTCCGGTCGATGTCGAGTCAAATGAAACAAACCGCGTCGTGATGGGACCCATACAACTTGAGTTAGCTGCAAAATCCGTTAGTTCCATGCAAAATCTATTAGTTCCACCTTCCGCCGCCAGGGGGCGCAATCTTTCCTATACGAACATAACCGAAATCTGTAAAGCTATCGAAATCCAGTCGAGTGAGCCAAACGCCGTCGTAATGTTGCCCATAGGACCCGAGATAGGAAAGCACCCTCTGATGGTGAAATTTGGAACTAAAATAGATAAGTCCTGTCGATGTCGAGTCGAATGATTCAAACCGCGTTGTGATAGGATCCATAGAACACGTGTTAGCAGCAAAATTCGTTAGTTCCACCTTCCACCGCCAGGGGACGCAATTTGTTCTGTACAAACATAACTGAAATCTTTGGGGCTGTCGATGTCGAGTCGAATGAGTTAAAACCGCGTCGCGACCGGACCAATACGACTCGAGATAATTTTAAATAAAATAGCAAATTCTTGGGGGGGGGGGGGTTCTGTACAAAAATCGGATTTTGCTAAAATAAAAATTATGGGCCGAATTCGAAAATGTTTTTAATTTCTGAAATGTCAGCCCACTCTGAGCACGGTTGCGTACTCTTCAGATACAAAAATAAATTATTTTTAAAAAAATTATATAAGTTATAGAAACCGCATTTCCTTTAAAAAGGAATTATTTTATCTCCAGGAATAAACGCCGTGATGTCTGCTATTGAAATATGACTGAGATATCAGGTTTTCCCAAATAAAATCTTTTTAAGTGGTCTAATTAAATAAAAAAATAATTGTAAATTCCGTCCTAAGGAATTCGAATATTATATATTTAGAATCCTTGCGAAATTTTACGGATGGATGTATAATTTTCAAATCGATAAATGTAATATTTTTAAAAAATTCATAGACCTGGAATACTTCCGCTATAAAAAAAAGATGTTTTGTTTCATTATTACTTCAGCAGACGGTTTGTCTCTGTTAGTCGCCTGCTGGAGTATTGTAATTAAATTTTATCTTTTTTTCGACTTAGAATTAAAAGTTTGTTAATTGATAACTTCTCTTCTAATTTGTCGATTTTTATGAATTTTAGCATCCTGAATTCGCGATTTTTTTTTACGTCCGTATGAAAATTTTCGTGCCGATGTGACGATTTTTGTGATTTTTTGAAAAAAGGCTGATAAACTTCCAGTACGCCATGTTTATCAGAGCCGGAATGAAAAATATTGGGGTGCAGGTGTAAGACGAAAGCTGATTGGCTCGGTCGCGAGCCTCGACTCAGAGTCCCGTTCCAGTCAAAACTGAAATCGTTTCTTTGTTTTGGAAAAAATGCTCTTTTTTCGTTAATTTTCGACACTTTGTTAATTAATAACTGTCTTAATTGAAGGCCGATTTATTCGATACTGAATGTCAACAATTCTGGGATTTTTTCGAATTTTTTTAAACAAAAATCGCTTTGCTACTCGCTACGGTTGCAGAGTTTTTCCAGGTACAGACACACAGACACACAGACAGACAGACGTTTCCGAACATTAATTATATAGATAGGCATCCGTCATAAGGGTTATTTTCTAAGGCACAACAAGTTCAGTACCATCATCTCGTTTAATTCTATGTTCGCGAATTATGAAACGACCATCGAAATGTTTAAAGCAGACCACTGCTGTTGTACTAGGAGTAAAATTATCACGATAATTTTCTTAGCTACAATTTCTTCTTTTCATTATCAGTTGGAAATTTGAAGACTCTTGCATAGTACTTTTTAATATCGTAATTAGATTTGCAACTACGGGCACAAGATTTCCTCCCCATTATTTTTAAGATATAATCTACACTTTCTGTAATAGTTATAATCTATAGTTATTTATAGAGTTACTCAAGTGCAAGAGCCCATTATTTTAAAGATATAATCTACACTTTCTGTAATAGTTATAATCTATAGTTATTTATAGAGTTACTCAAGTGCAAGAGCTTTGGCGACCTTATTTCAAAATGCAGAGTATACCTCACAGCAATAAAACAGGCAGTAAAACTCAAAGGGTTGAATGAATCCTACATCCCCGCCATCTCAAAGGTTCTCGACATCATGGACAAAAGAGATGCTGAGGTAACGCGTGCTCTGCAGGAGAAGGATGTACAAATCGCCAGATTAGAAGAAAACCTGGAAATTGCTCGGGACAGCCTCCGTTCCTCCAAGGAAGGATTTGACCAACTCCTCACCAAGATCCCTTCGGCTGAAGAGATCTCGGAGCTGGTCACCGGGGCACTGATTGCGCACTCCACTAGGGAGTCAGTCCTTGCGCTAACTGAACAGTGTTCAGTTCCTCAGCCAGAACCAGCAACATACAGCTAGGCAGCAGCTAAACCACCACTCATAGATACTTCGAACAAAAGAACTGTCATCGTAAAAGGCAGAAAATTGACTCCGGGCAGGCAACTGGAGACTCTGCTGGCAAAAGAAAGGGTATCAACTAAAATCCAGAGTCTGGCAACCAGACGTAACCACGTTGAAATCCGATGCAACACCGAATCAGATCTCAAAAAACTACAGCGAGAACTTCAATCAAATCAAAACATAAACAAAGAGTTAAACTTCTTACAAAAAGCACCAATCACGAACAAAATGATTCTTCTGGGAGCTCCCTCTTCTTTGACAGCAAAAGATTTCACCGAACTAGTAGCGGAGAAATACGGGGTGCAGGAGAGCGATCTCTTTGTGCTGAAAGAGCTCCCCAATCGCTATGACTAAGAAGCAATAGATGTAATCATCGTCATGCCAAGATCTCTTGGCATGGCAATAATCCAGGACGGAGGCCTCGTCATTGGCATTAAAACCTGCCGCCTTCGTCCGCACACTTCGATTGTTCGCTGTAGGCATTGTCAGGGCTTAGGCCACTCTGGTAGCGCCTGCAGGTCTTCTTCCCCAGTATGTGAAAGGTGTGGGGGCGCACATACTTCCGAGAACTGTGAGGTAGCTCTGAGGTGTGTTAACTGCTCCAGACACAACTCCCAGCATGGCACACGCTACAACACGAAGCACAAGGCATCAGATGCAGGCTGCCAAACATTCCGAGAAGCCTTTGGTAGGGAAAGGACTAAACTAGATCGTATCTTCGGGTTGCGGAGAGACCCCCTCTTGCCGGATCCGCCACATCCACAATACCAATAACATCAGCAGGACCACACCTATACTATGCCTCATCTTCCACAGGATCCTAGACCAAGCCAGCATTCTCTGAGGGCATTCCAAGAGCACTTCCAGGGTGAAGCGCGGGGCACCGAGTACTACCATGGTAGGTCTCCCTTTGCTCCATACACTAACTTTTATTAACCAATTTACCAACTAACAAACAACCATACATGTCACTTCCAGCAATCTCTGAAACAACACCCCCTTTCGAGGATTCCCCTTTCGGCTACATCAAACTCATACAGGTAAACCTTAATCACTGCAAGGCAGCTAATGACGTCCTAAAAAACTACATGACAACTGAAGACATTGATATTGCATTGCTGCAGGATGCGTATTGCGGCAAAGACGGAGCGCTGTTGTCAACTTTGCCCAAAGACTGGGCGAAGTTTGCTTCCAATGACAACAGTGCTCACCTAATCATTCAGAATACTTCTCTGAACTACTCACACCTTTTCACAGGAGACAACTGTGCATTTGTAACAATCACCGCATTGGAGGGCAAACTGATAGTAGGCTCAACATATGCGGCACCGCGACACAATTTGGAGGACATCCTCTCAGAGTGGCAACATCTCATAACCCAACGAGACTTCTTCATCTGCGGAGATGACTTTAACGCGAATTCCACAGTCTGGGGTTGCCCACAAGACACCATCCGCGGAGATGATCTCATTGAGTTTCTTGCAGTCAATACACTATTAATAGTAAATATAGATAATACAACGCACACCTTCGTAAGGGAAAACAACAAGGGACTTATCATGCACAAAGGGTTCCCAGATCATACGCTGGCGAACCCCACTGCGGCCCAAAAGATACGTGACTGGCAAGTTATGGATACGCATAATGCCTCGGACCACAAATACATAAGATTTGGCTTTAACATAACACCACTCGTCACAACACAAAGACGTTTCAATACCACCCGAGGCAACTTCAAAAAATTCACACAAATTATCAAAACACAAAGACCACTCCTAGCACAACTACTAAAGGATGCTACAAATACAACACAAATAAACGAATTTACACAGCAATTGATACAGACAATGCAAAAAGCAGCAAAAGCGTCGTTTAGACTAAAGAACACTTGAAGGACACCAGTCTTCTCGTTCTGGACCTCCGAGCTCAAAACACAAAGGAACAGACTCACTGCGCTGAGACGTAAAATGACACGAATACGAGAGACACATGAAAACACACCTTATTTCAAGAATCTTGGCGCACAATACAAAATCTTATCATCAAAATTTAAGAGAAGTGTCCTGGATGCTAGGGTCAAGGCCTGGCGCAATTTTTGCAGCAATAAATCTGAACCTTTCGGCACGGCGCAAAATTTTTTCACAGGCAAATACTTTACACCAGACGAAATTAAACTAGAGCTGCCGCCCTCTGCATCATCCAAGCAAGCCAATATGGAGCACCTAACAAAAGAACTTTTCGGACCATCTTCCTATCCCAACAGGGATAATTCGGATTTAACCTTTAACACCCCAGATGATCGCGCCTTTTCAAAAGCAGAAGTAGCATCAGCACTACACTCACTAAATGATAAAAAAGCCCCAGGCCCAGACTGCGTAGACTTCAAAATTTTAAAATTAACGTTCAAAATTATCCCAAAATTGTTCACCAGATGGGCCAACCAATGTTTAAAACTTAACTATTTTCCACTCACACTGAGACAGGGGGAAGTGGTCTACTTTCTGAAACAAGGGAAGGATGCCTTGGAACCCACATCCTACAGGCCTATTTGTCTCCTCCCCACATTGGGAAAGTTACAAGAGAAACTTCTGGTCATCAGACTAGTACATTTCCTGGAGACAAAAAGCATCTTGCACCATAGGCAATATGGGTTTCGGGAGGGCAAGTCATGTGACAAAGCGTTTTTCGACATCCTCTCAACCTGCAATGAATTGATCAGTAAAGGAAACTACACCTCACTCGTCTCACTAGACATAAAAGGTGCATTTGACAACGCTGAGTGGAGAGATCTCATTCTACAACTCATAGCAATTCACTGCCCGGCAAATATAGCTGGAACCATCGCATCATATCTCAGCCAGAGAAGCATTCTGATCAACTGGGGCTCAGGGACCTCCACTCATAACTTAGAGAAAGGTTGACCTCAGGGCTCGTTCCTGGGTCCAATTCTCTGTCTTCTAATTGCAAATGTCATCCTAAAAGAACTCGAATCAAGAGGCTACATACTCTATGCTTTCGCCGATGATTTCAGTTTTATCTTCTGGGGCAGTCGGCGCAAGGACGTAGAGAGAATGGCAGCTCAAGCGCTCCCTGCATTCAGCCAGCTACTGACCAGCCTCAACCTCCAGCTTTCCACACAAAAAACACAAGCACTAACCTTTGCCAAACCACGAGACCTCAAGGGCAGACCGCCCACCATGAAAATCAATGGGGGTCAGTGTAAAACACGTCTCATACCTCAAACTTTTAGGCCTTACTATAGATAGAAACCAAAACTGGGTGGAACACATCAACAACCTCAGGATCAAATTAGAAAAATTACAGAATAACGCACGTAAACTTACGTCCAAATCCTGGGGCATAAAGCCGACAATATTAAAAATCTGGTACCACACAATAGTTGAACGGATCGTCTTCTACTGCGTGGGCGTCTGGGGAGAAAACCCGACACAATATGTGAAGGACAAGTTAACCTCGATGCAAAGGCTATTCTTGCTCCAGATGTCTCGGGGTTACAAAACAATTTCATCGGACGCACTCGCAGTGATAACGGGTATCCCTCCAATCACAATAACACTCACATATGAATTCCAAAAAAATAGAATTTCACACTTGGAACAAATAACAATACAGAGGAAGGTTCATAGCTGGAGAATGCACCCTGCGGAAGAGACCTCACACCTGCAAGTTAACACGGCCAGGCATGGTTACGAACACAGCTTCACACCACGCCATCCAACCATTTACACAGATAGGTCACGAACAGAGATGGCGTGGGAGCAGCCTTCTGCACCATGGAAGGCGACGTCGTGATTCACGAGTGGGCGGGCAGAATCGGAGATAGCAACACGGTTTTTCAAGCGGAGTTGTTCGCGATTCTGAAAGCTTTGGAATGGATGGTCTCCAATCCAACACCCAAATTCACACATATCTACTCGGATAGCTTGTCAGGCTTACAGGCTATCTTCGCACACCGCACTAAACACCCAATGGTACTACAAATCAAACAAACACTCAAAGTCCTTGCAAGACGCGTTTCCCTTGGTCACGTGAAAGCACACATCGGTATCATCGGCAATGAAAATGCAGACAAACTGGCCAAACAAGCAACGACACATACACAAATAGAACACAATCTCCCAGTACCAACATCGTATATTCGTAGAACACTTAAAGCAAAAATTATCACACAGTGGCAGACCCATTGGAATGCCTCCACAAAAGGCAGACACACATTTAAACTAATCCCCACAGTTTCGCGCAACCTTTTAAATTTAACTCCACACACGACAGCTTTTCTAACAGGACATGGTCTCTTCCCAACCTACCTGTTCTACTACAAGAGAGCGCGCACCGATGTGTGCCCATGTGACCAACAGGGCTCTCCCCTTCACTACTACTTTAACTGTCCACTCACCAAAACCTGGCATCTCAAAAATCCTACTAACCCACCACCTTCATGGCTCACTAATATCCTCACACGTGAAAATCTGCTCAATAAGTTAAAAAGTATCTTTCGTCACCAAATGGACATAACGAATCTAACAAGTTAACATAAAATAAAAGAAAGGAAAATCTACAATACACACAAAAAAGGATTTATCGACATCTCCCAGAGGTATCCTATCTAACAGATTAGCAATTTAACAAATTAGCATAAATTACGTAATAATACTAACACTAACATCCAAAAATTAAACCATATTTTTAAACCTTATAAAATAGAACTATTTTTCTTAACTTTAACCTAGTAAATGAAGGTATCTCAGTAAACATACAAGACATATAATGTCTTAAACTAAAATTAAATAAAGTACTCTCTCTCACACACTATCCACTATCCTTTGAGCCGACTCTCTCAACCAAATCTCTCTCAACTCGACCCAGCATCTGGGTCTGTGGTAGTACCTTGGTGACTCATCTACTCGCAGGAAGCGCACCAACCGTGACCTGCAAGTCATTACCTTCATTCCAGTGAAGGGCCGCCTTGGATATGAACTGTGCGCCATGGCGCAGGATTACCAAGGACTGCCCATTACCATCTCCAGCCGTAGCCGCCGCTCTTTGTCGCGTGGGAGTGCTGACTCCAGCGGTTCGGCTATTCCTGTACACCTCACGAAACTATAAGGACGATTCACCATCATCACCAGCCGAAACCACCGCTCCTTGTCGCGTGGGAGTGCTGACTCCAGCGGTCTGGTTCTATACCTGTATATATCACCTTTTTATTTCCTCTACTTAGCCTGCCCTCTGTCGCGTGGGGCATGTCCCGGCAGTGCCGGCCATCTTGGCCTAGTATGTACTTATAGTTTTTTTGAATAAATGCTGGCTGGGACCGCGCGCGCGAGGCATTGACGGTCTCGGCGTGGGCCTTCCCTGCCCGTTGGCGACTGGACTCCAACCAAAACGAATCCCCGCGTGCCGGGGAAAATCCCGGGTGGGGCGCTACAGGTCTACGGTCTGCATCTCAGACCGATCTGCCCCACTTAGGCATTAAATCTAAATACACTGAAAAATATTATTAATTACTAAATAAAATAATAAATAATATAACAATACTACAGTGCCTAGAATAAATAGTGTGCCGTCCGTTGATTACCAACGCTTTTTTCTTTGGCCTTGAAAGGAAGGATGCCACAAGATGGCGCTCATGTTATCACCGACTGGGAATTTTGAAAGCTTTTACGCTGTGACAGTGAGGCATATTGTAAACAAACGCGAGTTCTTCCCATAAAGTTATAATTATGTCTGTTTAAGCAGTGTTGAATCCAGAGGGTGGCCCGGGGGGGAATGTCCCCCCCGGAGCATTGAAATGTCCCCCCCGGAAGATTTGAAATTTTGTGCTTTCAATGGTCAAAATGTGTAATTTCCCCCCCGGAACTCTATAATGTCCCCCCTGGAGCCACATAAATCCCTCCCGGAGAAAAGTGTCTGAATTCAACACTGTGTTTAAGACACAAAATATAAGTGAAAAAACTAAGAAGAAATATCAGCAAAGGTATTGTTTCGTGCCTGGATTGTCGTACGGGATATTCTGTAGCTAAGAATAGCCCTAAATAGTGCTCACATAAAGAAATTATAAAAATTTTTGTCATAACTCGATTGCACTTTTATGTAAAACAAATAAATAAAAATCGCCCAGCAAAAAGACAAAAAGCTAAATGCTTAAAGATGCGACGCATGCAGTAAGTGCATATCAACTTTTCCCATAGTTATATTGCTTGGCCCATTTTTAATAATATTGTTTTTTTTTTTCATGCAAAATACGCAGAAATTGATTTTAAAATAACCATATATGTTTACACAACTTTGGATGTACAATCAGTCTGTACTTTGTTTTGAATTGGGAATATATGTAATTTTTAAACCTATGTTGCTTTTGCGTACATAATACAAAGAGGTAAAATAATTTTTTTTTTATAATTTTTTTAATAATTTTTTTTATCAACAGTTGTTGATATTTGTATATAAAGCTAAAGTAAATTTAACCTTTGAATTTATTTTTGAAATTATTTGCTTTTCATACATAATTCATAAAGAAAAAAAATTTTTATAATTTTTCTTAAGAATTTTAATATGTGATTTCCAGTGTGAGAAAGGTTTGTTTAACAAATGGGACTTTGTTTTAAAAATAACACAAAGTAAATATTGCTATTGGGAGTGTATTTTTAAATATTCATTGTATGTTTGCACAGTTTTAGAAGGAGTGAATAGTTGTTAATATTTGTAAATAAAGCTAAAGCAAATTTAACATTTGTATTTATTTACTTTTCATACATAATTTTCATTTTAAAAATGTGTCTCTGTTCAAAAATAACAGTTTGTAAATAATATATTTATTATTGAAATATTTCAGACATGTTTTCATCTAAATATCAATTCCTATAGTTAAATGTCTTCTTATATAATATCAAAATAAGTATCTAAAAAGCATTAATTTATCCGATTACTAGATCTGTTTTCGGAAATTTTCAGTCTGTAGTGCAGTCAGCGCCATCTATTGGAGGCTTACTTTCGCGTGCATTTTTTTAGCATCGAACGGTACACTATTTATTCTAGGCACTGTAACAATACCATCGTAAACAATCCATCCGAACGAACAAAGTACGTGGAAAATTTTAAATGTGGTGGATGTCGTTTGTGACGTCACGCATGTGAATCACTTTTAGTGTCAGGTTAAGTAAAAATAACACACAGCGCCATCTCGGAGGCCCCGTCTAAACTCGGTCAAAATTGGCTTTGCAAGTATATTCCAACGACAGGAAACACAATTCTGGTAGTTCGTGTTTTCTGTGTAGTGAAACAACTGAACTACGTTATATTGACTCACTGTCCATTTTTACAGACTTTAGGCTTTGACTGAAGTACTTGTCACACTTATATAGGTATAGGATTAATCGTGAGAAAGTTCTACGCATAATGATTGGTTGAATTCTGTTTTCCAGGACGTTCTGTGGACTCTGATTGGTTTTTGCCAAGTGGCGCAAAATTTGGCGAAAAGTTGCAAACTTGGTGACATTTGGCGACAGGCATGAGTTTTAGTATAAGTTATCTTCAAATTCAATTTTCCCACCAAATATCGCCACCGTCGCCGACATTTCGCCAAACATCGTCAAATTTGGAGAAATGTTGCGAATTTTGCGACTTTTTTTACTGCCAACTGTTTAACAACTTAATAACTGTTTCTCACCTTCATTCCCGTTGAATTGCATTGATCCGTAGTGACCCCAAAATGACCCACTTATCGAATTTTTTGAACATGTGACCTAGCTAATAGTCTTCTCGTACCCCAAAACTGTAGGATACAAAGTTTAGTAAACATCGTTACAGCCGATTTTTGGATAAAAGTTGCATAGATCTAGACGGGGGGACACACATAGACACAAGTCAGTGAGATTTTCTCGTATTATAATATACGAGATATATCTTGACATTTATGACTTTTCATAAAATTAGAGCTAAATTATAAGAAACATCACAGAAAATTAGTTGCATGTATAGTATTATTCTTTCAAATATCGTAAAAAAAATCGAAACTGTTGAGTTCTAGTAATTTCTTTCGCCAACTTATTGCAGTTTTCAGAACTACTATTGATAGTCGATCTGTCAATTTTTATATACATGTGGATACTTGTAGAAATATCACGAAATTTATCAAAACATCTTATGTGCGACCAAAAATTCCAAAAATCTACATTACAAAATATTTTTTTTTTTGATTTTACGGTATAATAATAGCATTCCATCTTACAATATTATACCGTAAAAGCAACCCTTTTTTTCAGCGTAGGGAAAGAAATTAAATAGAAAGTATTTAGTTATCAATCAGTTAAAACACTTATGTAAACTGCAACTGTTTTATAAACGTTAATAGATTTTTGCGATATTTTCTTTTAAATAAATGTGTTATTAATTTTAAGCTTTATTATTTCCTTGTGCCTTTTTTCATATTTGAATTAATTGAAAAATGGTATTTTGACGAAAAGAAAAAGCTAAAAACTTGAAGCTAAAATATTGAATAGATGGAAGTTTTAAAAGAAAACAATTAGATATTGTCAAACATCCATATAAGATTTATGGATGATACAAAATAAACACACTTTAAATTACAGACAACTCAACTTTATTGTTTCTTAATGAAGATAAAAATAAAACGCATTGGTGTCTTTATGTCGCAAAATTGAAACAAATTGTTACCATATTATTTGTTGCAAAATTAATTGACCTATTGATTTTTGTAAACATTTCGAAATGTACGTATTTCACTATATTTTATTTATAACTAAAATTATTTTTCATTCTTGTAAAATATATTTTGAAATTAGATAAATATTTTGAATATTTTTATTATAAAAATAGGATTTATACCCTAATTAATTATACCACTTCTTTTTTATCTCTGTAGATTTTCACGTCCCAAGAGCTTTGGTACAGCAAGTACGGGTCAGGGAAACATGGCTAAGATCTACAGCCCAGCTCCCTTTTGTGTGTCTGGTTCTCGAAACTGATGGGGGACTCCTGCACGTCCCCAAGTGTAGCACGGTGGTTCCCCTTAAGACACGGGTTCGAACGTCGCATGCTGTCGCACAGACCATGTCGTCAATCACTTGGGAAATGGGAGTGATGCGCAGGTGGTTGTGCCCCTACCGCACACAGGACTTTTCCTGGTCGTGCTCGTTAAAATTTCCTCACAACTTGGATACGGCGGTGCCAGTTGTATACCACTTATTTATATATATAATAAATATTACGCTTAAAAATATTTTTTTAATTAGTATAAATAATTACTATCTTAATTACTCGTTCTTTAATTAAAAATTCTAGCAATGAAATGAAAAATAATATATAATGGTACATACTGAAGAAATGAATAAATAACTGCAGTTATGCGTGATAAAGTTTAACCAAAGTTATTCTATTACATGCAATACTGCAATCAGTGCGACATGTTAAACACATGACCCTCTCTCATCTTATTGTCTGTGTAAGTGGTTACTCTATTATTTAGACAGACAAGCGACAACAAGTGATTTATTAGCACAGAGAGAATATGTATAAACCGTATTATATCGTGTGTCTGACAATATTCAGCTCTATTGGGGATATAGTGAGTGTAATATGTACCAATGTTCCACAAATGCCGGGCCGTGTAAACAAGTCACTAAACAATGAAGTTTAGTTTTGAGATTTTAGAAAATAAATATATATATCGAGCTGGACTTAAGAATAAAATTATTAACTTTTGATCCAAACGTAAAGAACATTGTTAAGAAGAAACAGCATCAAACTTCATTTTATTTGGGGTTTTTTTTCTTTTTTCTTTTCTTGTAAGAGTAATTGCTTTTTAAGATTCCGTACCTCAAAAGGAAGAAATGCAACCCTTGGGAGAACGGATCTCCCAAGAGAGAAGTCGTCGCGAACATATTTAGTTAAGATTTAATAGATAATTAAATAAATTATAGCTTTACGATACAACAATTACAAGAAAAATCTAGGTATGAAATAAAAAGTTCTTATTTTTGAATATTTGTAAAGAAACTAGGTATTTATTAAGCTTTACTGTAATATCACATAACGATACAGAATCCTCAGGATCTACTTGCACATGTCCTTTTAAAAACAATTAAAACAAATAGATCCATCCTGGGCTTCCCAGGTTTGAGAACATACTACTATGTGTACAGAATATAGGTAAAATCTATTTTTCATTGAAAACTATTTTTTTTAACTATTGGCAAAATGGTTGTTGTTTGCGGTCGAGAATGGACCTCTTGGCGTTGTCACTTTAATTTTTTAAGCGTTAAAAGAATTTTTCTTTGAATAGGTAATAGAAATGCATAAAATCGTTACAAAACCGTTAAAGTTACAAAAGGATAGATGCAAACTATCAGATATGAAAAAATTCTTTTGGCCTGTACCGGGAGGAAAAGGTAGCTTTCATAGTCCATGTTTTTAAAAATTCAACTCATTTTACTCAAGCACCCGAAGCTAAATTGCTTGGAACCCGATTATAGAAGACTCAATCCCGGTTTTCGTTAATACTGAAATTGAATGTGAATTTCAGCATGAGAATTAGAACATAACGAAAATCAGATAGTTTCAAAATGTGAGCCACCCTAGAAATTCAAACTGCAATTTCTCTGCCATTTTTTAAGATAAAGCCAAAACAAAAAATATTCCGGAATCTTTGTATCACGATCTAACACTTAACGATACCAACTTTTTCAATTCATAATTATTTATACATCTTTTTGAATTAAAAAAAATAATTTAACTTGCTGCCATTTTGAAACAAGATGACGCATGAAGCTGGCCAACGATCTCGGTCGAGACTTTGGTATGTTTTGTACACATGATCAGTTATATTAATATCGTTTCATAAATACGAGAGTTACAGCATAACAAATATCAGATTGTTTCAAAATCTCAGCCACACTAGAATTTCAAACTGCCATATCTCAGCATTTTTTAAGATATAGCAAAAAAAAAAATGTTCCAGAGTCCTTGTATCACGATCTCACACTTAACAGAAATATTTTTTTCAATTTAAAATTTTTTTGTATATCTTTTTGAATTTTTAAAAATTTTAAATTTTTTAACTGGCTGCCATTTTGAAACAAGATGGCGGATGAAGCTGGCCAACGAACTCGGTCG
Source organism: Maratus michaelseni (assembly GCA_963931845.1). Taxonomy (NCBI): domain Eukaryota; kingdom Metazoa; phylum Arthropoda; class Arachnida; order Araneae; family Salticidae; genus Maratus; species Maratus michaelseni. The sequence continues at coordinate 129,252,738 of OZ007593.1, forward strand.
AGACCTTGGTATGTCCTATACACATACTCAGTCACATCCAAATCGGTTCATAAAGAGAGTTACAGCATGACATATGTCAGATATACATATATATATATATATATATATATATATATATATATATATATATATATATATATATATATATATATATATATATAAATCAATATTTGAACGGAGGGTGGTTTGGGCGTCTGGGGGTCATGATCGGTGAAAATATACCATTTTTTTTTTTAATTAATTTCCTTCGATCGGCTGCAATAGGTAGCTTTTTGTAATGAAAGCTGCCTAAAAAAGCCGAATTCAAAAGTTGACGTCGGAAGAGAAATCGTCTTATAAAGCAAAAAACGCGGTCTTCAACTTTAATTTCCTCAAAATACCTCTAGCTCAGACATCAATCTAAACAAGAGTTAAAGCTATTGTACGAAGGACCTGTTAAAATATTAAAGTATATATTAAGGATAAGGTCTAGTAATGGAAAATGCGTTTCAATAACTGCGGTGATGGTTCAAACGAATATTTTTGCGAGAACAGAGAATGCCAGTATCTCTTCAACTGTAGTAATGGAAAATGCGTTTATTTGTAGATGGTTCCGATGAATATTTTTGAATAATTAATAGTTTTTATTAATGTACCACTGTGCCCCGCACTATCAAGTAACGGTATAACTGGCAGATATTGGGAGGCCAGGGAACTAATGAGGACCTCAGAACATTAGCCTAATTGATTGTATTCCCTGTTTACAGTTGACTTTTTGTTTTCTCTAAAGTCTCTATATGTCACTCTTGTTTCGTTTATTGTTCTGTTTATTGTTCAATTGTTTTGGTGGCATATAATGGTGTATAGATGTTTGTCTAATAATTAATTTTTTTTTTAAATGTTTTTTTTTTTTTTTTTTTTTTTTTTTTTTAGTTTTAGTTTTTGGAACATTTTTCCAGTGGTTGTTGTAATTACATTTTTTTTTGTACTTTTCATGTTTATATTTTTTTTTTATTGCACACTAACAACACCAACAAGCATTTTCACAAGGAAAATATTAGTTATGTATTGAAGTAAAGTTTTGAAATTTATTAAAAACGGCAGTTTCGCATTAGTCTCATATCAGCTATTAAGGACATATAAATTGCCTATAGAGCCTATATTACCTAGATTTAACTATTTATAGAAACTTTTTTCATTATGATTATTTCAGTGTTTACGCGCATAGTTTGATTACACATCTGTTACACTTGTGTTTTATTTTATTTATTTATTTATTTATTGCTGAAGTTTTAATTTCGTTATGAAATATTAGCTGCAAATAAACGCAGAACCATTTATGTTGTTTTAAATGTAAACGGGTGAATCTTCCGTAATCAAACTGCATTCGGCAGAGATAGATTTTTAAACATTTCATTTCTAAATATTATTTTAAAAACCGTAAAATTCAGTTGATTGGCTTATTGTTTTCAAACAAATTGCATTTCAAAGAAAATTTTTTCCCTATTGAACGGTGTAAATTTTAAAATCATTGTCATTGGTCAAAACAAGCTGCAATGCGCGTAGTTTTTTAAACGTAGTTCAAAAACGACTTGGTGGAATGAGCTTTAATTTTGGATTTACACATTTGAAGCTTCTAAAAGTCGATTTCTATTAAACTTTACATAGATTACGATATATATATATATATATGTTAATGTCGTAAGTAAATGAAGACTTCGAATTAGGTTAAATATTATATTGACTAATATTTACAAAAAAAAAGTATATACAGATTTGCATGATTAATCTTTAACATCGTCGTTGACAGTCCATGTCTTTCGTAACCTTAGTTACATACGTCTTTCTCTTCCAACATTATCTCGTCCTCTGGTTCTGGCGGGAAATTTCACCGCTTGAGAAATGGTGGCGCTGCTCTCAGTGCGTATCTACTGCCGGGTCGTTGCCATTCTGACACTCGGCCATTCGACTTGCCATGACCTCATGGCGACGTTGCCAGGAACTGAAAATTGAAAAGGAAAAAAGCAACAGCAAGGGAAAACAAACAGTTTTTTTAAACAAATATATATAGTAACTGATGAATAGTGGTGATGATTTTTCTTTGTTCGTCTTCGTCGTCATCAGACCGTCTTGAAGTTTGCCGTCTTGGATCGTCTTAAAAATTTGTCGTCATCTTATAGTCGTAACATTCGTCTTAAAATCACCAGATCATCGTAATATTACCACATATTCGTCGTATGAATTTAATTGAATACATCATTTCGTCTTGCTGTATACATGCTAAAATTTCTTATAAACTTATCTTCGTAAACCAAATTGAAATGAAACCAAATATTAATGCATATACACTTGAAAATAAAAATAATAAGAGAATCTTTCTTGACAAAATTGGAAAACACAAAAATATACTTGAATAATCAATGAAAGACGTCGTGTAATAATATAAGACTAAAATATAGAAAATATGTACAGTATACCCTCATGGTGTCCAACCTTTTCTACCTCGTATCTGTCATAATTAGGTTAAATATTATATTGACTAATATTTACAAAAAAAAAGTATATACAGATTTGCATGATTAATCTTTAACATCGTCGTTGACAGTCCATGTCTTTCGTAACCTTAGTTACATACGTCTTTCTCTTCCAACATTATCTCGTCCTCTGGTTCTGGCGGGAAATTTCACCGCTTGAGAAATGGTGGCGCTGCTCTCAGTGCGTATCTACTGCCGGGTCGTTGCCATTCTGACACTCGGCCAATTCGACTTGCCATGACCTCATGGCGACGTTGCCAGGAACTGAAAATTGAAAAGGAAAAAAGCAACAGCAAGGGAAAACAAACAGTTTTTTTAAACAAATATATATAGTAACTGATGAATAGTGGTGATGATTTTTCTTTGTTCGTCTTCGTCGTCATCAGACCGTCTTGAAGTTTGCCGTCTTGGATCGTCTTAAAAATTTGTCGTCATCTTATAGTCGTAACATTCGTCTTAAAATCACCAGATCATCGTAATATTACCACATATTCGTCGTATGAATTTAATTGAATACATCATTTCGTCTTGCTGTATACATGCTAAAATTTTTTATAAACTTATCTTCGTAAACCAAATTGAAATGAAACCAAATATTAATGCATATACACTTGAAAATAAAAATAATAAGAGAATCTTTCTTGACAAAATTGGAAAACACAAAAATATACTTGAATAATCAATGAAAGACGTCGTGTAATAATATAAGACTAAAATATAGAAAATATGTACAGTATACCCTCATGGTGTCCAACCTTTTCTACCTCGTATCTGTCATGACTGTTAACAGCTTTGACTTTATGCGGACCAAAATATTTGATTCGAAGTTTCAGGCCTGGTCCGAATTGAGTACGCTTAATTGCGACTAAGTCACCAACCTGATATACTTTGGGCGGTTTTCTACGTTAGTCATAAAATCGTTTGCTTTGTTGTTGGTGTTGAATAATGTTATTTTTAGCGATTTCTCTTAACTCGTTTTTAGTATCTAATGCAACGTTGGCAAGCTCTTCTTCTAGGAGTTGTTTTATGCGAATGTCATCTTTATTTTTCCTTATAATTCCAACCAACAATTCGAATGGGGAAAACTGTGTTGTATCTGACTTTGTACTATTGATAATTATTTGTACTGAAGGGACATGTTTGTACCATTTGGTGGGATCATCCAAAGATAATTTAGTGAGAACTGGGATTAACGTGGCATGGAATCGTTCGACTTGGCCAGTTCCACGTGGTACGCCAGTAGCAATTGGGACATACTCTATGTGCCCTTCCTCACAAAATGTTATAAAATCGGTTGACGTAAAAGCCGGGCCTTTGTCGCAAATAATGCGACGTGGATTTCCAAAGACAGTTTGTTGGAGTTTAAGCTTGTCTAAAGCATCACGGGCAGTTGTGGATTTTACAGGATATATCCACATGAATTTAGTGAATGCATCGACTGCCGTCAAGAGATGCTTATAAGTTTTATTCGTCGACGGTAACGGTCCTAGAAAATCGACATGGTACGTATCAAGAGGAGTGTCACCTTTGGGAATTGGGTGAAGGAAACCTTCGGGCTTTCCAGACTTCCTGGAAGACAAAATGCATGGCACACAGTTCGTAATGACAGTTTGTACCAGTTTATTAAGATTTGGAATGTAATAGTCTCTGTTAAGGATATCCGCAGTTTTTGGAGTGGAAAAATGACCTTTAGAATGTGCATCTTGTATAATTTGATTTTGCATAGCTTGTGGGACAACTAATAGTTCGCGATCTTGAACAAGTTTATAAAGTACACCGTTCTTTAAGAAAAAATCATTTACGGGTGAATGCTCAACAGCTTGCTTCATACTACTTATAAAATCATCAGTGGCTTGAGATGCAATGATTTTTTGTGTAATTTCGTTATGTGTGACTAACATGACTGGGTATCGACTTAACGCGTCAACGTGTTGCATTTGTTTTGCAGCTCTGTAAGCAACAACAAAATTAAAATCTTGGAGAAAAAGAGCCCATCTAGCAATCTTTGCACTAGTCTCAGCTTTATCCGTAGTTTTTTGGAAGGCTTCACAATCTGTGACAATTTTGAATTTAGTTCAATGTAAATACACTCTGAATTTTTTTAATGCTTCAACGACCGCTAAAACCTCTAATTAATAACTGTGCAGTTTTTCTTGTGTAGGGGATGGCTTTCTACTCATATATAAAACAGGATGAAATTTGCCATCGGCAGATTTTTGTAAAAGAACTGCGCCGAAACCAAACTTAGATGCATCTGTATGTACTTCTAATTCGGAACCGGGGACAAAAAGATGAAGAACAGGTTCAGTTGTAAGCAGCTGTTTTAGAGTGGAAAATGCAGCTTGTTGCTCTACGCCAAAATGAAATGTAGAATTATTTCAGAGAAGATCACTTAGGGGTTTTGCAATGGCTGCATATCCTGAGATATACTTGCGAAAATAACCCGTTAAACCTAAAAAGGATTGTAAATGTTTAGCATTCTGGGGTTCTGGAAAATTTTGTATAGCTTTGATTTTCAAGGGCGATGGTGCAATTGTGTTATTTTCTATCACGTGTCCTAAGAATTCAACTTTACGGACAAGAAATTGACATTTTTTTAAATTAATGTTCAAACCATAGCTTGAATCTACTTGTAGGACGCGTTTCAGTTTAGCAAGTCCGACTTCTTCAGTTTTCGCAGGTATGATAAAGTCATCCATATATAAAATTAATGTGCCGTCTGCTAATAAAGGACGAAAAACACAAGCTAAATATCTGTTGAAAGCAGCAGGGCTAATGCTCAACCCGAAAGGGGCCTTTAAAAATTCAAACTGACCATCATGAGTGATGAAAGCAGTATATTTAGTACTGTTAGGATCTATATCCACATGGAAAAAACCATTTTGGAGATCAATTGATGTAAACACTTGGGCACTTTGCAATTGATCCAAAACATCATCAATGAGGGGTAAAGGGTAATTATCCCTAACAATTTTTTTGTTTAATTTTCTATAGTCAATACATAAACGTGTAGAATTATCTTTCTTTTTAACAAGGACAATTGGACTGGCATAGTCGCTACAGGATGGTTTAATGATGCCTTCTTTGAGCCATTGCTCAATTTGAGCAGAAACAAGTTGTTTTTCAGGCAATGATATTCGACGGGCTCGTTGACAAACGGGAATATCATCTTTTAATATAATGGACATCTTTAGATTGGTGGTGCGCGTTTTGATTGGTTTATAACTATGAATTAAATTATACACTTCTTGTTTGCATGCTTTATCCCGAATATGACTTAAATCTACGTCAAGGGGATCTTCAACAGCATTTACTAAATGTACAAACAAATTATCATCAGATTCTGGTTTACTAAGAAAAATACCAGTTTTGTCGTAAAGTAATGTGCCTTGAGTAATTATATCTGTACCAATAATAAGTGGGAGATTCATGTGATTCTTTTCAATGACATATATAGTTGTAGAAAAAATAGTATTATCAATATCAATGTTACCAGAAAATGAGCCAACTGGTTTACAATTACCACTACCAAACCCTGTTAATGTTAAACCCACGGGTGTTAATGCTGACAAACCCAGCTGTGCATAAATATCTTCACGAAGTAAAGTAAAATTGCTTCCTGTATCGACGAGAGCATCAATCGTAACACTAGAAATTTTAACTAATTTATGCATTTCATTACGAGAACACGTTAGAACATTAACTTGAGAACGATCATTCGAATTTTTTTCATCCTTTGATTTATCACATTGAAATGATTTATGCCCGTACCGATTACAAGCAAAACAGAGGGGACCTTTATCTTTATTTTTACAGTCTATACTCACGTGATTTTTTGGCCACAATTGTAACAGAACTTGACATTACGATTTTTGAAATTCTGGGAATTAAATGATGACTCAGAATTATCAGGTTTAGATTTAAATTTAGGAACAAATTTTTCATTGTGTTTCGGTTATGGCGCTTATTCTTGATAAAGTCGTTTCGGATTTTATCGTAAATTTTTAACTTTTGTATAAATTCCATGATAGTTTTACATTCATAAAGGATAGATTTCTGAAAAACAGAACCAGGAATACCTTTAATTATGTATTGCATAAGAGCAGAATCTTCGATATTACCGCGTGAACCCAACTGCTTCATGATTAGAAAATATTCATCAAATGACTCATTTTCATTTAATTTTCGCGCATTTAAAATTTCATGTAATTCAGCAGAATTATATAATTCCCCAAATTCGGCAAGAAGCAACTCTTTCAACTTATTCCATGAATTTATATGACTCTCTGTTTGAACTAATAATAGCGCTTTACCTCTTAAGGATCTTTTGGCGAATAAAAATTTATGCAGTTCAGACAAATTAAAATTATTAGCTACATCTTCAAAATCAGTTAACCATTTACGAATACTTTGAAAAGAACTGCCGTCGAACGGCGCAAGAACAGTTTCGATATCATAAAAATTTACAGTAGTACTTGGTAAAACATGTTGAACTGGAAAATGCTTGTTAGGAGAATGAGAAAATTCTTCGTTAGTGCTTAAAACACTCGAACCCGGTACATTACTTTGATTATTTTCAACAGTATCAGAATTTAACTCAAAATCAGATTCTGCGTCGCTTTCGTTTTGTAAGATATTAGCTTGTAGCAATGTTAAGTCTGATAGATACGTAATCAATCGTGTAGCAATGTCAACTAAATTTCCCGCGCTATCAATACAGAGTACGCTGCACAAAGTAATTAAATCATTTAAAGAAAAGTCAGCTGTAATTTTATAGACTTTCTTTTTAAACTCCTCTGAATCTGTGACAAGATTAAAACCGGTAATTTCTCGTATCCTTTTTCTATTGGAACGATCGCCTTCAGTATCATATAAAAATCGATGGAAAAGTTTAATCTTATTTGTTTTCTGATTCTTTAAAACAGTTTCCAGTTTAGCTATTTCGACTAGTTTCACGATTAAAATTGAAATATACAAAAGAAAGAGAAGAAAAAAAAAGAACTCACCGCAAAAATATATCCTTTAGATAGAATGAAAAAAAAAATAATTCTCTGTCGTCACATAATATAAGAACAAAGGCTGCTTCAGTCTCTATTTATTTTTGTTCCCTCCTCCTTTTTCTTTTCTCTTGATCATCTATAGTGCAGCGTCGTTTTAGTAAAATTATAAACATCCAGGCTCTTTTTGTTTGTTCTTTGTCGTGGAATAACTGCTGGTAACTTTTGCTGCTTCTTTTAGCATTGTAAATATCCAAGAATAGGAGAGTGGCGTCGTATTTGTCTAGGGTTTTTTTTTTAAATTCTTGATTCAACCGGCTGTGCCCCCATGTTAATGTCGTAAGTAAATGAAGACTTCGAATTAGGTTAAATACACTGCTCAAAACAATTAAAGGATATTTGAAGTTTTATATAAAATAAAGATGTAAACGAAATTTTTTTTGCCGAAAATAGAAGAAGAGAATCACAAATGCAAATTTTTCTGGTTTTCAAACTGTGGAGTATGCAACTTTTGAGTTCGACGTCAAAAACGTCGCTTCAGCGGCAGCGAATGAAATTTGACTTTCAACTGGATAAAAGAGAATGAAGACAAGGATGATCGGCATTCAGTGATTGCTTTGTTTCGATGAGTACGATGTCTCAGCGAAGTCATTTGACAGATTCAGAAGCTTGGAGAATTGTTGGTAGGTTAGAAGGGGGCCAAACTCAAGCCGAAGTAGCGCAAGCCATTGGAGTGTCACAAAGTGTCATTTCCAGGATCTGGAACCGTTTTTTGGAGAGTGGATGTGCAGGCCGAAGACCAGGGCAAGGTCGTAGACGGGCAACAACGCCCAATGAAGATCGGTATTTAGCGTTAACAGCTCGGAGACACCGAAACATGAACGCTACTCTTCTCCAACAACACCTTCGCTCGGCTACAGGCACCACGATTTCAACTCAGACTGTCCGAAACCGGCTCCATGCTGTAGGTCTGTATGCTCGCCGACCGATGGTATGTGTTAGATTAACATCAAGGCATCGTCGCGACCGCAGGGAGTGGGCAACCGAGCATGTCAACTGGAGGAGAAATGAATGGAGCAATATTCTGTTTTCTGACGAGTCCCGTTTTTCTGTGCATCCGGATAATAGGCGTATTTTCATCTGGAGGGACCGTGGCAGTAGGAATAATCCTGCGTTCGTGCACGAAAGTGTCAGATTTGGCGGTGGAGGAGTGTTGGTGTATGGTGGCAACTCCATTGACGGGCGCACTGACCTCTACATCATTCGAGATGGAGCTCTGACTGGTCGCCGATATAGGGATGAGATCCTCAGACCTATTGTAGTCCCTTACGCTGCAGCAATCGGAGATAACTTCATTTTAATGAACGATAACTGCAGACCACATCGTGCAAACCTGGTGGAGGATTTCCTTTTCGAGGAAGGAATCGTTCGAATGGAATGGCCAGCGTGTTCTCCAGACATGAATCCAATCGAGCACGTTTGGGACGCTCTAGGAAGACGAGTTTCTGGCCGCCAACAACCCCCACAAACTCTCCAAGAACTGGAAAGAGCTCTTCTGGAAGAGTGGGGCAGAATACCCCAACTCGTCATTAATAGCCTCATTGAGTCCATGCCTCAAAGGTGTTCAACGTTGCTGGCCACCCGTGGAAACCATACCCCCTACTGAAAATGATTTTCTTTGAAGAAAACACCTTTTCTTATTCTTTTTTTCTCATATGCACAAATTGTGTTTTTTTCCTTTTGTACACAAATGCGCAATAAAATGCATTTTTTTCTGCCAAACATGTGTAATTTATTCTCATATAACCTACTATGTCTGTCGACCATGTATCAATCAGCTAAAAAGTTTCCCAGATACAAAATCCACCTAAAACTGCAATATCCTTTAATTGTTTTGAGCAGTGTATTATATTGACTACTATTTACAAAAAAAAAGTATATACAGATTTGCATGATTAATCTTTAACATCGTCGTTGACAGTCCATGTCTTTCGTAACCTTAGTTACATACGTCTTTCTCTTCCAACATCATCTCGTCCTCTGGTTCTGGCGGGAAGTTTCACCGCTTTAGAAATGGTGGCGCTGCTCTCAGTGCGTATCTACTGCCGGGTTGTTGCCATTCTGACATATATATATATATATATATATATATATATATTTCATATACATATATATTAATTTATTTAATATTTTATATATTTCTTAATTAATATTCGAACTAATATGTATTGTAACACCTGCAATTTTTAACATGAAGCTTCAAATATTTAAATCTAAAATTACAGCTCATTCCGCCAAAGTAGTTTTTGAGTTATGCTTAAAAAGCTACACTCATTTCAATTTGTTTTACAACTATTAAATATGAATTTAACGTTAAAAGTTCAAAAGTTTAAATCTGCTAAATTCCTAAACTACTTAGCCTAATGATTTTTTTAATACTCTAGGGCAAAGTTTTCTGAAAAATCCAAATATGTTGTCAAAATTGGGTATTGATATTGAAAATTTCAGAATTTGGTACAATTTCTCTATGACGACGGCTACTTACTACTTTTTAAAAAAAACAAATCTGAAATAAGACATAATTACGAATTGAGTGGCTATTTTCGTTTTGCTCTGCGACAGTTTGTTGATTAAAATGTATAGTGTGTTTGTTCTCTTTTTTTTTATTTGATTGGATGTACAAACTTTATTCGATGGTAGAGTACACATCAACAAATACGTTTTATACGGGAAACTGATGAAATAGACAGATTATACAATATGTCTCACTCCAATTCGAACTCGGATTTACGTTCCTAACTTTGACAATATTAAAGAAATTTTATCGAAATTTCGGAAACAAAGCTACCTGCTCTTGTGCAAAATGTATCGATATTAACATCCAGAACTAAAAAAAGCGCTAAACCAGACGATTCAATTTTCCGAATGATATTTACAGTACATACGGTTTAACTTGCCAAAATACTGTGTATTTTCATTTCTTTTCCTGTTGTTATTGCACTTAACGAAAATCAAAGTAAATCTGTTGAAAATTTCTTTAAATCTTATTTACTTTTGTTAAAGTTATAAACAATAGTTATGGTCAAATTGGAGTAAGACACTCTTTTTTTTTTGAGTGAGTAAACAGATTACGACCCTTGTGGTTTAAGTTTGTATGTGGAGTTTTGAATCCCCCCCTGTACATACATCGGGTTCAGGACCCAATTTTAAACTACTATCATGAAATACATTTGTTACAATTTTTTAATCGTCTTCACTTGTCCATTTTCCCCTTACCTTACACCTTACACACACACGCACACGCATTGATTTATATGTAATTTTAATGTCTATGTGCATTTGAAAAGGTTAAAAATTATGCTAAAGTGCGATCTTCAATGTATTACTATTAAAAGCATTAAATATATAGTTCCGCTTCTCAATTCTGCTTCTCAAAATTTACTTGGTTCAAATATTCATGCATTTCCATCGCAGATATAATTTCCTACCTCTTCCTTAGTTTCATAGATGGATAATGAAGAATTTAAGAAAATTTAATTAAATTAAGCGAGTAGAGTTTGATTTAATGCATGTTCATAAATTTACAAGAATATTGATTTTCATATATTAAAATGATTTCATGCTCTTTAGAAGTAAAGGTTTGGAGAACTAAATTCTAGAATAATTCTGGAATAACAAACGAACTATGGCGCAGTTAGATGAATTCAGTTTCTACAGCATACATATAATTGTATCAAAGACTTTATTCAGATGCAAGATGAAAGCCCGTGAAGTATAATGAGTGAAAAGAAGTATTTACAATATTCAATACCGGTTTTCGTTAATACTGAATTTGAATGCGAATTTCAGCATAATAAAAACAATTTTTTCAGTTTATAATTTTTTATACATCTTTTTGAATTTTTAAAAAGAAATTAAAAATTTAATTGGCAGCTATTTTGAAACAAGGTGATGCATGAGGCTGGCCAACGAATTCGGTCGAGACCTTGATATGTTCTGTACACATGATTGGTCACATTCATATCGGCTCATAAATACGAGTGTTACAGAATAACAAATATCAGATTGTTTCAAAATCTCAGCCGCCCTAGTATTTCAAATTGCCATATCTCAGGCATTTTTTAAGATATAGCCAAAACAAAAAATGTTCTAGAATCCTTGTATCACGTTCTAACCCGTAACGGAAACAATGTTTTCAATTTATAATTTTTTGTACATCTTTTTGAATTCTTAAAAATTTTTAATTTTTTAACTGGCCGCCATATTGAAACAACATGGCGGATAAAGATGGCCATCGAACTAGGTTGAGACCTTGGTATGTCCTATACGCATACTTAGTCACATCCAAATCGGTTCATAAATAAGAGAGTTACAGCATGACATATATCAGATATATATATATATGGATAAATATATATAAATCAACATTTGAACGGAGGGTGGTTTGGAGGTCTGGGTGTCATGATCGGTGAAAATATACCAACATTTTTTTTTAATTGATTTCCTGCGAACGGCCGCAATAGGTAGCTTCTGTAATGACAGCTACCTAGAATGCCATAAACCATAGAAATGCTTTGATTAAATAATTCAAAAGGTTCAACTAAAAATTACTGGTAGGAATAATCCAGGATTCTGAGCTGAGCACTTTAAGCGTCACGTATACGTGACACGGCGCCTGTTGCAAAGGGCTGAAATGATAATATATATGATCAGAGTTGCCAAGTCTCCGGCTTTTTGGACACCAGTATTTTAATACAGAAAATGTTGTTTTATGTAATCGGAACATTCTGCGGTTTAAAACAACAACATTTTCTCTAAAATAATACTGGTTTGCAAAAAGCCAGAGACTTGGCAAGCCTGTAAGTTATCCAATGTTAATTTGACTTGATGTCACTTAATAGCAAATAATTGGCTAAATTCTGCTTTTTCATTAATCACTAATCATAATTGTCCTTCCGACAAGCTTTTTAATGTGTTAAGGTCTTGGTGATCAGTTCTACAGGTTGTCACAAAATGATTGAAACGTGCTTTAATTTTTTACCTGTTGGAGATACATATGTCGGCAATGCAAAATGCAAAAGTATTCAAAGTAAGTTAGGTGTTTAAATTATGTTGATGAAATAGTTCTTCCATTAAATGGGTTTTGGAGTTTTACGGCACTATAAACAGATAAACGCTTTTTTAATTCAGGAAAGCTGCATAAAATTCAAAGTATCATAACTCGATGCATTTTTGTCGTAGAAGAATAGTTTTTGCCTACTACTGTACTTATCAGACCATGAAGAAAATGTTTCTAAATCTAACTTATAGATTCCCGGGACTGGATAAAAATTTTAAAAATGTAACTTATTGAAAATTAATAGCAGGACTCTTTAATCAACATAATTTTAATTACTGCCTTATTTTGAATACATATACAATTTATATTGCCTTTCTATCTTCAATAAATAAATTATTAAATTGCATTTTATTCTTTTTGGGACACCGTATATATTGTTGAATATTTGATATATTAGGAGTTTTAGGTTTTAATTACTGTAATGATTGAACAGTTAAATTGCTGTAGATAAATATTAAAACTTCATTAAAATTGTTATCTATATACCATTGTATTGTTTCAGGTATGGCAAGAGTTTCACCCTGAAAAATGGATTTTTTCTCCTCAAGCATTTTGAAATAATTCTAAATAAAAAAATTGTTATAATGAACTGTATAAGCAAACTGCTCCATCTTCCATATGCGATCTGTATGTATATATTGTACATATTGAATTATTTTTAATTTGATTATTTGAATTTTTATTTAATATTACATTATGTATTGTATTAAGTACATCATTAATATATAATTTATATCGTATTTTAAAATATGTTACCTGGTATTTTACTTCTTCATAGATTATACCTAATAAAATTTTTTGTATATCCAGGTTTGTATTGTATGTTGTAGAAAAATGTGTTTCGAAGAAATACCTGTTACAATTTGGCTGATACTGATGTATGTAGATTTTTAGGTACCAGCTATTGCTAATAATTCCGATATTTGTATTTAATTTAATTTTCTTAAACCATAAACGTTTAGATAAGATAACAAAATATCAGCACCATTGTTTGTTTTGCTAGTACCGCGTCATTCTATAATTTTAAAAGATGTCTGCTTATACGCCAGCTAGTATTATTAATTTTGTATGTGCTTGAGTTGAAATTAACTGTTATTTTCTGTATGTCTTAAGTGTTACCATTCAAATACTGAATCAATGTACAGATGTAGATATTATAATTCATTAACTATTTAAATTTTATTATTATTTAATTTAAATAGTAAATAGCTTTTTAACATAATATGCAAATCAAATGGCCTGATTTTGGGTTTGTGAAACTGTTAAATTTAAAGAATGACATACGTTCAAAATTCTTTATATATGATCTTGTAGAATTTTATCTGCTATACGTAAACATAATAATGGACCTACATATGATCCTTGTGGGAAACCTTTGTAAATGTTTATTTGTTTAAACCCAGTTTTTGGATAAAATCACATGAATGATATCAGTATGTGCTTTAGGTAATCGTCGATGTCTAATTCTGATAATATTTCATTTAAATGCGTCCACGGAATGTTATCAAAATCTTTCATTATGTCAAAAGAAATTAATGAACAGTATTTATTGTTTTATAAAATATATTTTTTCATTTTATTGTGTCTGTTAGCATTATTGTGTTTCTGTTCATTCTAAAGTCGTATTGATTTACATGAAAAAGAATTTTGGTTTCAGTAATATAGTTTAGTCTAGATTTTAGATTTCTTTAATGTATTTAACGATCATGGGTTGAAGGCAGATTTCATAAGTATCGTCTATGTTCATATAAATCCATTAGTATTGTACGAATAATATATATGTTGTTTAAAATTTTATTTATCTTTATTTTGAAATCTTTTTCAAAATGAGTCATTGTGATGAGTTTAGTACTATTTTCATAAATTTAATTTAGCATTTCTAATTTTTATCTTATAATTTGCTAAATCTATTTTATATTGTGTTTTATTTGTTTTTCTTTGTTCATCTATTTTGATTTTTTTTCTAATTCCTTGTAACAGCGGATATTTTATTTCTATTGCTTCTAAGATCTTAATTCCACCAAAATACTATGCAATTGTATTTAATCGCTTTTAATTTTGAGCAGGAATTAGCTGTTGTCCGTATACGTTTCGTGAATGCTCCCATCCAATTGTCCATTTCATTTTCTTTTTGTATGTTTAATAACGACATTTCTCTACAAGTGAGTTCTATATCTTGTTCACCAAGTTCATACTAAAGAAATTTAAGTGATCTGTTGAGCTTTTGTTCTTTACATAAAAAAGGTGGTAGGCGCTTCTTTATAATAAATAGTCATTGTGTATAGAAAATATCCAAATAGAGAAATGTTTGGCGAAAACGTAACGCTTGTGTATGTTTGTACTCGCACAGTTGTGTTTGTGTATGTTTATGTAAGTATCACTCTACACATGTGCAAATATTACAGTACATAAATACACTCAGTAAAGGATTGTTACACCTATTCGATATTTCTGTTTAAACAACATGACGTCACAGAGGAAGTGTGACATTTCTTTTTTTCTGAGTCTTACCTCCACACGGGAACTTTAATCAAAAGAAAAGCATTTTTCTGGTAGGTATGGCGTCTTACACACGCAAGCGATAGCGCAAGTATACTATTTCATTTTTCGTACGCATTAGTGTTACTAAGAGAATTATTTCTTCTTTAACATGAAAAAAAGTTCAAACAATAAACGTTCCCGACACGTCCCGTGACGTCAAACGACACGTTTCCTTTGTCAAGAAAATATTTCGTACTTTACATATCACACCATTTGAACCAGAAATTTAAGGACATGCGATATGAAATATTGAATTTTGATAACTTCAGTAATTCAAACATTCATAATGTTAAATTATGCATTTATAACTGATACGAATATCACGAAAATGTAATCTCAAGCTCAGAATCTGCATATGAATGAAATTTATGCGAATGATTTCATTCATGCACAGTTTAAGGAGTTAAACTGTGTCGTAATAAATGTGTTGCTCTTTACCTCATTACAATATACTTAGCGACGTTCATGCTATTGAATTAAATATTCAGCAGTGTTACGGAGTAATTTTCATGAATATGAATGACAACAATTATAACTTATTCTCGGGACTTTATAGTTTAATATTGTATTAAAATTATTAGAAATTTTATGATAAAACATGTCATATACTGAGTGCACAATGTATAGAAAGGAAAAGGGGAGTAAAAACTGTAAAAACACTTATACAAAATACTGTAATTTTGTTCTCCTTTTTTGCATATTTAAATATCTACATCCAATTGAGTAAAGATCGTTTAACAAAATTTACATTTGTAATTAATATATGCACCGTACTACAATGCTACTTTGCTCCTACAGGGATTACTTTGTACTAATCTTGAAAAACGTTCCAGTGGTAACTAGTGGTTATTCTAACGAAAATTTCCATACAATTTCGATTTTGACAGTCATGTGGGGTTATGTGTATATTAAGTATTTATGCTATACGTGCATTCTGCATTTTTAATGGTGATTTCTTATCCTATCTGTGCAGCGTTATTTTTAATGATAATTTTCTAAAAATATCCTTTATATTTCTGATAGAAAACGAAATATTCAGAAAATAAATGGCATTTATGTAAGTATAAAAATGTATTATTGTTTAAATCCTAGCTCTAAACTTTTACAAATAATATAATAAATTCACTTGTTAACTTTAAAGTGTAATTATTGCTTAAAGTGATAAAAAACATAACACAAAATGTTTAAAAATACCTTTTAATGTAGGTTACACATGTTTCCTTAAACGGCGACATCTTCAGAGCAAAATGATAAATAAAATATTCTCGGTAATTTTTTAAAAATGATAAACATAAACCACAAGATCACAAGTCCAATGCAAGCAGGTGCTTAAATTAGTCAAACTGTAAAACATGAAAATTCATATTTTATTTAAATTTTTATTCCTTTTTCAATCTGTGAAGTATCGCGTGCTAAATTTTAGGTAATTCAAAAGAAGCCGATTCGTTGCAAATATTATGGTTTCGCAAATATATTTCTATTGATTCACGGATAATGGATGGGAAATAAACGCTTGAGGGAAAAATTATTTTACTACTCTTGAAATCAATCTGTAATGGCTCTATTCTATGTAGTCTAGCTAAGGCAGTAGTTGTATTACAATAAATCAAATATGACATAAGAACTACTGCCTTAGCTAGACTACATGAAATAGAGCCGTTACAGATTGATTTAAATAATTTTTCCATCAAGCATTTATTTCCCATCCATTGTCCGTGAATCAATAGTATATTTGTGAAACGATAACATTTTCATGGAATCGGCTTGTTTTGAATTAGCTAAAATTTGGCACGCGATGCTTCACAGATTGAAAAAGTAATAAAAATAAAAATAAAATAATAATTTTCACGGTTTTTTTTTTTTGTTGTTGTTTTTTGTTGTTGTTTTTTTTTTTGACTAATTTAAGCACCTGCTTGCATTAAACAAGTCATCTCGTGATTTATGTTTATCATTTTCAAAATCTTTGCGAGAATATTTTATTTATCATTTTGACCTGAAGATGCCGCCGCTTGAGTGAAAGAAACATATGTAATCTATATTAAAAGGAATTTAAAACCTTTTGTGTTATTTTTTGACACTTTAAGCAATATTTACACCTTAAATTATAAAATTTTAATTAACAGATTCTTTATTATTCTTTGTCATTACATGATCTATAGTAATTTGGAGATTCTCTTTTGAGGAAAAGATGGGCTACTTTGCATCATCTAAAAACAACTCTTTTTTAACAAATTCTGTACAACGGTCCATAGTATACCCGTGTTAGGACAATTTTACAATTTTTGCAATTATAACACATAATTTCGTATTTCATATTATTGAAAATACAAATCTATTATTATTAATATTTCTTTGATATGTCCCTTTTCAGTATTTAATTAGTACTATTACTTTCTTTACCCTTTTTCTGTTTATTCGCAAGTAGTTTCTTCGAATTTATCTTTTTTCATAATGTTAAGTTATTTTTAAAAATGAGTGCATTAATTTAACTTGTTACATACATACCTATTTAATTCTTAGTTATTAGAGATTTACACATATATAAATATATATTTTAATTAAATTAACTAGGTATAGTATTTTTATAATAATTTCAATTTATAATGCTTGATTTACTACATATACAGTATTACAGTATAGAATTTAAATTTTCCTCCTAGACATAGAAATTCAATAGTTTTATGCTCCATTAACCAAAACCTTTTTCTCTTTACAGAAATATAAACTTTTCAAAATATACCTACACAATCATCAATATAAAAATAAATAGGCTACCATATCTCCCAAACTTTCATATAAATAATGCATCTTTATAAAGAAAATAAGTATTTTGATTGATCACTTTTCGAAAAACAAACCGAATGCATAAATTCAAGTTTCACGGAAAACATCTTATCTTTTTCTCGCTACTGCTATGTAAAAAAATTACAATCATTTGTAAAAAATGATAAACAATGTTTTTGGTATTCTCAGCAATATTTATTTTCGGTGAATTTTTGCAAAACGGATTATAAGATCGTGATATTTAGAATGTTGTTATTTATATTTTACGCATTTGATTTACTTCTTTGTTATTAAATTTCTAGAAATAAGTAACTTTCTGAACTCGAAAAATTACTGTTAAAAAACTGAAATGTTATTAATAAAGTGAAATTATTACTAATATGGAGAAATTTTTTATAATAGTAAAGATAGATGTTTGTTTATTACTTACCCATCATACGTAGTACAGGGTAAAACTTGTAATCGTTTAAGAAAATCGAAAAAAGAATTTGACGGATTTACACGTTTCATACACTGGAGATTCCGAAAAACATATTTTTAGAAAAAAAAAATTGCCGTCCGTCTGTCGGAGTGTCTGTGTGTCTGTAAACGCTCTATCTCCCGATCAAATTTAGATAGAGACTTGAAATTTGGTATGTACTTAGTATGTAATCATGGGAAGAAGCTTATTGAATTTCAGCAACCTCGATTATCCGGAACTATTTTTTTCGGACTCTCGAAATATTCGTTCTGATAAAAGGTATATATTTTTTTTTCAAAATTCTTTATTTTAGGGAGTGAATATAAAAGACAATAAAAAAATAAAAATTTTGCATAAAGAATGAAGTCGATTGGATAATTAGTTGCCGAGATATTTGTAATACTATTTTCAACACGCTTCGATTTTTCATGACCCTGTATTTCTTCCAAATTTCAATTCAAAGATATATTTTAATTGCAAATGAGACGCTTAATCCGACGCAACCGTTAGTTAATAGGATTATAAATTTTGGAGTTATAAGGATGTTTCTTTTACGCAATTTAGTAATAGAGCATTTAAAGTTTATGACGTCATCAAGCCCCGATTTTATCCGAATTGCAATGCATTTTATAAATATTTACACATGTTTTATTTTCATATTTCATATTATGCATATCCATGATGGGTAAGTATTACGGTGGCCCCCCAACGACTAGTTTATGTAATGTGTTCGGAAGAGACCTCTGCGCGCAGAGCTACAAGATTAGGCAGAAAGGTACCTGTATGTCTGTCGTTATTCACTGCAAAGCCAGTTAGTGGAACATTTTTTATCAGATTTCTTAAAATTAATTATTTATGCGATTTTTTCTCATTAGTAACAGGAATCTGGTTTCAATCTTTTATCCCAATATCATAAATTTTGTTGCCTTTTTAATAAATGTGGGAATCCCATGTTCGTTTAATTCGAGGTACGTTTGAGTAAAAACGACCAACAGAGCGTACGAAGCTCCACTAACTAGTTACTAATTAAGTTATTAAGTTAGAAAAAATATTAATTAAATGAAATTATTACTAAGTGAAATTTTATTACTTATTATAATACATGCTAAGATGTAATAGCAAAGCAGAAAAAAATCCACTTTAGATTGGTTCCGACTTAATAGTTAAAATTGTACGTTTTCCTTTCACCGTGAGTAGGATGTTTTTCCGTTTTTGACAAGATTCCATTATATGCAGGTTCCTTTTCATAGATTTATTACCGTGATTCCCCAGAAATAAGCCTAGGTATTACAATAATTTTTGCTCCAAAAGACTCGCGTCTTTTGGAGTATAAGGTAAAACTATACTCCAATATATGTTTTAATTGGTGTTGTTGTTGTTGAACCTTTACAACATTTTACATTTATTCGTTTACAACACACCGACCGACAGAACCACCCCAGGTTTTTCGGGTTACAGAACATAGCTGTAGACAATTTTTTTATTCAAAACTGTAATAGATTTATTACATGTAATATATTTTTTAATTATCAACTAACAATACCAAAATCATTTTTATCTCAAAAATATCAATTATGTATTCAAATAGTTTTGAAATTAATTAAAAGTTACAAAGCTGTTCATATTAGTGGCATGCCAGAGCTTAATATACGAAGAAACCGACAAAGATTTCACTATTTACAACAGTATTTTTGATTCTGATAATTTCAGAGTTTAAGCGCGTAGTTCTATTATATGTCTGTTAAATTTGTGTTTTGTTTATATTATTTTATTTGTTGATTGATGAAGTTTTAATTTGGTTATGGAATATTAACCGGAAGTAGACGCGGTGCTATTTATGTTGTTTTAAATGGAAACGGGTTAACCTTCTGTAATTCAACTGCACGCGTTAGAGTTTTTTTTTTTTTTTTTTTTTTAAATCAATTTTGAAAATTATTTTAAGAGACGTAAAAAAATCAGCAAATTGATATACAGTTTTCAAACAAATTGCATTTGAAAGTACACTTTTTTCCTAATCGAAGATTTGAAATTAAAAAATTTGCGATGTTTAGAAGTGATTAAATTTAAAACAAGTTGGAAATTGTACGTTAAACGTGACAAATGAGGTACGTTCGTTCTATAGTTTTACACTATAAAATAATCATCGTTATTATTTCAGTGAAATGAATTATATCGTGTGTCATGAACAAAATGAGTATGCATTTTTCTTTCTTATTAAGTATGCCACGTTTACAGATGCAATTTTTTTTCGACACCAGACAGCGCTGAAAAATTCACCATGGAGATCTTGTTTCGCGAATGATTACCTCCATAGTTTAACCTTTCTATGACTCACGAGAAAAGAATCTCTTGTGTTTATTTACTTTAATGGATTGAAATATTCGGCTTTTAACCTAATTTCCGCTGAAGTTATCTCAGAATCTATCCATTTTTAATGTAACTCATCAAGCAAACAATTTTTTTGAACGATCTTTCTAAAAAATGCAACTTTATGCAATTTTATTTTAAAAAAAATAATTTTGAATAAAAATGGTCCCTTGCCATATGAAGAAAGAAGTGGTTAGACCGTATTTGTTTTCCTCAGTCACATGACTGCGCTTTCATTATATATATTGCGTATGATAAGGATCTAATACACTAAAGAAAACTTTTATTAATATCTTTTTAAGTTTCGATTAGATTTTCATAAAATTTAAAATTACTCGATAAAGTTCTACAACGATTATATATATATATATATATTAATTTTAAAACCATTCGGTTGAGTAGTTTTGTGCTGCTATATGCGGACGGACGGACAGACAGACGGACGTACCAGGCGACGACTATAGGTGCTACCTATTTATATAATTACGAATGCACCTGAAAAGAGGGAAATGAAATGCTTACATAGTTGCCACCGTCGATTTGATGTCAGCGCTACACACGAACATGTTTTGCAAAAACGATTACGGTGAGAATAGTTTATAAAGCGTAACTCAAAAACTACTTGTTGGAATGAGCTGTGATTTTGGATTCGTATAGTTGAAGCTTTTAGAAATCGGTTTCTCATAAAAAATTATGTTTTATGAGAATCAGTTTTGCGAATATTACAAATTAATTTAACATTAGAAGTTTAAAATTTACAACTTCCGAATTACCAAACTGTTGATCGAATGATTCCCCGTTTGGTAGCATGAGGTAAAATTTATTAAAAAAAGCCAAATATGATGTCAAAATTAGATGTTGGTATTGACAATTTCATAGTCTGGTATAATATCAGTATGAGGACTACCCCTAAGCTTATTTATTTTAAATAAATTGTAGGTAAATATAATTTCCTTTCGAATGACTATTTTCGTTTTTTTTTCTGGGAAACTTGGTGAGTGGTCTCTTTTTTCTAAGGGGACGGGCTGCAATACATTTTTTTTTAAATCAGAGTATTCTTTAAGAAAGTGTGACAGGCTTATTTTTTGGGTGTGTCTTACTTTCGGGTTAGATCCCCCCCCCCCCACCCCCGAACTTGAACTAAATTTATAAAGCTGTAAATATTACCTCCCGGGGATGGATATTAGTTTATCCATTTTGTGTTGCGTCTTACAATGCGAGCATCATACAAAAGCCGTGCTAGGGCTTACTTTCTGATTAAGTCTGACTTTCGGAGCAGCACGGTAATAAAGTAAAATGTTGCTGATGATTATGCATTTCTTCTTCATTTTCCAATTATGCTTTATGATATCCTATCAAGAAAGTCGAAATCGTTTTTTGAAATAATTAAGGAAATAAAAAATACTGTATATTTCTACTATTACTGGTACTCTTTTTTATAACGTCTAGTATTTCTCTCTTTTTCAAGCTATATGAAAAACTATTGCTTAAAAATAGAATATGTACAACTTCATATGAATTGTAATTTCCTAACTGGGTGAGAAATGTCAGGATCACGATTGGAACCAGGGATCTCATATGGCTAAATCTGCTAAGCAGTTGGCAGCTTCAGCCATGAGATCCCTGGTTCCAATCGCACAGTTTTCGCACAGTTGGAAAATTACAATTCATATGATTTTCTTTACCATTTGAATAATTGTGTCAAAAATAATCTAGTGAAATTAGTATCCACCGTTCTCTGAAGTTCCATTGCCTGCGATTTATTCTGTTGTGCTGATTCATATATCAGACCAGATGCTATGGTCAATAAGTTTAACTAGCTGAATTAGGTCCTCCAGATTTGATCGGGATAGCTCAGTTGATAGAGCACTGGCAGCTTCAGCCATGAGATCCCTGTTTCGAATCGTGGCCTGGACGTTTTTCGCACAGTTGGGAAATTACAATTCATATGATTTTTTTTCACCATTTGAATAATTGTGTCAAAAATAATATAGTGCAATTAGTATCCAGCATTCTCTGGAATTCCATTACCTGAAATTTATTATGTTGTGCTGATTAATATATCGGACCAGATGCTATGATCAACAAGTTTAACTGGCTGAATTAGGTCCTCCAGATTCGATCATAATGGCTCAGTTTATAGAGCACTAGCTGCTTCAGCCATGATTTCGAATCGTGGCCCGGACATTTTTCGCTAAGTTGGGAAATTACAATTCATGTGATTTTCATTATCATTTGGAATAATTGTGTTAAAATTCATCTAGTATGTAGAACCTGTTCGTTACTTGCCTTTTTTTATATTCTTATACATAAAGCCGTTTGTAATACATAGTACATTGTTGTAGGTTTTGTTTATATTATCTTGATAAAATATTTTTATTACAATTTACAGTGCTTGCTTAATACTATTTTCGTTTAGACTTTAAAATGTCCTTTTAAAATTACAAATTTAATAGCAATATATTAAACCGATATTTTTTCGCTATATAACGTTTTCAAAATATACCTCAATAATCATCAATATAAAAATAAATCAGATTCCAAATCCTCAAACCTTTACTATGAATAATGCATTTTTGTAAAGAAGATAAGCATTTTTATTGATCTATTTTTGAAAAATAAACTGATTGCATAAATCCAGATTTCACAGTAAACATCTTATCTTCTTTTGTATGTGCTATGTAGAAAAAATACAATAATTTGTAAAAAATGAAAAACTGATTCTGGTTTTCTCTGCGATGTTTTTTTTTTTCAGTATAACTGCAGAAAACGGATTATAACATTCTTATTATTTAGGATGTTGTTGTTGTTTATAATTTATATATTTGAATTGCTTTCTTTTTGTTAGATTTCGCGAAAAATTTTAGAAAACTGAATAGCTTTTTGACCACTGAAAAATTACAATCAAGTTATATTTTAATTATGATTTATTAATGATAAATATTTTATTAATGAATTTTTTTAAATAACTTAAAGATTTGTATTTTTTATATATAAATAACTAAAATGTCTTCATTTAATCTTTTTAATACTGATTTTTGTGTATTTCCTTCTTTTTCATATAAAACAGCGGTGTTTTAAGGATAGGTTTAGTGAAAATTGTTGGATATATGCTTATATTTATCTATATTTATATCGGTGTTTTCAATATATTTATAAATATAATGCTTGTTTCCATTAGCTAAAAATAATATTTTTAGATTAAATCCAATTTACTCTACAATTTTTTATATTTTTAGTTTAAAATTCGAAATTTTCTTATACATGAAAATTCAAGCACATTATAATACATTGAACAATTATACTTTTCTCTCTTTATAGGAATATAAGCTTTTTCAAAACATGCTTCAGCAATCATCAATATTAAAGTAACTTTGCTACCAAATCTTCAAATTTTGATATGAATAATGTATTTTTATAAAGAAGATAAGTATTTTGATTGATTGTTAAAAAGAAAAAAAATTGCATAAATTTAGCTTTCAGGGGAAGCATATTATCTTTTTTTTACCAGTGCAATGCAAAAAAAAATTGCAATATTTTGTAAAATATTAAAATTATAGATTCTGATTTACAATGTTTAAGATTCACTTTTTTTTTTCATTATAGATATAGAAAACAAATTATAAGACTTCGATATTTAGGGTGCTGTTATTTAAAATTGATACATTTGAATTGTTTCTATACTTTCTGAAATTTTTACAAAATCACTTAAAAAAGCAACATTTAATAAGTTATTTTTTAAAGAATAAGAAATTACTTTTATTAAATAGATAATTAATTAATAAATTCAAATTACTATTCACAAAAGGATATTTTACAGATGATTATTAAATTCTTCACTAATTTCTAATTATGCTAGATAATATCGCCTTCTAATATTAAACGAATTTGCATTCATAATTTCTTTCTCTATTGATGTTGAAGAAACTTTTCAAAGTATTAAGAAAAGTCTGCAAAAGAGGCATTTCTTGTAATCCTATGAGCCTTTTTCATTCTGCATTTTTATTACATCTTTAATCAATGTTAGGTTATTCTTAATTCTGCCACATGAAGTGAAATGAAGTTAAAGCACTTTCCTTTTAAATTGAAAATTAAAATGATTCTTTTAGTAATATAAAAATTTCTTATGAATAGTATTTTTATATATGAAAACAGTTAACATGTAATATTTAGACTTTATGGTTTTATTATAAAAATGAAGTGGAAAATTATTTTAGTAAGTTTAATTATGCATATTTTTTAAATTTCATTACATGTTAAGGTGAATCGAAAAAATTTCTTTTTTTTTTACTTTTCTTGACTACCTGCAAGTTTGTTTAAACTTCTGTAAAACTTATGTCTGTCATACACTGTAAAAAAAAACTGAGGTTACTAATTTTTTTAGTAAATTTGTATTCCACAGAATTTTTTAGTAACCGGTATTATAAACCGAAATCGTTGCTAGCTATTTTCTAGTAATTCTTACAGATTTTCTTGTAACTGAGTAAGAATACAAAAATTTTTTAGTAATTTCAAGGATCAATGAGAAAAACTAAATTTTATTTAGTATCTTTTTTTTTTTACAGTGTATGGCGTGCTATGTGTGTCCTAGTTCCTCAGTCAGTTTTCGGATGTCAGTGGGTGGATTCTTCTGTACTTTCCTCTTCAACTGATCAGAATTCCCAATTGATGGCCTGTCATTTCTGTGTTTGATTTCATTCTTAAAACGTTTGGATCCGTTTTAAACTGTCCGGACGCTACTCTTGTCGTGGCCTCCAACTGCATGATTTTTGCGGTCAGCTTTATTAGTTTTAAGGCTTAGTTTAAAATAAAACCTTAAGATGTATAAAATCTCAAGATTTCTTTCACTTTTTATGGGACCTAAAAATGAAAAAAAGAAGTCTGTATGATTATAGAATATAGAGGAACATGTATCCTGTTAAATAACATTTTATGTTCAACAATAGGGGTGAGAAAGTGCCAGCTATGCTTTGGTATAAAAGCATTAAAAAAACGAAAATTATTTTGATACACGCTAATAAATATACATATGTTTCAATTATGGTAAATTTTAAAATAAAGTATATGAGTTTTAATTAACCTACAACTTTGAACAACTGAAATAAAAGTCACTGCAGATAGCTCGACAAACATTTTGGTATTGAAAAGAACGTATGAAAAGGAATTTCAAGATTAGAAGTGTTTGATTCTTGCAATATCAATCACTTCTTCTGTTCTAAAAGTTACCTCTGTGCCAGCTTTTCATTTGAAATCATCTTGAACATGTTCAAAATATTCAAATTTTATTATCAGATCTTTTGTCAGTGCTCTAGAAGGCTTTTGTCGGATTTTACATGTTGAAGACAACCTTCCATAGAAATTTTTTGCAGTTTATTCACATAAATGCCAATTTTTAACAATAAAAATACGTTCTTCGGTTTCATATGATGGTTTACAAACAGTATAATTGCCGTTAAACAACTTCCTTTTATTTCCTTTCTCATTGCACTCATTTTAATCGACATCTAGTGAGTCTCTGATATGTTATTTCATTTCAAAGTTCTATAGGTTAATTAAAACTTACACTGTAGTATATAATTTTTTTATTCAGAACATACTTTTTTACAAAAAAATTTTTTAAGATTAATAAATAATTTAAAAGAGGTTCTTGTCTTTTTTACAAGGCAACTTTATAATAATTCCCCTGTCTCTTAAAAATTTTGAAAAAATTGCTTGACCATCAAGTAACAAATCATCCTTTAAGAGAACTTGTTGGATAGAACAAAAAATAGTATTAATAAAATGATAAAAAAAAAGAAGCGAGGGATAATTCCAGTTGTAGTAATTTCCTATCAAATGATAAAACATTTTAAGGAAGACGAAAACAAGACGTTTGGGGAAAGAAAAAACAGTTTAGTTAAAAAAAAAAACATAAAACAAGATTTAAATTTCTGAAAATGTGATTATTTTGTAATAACGTTTTATTATTGGGCCGTCTGAACTTATAAATACATTTTCTGTATGGTATATATTTAGATTTAAGATTGTAAAGAGAATTATAGGGTCTGTATGATATAAATTACAGTGAAGAATAAAGTGGCTCACATCTGGGGGCCCACTACTGGTGCAAAGAGGAAGGAAAATTATTTTATTTTACATTTTTCCCCGAGGCATATATTTTGAAACTTTGAATGTCCATTCTGATTGATGAAGGTTACGACTAGGCTGAAGAAATATATATCTTAGAAGTTCATTAAACATTTAATGATAATTTAAAAAATGCCCTTAAATTGCTCACTATTGGTACATTTACTTTCAGGTGCATGGGAGTTTTTGGTTTTGAAAAAAAAAAACGAATCTTTTTATTGCACTTTCTATATGTCTGATATTTCATAAATATAATGGCTCGAAGTCGTTTTTACACACTTTTATTTTATTTAAGTTGGTTTTTGTACGTAAAGATGAATTTTTATAATCAATTCCTCATTCACTTCCTGGTGGTCTAGAACTTAAAAAAAAATAGGCACACAGGTGTGTTTTCAAAGAT
Source organism: Maratus michaelseni (assembly GCA_963931845.1). NCBI lineage: Eukaryota > Metazoa > Arthropoda > Arachnida > Araneae > Salticidae > Maratus > Maratus michaelseni. The sequence continues at coordinate 129,280,045 of OZ007593.1, forward strand.
AATACAACATTTTAATATTTTTAAAATTTAATTATTAGTTTATAAATTAATTTCAAAGCATTTTTCCGTTAGCCAGCCGAATGAGATAAATCTTCAAATAATCTTTATGCTTACACTTGTTGCACCAAACCACACTCGTTAAAATATGCCAACTGGCTGTGAAAATACAACAACGTAATATTTTAAGCACTTAAAAGTATAAAATAAAGTATATAAATAAAAAAATAAAGACTGAAATATTTTTAATGCATTTTTATTTAAAATTTAAACACATAAAAGATACAGCGAGACTCGTCACGCAATGCATGAGCGATTGGTACATTTTTCGAAACTGCACAAATTTCTCGAATTTTTTTTTTTTTTTGAGTTTGTACCAAAAGTATCTAATTAATGAATAAACAGAGTTTTGTATGAAACCTTACATAATTTCCTAGTCTTTGGATGATGCTTTTTAATTATTTTGTTAATTCGTTAGTCTTTTTTAGAAACAAATCATAATCGGATATTTTTGATGACATCTGACTTATTAAATTTGACAGAGCGCCAATTTGTAAAAAATACAAAAATTCATAAATCAAGGACTTACCAATTGTATATGTTTTACCGTGCTTTTTCTTTCATTAGTTTCAGATGAAACTCTTTAGAGAAATCTCTGATATAGGGAAAACTATACTGTAAAAAAATGGGAGAAAAGGCCGCAAAAAATACTGTAAAAAATTAATCTAGCCTTCAAAAACAGCACTTCAGCTGATTTACTGCAATAAGAGCTGATATCGGGAATTGCAGGAGGCGACATCTATTGGCTATGTTGTTAAAATCTCAAGTGAGAGACAGGTGCGGGGCAGGTACGGTGCAGTACTTACACTGTGAGATACACTGGCGGAAAAAAAATCCCAACACCAAGAAAGACTTGTGTTAGATAAACGAAATTTGGTCGGCGTGTTTATACATCTGAAAGATGGCATCGATTCAAATTTCGCGACTCGCGCATAAGTGTGGCGCTAGTGGCGCCACTCAGAACTTGCAAATCAGGTTTGCTTTAAATGCGTGCTGTAAAGTTCGTGAGCGTTATTTATCTTCGAAATTTGACGTATTGAGTTGATGTTAGCCAAAAATGCCTTTAAGAAGACGAAGAAGCCATTATCAACAACTCACCGAAGTTGAACGAGGTCGTATAATAGGGCTACGAGAAGCTGGATTTTCTTTCCGCGATATTGCAGAAAGACTTGGCCGGAATGTATCCACTGGGGATGATTGTTGGGAGAAGTGGTCAAGGGATGGTACAGGCTCAAGTAGACCGGGTTCCGGGCGGCCACGTGGCACTACTGAGAGGGAAGACTGCCGTATTCGGTGTACGGCTGTGGCGCATCTTATTGTGTCTGCGGAAGAAATTCGAGCTGTAATTGGTACCACAGTGACACAACGAACTGTTAGAAACCGGTTACTTCAAGGGAAGCTCCGATCCAGGCGTTCTGTAGCGTGCATTCCACTAACGCCAAGTCATTGTCGTTTGCGTCGCCAGTGGTGTCAAGCCAGAGCTCATTGGAGGACGGAGTGGAGATCTGTTGTGTTTTCTGATGAAAGTAGGTTCTGCCTTTGTGCCATTGATGGCCGTGTGATGGTCAGAAGGAAGTCAAGGCAACGCCTAGAACCAAACTGTCTGCGGCCTAGACAAAATGGACCTACATCTGGAGTCATATTCTGGGGAGCAATTTCCTATGCCAGCAGGAGCACTCTAGTGGTTATCCCAAACACACTGAATGCAAATTTGTACGCCAGTCTGGTAATTCAACCTGTAGTGCTGCCATTCATGAACAACATTCAAGGGGGAGTTTTCTAACATGATAACGCTTGCCCTCATACCGCTGTTGTAACGCAACGTGCTCTACAGAGTTTCGACATGTTACTTTGGCCTGCGAGATCACCAGATCTGTCTCCAATTGAGCACGTATGGGATAACATTGGACGACAACTCCAGCATCATCCACAGCCAGCACTGACCGTCCCAGTATTGACACAACAAGTACAACAAGCATGGAATTCTATACCACAAAGGGACATTCGGCACCTGTATGACACAATGCATGCACAATTGCAGGTTTGCATTCAAAATTCTGGAGGTTACACCGTCTATTAATGTAACAGCATTTCACATTTGAAACGCATTTTCTTGAGCTTAAATTGACCTGTGATCTTGAAAATCTAATCAATTAAACATATTAACTAGACAAATGCATTGTCCAAATTTCATTGCTCTACAATAATTTTTTCTTGGTGTTGGGATTTTTTTTTCGTCAGTGTATGACGGCCATTATATTGGAGCGAAGGCATTCGTAATTGTAATAGTAATTACACCAGTTACATGGATTATTTGAAACATATTCTAAAGAATAAAAGTAAGTTTTATCTCTGTTTTCTTATAGTATTGTTTTAATAGCATCATATAGTTTGTGTTATATACAGTGTTGGGCACTCTCACAAAAAACACGAACTAGTTCAACTCAAGTTCAATTTCTCAAAAATGAGTCAAGTTCACGTTCAAATTCAAAAATTTTCAAACGAACTCGCTCAACTCAAACTCGTTACTAAAACCGAGCGAAGTTCACTAAAAGTTCATTTTTTTTTCAAAAAATAAAAAACGAAACTTTTTATTTTCCAAATTTGAAAAGTATTTTGAACTTAACTTTTCGTTATTCAATGTATTTTTATATGCGCCGCACTTGCATGATAAATTTCCGTGTTTATTCTTTAAATATTTAAGATTTTGTTATGAAATATTTAAATATAGAAGAAAAAAGACAAGTTTAGATGACCTCTAACGTATAGTTAAGTTAGTTAACCTCTAACGAACAGGCGCGGATCCAAGGGGAAAGGGGTGGGGGCGATCGCCCCACCCCCACCCCAAAAAGCCCCATTTTAAGCAGATTTGTTTTCTTTTGCACTTATAATACTACGTTTTTATAGTGCACACACTATGTTTTTATAGTACCTCAATGTTATAATGAAAAAAATATTCTTGCTTACTTTTTTTCATTGTAGTTTTTACGAAACGTTAAAGGAAAACTATCAATGGAAGAGTGACATTGTTGTTATTTTATCGGATGATCACTTTAATAGTGGGATATTTTCAGCGTAGGACTGGTTGTTAGTATACCCACCAATCAATCAAAAAACTTCTAAAGAACTGTCTGCACCGTATTCAGTGAAAACCTTTTTACCGTTCTTAGAAAAGTCACCTCGGCAAAAATAAAGATGGGTAAGAAATCGGTTAGACAAAGGAAGTTGGAGTTGGTTAATTTGGTTTTCAAACGACCTGCTCAGCAACGCGAAACTTCACACATTTTCCGACTCATTTTTAAACGCAAAGACATAAAATCGACAGGCCTGACTATTGACGTGTTTTGGAATTGCAATGAGGTTTTCATTTTTTGATCAATAAATTCCTTATCGAGTTATAATCAATTCGGGTCACATGACGACAAGTTTTTTCCCTTCCTCACTCTGAAGCATCAGGAATTCTGTTCAAAATGCCGATTTTGAGAGTATTTTCTGACAGATCTTCTGCCTTTAACAAAAAACGGAAAATGTGTTTGGATGACATAGTTTCTGAAGCAAAGTTATGTGTTATTCTTGCTTTTCATTATCTTTTACATTGCATTTTGCATTTAAAGAATTCCTTGTTATGAAGCTTTGAAACAATTCCATGCTAATATTTCGCTAATTTTAGCTTTTCTTTTCATTGCTTAAACATGTCACTTATGTATCCGAACACAAACATTTTGTACTTATCTTGTCAGTTTTTAATTGGTCCTTTAACTGCCGTCGCACGATCAATGTAACTACAATTTTTTTTATCTTATATATTACTGAAATTGTTTGGAAAATTAAGTTTATCTTAATACTTGCTTTTAAATATTTTGATAAATAAGTAGTATTGTTTCTTTGTCTAAGTTCGCAGCCTAATTTTTCTGCTTTTAAAGCACTAAAATTATTTCATAAAGAGGTATTCTAATGGTAATAAAATACAGTAAAACTTGTTAAGTTGGAATCTCTAGAAACGAAAGAAAAGTTCCGTTTTAAATAGGTTTCTTACTTAGCAGGTTTAATTAATTGCATGGCATTCATTTCTCCTCAGAATGAAATTTTTTCAAAGACCGGATTTCGTCACGGACAGATTCCGTTTTTATCTAGTTTTACTGCTTTTAAAAACAGAAACTTCATTGTCCCGGTCCTGGGAGGGAACACCGTGCAATTATACCCACTAAGATGATTTCGTTTTACAGGTTTTACTGCCCTTGTAAATCATTACAAATGCCCATAGTACAATAAAATGTTGGTAAACAGAAACTGTCTATAACGAGGTCCTGTTTTAAAGAAAAAATTCCATAAAGAAATAAAATAAAATTATACTTGCTAATATGTAAAACTGTCTAAAATGAATATTTTCTTTGGTCCTTAGCAATTCCGTGTTAGCAGATATTACTGTATTAGTTTTTTTTAATTTTAGAATCAGTAATAAACTACAAAGTAGAGTAAAACTTGAAAACGGATTCGTTAAGAACCGAAAAGAGCTAGGTTTTAGACAGTTTTTCGTTTTAGTTAATAGATATGTATGACATTCTTTCTGTCCGTCGGGAACAAAGTTTTTTCATTTTAGACAGGGTCTGTTATAGACAGGTACCGTTTTCAAAGATTTTTATTGTTTGAATTAACTAGTGAAAAGTACGAGTTTTCGTAAACAGTAACACAATATATCGATTTACATGAATCTAGGGAAAAAAGTAAAAAGGAATTGATAAATATTGATAAATATTGAACTTGTTGAGAAATAAGTGTTAACAACGAGGTAACAAATCTTTGATTTATATCATTCCCGTAGGCGAATATTTGTTGTAAATATTTGTGAATGCAGTAACGTAAAAAAGTAAGAATATTCGCGTACGAGAATGCTCGTATCGCGAAAAAAAATCGTATTCGCGTTCACGAATGTCAAAAGTCAAGTAGTGATGAATACGAGCATTCTCCTACGCGAATATTCCCATTTTTTTACACTATTACTAATAGTATTCACAAATATTTACAGCAAATATTTGCCTATGGGAATGATATAAATCACACATTTGATACCTCGTTAGTTGTTAACACTTATTTATCAATAAGTTCAATATTTATCAATTGCTTATCACACTTTTTCCAGTTACTTTTTTCCGGTTACTTTTTTCCGATTACTTTTTTTCCAGTCACTTTTTTCCGGTTACTGATTTACATATGCGATTTGAGAAATAACCTTCGGCAATGGAATCGTTTCCGTTTCTTTTTGTTGTTGTTGTTGTTCTTCAGATGCCTGAACCCATCCAACCCCCTCCGCCCCCCTTTTCTTCTCATTGCTTTCAGAGTCCAGTGAAGCAGTGGATAATTCTGACCTTCTACTTGCATTGGCTAGGGTACGTGTACAAACACCCTCACGATATAATATACTTGCTATAGTGTTCTCTTTTTTCCCGCGCTTTTTAGCAAGAGAAAGAAACGAGATAAGAGATTTCTGAAGAATTTCCTTTGAATGTATCTTGTAAAAAGGAAGATAGAAAAAAAAAACACATGAAACAAAGATTGCAAGATCCGACCCAGATTAATATTCCGTAGGATGATTTGGGGCCTAGAATTTTATTCCTGTCTTATTTTAGATTTGATTTTTACTAATTGATAAGCTTTATTGTGAATTCAAATAATTCAGTCTAATATAATTACAAAAGAAAATGTAAGACTTTTTGCATTGAAAATAAAATTAAAATGTCATTTAATTGTTTTTTCGATGATATATTAACGTTAGTGTTAACCAAATACTAAATTAATATTTCAAAATTTGTACTTATTTTTTCAAATGTTTTATTGCCAAAAATGTTTTACCAATAGCATATGTCGGAGCAGATTGGAGGATTTTTTACTCAGAAATTTCAAGAATAAAATTTTCAATATTAATTTTCCTTTATTTTATTCACGAAATATTTATACTTATAATAATCAAAAATAACTATTCAAATTTTCTGGGAAGAATTTGGAATTTCTTAATGATAGTTTTTATAAATGACGCATCAAATGTATCAACAGCCTGTTTAGTGTTAATTGTTCTGTACAGATATTTATTTTTACGTCCGTATGTCTTGTGCGAGGAGTTCTGAAAAAAAAGTAGATATTAAGTCTCTTGTTCATGTTTATATTGTTCATTTTAAATGAAAGTGCCATAGACCAGAGATCTGCTCGGGCCGGGCCTGGTCTGCATTCTTTTCGGCCGGGATTAGTCACTACTATTTTTTCCGGCCAAGTCTCGGGCCTTTTTTTCTGATGGACCGGGAGGGTCTAACTTATTTTTTCCATACCAAACAGTGACTGGTATCATTCTTCCTACTCTTCATGGGCCTAAATCTTCTCAAAGTTTTCACTTAGCCCGTATGAAAATCATTGTCTCGGCGTGGCCCTGGTCCCTTCAAAGATCAATAAAATTTGTCCTGGCCCAAAACTTTTTGCAAAAAATGCATACATTTTTAAATCGCCATTATTCGACAATTAAACATTAAATTTTATTCTTTATAAAGAATAGTACATTTCTAGGCTTTTTGAAATGTAGCTATAATAAAATATAGTAAAACGTGTAAAAAAGAACCTGCTTAGGACGGAATCCTGTCTTAACCTGAAAAATATGTTGATCCATGAAAAATTAATGTACTAATACGTAAGAAAAGAATATATAATACATTTACACCTGCAAAGAAGGCAAATTGTCTATAACACATTTATTTTCCTATGCAATTCCGTCTTTGAAGATTTTACTGTATAGCATTTTTCAGATTTTTAACTTCCCAATACATGGAATACGGATTAACTATATTAATGATAACTCAAACATTTACATACAACAAATAGCGATTCATTAAAAAAAATAATATCGCAATAACTTCTACATAAATGAAAAAAATAAAAATGACAATAAAAAGCAAAGATAAGTATTTTTGTTCAGAACTCTTCATACGAGACAATTTTTCTAACCAAATCGGCGCAAAAATCAATGTTTTGTAGAAATTCCTTCGGGTCGGGCCAATAATTTTTTCTGTACGTGCCGGGCCGAGCTCGGGCCGAAATTTTAACTTCTATACCGGGCTGGGCAAATATTTTTTTTGTACGGGCCGATCCGGGCCCGGGCCGAACTTTTAATTTTTATACTGGACCGGGCCGGGCTGAATTTTTCTTCTATGGATAGGGCCTTGAAATTTTGGCCTGCACAGACCTCTTCCATAGACTGCTTAGTATAGGGACTACAATTTATATATATATATCTTATTGTAAACTATATTGATTTTTTAATGGACTTCAATTTGTATGTAAATATCTGAATTATTATTAATACTATTAATCCATTTACATGGCTTTGAGACTTAAAAATCTGAAAAATTCTATATCGAAAAACCTTCTAAGACGGAATTACATAGGAGAGAAAAAAATCGTTATAGTTTAGTTCCTTTTTTTACCACGTCTGTCGTCTCTTGCAAAGTATTTATTTATTTTTAAACTTATATCCATAAAATTATATCCATTTTGCACCAATCAAGAAAGTTTTCCGTTTAAAACAGGATTTCGTCACACACAGATTCTTATAACAGGTTTTACAGTACTGTATATACTCTCCCCCCCCTCTAGATATGTATATATATTATTCTTTAAAGCGAATTTTATTTGTAGAATAATGGTAATTTAAAAATATATGCATTTTTGGCAAAAATTGTTGACCCAAGGAGGTTGTTCCTTAAACAGATTTTTGCACGAATCAGACAGGGACATGTCAGTGATTTTCATACAAGCAGGGTTGTTGTGACCATGCCAGAAGATTTCGGTCAGTGCAGACTTCTAGGAAGAATAACGCACAGGCCCAGAAATAAGGCCGGTTGGACCCGAACCGAACCTTCAGAGAAAGCAAGACCCGGGCACTACCCAGAAAAACTGATGATCAGAATCGACCCGTCCCGAGTCCGTGCAGACTTCTAAATAGCATTTGAATGGGAAAAACGTGTTCTTAACGGCTGGAATTTTTTAAAATAAATTATGAATAAAATTGAGTTTGAGTTTTAAATTTCGTTCAAACTCACAATTTTTTTGAGCTTTCGTTCAGCTCACGTACGTTTATCAAAAAGTGAGTCAAGTTCAACTCACGTTCACAGAAAGTGAACTAAGTTCGTGAGTTTTCGTTTAATGAGCGCGCTCATGCCCAACACTGGATATATTTATAAGATATGAATTTAGTTTTTAAGCCACAAGTTTATCACGGCAGTAGTTTTCAAGTCATTTGCCTATAATAAGTATTTTGTCTTAAATCATGAAAAAAAAGATGATTGTGCTTTGTTAGATGGATTTTTACTTAATCTCTCAGTACTTTGTTATTATTAATATAAAATATGTGTGTAACAGGTAAACTTTGTTGATCGCAGATTTCTTAAAAAGAAGACACATGTTCTTTAGCTATGCCTTATTTCGCTGTCATATATTTTTCAAAACTCCAGTTTATGCGTTTATATTTGAATATACTTTCTAAATCATATAAATATTTTACTCACTAACAGTTTTCGGTTCACTTTCGACGTTAATTTAAATATTTTATTTAGTATATTATTATAGTTTACTAAATTTTCAAGTTTTATTGCTACTGAGCTGAGTTTCGGCCAGTGATTCATTTTCAATTTTTAAATCTTTTATTCTAAGTAATCTGGATGCACTATTTTATCAATTCCTAAAATATGCCAAGATTTTGTGCACCATTAATTAGAAGCAACTCGTATAGTACTTTTGTCCATTATCTATATATATATACGAGTATCTATATAATATATATATATATATATTTACGCTTAATTTTTAAATTTTTTATGAGAACAGATTTTTTTTTCATTATTATGTTTTCTTTTTAATTCTAATTAGAGATTCGTAAAATTTGCTTGACCTCATAAGTTTTTTTTTCATTGTGTTCATTTTTCAATAACCTGATGATATTTATGGAATTAAATCTTGATTTATAAAATTATCTTAGCATAAAAAAGTTTCTTACCAGTAAAGTTTCCATATGAGCAAGTTGCGTACAATAGGGTCTTGTTAATAATTATTCATGCTTGATAGTTTCAATATCAAATAGTTTTGTGTATTCGTGTGAAGGGGGGGGGGAAATAATTACATTAAATAAACAAAAAATAGTTCATTTGATACAGAAAATAACCCTGAATTTGTTGGATAAAAGAAAAATATATATAAATATACATGACTTAGATACAAACAAACTAATAAACAAAGCCCTGTAAGGAAATACTGAATAATAAATTAAGAAAAAGCTATATAAAGAAGCAAAATCTTCCTTTGTTATGATTTATTGAAAAACATTTTATGTCTATGCAAATGACTCAAATTTTGTCGGTGATGTACTTGACCAAAAACCGAAATTTTCATCTTACATATGTATAACAGAATCGATTGTATAATAATGATGTTAAAACAATAATATGAGTAAACAAAAAGATATTACATAGTGCCCAAAGTCTGAAATATGTGTCAAGTCAAAATAAGAAAATAAAAATAATAAACGGAGAGGAAGGTGAAAGGGGGGGGGGGGGTAAAAAAATATCAACAACAAATGCCAAAATTTTTACAGTTATACTGTTAAGATTGCTTCAAAATAAAGAGCAAAAGCTGCTGTTCACTAAAGCTGCTGTTAAACTAAAAAAATTGCAGTAAAATATAAAAACAGAACTGCTGTAAGATTATAAGCACAAAATGCTGTAAATTTACAAATGTGCTGTTTATCCATAAATACAAAATTGGTGTAAATTTACAGCAAAATATGCTGGCACCCATATTGCCAGCATATTTTACTGTAAAAATACTGCGATTTTTTTACAGTGTACACACCGTGCAACAACATTGCAGTAATATATACTATGTTATTTCAACCTTGTATGAGCAAGGAAAGTGATACAAATTTTTATCTATTCTATGCATGAAATGCAAAGAACACTCAAAATAGACTGCACTCACATCTGTAGCTAAAAATAAAACTTAGCGTTTATTTGCACTACTGTTTCTAAAATATAATTTGTTTAACATTATCAGGAATAAGCTTATTCGTTGCATCTAATGCCATAGGTAAGTTGTTTTTTCCTTTAAAAAAAGGGAGAGAATTGTGTAACAGACAGCAAGTTTGCAAACTGCAGCATCCCTACATGCTAGCCATGTTGAGAAACAAAAATAAACATTTCCAATGGTACCACTGACTGTCTAAGTCAGAATTCACTATGTTGAATAACATGTTAAAACCGACATAAGCATGATGAGAACACAGCAGGTAAAATTTTCTATATGCAGGAACCAGGCAGATAATTTCATGTTTTAACATCACAAGAGTTAGTAACAAGGTATTGCATTATTCAGAAAGCTGGTTCGAGATTCTAGTGACGTTTTTTGTCAGCAATAATAAATCAGCCACACAAAATCGAACTAAGTGTTTTTATTCTTTAAATGATAATTGGAGAAACTCTCGATATGCAATACAATGTTTCAGGAGGTTCCCACAAAGCTAAAATAATATTCAATTTTCGTAGAAAACTTCATAAAACAATTACATATTCTATTAAATTACGTGATAATAATTCATTAAATTCCATGCAAATCAGAGGATCAAAACAATTCGCCGATGTTGTAAAGGTTGATTAGGCAGACTTAAAACACAAAATAGCGGACTCTTGAGTTTCAGCAGTTTGTCTTATAGTTAAAACGTAGAAATACAAAAACGCAATGCAACGAGAGTTCTGATCCAATTAAACGACCCGCTGGAAACTCATTTGGCGGAAGCTTCAAACCTGAATAATTGGATCCTCAAAAGTGTGCAATATACATTCGAAGCGTCACCTCGAAGAAAAATAAATATGTTACAATTTATGACAAAAAGTATGTTTTAGAAATCGAATGAATAAAAAATAGAAATCAAAGAACGTGCTGTCAAGGACATTGAAAATTTGAAGAAGAGAAACAAAAAAGAAGTATTTTAAGTCGAAAAATAAGTTGTTAAATAGGGGAAATTTTTGAAATATTTAAACCGTATTATGTATATATATATATATATATATATATATATATATATATATATATATATATATATATATATATATATAAACACGAGTCAAAATATATGTATAAATCTAGAATCAGAAAACCATAAAAAGCCCCACTCTTTCCAACATAGTAACATTCATTACAATTTTAATTGTATCAAAAAATGCATTAAAATATTGTTAATATAAATAGCTATATTAATTAATTTGAGAAATTATATAAAATCATCAAAAGGGAGATTGCTTTATATTGAATTTTGACTTTGTTTTATAAAAAGTGAAATGTATATTGTATATAAGCAACGTTTATTAGAAACTTAGTTGTGTATAAATAATTCTACCCTCTTTTTAATTTGCATGAAAATTAATGTTTCATTTTATTAGCTTATAATACATTAAATATGGCGTTAAACAATACTTTAATGCGGCAAATAATTCTTGACATTATTAGATTATAGAATTGATGTTATTTAATATACTCATCTGCATTGGACAGTTAATTTACGTGAAAATGAGTCGGGGAATAATTAATTTGGCCATTGTACGCGTTGTAGTGTTATATTATAATATGAAACTCAATTGATAGTTATAGTGTTATATTATAATATTAAACTCAGTTGAAGATTAACATATCTAAAACGTCTGATAGATTTTATTATAGACAAGAAAAAGGGTAAAACACATTTTTATTACTATACTAGCTGCGTAGCAACTCGTTCTGTGGCGTTTAAATTGCATGAGGCCTTCCGATTGTTTGCAGGAAAACTAAATCTAGTTTTATTATAATTTCAATTTTCTAGCCTTGATAATTCCAAAAAAATCGCAATTTAGAACGTTTCACTCATTTCAACTTTTTAAATTTCGATTTTTTTAGAAACCGTTCTTAGAGTACATTTACATCTCAAAAATAACCGCCAGGCGAAATTTTAAGTTTTTAGCCCCAGTCGTATCACAAAAAACGTATTTATAGAAAGTTTTTTGTTCCTGCACACTTTTACATTTCCATTTTTTTCTTTGAACTTGTTTTTTTGCAAGTATTTACGTCTTAAAAGTAACAGGCATCTGAAGTTTTAAGTATCTAGCTTTAACAGTTCAAAATAAATCGAAATTTCGGAAGTTTTTAGAACGTTTTTGGCTCATTTCATCTTTTTAAATTTCAAATCTTTTAGAAACCGTTCTTAGAGAGCATTTACATCTCCAAAGTAAGCAACCACCAGGCGAAATTCCAAGGTTTTAGTCCCAGTAGTATCACAAAAATCATAATTTTAGAAAGTTTTTTTTTTTTTTTTTTTATCCAGCATACTTTTACATTTTGATTTTTTATTAGAAATTATTCTTTTGCAAGTATTTACGTCTTAAAAGTAACAGCATGTCAAGTTTTAAGTTTCTGGCTTTAAGAGTTTAAAAAAATCGAAATTTCGGAAGTTTTTAGAACGTTTTTTGCTCATTTCACCCTTTTAAATTTCGAACTTTTCAGAAGCCGCTCTTAGAAAGCATTTACATCTCAAAAGTAACCACCATGCTAATTCTCAAGTTTTTAGTCCCAGCAATATCACAGAAATCGCATTTTTGAACGTGTTTCTTTTTCTGCACGTTTTACATTTCGAATTTTTTTAGAAATTTCTATTGCGAATATTTACATCCTAAAAGTAACAGTCATATCAAATTCCAAGTTTCTAACCATAACAGTTCCAAATAAATCGTAGTTTCGAAAGTTTTTAGAACTTTTTTCGTTCATTTCACAATTTTAATGTTCGAAGTTTTTAGAAACGGTTCTTAGCGAGCATTTACATCTTAAAAGTAACCCTCACATCAAATTTCAAGTTTCTAGACCCAACAATGTCACATAAATCACAACTTTAGAACGTTTTTTGCTCCTGCATCCCTTGGGGGCTGTTATACTGACATAAAAATATAGCCTATCTTGGAACAGCATTTTGTTACCATTATTTTTTAAATCGGCTCGGTAGTTCCAGAGCTTAGCCCTATAAACAAACAAACATACATACAAATTTTAATTCTTTATAATATTAATACAGAATATAGATTCAAAAGTTCAAATTGGTTTATTTCATTTTTTTTTTACTAGGCCATGAAATATATTATACAATATATGATGATGAAATATATTATATTATATATGTATAATTATATTTTTTGAAAGTTTAAAATATGTATCTTAAGTTATAAAGATTTTCGCAAATTTCCGATTTTCATTTTTATTTTCTTATTATTGTCAGTGAAAAAGAAATAATATTACTACATTTTCATAACTTCTTATTTAGCAATAATAATATATTTTATATAAATTCCATTTAGCATTAAAAGTTGAATGTTTTTGAAGTGACAAAAATGTCTATTGTTTTTAAACATCGAAAACAGCTAGAAGTCGAAGGGTAAAATAAATATAAAGACTCGTATGGAAAATTTCAAAATTCTAATGAATATGAATATGTTGGTGATTCTTAAAATAAATTAAACTGCATTTAAACTATAATTAAATGTGTAAAAAAACTCAAACAAGATAATTTGATGGAAACTTCTTTATTCTCTGACTATCAGTAGTTATCATTTAGCGGTTTTAAAGTAAAACCGATTTTTATTTTCCGTGTGTGTGAATGTACCATACATTAAAATGTATTACATTGATATGTTTATGCATAAACGCTCTATTCACAGAGTTTGACTATAATAAATCCAGGGTGTCCCAAAAGTCCTTGAAACATCTTAAAATCCAATAAAAGATCAAGCAATTGGCGTACGAGAGTGCAATTTGGACGAAAATGCTTCTTATGATGTGAAATTTTGTTTTAAGTAAATAAAAAATAGTTCCAAAAATCTCTCATAGATGGCACTGCTTCTGGAAAGTTATCGAATAGGTAGAATGCCTTTATACATAACAATGGCGAAAGATGCACAATGCGTATGCACAGCTTTCGTCCAAACTATAGCAACCTATATTCCAGAACCTAACAATACTCGTCTATCCCTCCTCACTCGATTAATCGAACTCAAGAGGGAGAGTATTGTTAAGTTCTGGAATGTGAGTTGCCACAGTTTGGACAAAAACTGTGCATGCGCATTGTGCGTTTTTCACCATCGGTATGTATAAAGGCATTCTATCTATTCGATAACATTCCAGAGGCAGCGCCATGTATGAGAAATTTTCTTAGCTATTTTTTTATTTGCTTAAACAAAATTTTCATTCATAAAAAACATTTTCGTCCAAACCTTACTCTCTCACGCCAATTGTTCAATGTCTTTATTGAATTTAAAAATGTTTCAAGGACTTTTAGGACACCCTATATAATTTTACATAACATTCTATTTTTTTTCTGAAATAAATATTGAATATATTTGAAACTTTTTAAAATTTAAGTAAAAGTGAATGAACTAGTAAATTACAGACATTCTGAATTTAATCACAGCCATTCATAAAACATGTCATTATTTTTTTTTCTTTGGTACAAATCACGCACATAAAATCAATCTTCACCATAGTAAGAAATCATCAGTTACAAATAATTACACCCATTCGTAAAAAGAGAAATGCATTTATCATAGTTTCTTTGTTCTCTTACATTTGCTTTCAGAAAATTGTAGAAAATGAATGCTTCCAAAGATGAATTTTGGCTACTATTTTATGAATAATTTTCCCTATTTGGACATGATATATTTTACGCAGTGTTTTTTACACATGCGGAACGAATAACAAGCCAGTTAAATACACCTTTTACATAATGAATGACATCAACAGTAATTTCTTATGAAAAAGAGCGAGAACTAACACAATTCTTTATATTTTAAATAATATACAGGATGTTCATGAAATTTTGAAATACAATAAGTAGGTCGATAGTATATAGAAAAACGAACAGTATTTATTTAAAACTTAAATGCAATCCACCTATTTAGTCCAAAATAAAGAATTTATCTTCCAAGCAAAACTTGGATTTTCGTTCAGAATTTCAACAATAATGAACGTTGTTTAGCAATATTTTTAAGAGGCTACTTTGCGTGACATCATGAGAATTTAGAGAAGTACACAGTAATTTGTTCAATGGCACTGTATATGTTCTCAGTTACCACCATCCCATATTTTTAAAAATAATAAAGATATTTCACCAAATTTTTCAACAAATTTACGATGTTTTTTATTAAATGCGACGATATCACGAGAGGTGCTGAAGTCACAATTGTCCATTTTAAAACTGAGGACAAAGCTAAATATACCGTCTACAAAACTAGGTGCTTCACATATGAAAATGCAACTGACAATACATATACGGTGTCTGACCAAATAATCATGTACTTTCCTCACTCCTCGTGACATCATCACATTTTGTCAAAATTAGAGCAACTAACTCTATTGAAAATATATATATATAACATCCTGATTTTTAAAGAAATTGGTACAGAAAGCACGAATTTTAACCTCAGAATGAAACATCCTGTATATTTTATTGAGTAAGCAGATTGAGCCCTTGTTTTTTTTTTTGTTTTTTTTTTTTTCAAATAATGTCTTTCTGCGTTCTATGACTTCTTATTTTTCTGTAAGAGATCGAGAATACTCTATACATTTTTAAACATAAACAATGTAACCTATGACATTTTTTTTTATGAAAAGCAATATCATTACCTTCCTGTGATTGTTTATGCATTTATTTGTAACATATATCGCTAAATAAAAGCATCCTAATCAATGGAAGTATGGAAAATGCTATTCATTATTAGTTTTATGTGAATGTAAATAGATGCAGTTCAAAATGTACATTTTGGGACATATTTATATTGCGAATAAAACGTAAGGAATATATATATGTTTTGTAAGTTTCTTAATCTGCGTAAAAGTCAGACTTGTATGTTTATTCCAGTATATATTTAAGTGCAAAAGACGATTTAGATGCTTAACACAACGAGTCAACCTGATAAACCATATTCAAGTTTGTTATGAGCCCTTTACTTTAAAATGTTGCTTAATTAATTTATTGCTTTATTTTGAAGACTGTTATTTTTTATCTCACTTTACTTCGAAATAAATTCGCCATTATGGCATCTGTGGGATTTTTTTTTTCATTTTTGTAATTCTATATCAAATGGTAATTATATTGTAATTATATTTGGAGAATAGCTTTTTACAAGACTACCTGTATTACAAATAAAACGAACTGATATTTAATATAATATTCTTCATGCTGATTTTGTACTCAATATCAAATTCTTATTATGTAATAATCCAGTAAAAATTATCAATATACCTGATGAATGAAAAAGGGCAATAACAAGAATTTGAAAAATATAAGCAGACTACCTCAACATTAAGTTAACAAAATTTAAGAGTTTGATACTAAATGTAAATTTTTGTATGGAAGTCAGGGTTAGCACGTTTCACAGTAAACAAAGTAAATCTCTTGAAAATATGTTTACAATCTATTCATTAAAGTTACGAACAAAATTCAAATTGGGCTGAGACTAAAACACTTTATATCTTTGACTGAATAAATGATTTAAGGCACTTTATTTTAACAAATGTGTTTGTCTTTGTGTGTATCTAATATTTTTTTTTTCACACTATCTATATATATTCATAAAACATGGATGCATTTCGATAGGTTATTTCTATAAAATAAACCAGCCTTAATAAAATCAATCTTCGCAGATAATAAGCATTTTCTGAAAATAATTGAAGCCATTCTTTTAAAAGAAATGAGTTTATTCTAGTATTTTCTCTTATGTTATTTCATTTTGGCAAATTTGAAGAAAATAAATTCTGCTGAAGAGTTTAAGGAAGAACTGTTATTACTAACACGAACACATTTCCATATTTTTATAGAACACCCATTCAAAGATTTTTTTTTTTCATATTTAGTACGTAAAACTGATAACAGTATTCTACAAAATTACTGTCAAATGTCCATATGCCATTAAGATAATAAATAACTTTTTAGATAAATTTTTTGTAAAAACAGGTGATTATTTACACTCTTCGACAATTTATTTTTGACATTTATTTTGAAGCGTTAATTTTAAGTAATAAAGGTATTCAATAATAACCGAATTTATACAAGTAACTGAATTAAATTAAGGATATAGATGTTTCATGAAAAATAACAAATGAAGTAAATTAAAACTTACAATGTATGGTATCCCATGCATTGTATGAGTAGAGCGGAAATAAATCCATTGACTATAACGTCTTTTAATGTTTTAAAAATATCAGAAGAGATCGCTACGCTATGAGAGAAAAGTGCGACTAACAAAGCATACATCTACTATATATATAAAACACAAACGGAAATTTCGTTCCGTTCCTTTATAACTCGAGTTCTGCTGAATGAAAATTGATGGAACTTGCACTGTTGGATAGATAATTTTTCAGGGAAGGTTTTAGTATATAACACATAGTTCTACGTATATGAGTTATAGAATTATGATGGAAAGTTCTGTTATTTTGGACAATAAGGTTACCATAGGTCATTTTTTGGCGACCATTATCGTTGGCGAAAGAATTGAAACGGCTATATCCGAAAATAATGCAAACGCATAGAAAAATAAAAGAAAAATTCTGTTATTAATTTTATTTAACCCTCCCCGCAAAAAAAAGAAAAAGAAAAAAAACTGTTTTTATGAGGCATAATATTTAATTTAAATCCCAAAGGAATGTTTGTAATGCTTAAAATTCAGATTAAGTCAATATTTGGCGATTTATCGTTTGCGTCAGGTTTACAAAAATGCATCTGATAATTTGATTTAATAAAATTTTGAGTAATTTTTTTTCCTTTTTTTCTTTCCGTTAATATTTTTATATATATAACTCCCTATCATGTGTCTTACAGGAGGAACTGGAACATGTAATTGTAAAAATGACTGCATTTATGAGTTACATGTTATTTGTTTATTTACGGTTTTGATTTTACTTTTGTCGCCAAGCAATGTGATTTTAAGCCAAAAATACATAAGCGTGATATCAGCTTGAGCGGTATTAGCAAAAATAGTGTTTTTTCGTGTATACAAGATCCTTTTTGGAGTAAATTTTTATATTCAAATGCAAATTATATAAATAACAGTTATTGTTATGAATATGGTATCAAATATTTAAATTTTAGTGAATATCTGCAACTCAAACACATATTGAAATTTTAGACATTTATAAAAAAAAAAAAAACTACGGAAACATGTCGGTTTGTTTTCACCAAACATATTATTTTTATAGCCTCGAACTCAGATCAGCGAATATTGTCTAATCTTTTATTTTTATTTTATTACTAGCTAACCCGCCCGGCGTTGCCCGGGCCCGAGATAATTACAATCTCAGAGAAAGGCGTTAACCCCCTCCCTCCCCATACCCGTAAATATAATGAATAATTTGTTCAAGAGAAGCACCGTCACCTACATCAACGCGATCATTAAAAAAAGAATTACATTTTTCTGATAATTAGAACATAACGAAGACGCTACGCTAAAGTAGCCGGCAGATGTCACCCCTTCCCGACCACAATTTCAAATCTATATCTTAATTAGTTACCTAATTTTTTTTTCATTAGTAAAAATTAGCAATTATTTCCTTTCATTTTCGCAAACTAAATGGAGGGATTTTCCCGAGAAACAGATCTCTTTGTAGTTCAGTTTTTAATGAAAGCAGATCCCTAACTGAAAGATTTCTCGAATCGTTTTCAATGGCGCCGGCAGATTTTTGGCAATTTTTTGCATAAATTAAAAGAAATTACCGACCGAATTTTTCAAAAATCACATGGTCAGATGCAGAATATTTTTTTACATATGCTCAGAAGTTTCCAGATTGATATCTCAATAAGTTTTCTTAAAATTCGCTAATTAGTAAAATAATTTCGAATTTGTTCATTTCCGCTCGCAAAACCAACGCGCCAGTTCGTTTCTTTCGCCATTTTGTTTTAAAAGATGACATTTTAGAAGCGATTGTTAATGAGAATCTAATTAATATGTAGGCTAATTATCAAAATATTAAAATTCTGAGGCTCAGGTGCATATGGCCAGACCTTGGACTATCCACACCTAAATTTCCAGACTTCTAGGTGGGTTAGATTTTGCTAGCCATCGCCAACAGACACACACACACACAGAGCGAAACTTTCTTTTATTAATATAGATTATTTTAATATATCGCCAATTTCACTTATAGAAATATTCACTGTTTCAAAAGTTAGGAACCAAAGAATTTTCTTAAGGAGATGCGTGCATTTATTCGTTATTACTATCACAAAAGACTACATTTTGCAATAAAAA
This sequence comes from Maratus michaelseni, assembly GCA_963931845.1. Lineage (NCBI taxonomy): Eukaryota > Metazoa > Arthropoda > Arachnida > Araneae > Salticidae > Maratus > Maratus michaelseni. The sequence continues at coordinate 129,299,448 of OZ007593.1, forward strand.
TTGTTCTCTGAAATAAATTTCCGATGCTCTTTTTGATTCGTCATTTCATTTTAGTTTTTTTCTGCATAGCTTCCCTTCTTGCAGGAAGGTTTTTAAAAGACATTGGACTAATTGTCTGTATTTCGTTCACATGCCAGTTGGCATTTTTACTATATTGTTGGATGTTTCGTTTATGTTTGAAGGTTACTCTGGACGACGACGACTTAGATTACAGAAGATTAGACGACTTTTGAAATTAGCGATTGCTAAATTTATGGGGTTTCTTCATTATGAAGCAAAGTTTTACCAAAAAAGCAATGCTTCCAATGTACGGTTGGTTGATTTTATGACGGCCGATTATCTACGCGAGGGATATAGACTCTGGGTGGAGTGCCCTCCGTGGGGGTCTTTCTAAGGGATTCTAACCCGTATTTACGGCAAGGTTCGCAGAAAACCACGGAAAACTCTGAACGGTTAGGTCAACGAGCGCGACAGGGGTTTGAACCCCGTACTTCCAGTATGCAGCTTTGAGAGCAGAACATCTCAGCCACTGTTTTGGTGCTTTCAATGTACGAAAAAACTTTGTAATGTCAATGGTAGCGAATGGAATAAATAATATTTGTCGATTTATCATTTCAGGCTGGATAAAAAAAACCAGTACCTGAAATTCTGATTAGATAATTTTTCGATCATTATAAAGCCTTTTCGACCTACACACAGCCCTAGCAGCTAAACATAATGAGAAATAAATTTATTTCCTCCATGTTATTATGCTCTTTCGAAAAATGCAAAAAAAAAATCTTCGGTTTAAGTATTCACCAAAAATAATATCACTAAACATTTTGCGTAACTAACTTTATCATTGTCAGTTTTATTTAAGGCATGGAATTTTGTTAATGAAAGATCTATAATTGAATTAACAGTAATTTGACATTATTTAATGGAACATAGCTTGGCGCATAAATAACTTCGTTTTGTAACTAACTCTGGTACATTAGTAACCATATCATTTCAAGCGCTTCTAATGTTTGACGTCAAACTTAGATATCGGCAAGATTAGGAAGATTTTATTGGATACAAACTAGAGGTTTATTCTTCGACCAGAGTTAATCATTGGGGGTTTTTTTCAGATTAACGGTTACACGAATGCAACTGGTCTAAAAAATGGAAAGACAGTGAAAATGGCGTCATTTTAATTTTATTCATATTCAGCTTTAAAAATACACTTTTTTATGTTTCACCATTTTTTTAAATATGAAAGTTAAACACTTTTCATTATGTGCAAACAATTTATTACAATTTTCACTGTATTTACTCTGCTGGAATCGATAGATGAAAAACCGTAGTAGACTCACCAGAAGAGGACGTATATTGCGAAATATAACGTAACATAGAGTGAGATTGTACTTACGTTACCAGAATCTCACATGGAGACAAGAAAGAGGGACGAGGTTCAAGAACTTACAGACGAAAATGAATCACCCGAACATTATTTAAGTTCAATGGTCAATCTATGCAATCATTGTAATGCTTTCTCTTTTAGTAGTATGTTGACTAGAAAACATGTTAGTTTCTGTTGTCATAATCTCATAATGGCCTCATTTCCCTACCAAACTCTACTATAAATGATCAACTAAATGAGTTGCTTCTTTTAGCCCAAATTTTTTCCAATGTATGATATAATATAACGCAATGTCGTTCACATCTTTATTTCAATATTGAAGGAAAATCCAGGTGAACGTCCCTATTGCTTTAAAATACATGCTCAAATCCATTGATATAGTTCGTTTGAAAATATTTACTAAGGTAGCATCTGTAGGCGAAGATCCACATTCCTTTAAAATACAAAGCCATTTCGTTTGATTTAAGGTACATTTAGAAAAATGGCCCAGCGCAGCGGGCGTAGCATGCTAGTAATTAATAATACGTATTACGGAATACAAATAAATAGGGTCAGTTGAGGTACATGTAAAAAGGTGGGTAATTGTAAACAATCAATACTAGTACTCACCCGAGCGTTAGAACTAATAGATAAGTGAACTCGTATCTCTCAATCACCCAGAAGTATAGTACTAAGTGATACTGCTTCTTATTTGTGTGCTACATTTGTCGGCGTCGTTATAAAAACAATTTGGTAAGGCTAAAAAAGTTCTCATTATTTCTTCCTTTTGCTGGTTATATACCAAAGGTTAAAGATTTTTTATATTTATTGTTGTTAGTGATATATCTTGTCGGACAGACTGATTAGTAGCATTTGTTGATTTATAATTTATTGTACTGCATTCTACTGTATAAAATCCCCGCTTATAATTATTTCATATGAGGAGATTGTAAACAATATTTTATCCGTCTTATTTTCATGTAAGGAGCTGGAAAATATCAATTTTTCGCTTTAAAAAGTATACTTAGGCTTCGTTCTTAATTCAGCTGCCAAAAGCGTACTGCTGACAAACTCGAGCAACGATTTACCCAAAAGAGTCATGGACATATCTAATATTTTTACTCAAAGTATATCAACGAAATTTGTTTCTGCATCCTAATACAACCCTTCAAAGACGTTAGGGACATAATTGAAGCTATATGTACAGAAAAATGCTATCATATTCAAATATTTTGCTCAAATTATAAAAGGTTAAGAAAACACTTAAAGAAAAACAAAATCGATAACAAAAAAAAAGGAAGATAAAAAATCAGGACCTCCACAAAAGAAGAATCAATTTCAGTACAGGTAAGAAGAGGAAAAAAACGAGTAATGGACTTGAAGTAGTAAATTTCATCTGGCGGTAATTCTCAAAAATTTGGGAAGAACTTCGTTTTGGCATTATAAATGAATATCCGATGAGCCAACCCAAAATAAATTGCTTTAGTAAGTTTTTTTGGAAGGAACATTTTTTAAAAATTCAACTTTTTTTAATTAGACTGAGTGGGGTATTGTTTCATGTACGCTTTTATGCTGAACTGAATGACACTATTCGCAAGTCGATACAATCTTGTTATCGAAATTACGACAAGAGAGTACAACTTTATTATACTTATTTTACATGCTATACGCTCACATAATAATAAATCATCGGAATCTTTAAGATAGTTAATTGATGATTGTTGATTGATTCATAACTAATTGATGATAAATATCAGGCTCATGAAAAACATTTCAAGAGCCACAAAAGTTATGTTAAACTGTTACGTATTTCAAAAGAACGTAGACCCATTTCAGTAATTCCATTTTTCATATATCTAAAGGCTTACGTTATCCCTCGAAAGTTGGAGTCCATCTACCGATTAAAAAAGACGAGGACGTTTGAAGTGTGGGAGAGTTTCCGATCCAGGTGTTTATTTCAATTTCTAATATTCTACCTGTTTAGTGAGAGCGAAATTACTGACATGTTTTACCAGAAGTTATGAAAGTAATTTTATCATTGTAGTAATAATATAAACAAATATGTAGCTTTGTTGGAATTTTTACTTTTTACAGAAACAATATCTTATTCTAAATATCCAATGAAAACTTTCTTGAGCTTTTGACATTCTTTTTCTGATCTGCCTCCGTACCGTACCCTCTGTCCCTGTTTACATATTCTGGCATGCGGAAATGCATGAAGTCAGAACTGTTTGATGAATATATCAAGTTTGATTAACACGAATTGAGTTTTACTAAAGCTTCGGTAGTTTATGGTGGTTACAGGTATAGGACAAAAAAATAGGAACATCCATTTCGAAATGTGCAGTACTTCGACCGCCTAGTACAACCCCGCCAAGTGTAGCAACCGTCTGCCGTGTAGTGATGACGAAAGGGGGATAAATCAGTAAAGCATTTGCTGGTGTGACAGTTGTATGAGAAAATTATGTTCCTAGCAAAGCACCATTATGTTTGACCTGACCGACGTGCGAAGAGAAATGGTCGTTGGTGCTCGTCTCACTGGAGCGTTCGTGTCTAGAACATCCAACTTTGTTGGCGTTTCAAGGACCACTGTGTTTAAGGTTATGATAGCCTACACAAACCTGGAAAAGGTGTCCTCTGCTAAGCAGACCAGCAGTTAAAATAGAAGTTGACCGACCTAGATAGACGAGTGCCTAAGCGGATAGTCACCCGAAAACGCAAGACCACACTACCGCAGATAACCTGTACGATGAACACCCCTCTCCAGAACCCCGCATTCACGAAAACTATTCAACGAGTTCATTATGCTGCGAGCATTCATGGCCGATAAGCTATTCCAAAGCCGTTAGTGTTGTCGCAGTATGCTAAGAAGCGACGACAGTGGAATGCGGATGAAGAATCAACAGATATGAAAACCTCGGAAACTGAGCTCACGCTTTAGAGTGATAGTGCAATCCCTAGGGTCAGACCAAATCCACTAACAGTTTGCGTTGCAAATAACTTTTTCAATGTGTATAATGCAATTTTACAATTTCATATTACAACATAAATATGTATGATTTGTTGAAGAATGAAACAGGTTTATAGGTAATTCGGGTTGCAATTTACTCATTATAGAACAGTACTTCATTAAACCATATTTGTGAAGTTTATACTGAATTGACAATTATTTAAGTATGCAAGCAATATATAACCACAGAAAACAGAATGCTAAAAAGACAACATCAAATTACGATACTAGACATTTACATAACATGTCACTGTACAACGATAACACACAAAGGATAGAACAAATCTTTTTTACAGCTTAAACTGCATAGTATTTTGTAATAGCTCATATGATGAATTAAGCTTTTACAATGCTTTTTCAATTTTCTATTTACAGTTTTGACAGAAAAATTATAAATACACTTTCATTGAGATGCTAAGAACATTTTATAGTTATTACAATGGAGAGAATTACCCATAACCCGGTCACTACAACAGAGTGCGAGAGGCTTTTATCACATAGAGTTTTGTGGGTAATGTAAAAGTCATTGCGTAACTATATCATATTTTACGTAATTTATATTTTAGTAGAGGCACCTAGTGAGCGCGAAATGGGAAGATTATACAAAATAAATACTAAGAAGGGCTATCTGAGACTGAACCTGTAAAGTGGGAAACAGCTCAGCAAGGACCAGGGTGTATAAATATGAATTCATTTTTTTTCAACTAATTTCATAGCGACGATAGTGGTGCCAAAATCTCTAAACCTGGACACAACAGCATTGATAACAGATAATCTGGTATGACGTATCATTGATTACATTATTTCAGACCACTGGACATGTGTTCGTCTGAAGAACACCGGCAGAAACATTTCGTATTGACTGCCTCGTTTCCTACCGTGAAGTATGGAGAGGGCTCTGTGATTGTGTGGTGCACGATATCTTGGCGTGATTTACGGTCTTGCATAGTGCTGAGGAGGAAGATCGCAGATGAGTATTTTCACAGTATTCTCTCATATCATATCCATCTTATGCTTCAGACTCTTTTACCTGTATAACATCCTGTATTCCAATATGACTGGTTTCTCTATTCCATTCTTTCGAATTCGAATCAAAACTAATTTGAGTAAAATGATAAATATATCCTAAAATCTTACGTTTGGTTCAGTGTAAATTAATCTAGTAAACTAATCTAAGCTAATCAATCTATTTACGGCACAAAAGGACATTTAATGACATTTAAATACATAAAAGAATATTAGCGCCAAGTATTCGACGCAATACATCTAGAAATCTACATATCAACAGAACAATTATTTCTCTTCAGTTCACATGAAAATATGAGTTCAAACTACGCATGCGCTGGCTAAATAGCTATTTCACAAATTAGCCGGAACATCCCGCCCGGCGTTGGACGGCTGTCCAACATTATCATAAAATGGCAAAGTCACTACTCTAGTAATGTTTCTACGTAATATACCTGTGGATGTCTTCAGATCGATGACGCGAACAAGTCCATCATCACCTTTATAGGTTTTCAAAATTCGAGCTAATTTCCAATCTATAAACTTCTCATTTCCATCTTTTAACAAGACCAGCTGACCAACTTCAAGATTTAGTGAAGGCTTTTTCCATTTACTGCGGACTTGGAGTTCATTCAAGTATTCACGGCTCCAGCGCTGCCAAAACTGAATTTTTAATCTCTGAATCAATGTCCACCTAGAAGAAAATGGTAAAGAATCTAAAACATCATTATTTTCATGAATCATTAAGAAAGGACCTCCAATAAGGAAGTGACCAGGTGTTAGTGGTTGTAAATCATTAATATCTGCAGACAAGGGCGTTAACGGAAGTGAATTCATAACTGCTTCAATTTGTGTCACGATTGTTGTCAGTTCTTCAAAATTCAAGACAGAAGATTTAGTTATCTTTAACAGGATTCGCTTCATTGTTTTGATATTCGATTTCCATAGTCCGCCGAAATGTGGAGATGCAGGGGGTATAAAATTCCATTGTATTCCTTCTTCTGCACTAAATAGCTGAATTTCATCCGAAGCACAAATTTGATAAAAGGATTTCAAAAGAGCACAAGTACCCTTAAAATTTGTGGCATTGTTACTCCATATAATGGAAGGTTTAGATCGTCGAGCAACAAATCTCCTTAAACAGGCTAAAAATGCTTCTGTGGTCAAGTCTGAAACAACTTCCAAATGAACGGCTTTGGTCAAAAAGCAGATGAATATAGCAATGTATGCCTTTAGTGTTATTTTTGATCTTTTTAAGTTAGGCTTTGTTATAATAGGGCCGGCTAAATCCACGCCAGTCTTCTCAAATGGTCTAGAAGGTACAATTCTATCACGGGGCAAGTCACCCATCATTTGTTGAATAGTTTGATGCTTTGTTCGAAGACAAGTCATACATCTATTTATAATTCGCCTTACTTGGCTCTGACCAGATGGTATCCAATAAAACTGTCTTAATAAAGAAAGAGTGGTCTGAGTACCCGAATGTAGAAACTTTTTATGATAATATTCAATCAATAGGTCGGTAAAATAGTGAGACTTTGGTAACAGTATTTGGTGTTTCTGAGATTCTGATACATTAGAAAACTTCAGTCTTCCACCAATCCTTAACAGTTCATCTGTATCTAAAAATACATTTAAATTCAAGATCTTACTGTTGTTTGGTAGAGGGCGTTTTCCTTTTAAACATCGAATTTCCGTTTGAAATGTGGAATTCTGTACAATCTTTGTTAGGTTTTTCGTTGCATTTTGTAACTCAGAAGTATCTAAATAATCATGTTTCTTAATTTTTGGTTCTGGTTTACAGTTATTCAGAAATCTCAAGCACCATGCAGTAATTCTTATTAATTTCATAAAAGAAGAATATCGATTAATTAAATCAGTGTTTCCTTCATTTTTATCTACATTAGTTGATTTCACAGCAGTGTTTTTCTTTAGTTCTAACTGATCCTTAACTCCAGAAATATCTAATTTATCAAATGGTTTTTCGAATTTTGGCCAAAGAGATCTGTCTTGTTTTAACCATTGGGGACCTTGCCACCAAAGATGATTATCTTCCAATTCTGAAACTTTCAAACCTCTAGTAACTAGATAGGCATGATTATCTTGTCTAGGACAATGAAGCCAACTAAGTGGATCACTAAGATCTTTTATTTCTTTTATTCGGTTTCTGACGAACATTTTAAATCTTTCTGACTCTCCTCTAATCCAATAGAAAGTAATAGTAGAGTCAGTCCAAAAGTAGCAAGTTGCAGGAAAAGATAAGCTTTTAGCAATTTTATGACAAAGTCTAGCAGACAAAAGTGCGCCCAATAATTCTAGGCGAGGTATAGAAACAGTTTTTAATGGGGCCACTCTACCCTTTGCTGCAATAAAGATGGTAACAACGTTCTTGTTTTTTAATACTGCTCTAAGGTACACTACTGTACCATATGCTTTCTTTGAAGCGTCTGAAAAACTGTGTAACTCAAAATAATCAACTTCTTCGATGGCAATATCTGCCAAATAATATCTGGGAACATTAATACTATTCAGTTCTTTGATTTCCTCGAACCATTCATTCCACAAAATATCCAATTGTTGGGGTAGATTTTCATCCCAGTCAAGTCCTAAACACCAAACTTCTTGGATTAAACATTTAATTCTAATAGTATAAAGACTAATAAAACCAATTGGGTCGAAAATACGACCAACAGTCTGCAATAGATAACGTTTAGTACTAAGTTTTTTCGACAGGAATTTTTCTAAGTTTTGGGTTTTAAATGAAAACTTATCACTGTTTGGATCCCAAGCAACCCCTAAAACCTTGGAAGGTATCAAATGCTGATTACTAAGATTTAAGTTATCTGTTACTTCATCAACGTGTAAACCATGTGCTTCCCATTTTTCACGTAATTCTAATGAGTTTGTTTTCCATTTCCTAAAAGTCATACTGGCATCTTGAAATATTTTAAAGGCTTCTTTACTTAATTTAAATGCATAATCAACATCACTTTCACTAGTAATCAAATCATCAACATATAACGATGAATTTAAAATGACAAAGGATTCAGGAAATGTTGTTACATACCTTTGTAAGTGAGGTTTGATAGTAGCTGCCAGAAGGAAGGGACTTGATTTCACACCGAAGAGAACTCTTGTTAATCTGAAGATCTTAAATTCCTTAACTGGATCTTCAACCCATGGTTCATCATCCCAAAAAAATCTTGTAAAGTCCCTGTCTTGTTCATCGATCTCGATCTGCAAAAATGCTTGTTGTATGTCTGCAGTAATTGCTACAGGAAAATTTCTAAATTTGATTAAAAGGCTGAACAGTTCAGGGATAAGATTTAATCCAGTATATAAGCAATCGTTTAGTGAAAGTTCACCTTTAGCATGGGCGCTTGCGTCGAATACGATTCTGACTTTGCTAGTTGACTTATCCTCACGAATTACTGCTCTGTGGGGTAAGTAAAATGTGTTTACCTCCGATGTGTTGTTCTCAACAGGTTCAATAATATTCTCTTCTAAATAACTATCTAAAATAGCTTTATATTCCGAGAATAACAAAGGATCGTTTGTAAAATTTGTTCTCAACTTCAAAAATCGTCTGTATGCCACTTCGCGATTATTATTAAGAGACATTTTCAAATTAGACTTCCATGGAAATTTAACTTTGTACCAATTATCTTTAAAAACTATGCTTGATTGAAATTCAGACATAATATCTTCGTCTACATTACTAACATCTTTAGTTTCGGATTCAATTCCTGAGCTTTCTAACTGCCAAAAATTTCTGATTTGATCCGATATATCTTTTTCTTCAACTATAATTTTCATGCTAAACAATTCGTTGACTGACCCCATGTAACCCTGTAAACACCAGCCAAAGACAGTTTCAGTAGCAACGAGTTTATCTTTTAATCTTTTAATTCTACCAATTACAACATTATAATAATTATCTGATCCAATTAACACTGCAATTTTATTATTATTACATTCGTAAGTGTCAGCTAGTTGTAAACCTTTTAATTTACTATAAGTTTTACGAATATATTTATCAGGAGTGGGTAAGCAAGCAGCTGAAATTTGATCTGTCTCAAGGGCTTCAACTTCAATATTTAAAGATGGATCATCTCTATTACTAGTTTTATTTTTACTACATTATACTTTTTCTCAGTTGCCTTTTCGGCTCCAAAAGCATAAACAGATAAAGTTTCTGTTCTAATAACAGGTAAATTTAAATTTTGTGAAACATCGCGAATTATGAATGTTCTCATACTACCATTATCCAATAAAATACGAACTGGTTCAGTTTTATTATCTTTCGGATCCTTTGCCATCACGGAACAAGTTTGCAAAAATATGTTGCATTGTGTGTTTTTATTTGTACATTATTAGTGGAACTGTTATCACAATGTGAAATAGATACGACACTCTTATCAGAATTTACCTTTAAATCATTTTCGAGTTGGAAACAAATGGCCCTACTATGTTTTTGTTACAAATATCACACATTTTAGTTTTTTCACAGTCTTTTATTCTGTGTTTGGCCTGTAAACATAAAAAGCATCTTCCCTGCCTTTTTAATATTTCTTTTTTCTGATCTATAGTTAAAGATTGACACATTTCACTATTATGATCAATACTGTTACAGAATAAACACGAATTCTTATTTACAGAAGTCATTAATTCAGTAGCTGAAACATTATTTTGTTTAAATCCTTTCGTACTACATTGCAATCTCGGTTTATAGTTTGATTGTTTGTCAATAAATTTTGATCTATGTTCAATTTTATTATCACTAAAAAATGATTTTTTAACATCTAAATCATGGATAGTTAATACCCTTTCTCTATTTTCAACTTCGTTTTTAAGAAAACTCATGAGATTTTCTATATTCCACATTTCTCCATCATTTAACTTCCTATTGAATTCTAAAGTCAAATCCGGAGGTATTAATTTAAGTAATATTGGACAAAGTAATCCACTGTATGTATCTGATTTTACACCTAGTGACTCTAAATTACGAATTTGTACTAGACATTTATCATACAGATTTCTTAAACCCCGAGTGTCAGAAGAACTTTTCAGATATTCCATATTTAGTAAATTATTCAAATGAGCATGTACGAGCATATCATGTCCACCAAATCTTTCTTTCAAAAGGGATACGGCCGCTGCATAGTTTTTTTCCGTTAGACTGAATCCACTTATTGTGTTTGCAGCCGTTCCCGAAACTAAACTTTTCAAATAACTAAATTTCTCAATATCTGACACACCTGTGTTTTTATCTATGGCTCTTTCGAATGTGTTCCAAAATTCCATAAATTTATCAGGTTCACCAAAAAACCTATTTATTTGTAATTTTGGAAGCTTTACTTTTTTTAGTTCGGTAGTAGCATGATCTGCTCGCACTGGATAAACATTGTTAACATAAGCATTGTTAGCATTAGAGCATAAGTTTTTTATCTTAAAGTTCAGTTTTGATCTATATGATATTACTTTTTGATCAAACAAGTCACAATTTAAAATTTCGTTTTCAATATGTTTAGCATTAATCGTAGTTACAATGGTGTTATCTAGCTCCTTAATGGTTTTATGTTTTTCATTCAATTTATCAAGAAGTTCTTCTAATTCTTGTACAGAAAATCCTGTATTACTTAAATATTCTTCTATACTTTCAAATATTTTATTCAGAAGATTCCGATGCGTATCACGCATTTTTGTTTGTTTATTTTCAGACATTTTCAAAGCAAAATATAATGATAAAATAAACTCACCGATTTCCAGTCAAACAAATAATTACTTGCTATTACGCAATCACTGTCCAAACGAAGTTATCATAATCCTTTTCAAGGCAGCATGCACCAAAATGATGGTTTCTCTATTCCATTCTTTCGAATTCGAATCAAAACTAATTTGAGTAAAATGATAAATATATTCTAAAATCTTACGTGTGGTTCAGTGTAAATTAATCTAGTAAACTAATCTAAGCTAATCAATCTATTTACGGCACAAAAGGACATTTAATGACATTTAAATACATAAAAGAATATTAGCGCCAAGTATTCGACGCAATACATCTAGAAATCTACATATCAACAGAACAATTATTTCTCTTCAGTTCACATGAAAATATGAGTTCAAACTACGCATGCGCTGGCTAAATAGCTATTTCACAAACTAGCCGGAACAGTGACAACACCCCTCTTCACACGGCTGCCTGTGTTCAAACATGGTTAGATGAGCATAATGATGAAATGAACACGTGGTATCCCCAGTCCTCTGATTTCAACATCATTAAGCCTTTTTAGAGGTTTTTAGAGAACAAAGTTCATGATCGGTTTCCTCTTCCACGCACACTACTTGGACTGGAGACCGCTCTGCTCGAGGAATGCGTGCGAATTCCCTTGAACTTTGTGCACGACCTTTATTTGTCAATTCTACGTCGAATGCAAGCTGTTCTGAAAGCCATAGGTGCCTCGACCCAATACTAATAAAAAATTAGCATTCTTTCACAGGTATTCCTATTATTTTCTCCTATGTCTGTACATGTAGCATGCTGCACTGTGGAATAAGAACACTTTCAAAACTTACCATGACATTTCATGCAGTTTGCAAACTATTTAAAAATAATTTCATACCGGCAAAAACACACGTAACAGTCGTATTCGATGGTTATGATAACCCAAATATTATGTAAAAAAGTGAACAGATAAACAGATATCAGCAGTATTTCAACAAGTAGTCTAGTTTATGGCAATCAAGTTCCGCTTTTTGGGTAATATTCAAAACAAGAAGCAGTTGGTACTGTTGTCTACCTTACATTAGAACAATAACGTCACAGTCAGACAGTCTTGTGGATAATGCGTACATGGATCACACGGCGGTAGAGTAAGTAATCTCAGCAGTTGCTACCAACCATCGGAACTCGACATAGACGGTCCTGGCAATTCTAACTGTCCTTATAACACTTAAAAGGCCTATAATTTCCCTTTCGTGTGAATAAAACCACCTTATTTCAAAGTCAACACAGTGGCATGAAAACCTACTTCCTCCGCACACATGCGTTTAGCAGGTGTAACACAACTAGAAGCATAAACGGCAAAGGAAAAACCTACTTATGAAGCCGATAGCTAGTGACAGTGCCTTGAAAGAATGTATTGACACTTTCAGTAGAACGAATGTACCACTGACGAAGTGAAAAAAGCAGATGAAACCTTGTTCCTTTATTTAACCGAACTAAGACAGAAACCTCACTCTCCATGCACTTCGTTATACTCAAATCCAGAAGTCTTTGAAAAAGAACTCACCAAGGTTAGAATCCATTGCCCTTCTTCTTTTAATGCTGTCCAAAACGTTCATTTAGCCACCATCAAATCTGACATTGTCTTGGAAATAAATAAATTGAAACTCAAATAGTGGAGAGGGTACGTCAAAACGGTGACTCACATCCCATTCGGACTACTCTACCTCCTGCTCTTGACGAAATAGCAAGCTGATATCTTATTCCTACAAAGTTGACTGTTCTTTAGCCCAGTGCAGTCGCTAGCGGTATAACTTGAAAAGCGGTATAACTTGTTCTGCACTGTGTAAAATGTATGAGGACGTAGTCTGCTGCAATACTTTGCTGGAAGAACTGTGCCAGCTGAAGTCGATTTTGACACCTTCGCTGACATTGAAGACGCAGATGACCCTGATTTAGATTATTTCTTTTGAAAATAATTATTAAGTTTAAGATTATTTAATATGATATTAAGGACATGTTTTGAACATTAAATTAATATAATAACGTTGTGCTTTCTTAAAGTATAATTTGCGACTTTTTTTCACAAACCCTATCATAACTTTGTAAAAAGTGATCCTATCGACTTGCAAATGGTGCCATTCGAATCAGCAAACACTACATGAAACGATAGCCTAATCGATCTAGTTAAAAAAGTTTATTTTTTTAAAATTTTCCCCTTTATAAAAAACGATCTATTTTTTAGAGTGTATAGATAAAATTTTATCAATTCATTCATGATAATTCAATGCACAGTAATAAGTGTAACCAAAACGAGACACGTATAGTTAAACATGGTTTTTATCTTATCCAACCAAAAGATATATATAGTTTGTTAAGTTCCCAGTATACAACTGTTATTTTTAAAAACTACTCGTACAGTGCACTTTGTTAAAAGTTTTCTAGTGGGCACTATAATATGTAAAATGGAATAACAACTAAAAAATATTTACCTTCATCGGCCAGATTATTTTTAAATACGTATGGTTACAAATTTTGTAGCATGTCATTCACTGATTTCGGATGTATTTGCACTTAATAATGTATAGGTTCATGTTCACGTTTTTAAGAAGATTGTTTTAACACTCATGTCAAGAGCTGCTCATATCATTGCCACTTATGCATGTTTTTTTTTTAAATTCTTTTAAACTCGTAGTTTTTTTTAATTCTTGTATTAAAATTTAATAAATCATTACTTTACATGAAATCCTTAATGAATAATATGGTATGTTTGTGAAATAAGTATTGCATCTTGGAATAATACATAAAAAACACATATATGCGTTTGAAAAAATCTTAACTAGAAAGTCATAGAAAAGAATAGTTTATGTTGAAATCATTTCGATAAATTCTCTTTCTTAAAATAAACAACATACGTAAAATCAATCTTTGTAGGAAACAATCATCACGTTAAAATAATTGCTTCCATTTGTACCAGAAAAGAAATGCGTTTACTCTAGATTTTATTTTATGACATTTGCATTCTGCAAAATTAAAGAAAATGAATGCTACAGAAGATAAATAGTTGCTTACATGATGAATAAATTTACATGTTTGTATTTGTTACCCTTCCAGAGAACTTCGCACGTATTTAGTTTGCAAAATTGATGACTGTTTACTGGAAAACTGTGAGTTCAAATGCGTTATTAATGTGATATATGGTATTAACCGTAGGTTTTTTTTATGAACATTTTTGGTCATTGCCAAGTTTTGGTTATTTATACAATATGGAATATGCTGATAAATAATGAAGCTTACAAACTTTAGTTAATTACAGTTCTAACTTTGAATAAAGGTTAACTTTTAGGCTAACTTTAATGAAATTTATAAATAGCCTGCCCTTGAAAACATAAAATGCTTAAAATTATATGTCATTTTCAAATAGAGTTCAAAGTCGAAAATCGTAATTTGGTTATAGATCATTGTACAAGTTTAATGACGCTAGTTGTATCGATAAAATTTCATGTGTAACTTTTTCTGCATAATGCGCCTGAAAAACACAATTCAAAGCTTAATATACCACATACTTCCAATTTTGTGAATGTCATGAGTACCGTAATATAAGTATGGTGAGAGAGAGGGACAAGGATATAGCAGATAATAAAAATTATTATTAATAAAAAAGATTTTAAAAAGTCATAAAATCATGTATATCTGTAATTCGAAAAATTATCAATGAGAAAAAGCTGAGCTGTAAAAGAAAGGATTTAAAGTAAGTACAACAATAAGACAAAATAAAGAATTACTAGGAACAAAATTGTCTTTTTAAAATGTTATACTTTTTTTTTCTATCAAAAAATATTGAGTATTATCAATTAAAAGAATATATATTCATAAAGAAAAAACAACACAAAAAAATAAAAAGTATATATATATATATGCATTATATTAAAAAAGGTAGATAAATGAATTGTATATGATAAGTAAATATATATAAGCTCATATAAGAAAAAAAACATACCATGCCCGTAAAGGTTTTTTTTTATCATGGACATTTTAACTCAGGGTTTTGTTGTATATTTAACAATAGAAGATATTTTTGTGATTAATCTTTCAGTAGAATAATACATGAAGCAACCATGCTGTGTTATTTTCATATAAGTTATATGAAAAGAAAACTCGATAGTTTATTGCAATATAAAGAGCTATCATGATTTTTTGCTGCTAAACACATATCTTGATGATTTAACTGAAGATGGTTTATCTTCCTTATTGGATTTAGAAGAAACGATGCATATTTATAAAACAACACACAAAAGAAAACTTTGACACTGAAGTCATGATTTTTCCAATTTTTTAAACATACGCAGGCAGCTTAAACACCGATCAACAGATTTTTCAATTATTGTATAACATATCTCCACAACGATGAGAATTCTTTCCATTTTTTTATAACAACCCCACCGATAAGAATATCTTCCATTTTCTTAGATAAGAAACACGACTTAGATAAGAGACACAAGCACAGATGGGCTGTACAGAACGAGGAAGCAGAAAAATACTTGACAAATACCATCACCTAAGAGGCACAAGCTGGACAGGGAATCATTATAAAGCATCATTTGATGAAATGACACTATCCAGCTTTAAAAACACAAAGATAAATTAATTTTTATGAGGAGGACTGGACACAGTCGGAGTATCAATGCGAGCCACAGTGACAGTGGACAGTCATTTTGCGGTCCCCGACATATAAGCCATCCCATCAGGTTAGCGGCGTCTCAGAAGTTATTGTAAAAATAATCTTTCCATGTCACCAACTCAATTCGTTCTGATAAAAAAAGGTCTATAGATCTAGTGATAGTTCCGGAAAAAGACCGTTAACATTTTGAGCGTTAAAAATATGCCCGTAGTAATAAAATCTGGAGTTTGGCTCAACTGCCGTCAAATTCCAACGAACAGGCACCTGGAAAATCCTTTAGCGTAACGTTTTGCTGCTGCTCTGTAGTAGTGCAACAACCTCTATGAGAAATCCGTTAAGAGCGTATTGAAAATGTACGTTAGTTACATCAGCCTGTCCTTGGCCTTGAGTAATTTAGAAAGATTTAATATTAGCGTAATATATGAGAGGTTAAAGTAATTATTATTGCTGAAATAATGATTCTATATATAAACAGATTTTGTTATTTCAGAATATTATCTGATTTATTGTCTAATCGTGTTAAAATAATGAATTGAGATGTAAACAGATTCCTTTTAATTTCATATTATTGATTTATTGCAAGCTGCAAAAATTATCTTAAAAAGCTAAATCGTTTCTATGATTTATTTATTGAATTATTTATTATTATAGATAACTGTTAATTACTTTTCATGAAAGATTTGAGGGCTTGAATAAAGTTTTATTATTATTATTATTATTATTATTATTATTATTATTATTATTGTGATTGCCCATAATAAATAGATCTCATTTTTAAAAGGAAGTTTATTAAGCTATTTTGATAAATTAAGTAGGGAAAAAAAAGAATTAAATTCAACAATATGTCATTCTTTATGTCAGTGAAGTAAGAACTATAGGCGCACCAACCACTCTTACTTTTTTTCTGGAAAGTGAGTAAGTCGGATCCGTTAGGTGCCAAGCTGAAACGCTCATTCAGTTAAACTTTAGTTGTGAAGCCCAGTCTAGCCGAGACAGATGAAAACAAATGTTCTTCACTACTGTGCTCGGCTGTGTTGAGAT
Organism: Maratus michaelseni; assembly: GCA_963931845.1. Lineage (NCBI taxonomy): Eukaryota > Metazoa > Arthropoda > Arachnida > Araneae > Salticidae > Maratus > Maratus michaelseni. The sequence goes on from OZ007593.1 coordinate 129,316,270, forward strand.
TTGTTATTGCCACGGAATGTCTGTATTATTTATTCTCAGAATATTTCCATGAAAACTTTCCGCATGACGTGAATGGCCGTGACGGGAAAGTGATGTGAATGTCACATAAATTACTCTGATTCGTGACTAACATGTATTATTTGAGAGAATGACATACATGTAATATGATACGTGACTGATGTGAATGATGCGCACGAATGACATAAATACGGACAGACGTGAAAGCTATGTGAATGACGTGAATAAGACGTGAATAGTGTCAATGAATGACGTGAATGAGGTGTGGATGACGTGAATGGGCTGTATGATTGATGACCTGACGGAAATGTTGAATGACGCGAATAATGAATGACGTGAATGATGAATGACGTGAATAATTAATCATATGAATGACGAATGATGAGTGACGGGAATAATGAATAACGTGGTTATGACAGGGCTGATGACCTTGTTCACGTTATTATCGTCATGGCCATGATGACCACATCACAATAAGGTGAGACCAATCACTGGATCATGACCATTCTGACGACCATTCATGTGATCATTATCGTGATGAGCATGACGATTGATGAATGACGTGAATGACGAAAAACTTGAGTAATGAGGAATGACGTTAATGTGATATGAATGATTTTAATGACGTAATACGAAAAGGACATGACTTATGACGAGAATGTGACGTGAATAATCATGAATTTGACGTGCATTTTGACGTAAATGTGACGTGAATGACATGAATAGACTCAGAATTGGTGAAAGGTTGATTCAACCTTGCCAAGTCCACAGTCTGGAATTGAACTAGGTACCTGCAACGTGGTAGCGTGACGCGCTGTCCACTAAGCTACTGTGCTTCATTCTGACTATGAGTGTGAACTATTCTGACAAAATATAGTCAAAACTAACATTTAAAAGATATATTACCTGTCTGTCTATTTATCTGTATGTCTGTTTGCCCAGAATACACTCAGAAACGACTAAACGACACATAACAAACCGTAAACGTTACTTTTACAATAGACGAACATACTTTTACAATAGACAGTTCATGCCAAATGCAAATATTGGTGCAAAAGCCAACAAAGATGTCATTCACAAATATCAGGGAGAAAAATGTATGATCCGATGCTAACTTAGGTAGGATATAGGAGTTGTTTTGAAACAAATACGTAATTTTTAATGAAGAAGATATCTATTTTATTGAATACAAAATGTAGAAGAAATTCACAAATAACCTTTTTCACTTCATCTTTATATTTCAAGTAGCGTTGCATTTTCAAATTATATATTCGTTTCTAACTAAAATAAAGAGTACGTGTACTGGATCTAATAAGCTGAAAAGTTTATTTCTTTCATAATAATAGAAATACACTATATTTCCAATGATGACCGGTCACTTGCGATTTTAGACGTTTTGTTAAATATCTGGAAAGATACATAAGCAATTATCATGTAACTTAATAAGCTCGAAATTCGCTGTTTCCAAAAGGAAGTAAAACGATGAGGGGTTGTATAAAATATAGAGTGAGAGACACTTCATTCTTATTATGTCAACTTTGATAAGCTAGTACATTTGGATACAACCCCTCATCTTTTTGCTTCCTTTTGGGAACAGCGAAATTCGAGCTTATTCTATCGACGATTACTATCAGAATTTTCAAGCTATGTTTTTGAGACTTTCATAAAAGTTGGTCTATACATTTAGCTAATATATTATGCACAGTATATTTTGATTGAATTTGCGCATGCGCAGTGAAACAATATTTAGTAAACCTGCTCATTTTTCATACAATTTTTATTATTTTTTATTTCTGATTGCAGGGTATTGTGTATAATTTTGTTTGTCATATTTTCTGAAACAAACTTGTTTTTATATTAAAAACTCTGCAAATTATAAGCAAAAACCTTGGTAAAATTTGGGACTGTTTTTATAAAAACCTGAATTTCTCTTCGGGTATACATGCTATCTTCATACAAATGAACCCAAATTATAACAATATTCCACTTAATCATAATCTACAGTTTGAATGCTTTTGCAATATTAGTTTTTACAGGGTTATCCAAAATATATTCGTTTTTCTTTAATTTGTTGACGGCCCCTTATGGGATTTCGGGAAAAAAATCTTCACGGAAATATATGACGTTTATCATGTTGTTTACACTCCTGAGGTTACAGGATAATTCCTTATGTATCTTTCCAGATATTTAACAAAACGTCTAAAATCGCAAGTGACCGGTCATCATTGGAAATATAGTGTAAAGCCAAAAATTCCTATGACTGGCAAGCATATAACCCTAAATACTCAGAAATTGAATCATTTTGATTGAAAAAGTGGCTTCTTTTTTTGACAACTAAGTATAAAAGATCCAACGCGCATGCTCGATGGTTGAGAAAACAAAATTTTTTATAAAATTTCTTTGTGTATTCGAAAATATTATAACAAAGTAATGATTAAAATGTGGAAAATAAAATTATAAATTTTCGCACTCAAAATTTCGCACTATAATAAAAACACGTACGAATCGACATTTTTTACCAACTGAGTAAGAATGTGTCCAGGTCGAGAGTCGTACCCAGGATTTTTAGCTTTAACTGACAACACTCTGCCTGAGAAGCAACTTGGACCTACTATGGGCAAATACAATTCGCTCAGACAACTTTATTGGCAATAGCATCTGGTCTACCAAATAGAACCTCATGTTTTACCTTAAGAAACTATACCGCTGGTAATGGAACTCCATTAAACTATTGATACGTAGCTACAGTTTATTATTTTTAATTCAGTCATTTGTATGGATATCATACGAATTAACATTTTTTCCAACTCAGTGAAAATAATAAAAACAGCCATGAGTACATTTGAAAATGTATTTTTTTAATAAAAAATTGACGATTTCAAATGCTGAATTATGAAACATAAAATTTTAAAAGAAACACAAAGTTTCTGAATAATAAATCATTCTCAAAGAATTTGTGACATATGTAAAATAATTGAAGTTGAAAATTTGTTTATTCTAAGTTTTTTCTAATAAAGAAGACTTTTCCAATTGTTCCTAGAAATAAATTATAGAGAAGGCAAAAAATTATTAATGAATATTTTTATAACTTTGAACAAAAAAGTTAGGTACGTTTTTAATGACCCACGAATGAAATATAGCATGCTCTCTCTTAAGAACTCTTTTCTAGGATAACTATAGAAAAATAACATTTAATTATTTTTTCAAAAATCCTGCGTTAACTAAAAAATAAAAAATAAAATATCATTATATATGTTATATTTGCATTATATATATATATATATATATATATAATATACAAAATTTGCATTATATATGTACATATATATATATATATATATATATATTGCAAATTTTATCGCTACAATAATGTCCGAAGTACTGGATCAATTCAAATCTAATTGAGGCAGAGTATGAGTCTTTGCCAGTGTCTTACAAGGAAAGTCTCCTTAAAGCGCATACTCAGAAAATTTTGAAAAAAAATGCTAATGAAGCTACTCATGTATGTAATAAAGGAACAGTGAAATTTAGCTGCGGAAACCCAGTAGAAAATCTTCAAAAAAATATAATACTTTCGAGTATTTGACGCAAAAAGACGCGATTTCGTTAGAAACATTTTTTCCTCGCCAAATACAAACGATTGTATTTTGAAATTGCTTGTAAAATTATTATTCGAATGTGTGAATCGAACGATTGTATTTTTGAAATTGCTTGTCAAATTATTATTCGAATGTGTATCTTAATGAATTTAAACGTAAACGATGAAATAGTTTATTATTTTTTGTATAATATGTGTACAAGTTGCTTGATGTTAGAGTTATTTAATTTTACCACTGAAAAAATATGTTCTATGTTTTGGAAGCTGCAAATATCTATTTTATGTTATAGAGAAGCTGACATTTAAGTTATGTGTATTATTGAATTAGGAAATCTTTTTTTTTTTTTTTTTTTTTTTTTTTTCTTTCTTAAGTTGCAAATGTGTATTTTCACTTTTAGTTGACAATCTCGAAATTTAAAAAATACACTGCTCAAAACAATTAAAGGATATTTGAAGTTTTATATAAAATAAAGGTATAAACGAAATTTTTTTTGCCGAAAATAGAAGAAGAGAATCACAAATGCAAATTTTTCTGGTTTTCAAACTGTGGAGTATGCAAATTTTGAGTTCGACGTCAAAAACGTCGCTTCAGCGGCAGCGAATGAAATTTGACTTTCAACTGGATAAAAGAGAATGAAGACACGGATGATCGGCATTCAGTGATTGCTTTGTTTCGATGAGTACGATGTCTCAGCGAAGTCATTTGACAGATTCAGAAGCTTGGAGAATTGTTGGTAGGTTAGAAGGGGGCCAAACTCAAGCCGAAGTAGCGCAAGCCATTGGAGTGTCACAAAGTGTCATTTCCAGGATCTGGAACCGTTTTTTGGAGAGTGGATGTGCAGGCCGAAGACCAGGGCAAGGTCGTAGATGGGCAACAACGCCCAATGAAGATCGGTATTTAGCGTTAACAGCTCGGAGACACCGAAACATGAACGCTACTCTTCTCCAACAACACCTGCGCTCGGCTACAGACACCACGATTTCAACTCAGACTGTCCGAAACCGGCTCCATGCTGTAGGTCTGTATGCTCGCCGACCGATGGTATGTGTTAGATTAACATCAAGGCATCGTCGCGACCGCAGGGAGTGGGCAACCGAGCATGTCAACTGGAGGAGAAATGAATGGAGCAATATTCTGTTTTCTGACGAGTCCCGTTTTTCTGTGCATCCGGATAATAGGCGTATTTTCATCTGGAGGGACCGTGGCAGTAGGAATAATCCTGCGTTCGTGCACGAAAGTGTCAGATTTGGCGGTGGAGGAGTGTTGGTGTATGGTGGCATCTCCATTGATGGGCGCACTGACCTCTACATCATTCGAGATGGAGCTCTGACTGGTCGCCGATATAGGGATGAGATCCTCAGACCTATTGTAGTCCCTTACGCTGCAGCAATCGGAGATAACTTCATTTTAATGGACGATAACTGCAGGCCACATCGTGCAAACCTGGTGGAGGATTTCCTTTTCGAGGAAGGAATCGTTCGAATGGAATGGCCAGCGTGTTCTCCAGACATGAATCCAATCGAGCACGTTTGGGACGCTCTAGGAAGACGAGTTTCTTGCCGCCAACAACCCCCACAAACTCTCCAAGAACTGGAAAGAGCTCTTCTGGAAGAGTGGGGCAGAATACCCCAACTCGTCATTAATAGCCTCATTGAGTCCATGCCTCAAAGGTGTTCAACGTTGCTGGCCGCCCGTGGAAACCATACCCCCTACTGAAAATGATTTTCTTTGAAGAAAACACCTTTTCTTATTCTTTTTTCTCATATGCACAAATTGTGTTTTTTTCCTTTTGTACACAAATGCGCAATAAAATGCATTTTTTTCTGTCAAACATGTGTAATTTATTCTCATATAACCTACTATGTCTGTCGACCATGTATCAATCAGCTAAAAAGTTTCCCAGATACAAAATCCACCTAAAACTGCAATATCCTTTAATTGTTTTGAGCAGTGTATATGAATCTGAAAGGAATATTAAAGTAAACGATGAGTTTGAAGAAATTCTTGTATTGAGACCGATGACATTTTTGCACAATTTGAAAGCGTAAAATTGTCATTAGCTTAAAAAATTATACGAATGGGTTAATTCTATGGTTCATGATTCCATACCATCTTGTTCAGAATCGTTTGCATTTTGCGTTCAACATTTTCAACTCTCTGTACGTTTGCAGTAATATTAATTAAAAATATTCCTTAAATCAGATTAAATAAATCACTCATGTTTTTTTTTCTATTTATTACCGATTGAATGAAATTTTGCTATTGTTTTAGCCTCCATTCTAGGATTTTTTCTATTTTAAACGGCTTCACCGGTTATACAAGTAATTTTTAATGTATTTTAAAAGGAAAAGCCCGATGACAAACGGGTTCATTATACATTTCTATATCGAAGAAGTCGTTGTTTCCATAGCAACAACATTTTTTTCTTAAATTGACAATGTTCAGAATTGGGCTTATTTTTGAGCTTGAAACAATTTTAATCAATTTAAATTTTGTTTTAAAATGTAAATTACAATCGTTAAATTTCATTATATAAACATATAAATGTGTACACAAAATTGTAGTTATAAAAATTTATTTATTATGTAAGTTAAATTTACATAAACAAGTTCAGCATGAAAAAGTTTTTCCTTAAAGAGTATTTGTCATAAAAGCGTTTTTTTTTTTTTTTAATTTCATTCCGTCGCCAACCGGTGATAAATCGTCAAATAAACGAAATTTTCATAATTTTTACGGACGTTATATCGAGGTTCCGCAGAAATATTTTATATAGATGTATATATCCTCATGAGAAGAACATTATGTAATTGTTTCAACTTTTTCTGAGTATGCGCTTATGGAGACCTTCCTTGTTCGATGAGTTCATTAGCCAAGTATGTAGCTCGTATAGTTTGTCTATAGGGACACGAAAAACGAAAAAGCATGCTGAAATTGCCATACCAATAACAACTGAAATACTGACCAACTCAAAACTAATTGAGACAGAGTATTGATCTTACAAGTATCTTGGACGACATCGTTATTCAAATATGTTGCTCTTATACGTAGTTCGTTTAGAGGAACACCCAAAGTTTTCGATCGCATTCGTTGAATTTTTTGGGTTATATTAGCGTCTAAGAGAGATTTTTAAATAATACGGGAGATTGCATAGTTGCCGAAACGTCAGTTGAGGCTCACTGTGGAGACGCGAAAAGTTTTTGGTTTCTGTCTGTCTGTCTGTCGGTCTGTTTATCTGCCTGTTGCGTGATAACTGCTGTAAAATTTAGGTTTATGTTTGGTGAGTATGTTGGTGACGTACCCGGAGTTAGCTGTATAGTTTTTAGTTACATTTGGTTCATTCGTTCGAAAAATATAGAACATTTCTTTTTAGGTCATAATGCTTTCCTATAGGAATGCAGACGATTTTCAAATTTCATTTTTAACTGAAATGAAAATCGCATATTTGGATAATGGATTTAAACGTAAAATTATTAATGCTAAATTTTCGATATGGAGGTTTTAAATATATCCAATAGCTTTGAAAATTTGCTGATATATTCATTAGCATTTGGAAATTAATTGTTTAAATAATTGGACAATTTTTTGCATTTGTTCGGGAAATATAAAACATTTTATTTTCATATTTTTTTTACAAATGTTAAAATGCATTTCTTTTTACTTTGCTCTTTAATTTATTAGTTGCTTAGCAACCATATTTAAAAGAATATCAAAATAATAAAATTCAAGTAACTCGCACTATTTTGCTGCAATATTTTATTATCAAAATAAATTATTTTTGTATTCTATTGACATGAATAAAGAATTTATTTTAATACAAGTTTATTTTTTTATCTAAAAAGTTACATGAATAAGAAGTTCATAAGAATTTCAGAATATCATTGCATAAACCGTGTTTAGTTTAACGTTTCAAATTTCTGAAACCTCCGAAGTATTTTATATGCCTATAAATATGTATGTAATATAAAAAAAATAAACTGCGGATTGTAAGCAGTTTATTGCATCTGATTAAGCGTCTCATTTCCAATTAAAATATATCTTTGAATTGAAATTTGGATGAAATACAGTGTCATGAAAAATCGAAGAGTGTGGGAAATAGGATTACAAGTATCTCGGCAACTCATTATCCGATCGACTTCATGCTTTATGCAAAATTTATGTTTTTTAATTGTCTTTTATATTCACTCCTTAAAATAAACAATTTCGAAAATAATTTATATACCTTTTATCAGAACTAATATTTCGAGAGTCCGAAAAAAATAGTTCCGGATCATCGAGGTTACAGAAATTCAATAAGCTTCTTCCCATTATTACATGCTAAGTACATACTAAATTTTAAGTCTCTATCTCAATTTGTTCGTGAGGTAGAGCGTTTACAGACACACAGACGAACGGTAATTTTTTTTTTCTAAATATATGTTTTTTGGAATCTCCAGTGTCTGAAACGTGTAAATCCGTCAAAAAAAATTTCTCGTTTTTTAAAACGATTTCAAGACTTACCCTATACTACGTATGATGGGTAAGTAATATGAAAACTGTTAATATTATCGAGAAATGCTTGATAAACACACACTGAAACAAACAGTTTTTAAATCTAAGAATTATTTTAACACATTCGCATCGGGCAACTTTTCCTTAAACTTTCTTATAAAAAAAAATCTTTGAAGATATTAAAACAATGGTAGCTCCTCCCTCTTCTAAAAAGCTCTTTTAAATTGTTTCCTAGACAATTTTCTCAAGTTAATGCATCACTATCATTTAATATACAGATATAATATAAAATGGCTTACGATCTAATAAAATATGGGCAACATTATATAAATGCACATTCTGTAAGGTAGAAACCACGCCCTTAGTCACTGATGTTTCTTGATTAAAAGCGAGAATAGCGAATGTGTAAGTGATATTTAACGTTGAAGTTGGTTAAAATAGCTCCGTTAAAAATGCTTTATAGGAACAAAATGTATGTCTCGTAATTTAACCACATTTTGCAGGAACGTACTTGATAAGCTTGCGGTATGCAGTATGCAATTAGTTTTTATAATTTGACTAATTTTTTAAGGATTTTTTTAAATTTTAATCAAATGTCCATTATTTTAATACAGATTTATTTCATATGTAGAAAAAGGCCAAATTTTGAATTGTTGCGAAATTGTAAAATAGCACAAATAATAATATCTCTTTTCAATATCACGTAATCAATATCACATGTTTTAATTCACACGTGAATATCAAAACAAAAAAAAACAACCTCGAAAATGATAATTAAATGATCACATGTTAAAAGCAGGAAATGGGGATAATTGCGTCATGAAAATGTATTTACACGTAAATATTAAAAAAAGAACGAAAAATCATGCGTCTAGTATAGATTATGAAACACTTTCCAACACATCCAAAAAACTGTAACGAAAATTCACCGTTAAATAAGGTAAAATAATATATGTAAGTAAACAGTTTAGAAAACATATACCACATTGAAAAATACAGTTTTCGAAATGACCTTCATTGCAAAAGAAATAGTCGAATTATTTTGTGCAGCCCTGTATATGATCTGCACATTTGGATATAGCACGATACAATTTAGTTCAGTTTGACAATTAACGTTTAGCAATTTTCGCCAATCGATGGAAATGCACTCGAAATCTTTTGTACAGCCCTGTATATTATCTATTTTTTCACATCACATATTAAGCTAAAATTTAATTCAGGTAAAAAACGCATAAGGCAACTTAAAATTCATTTCCAGCAATTACCAACCATAAACAACAATGTATTTTGTTCGTTGCGTAGTCCTGTATACAAATTTATTTATATTCCACAAACTTATATTAGTCTACTAAATATAGTTCAGCAAGAAAATGCGTAACACAATTGAAAACTACCCTTAAGCAATTCACTCCCATAGTGCGTAATACTTATGCATTCCCTTGTGTAGCCCTGTATATGATCAACCGAATTTATACACACCACGTTATTCGAACCACGTAATTTTCAACATCTTTGAAATAGTGTGACATCATTAAATTACACTGCAGACGATTTTTCCCCGTAGAACAATGCGTAACAGAATTCTTTTTTTTTTACCCTGTAAATCAACCATAAACGCAATGCACACCAGATTATAGTGCGAGCGATTTATACTGCACCTCAGTAACGCATATAATTTTAATTATCTTTGAAATAGTGAGACATCATTAAATTACATTGCAGACGATTTTCCCCGTAGAACAATGTGTAACAGAATTCTTTTATTTGACCCTGTAAATGAACGATAAATACAATGCACTCCATACTTTTAAGGGAACAATTTATAGTGCACCTCAGTAATGCATATAATTATCATTATCTTTGAAATAGTAAGACATCATTAAATTACACTACAGACGATTTTTCCCCGTAGAACAATATGTAACAGAATTATTTTATTTGACCCTGTAAATGAACGATAAACGCAATGCATACCATACTAAGGGAGCAATTTATAATACACCTCAGTAATGCATATAATTTCCATTATATTTGAAATAGTGAAACATCATTATTTCAAATATCATTATAAACGAAATTACACTGCAAACGATTTTTCCCCGTCGAACGATGTGTAACAGAATTATTTTGTTTGACCCTGTAAATGAATAATTAATGTTTTGTACCCCATATTCTACAAGAAGCATGTTTTAAACCGCTTCATAAATACATATCAATTTCATCCTGTTTTAAATGGCGTAGTATCCTCAAAATGCACTTGAAACGATTATTTCCCATTGACTGTAATGTAACGGAATATTTTTGACTGTCCCTATAAAAAACTATAAGTGCTACACCCTTCATTTGAAATAGGTAACATGCAGTAGTAGACGAGAATAACATACAAAAATTTCAGGGCAATCGAAGCATATTTACGCAAGTTAGAGCACGGACAGACGACAGCGGCCAGACGGTAAGAAGGCAGACAAACCGAAGTCATACACATTTTTCAACTAGGTTGGAAAGTGTTAAAAATAAAGAAAGCGTTAAAATAATTAAATTATTACACGAGAAACGAATTTAATGATGAAAATTACATCATATATTAAAAAGATACATCTAAAACTATTTTCTTATGGACAATATTCATGTGACGTTACAGTGGGAATTACATGGCATAAAAGTAGAGCGGCTAGCAAGTTTGTTTATATATTTCATTACTTGAAGCAGCATAAATAAAAAACAGGTAAATGCATGGGTAAAATACTTTAGATTTATTTTATACGAATTACTATTCGATGCTATTTCGTTTTTACATATTATATGTTTATACTTATTAGAAAGTTCCTTTGTACTTGTTAATTAAAATAAATAATTTACATTTTAAAAATAACATAAAAAGTAAAATAATTTATAATAAATAATTTATAATAAGCGTAACTTTTCTAGTATACACAGTGCTTTTCAATGCCGCTGTTCGGAATGTTATTCTCAAGCAGACGATTTTTTGTAGCCTCGAACCCAAAGGAAGACTATTGTCCATAACGCAATTATAACACTCCAAGAGTTAGCGATATTTTTTACTTAACTATTTTAAACAAGCTGATTTACAAATGTGTAACTGATCTTACTTATCAATCCCCAAAACAACCATCAGCTGTCGCGACAGCGGTTTACGAGGCCATGGGAACCAAAAAATGCCTCAGTCAAACGGAAAAGAATTGCAACCTGATTACAGATTATCGTCGCCGTTCGTGATAATATCATTCAATCTTCCGTAACCAGATAATATTTTTCAAACACAGCACATAAGCATGTCTTTAGAAGCTGCGGAGTCTGAACGGGGGTTGACAAGCGTAGTTCGCACGAGGCAGGGATCCCTGGTAAAGTAAATAAAAAGAAAACTGCCCAGTTAAACTGAGGGCATTGAGCTCACAGGCTATTCACACTAATTGTATATTATACTCTTATTTAAAAGAATTTGAAATAAGTCCCTCAAAAAATAAAGAAATCGACAATATATTAAGGGGGGCTTATCCCCTCGTTCCGTCCCCTTTATACTTAACCAATGAACTCCCAAAACCAATCAAGGAAGCTCCTTACCACAATGAACCTATATACAAAATTTTAAGAAAATCGGATAATTCTGCACGAAAAACCCACTTATCTAAATTAAAGGGGATTACCCCTCATTTCCACCCCTTTATACTTAACCAATGAACCCCCAAAACTAATCAGGGAAGCGCCTTATAACAATGAACCTATATACAAAATTTGAAGAAAATCGGATAATTATCCATGAAAAACCCATTTATCTAAATTAAGTAGGGTTAACCCCCCGTTCCCCCCTTTATATTTAACCAATGAACACCCAAAACTAATCAGGGAAGCGCCTTATCACAATGAACCTATAAAGAAAATTTGAAGCAAAACGGTTATTTCTATCAAGAGTTATCGCGTTACGTACATACATACGTACTTACAGAACCGGCGGGCGGGCACATTAGCTCTCAGGCTTTGATAGCCTGTGAGCTAAAAAAAACAAGGTTCGAAACAACCATTTTCCGTGATATTCGCCCCTATATGTGCTGTAACGTTTCTCAAAACCAGATGGTTTCTAAGTGCTAATAAACATTCTAAATTGCATCTGCCGAGTCCCACATGGGCACTCGAAAACCTTATAAAATCCAGCTGGATGACGTTATAAACAATTTTAACGAGATACTTATTATCCGTGCCAAAGTGGATTGGTGACAGTTTAGCACAAAACCTTGTTAATAAGACCCCAGATATACCACGTGGTCATGCAATTAAAAAACTCAGAGAACATGAATCGAAGCAGCCCCGTGTGAGATGTGCTTTTGAAACGACAGAGTTCGGTCGCTTTTGGTTTAGCACCGAAAAGTGTGTTGGGGCGCCATGCTCCTAGAAACTCTAAGACATTAACTTTTCATGTAAATAGGTTTGTGTGTGGTGTATGTGTTTGAATGTATTGTAAAATAAAAGTGATTAGAAAAGAACTCTTAGTTCTCCATTAGTAATTAAGATTACTGATAGTTTTGAAATTTTACGGTACAGTTGGTTGTCAGAAGCGGGATACGAGTTTGTTTAAGAAAGTTTTGAAGGAAATACACACACACACACTTGGAGTTCTTGGAGTTGAAAGTAGAAGAGAGTCTTCGTTTGTGATAGAAGAATAGACGAATAGACGCGTCAGCCGGAAAGAAGAAGCTAAGCAAGCATTCGTCTTATGAGTGAAGTATAATCGCGCCAGCGAAGAAATTAGCTAATCATTAGTTAAGAAGACCCACGAAGAAAAAAACAAGATATGTTTTTTTTAGAAAAGTGCTGGATGAAGCATTTGTTTAAAGAAAAAAAGAATTGTCGTGGACATTCCTGAATCCAGAAGGAAAGAAAAGAATCTGCCGAGATTGTGTTTGGACATTTTTCTCTTAGAAGAAGAAAACAGAAGTTCCGTCCAAGTATCGGAGGTCGTTGCCCTGACTCCCCGTTTGACAGAAGAAACGGACCTGAGATGTTGTCCCCCTAACAAGAAGTAAAGAGAAAATAAAGTTTTGGTTTCGAAGTATCTTGCAGAAGAAAGAAATTTTCAACCTCTCGTTGGTTTTTGAAAATTGCGGGTAGGCTAAGCTGTCTTGCAGAAGGAAGAAGTTTTCGACACCTCGTTAACGGAGTGGAAAAAAGAAGTAAAGAGAAGTTTGCATCATCGGTTCAGTGTTTACGCACAGTGTGAAATATGTAGTGGGCAATTAATTTGCCAAAGGTGTTTTGTGAGCCGTGAAAAGACGGAAGATTGTGCTAATGGATTTATTACTCTTCAGAAGGGGTAAGTCAAAACTTTAATTAATCTAGGAGATTTTTAATTTTGTAATTTTGGGAAAATTACGGGTTGTTGATTTTTTTGGTTTAAATTCAGAATTTTTATAAGTACTGTTGTATTTGGGAGTGACTCAGCAATTATATTGTCTGTGATATATTTTTTTAGTGTATATATATATATGAATATATTTATATTTTATCTAAAGAATTTTTTTTCGGGTAGAAAAAAACGATTTAGAATGGCGTTCCTCGAGAAGGGAAAAAAAGAAAACCTGGTACAATTAGTTGACGAGTTAGAAATTGTTCGTACAGGGAACGAAACTCGAAGCCAGCTAAAACATTTAATTATGGAATCTGACGATTATGATGAGGCATACGTGCAAACGGTTTATGAGACCATATTGTTAGCCACGCAGGAAGAGTTAGAAAGACAGGAAAGTGCACAGGCCCGTTTAGAGGCAATAGCACGCGAGGATGCGTTGCGTAAAGAGAGATTCCTTCAAGAGAAGGAATTAAAGGAAAAACAGATGCAGTTAGATTTTGAGCTTGAAAAACTCAGAATTGAGAAAGGTCTGCCCCAGGCCTCGGCAAGTTCAGCAAATGTTAATTCTCGTTCCCCTGATCATAATTTAAAGAAATTAATTCCGGAATTTAACCCTGAAAAAACCGACATTAGTCTGTACTTGGTTTTATTTGAACGCCAAGCGAAACGAGTTGGGATACCGAAGGAAAATTGGGTCTCACATTTAATCGGCCTTTTACCAGTGGATATCATTTCAATCATTGCCAGACAGCCAGAAACTGAATCCGAGGATTATGATAATATTAAGGGTATTTTACTTAAAATAATTAAATTAAATCCAGAAAGCTTTCGTCAGAAATTTGTGAATCATCAGAAATTACCGTCTTTAAACTGGCAGGACTTTGCCTTTGAAATAAGAAATTATCTACAGGGATGGTTGGCGGGCCTAGCCATAACGGATTTCGAGCAATTAAAAGATCTGTTGGTAGTTGACCAGATCAAAAGACGAGCGAAGTCTGAAGTACGCGAGCACTTTATAGATAAATGGCCGCTGCTGAAAACGGAAGCCGAAATAGTTGACCTATTAGATGGATATGAAAGTGTCAGAGCAGGAATAAAAAAATTTAAGGAGAATAAGTACGAGTGTGGGGAAGATAAGAGTAAATTACCGGACCCAGTACAAAATTCGGAAAGAACTCCGCGGTTTAACTCCAATGTTTCATCTCCGTACAATGAGAAAAATCAAGCTAAAGCATTCGAACGTAGGGTAAATCCTCGTTGTTTTCATTGTAATTCACAAACGCATTTACGAAATTCTTGCCCAGAATTACGTCAAAATCGTAATTCTAAAGATGCAGTGAATCAAATAGAAAGTGAGGAAACGTTTGTAAAAGGTAGGGCTGTCATGTTAGGACGGGAAGGCTAACTAATAATAATTTGCATATTAATCAAAGTAAATTCAGTAAAGTTAAATTACCCATAGTTAATTTAAATGTTTTAGGAAAAAAAGTCCAGTGCATTAAAGATTCTGGAACGGAATTATCGATTTTCCATAGTAAGTTTGTTCCAAGTAAATATAAAATGGGAGAACAGATAGAATTAATTCCGGCCATAGGTAACATAACAAAAGCGGATCTTGTTAAAATACCAATTTCTCTTTGGAGCGAAAAGACTTTAAATTCTCCAAAGTTACATATTACAGCCGCAGTAGTCAGTAATCTAAATAGTGATGCGCTAGTTACACCATCCGTGTGCAAACGATTGAATAACCTGACGACAGTAGATTATGGAAGAGCGAATTGGAGAAATTTCCCGGAAAAGTTGCGCACATCGAACTCATATGCAGACAACAATCGCGAAGTTAAAAGGATTCAGAGATTGAACTCGGTTGAAGAATGGCGTGTTAGCAAGGGCAAAATTGTACCACAATCGTACAAAAATGAAAGAGTTAAGAGTTTGGATAAGGGTAAAACTGAGTTACGTTTAGAAAAAATTGAAAATTGTGGACGAACGGTAACAGAAAAAACGGATAAAGATAAAGCTACCTTTTCTGGAGCAGAAATGATATGTAACGTATCAGAAAATGAGTTAGTTAAATCGGAAAGTAATGGAGAAATATATCCAGGAGAAAAGCTACCAGAAGTGAGTTCAGAAAAAAATGTCTTTAAAATGATGACTTTATCTAAGGAGGTTGAGAAAATTAGAAAAAGGAATGCTTATTCAGAGGGAAAAAGGGTTTCATTAGTTAACATTATACATTGTGTAATTTACCTGTTAATGATAATTCGTTGTTCTCCCTCGCGTCGAAAACAAATTGAGGAAGTCTTATCATAAGCATGAGTTTTGAAAGAGGAGCACTAATATATTTCTTTTTTGTTTTTGTTTTTTGTAGTCTTATGTGAAAAGTGAAGAAAACTGTTAGAGATAAAATAATCCTATATCTGTTTGTATGTTAAATGTTGGTAAAAATATATGTTTTGTTTTTAAAAAAACAAAGGTTATTAAGCGTAAAGATTTTATTATAATTGTAAAAGTTATTGTATTCAAGAAATCTGGAAACTTGAAGTAAAAAGAGTATATTTCTATTTAGTTGGTCGAGAGATTTAGGATTATAATTTTCATAACATTAAGAATACTTTAAGTGTATTTGTTTTATTATGGCGTCAAAATTCTTTAAATTAAGTATCCTTTAATAGAAATTCTTGTTTGTTGTTGTTAAAATATGTAATTGTGTGAAATAGAAGTCTTATTTAGAGTACTTGTAAGGTTTACTTTTAATACTGTTATATTAAAAGGAAGTCCTTTAACGAAATTACGGGATTGTTATGTTTATTGAAATGCATATATCATATTATTATATAATTATTGTTAAAATTGTATTGGGTTTATTTTGTAAATGCTGAATCCCTCCCATAGTATTGGAGTACTTTCGGATATAAATGTTTTTAATTTTGGAAAAAAAAATAAAATGGGATTAGGTTGCTTTGTTTTGAATAAACATTGACTCCTGGATTAATTCTGTTTTGCACCATAGTTAGAAAAATTTTCCCTGTAAGAAAATTTTTCCTTGGGGCCCGGAGAAGCTGTAACGTTTCTCAAAACCAGATGGTTTCTAAGTGCTAATAAACATTCTAAATTGCATCTGCCGAGTCCCACATGGGCACTCGAAAACCTTATAAAATCCAGCTGGATGAGGTTATAAACAATTTTAACGAGATACTTATTTTCCGTGCCAAAGTGGATTGGTGACAGTTTAGCACAAAACCTTGCTAATAAGACCCCAGATATACCACGTGGTCATGCAATTAAAAAACTCAGAGAACATGAATCGAAGCACACCCGTGTGAGATGTGCTTTTGAAACGACAGAGTTCGGTCACTTTTGGTTTAGCACCGAAAAGTGTGTTTACATTGTAAAGACATTAAATTTTCATGTAAATAGGTTTGTGTGTGGTGTGTGTGTTTGAATGTATTGTAAAATAAAAGTGATTAGAAAAGAACTCTTAGTTCTCCATTAGTAATTAAGATTACTGATAGTTTTGAAATTTTACGGTACAGTGCCATTGATTTTGTAAGTGAGGCAAATCCATTTTACATTATTCCTAGATATTTAATGGTTTGCTTTTGCATGAATTTAAAAATGTTCGTAAGCTGTAATAAACTTATTATTTATTTTGTGGTCTTATCTCATGTAAATTTAATATGCAATAATAGTTATCCTTGTTAGCTGAAGAAAATTATTGTTTTGTTATGCGGCAATGGACTTGACTCACTTTCACAAGCAATGATTTATTGACAACATTGATTTTCTTTTAATTGAATATAGTTTTAATAAAAACAAAAATGAATATTTTATTTTATTTTATAATGTATTTTGTTTCAACATTTCATTTTTCTTTAGAAAAGTTACTAAAGTAAATTTAATTTTATAGGAAAAAGTTGAAAAAATGAGAAAAATTATTCAGTAATAAGTTGTATGCATGTAATTATATTTCTTAATTTAGTTAGTACATATTTTTAAAGTACTCATGATGAAATTCTTATTGTGCTTGTTAATATTATGCTACATAAAAAATAATTCTATTCAAAGTGGACATGCCTCAATTTAAAAATCAACGCATTTGACATATCGTTGACCCAATCAATTACCAGTAACAAATTTATACTGAAATTAAAAGGTATTTATTGTGGGAATCAATTAAATATAAAAAAAATTATGTTGATTTGTAATAAGATTCAATTTTGACTTATGTTTTATGACAAAGTGAACTTGTACGACTTTCAAAATCACGTATGAACACAAATTAAAGTCCAGGACACTCGAATATCTCCTTAATGGATAAAGCTACAGTTGTGAAATAAGTACATACCACTACAAAGGATGTTAATATATTTTCACTTTTCTAAACAGCGCACAACCGACAGAGTGAAAAATGCGTCCAGACGGGGGATCGAACCCTGATTACTTGGTATAGCGCAGCAAGTGCTTTACCAATTAAGCCATCCGGACGACATTCAATCTGGCATTTTCACTAATATACGTTGGCTAGGCTGCAACATCGCAGCGTAAGATGGAATGTCAATATGATAACGCTAATCAGTGGCGTATATGCGACGAATAAGTTTCCAGCATCTGATAATATATCTTAATTTCCAATTAAATTTTCAGCAGGACTGAAACTACGCCATCTTTAAATAGCACTACAAAGGATGTGATTTTCTTTTCACTTTTTTACTACACTATATCAAGGTATATGGGTTCGATTCCCGGTCTGGCCACATTTTTAACTCTCTTGGTTGTACGCTATTTAGCAAAGTGAAAAGAAATTTACATCCTTTGTAGCCTTCTGAGCCTATTTAAATATTTATATCGTAGTTTCAGTCCTGATGAAATTTTAATTGGAAATTTAGATATATTATCCGATGCTGAAACTTATTCGTCTCATCTACGCCACTGAATAGTGTTCTCATGTTGACATTCCATCTTGCACTGCGATGTTGCAGCCTTGCCAACGTATATTAGTGAAAAATGCCAGACTGGATGTCGACCGGATGGCTTAATTGGTAAAGCACTTGGTGCGCTAAACGAAGGTATCTGGGTTCGATTCCCGGTTCGGACCCATTTTTCACTCTGTTGGTTGTACGCTGTTTCACAAAGTGAAAAGAAATTCACATCCTTTCTAGTGCTATTTAAAGATTTACGTCGTAGTTTCAGTCCTGCTGAAAACTCAATTAGAAATTCAAGTATATACCTATAAGTAAAAAAACTATGCTCTATCATACTAGAGTGACTGCAGCGCCCCTAATGGCGAAATCTGGAAGTTATCGACCCTGTCTTGAAACCTATTAGTGATATCAAATCAAAATATAAGAATGTAGAGTATCCTCGATTTCGTGCAAAATGACGACTTACGTGTAAAAACATTTTTTTAAGAAAATGTGAAATGTTAATTTTACGATTGCCAATCACTGGCTTAAATATGTAACTAATGGCTTCAAAAAGTGTGGCATTGCATGGGATATTTACATTGTTTAATGAAACTAACTCATGTAAGATAAAATTTGTTTTAATGAGAAATACAAGTTAAGTCTGCTCAATATGTCTTGGTGATTGATCGTTTTTCCTGAGACACTGAAACAGTAAACTTTACAGAAGAACCCTTGGTGGCCCGACTATACTACTTCTGAATCTACCAGTTTGCAGACGTTTATTTCAGACTAATATTTATGTCCTGTAGCGATTCATACAAAATTGAAGCATGTCGAGCTGGAGCTCCTAGGCCACTTGACATGAAATGACCCGCATGCAAACCTAATATAAAGTTAAATAATGCTTTTGATATGCAGCAGTAGATAACAGAACCATTTTCTCTACAATTATATCAGAGGAAATCCCTTATTATCATATAAATAAAATACATATACAGGGTGTCCGAAAAGTCTGGAAACGGTCAAATAACTCAAGAAATATACATCGGATTGAAAAACGGCAAAATGCATGTTCAATATTTTTGAAAAATCTATTTAGGGATATGAAAGTTGCCCCCCCCCACTTTGCCCCCGGGGGGGAAAGGGGGGAACTTTGAAATCTTAAATGATAAACCCCATTTTTTATTGCAGATTCGGATTCTACGGGCAAAAATACGTAACTTTTGTATTGAACATTTTCTTCGAAACATTGTAGATGGCGCTGTAATCGAGTGCAATGCTGTGAGAATAGTTACCATTACAATGTCTGGAAATGCTCCAATAATTCGAGAAATATACATCAGATTGAAAAACGGAAAAATATGTATTTAATATTTTAGAAAAATGGCAACTTTGATATCCCTAAATAGATTTTTCAAAACTATTGAACATGCATTTTTCCATTTTTCAATACAATGTATATTTCTCGAATTATTCGAGCGTTTCCAAACATTGCAATGGTAACGATATTCACAGCATTGACTTTCGATTACAGCGCCATCTACAATTTTCCGAAGAAAATGTTCAGTACAAAAGTTACGTATTTTTTCCCGTAGAATCCGAAACTGCAATAAAAAATGGGGGTTATAATTTCAGATTTCAAAGTTGCCCCCCTTCCCCCCCCGACGGGAAAAGTTGGGGGGGGGGCAACCTTCATATCCCTAAATAGATTTTTCAAAAATATTGAACATGCATTTTGCCGTTTTTCAATCCGATGTATATTTCTCGAGTTATTTGACCGTTTCCAGACTTTTCGGACACCCTGTATATGCTGATAGTGAAAACGGTAAATATAAAGAAATACAAAATCTTTTATAAACAAACCGACTAGTACTGTACACTCAAAAACGGCGACATTCTCGAGGTCTGTAATGATAAATATTTTATTTTCACATAAAATTTTAACTATGTACTTTAGAAACAAATAAAAATAAAATCATAACAAATATCAGGTATCTTGTGATACTACTACCTCGTGATATTTATTTATCTAGCAATATAATTTCTTTCTGCTTTTTTTTCGTGTAATACAAGATATTACAGTATTGCTAGATAGTGTTGATTACGTCTCTGTTTTAATTTGTATCTATAAGATGATGTATTCTTTTTACAAATTATCATGATTGATATTTTTTTTTTACGTTTTAAATTTTTCAAATAAGATCGAAATTTTTTAATGAAAACAAATAAAAATTCAGTACCTTACTTCAACTTTTGAAATATACGACAAATATGCATCCATGCTGAGAACGCTTCGCATAGATTTATAGTGTTTTTTTACATTTTTATAAAATCACTCTTTCATTTTTGTTACTAAGTCTTGTAAACTTAGTGAGTGTATGCATCGTATTTTGTCATGTATCATCCGTCTTTGAAGACGTATACCTCTCAATACACAGTGTTTTGAAACCCGATGAATTATTTAGGCTAACCCTGTATACTCGAAATGAGAACATTTTTGCTTATTATTAAGTACACGGTATTAACAATGAAGAAAAGTTATTCATGTTAAATACCATAAAAATATTATAATATCTTAAAACCCTAAACTATTTTCCAATAAATTTCTGTTAACATGGAAGCATTTTTTAAATTTGGAAAAACCTTTTTATGTTTGTTTTCAAAAGTGATTTCCTTTCATTCTCATATAATATTCATCAAGTAAAATGCATCAAACACCCACATATTTTGAATAAAATTAATTATTCACTATCGAACCATTTTAATGCTTAAAAATCAATTTTCCTTACTTCAATACACTATATAAACACTCCTATATAAACACCAGTCTTCCTTTCTTTATACTCTTTTTTCCAATATTTTGAATTCTTTCGTTTGTTACGAATGTTGCTCGTAGCAACCAGTAAATGAGAGTGCTTTTCACTGAAAAGCCATAAACGATCGAATAACGGAAGAAGAGTGATTTATTTTTAATCAACGTATGAAGGTGCTCATTTTGTGATACAACAAGAAAAAAATCATGCGTCAAGCATAGATTATGTAACTCTTTCCAACACTTCCAAAATAATTTAACAAAACTTTATGGTTTATTTAAGTGAAAAATCTTATCTAAGTAAAGAATTTGGGTTGTGTTGGGTTGATTATTGAAAGCCAATTATCTACACTTGGTATATAGGCCAGGGGGGAGTGCCCTTCGTGGGGGTCTTTCTAAGGGAACCTAACCCGTATTTACGCATGGATAAATCCACGGCTCGAAGAAAACCACGAAAACTCCGAATGATTAGGCCGACTGGCGCGATTGGGATCTAACCCAGCACCTCCCGTCTACCAGCTTTGCGAGCAGAACCTCTCAGTCACTGGTGGGGCCAGTAAAGAATTTGGAAAGTGCATAACACATTTAAAAACCCAATTTCAGAAAATACAAACAATATTCGGAAAAATATATGTTTTTTTGTGCAGACCCTGTATGATCCCTGTATATGATTTGTATACATACTAGATAGAATTCTAAATTTTAGTTCAGTTAGGAAACGCGTAGCACGGTTTAAAATTCTCCTTCTAGAATTGCCGTCAATAATTGGATATGTACTCGAGAACTTTTGTGCTGCCCTGTATATAATCTATAGAATTTATACACACCAAGTAATAGACAAAATATTAATTAAATTTAAAAACTCGCTCAGCAACTGAAAACGCACTTCCAGCAATTATTGTTGACAGACAGCACCGAATTCTTTTGAGTGTCCCTGTAAAGGAACTGTAAGTGCGATACATACCATATTCTATAGTAAGTCTCTTGCAGTGCACCTCAGTGATATATATCAGTTTCAATATGTTTGAAATTGTGTAATATTATTAAAATAAATCGCAAATGATTTTTCACCATAGACCGTAATGCAATGTCCCTGTAAAAAAGTCTAAATGCTACAGACTTCATATTCAATACTGAACATGCCATTGTAAACCTCAATAAAATATATCAATTGCACGGCAATCCGAATATATTTACGCGAGTTACAGCACATACAGACAAACGGTAGACTGACAGACAGGCAGACGGCAGAAAGACAGACAAACCGAAATCATAAACACTTTTCAGCTATGTTGGAAAGTGTTAAAAAATGTGCAGGATATTTTTTCAGTTAAACTTTTAAACATAACTTCTTATTCTAATATTCAGATTTTACATTTATTGACACATTTACACTCTTCTACTTTTCCTTATTGTTAAAAAAGTGTTGTAAATGCATCTGTCTAAATACATGTTAATCCAAGCTCTATCTCTCGTAATTATGCTTCAAAAGTCAAAATTATTGAGGAATACTACAGCATGTTCTCTTTCGAAAATGGCGTAAATAGCATTTACGGATTGTTCACATGCACCCTCAAAACAATTCGCATACATTATAATCTATAGGCGATAATTCTTTCAAGTGTATTTTAAGTTATGTCATTTCATACATAACAAAACTAATGTCATTATTACGATGCACTAGAACATTATCTTCATAAAGAAATTGGTGTATGTAACATTCCTTTTTCATTTAGGTAAAGGCATAAAGTAAAAAAAAAAAGAGTCAGATGTTACATTACTGTTTGTGCGAGATAATTATTAGCAGGGAATTTTCAGTTCGGTTATATTTTTTCAACTAAACTAAATTTCAGAATACCTTGTGGTGTGTGTAAAACCTATATTTCTAATACAGGGTTGCACAAAAAATTCAATACATTACCATATATGGACGAATTAATTTTTCTAGAAGAGTATTTTCAAGGATATTATGCGTTTTCACAAAAAAAAATTGAATTTCACTATGACATTTGTCGCCTGCATCATCTATAGTCACTATATAGGGCTGTCCAGAATGATTCGAATACACTAGTATCTATATCTATGCGGTTATTACGACAAATTGCGTAATATTACCAATTTTTAAATAAAACAAACTATTATAAGTAGTAAAAAATCCACGGTACAGTAAAGACAAGCGATTAAATAAAGCAACAGCATTCACTTTTATTCAATATATAGAAGAAACATCTTAGTGTCTAACTTTCTTAAATTTATCAGCTTAAGAATAAAACTTCCATTATTAGCTAATTAAAAGTTTTCAAGGAATGGCATAATTTGAAAATATTTAATCGTATTTTATTATCTCAATAAAATTATGTAATAAGACATCATAAAATCTGCTAACCTTCATATTAAAACTCGCCATGAGCTATATTTAATCATTGCACCGTTTTCTCCGCACTTAGCTGTATATGAATTTTATAATTTACTGGAAAATTCCGCTAAGATGAATACAGCACGATACGTTTTATTTAATCATGTTACTTTTAATAAAAGATTAAACAGTGCCTTAATGTAGCAAATAATTTTGACGTTATTAACCCGAAATTAGTGATGCTGGTATTATTAAATTAAACAATGCTGCTACGCTGAACAGCTAATTTTCATAAATGCGAAACAAGGAATAATTATTAACAAGAGCACGGTATTTATTAACATTAAATATTAAAATGAGATTAAGAGTAAACACTCCTGAGATATAAAATCTTACAATTATAGAAGAAAATATTAATTACTTAAAATTTCGCATAAATGCTAAAAGATTTCATTAAATATTGATTCATTTTTTTTTTTAATTCAGTTTTTCGAAAGGTTTTTTGTTTCATCTTTATTTCTCTTATCATGAAAACGAGCAAAATGTTTTTGTTAATTTTTCATAAAAATTGTATTTAATAATATAACAAGGGATCCAGCCAGCACTTTTCCTGTTAGGGGAAAATCGTTTTTCACTGAACAGATTTCTTTTTCATTTAATATATTTTTATTATTCTGTACAACTACAACCAATGAGCATTTTTTATGAAAAAATTAATGATGTATTCAAATACATTGAAATTTATTAAAAACTGCATGTTTAAAGTAGCCTGTGTCCTAATCCAGTTTATAATCTACCTATATAGAGTTAAACGTCGTAAATTTAAACAGATAAATGTAAACGATACTAATGCTCACTCGATCATTGGGAAAACTAACAGATAAGAGAATTGATATCTTTTCAGAACTCAGAGGTAATGCTGCTTGTACTTATTTTTTGTGTTACAATTGATAGCATCGGTATTCGAGTAATTTGCTGAGGCAGAAAATGTTCTCAAACGAAGTGTATAACCCGCCTCATTACTTCGTTCCTCCGTTCGATATAAACCATAATTAAGTCCATTTTTATATTTATTGTTATTACTGATATATTTTGTCAATGAACTGCTTTCTTGTATTTGCTTCTTCATATTTCTATTCTTGTTTATAGTCCCGCCTTACTTTTTCATTATGGGGTAATTGTCACCATTATTTCTATCTTGTTTTCGTTTAAAGAGCTAGCAAACATCAATTTTCACGATGAAAGTAAAACTTAGCTTCATTATAGACTTAAGCTTCCAAAACCCGAGAAGCTCAAGTGACGATTTACCAAAAAGAGTCATAGTTTATACGTCTGTTGAAGTATATCAATGGATAATGTATCTATCTATATCTTCAGTCACTCCTTCAAAGAAGTTAGGGACAAGATTGGAGAAATGCTATCATCTAAAGAAGTTTTGTTCAGATTGAAAAAGATAGAAGCGGTTAATAAAACCCCTCATAAAAAAGGATGTAAGATTAGTAAGGAAACAAAATATTATATAAAAGATCAGAAATTCGAAAAAAACAGAATATAGAAAAGGAAAGTAAGCACGTGGCGGAAGAAGGAAACAACGAAACTGGCATTACCGTAGTTTATTCAGATGTTAAAAGAAAATCTAATATTTGCTGAATAACGAGAAGAGAAAAAGATTAAACTATTATAGATAAAGCAAAACCCATTTAATCATTTCTCCAATTAAAGATTGTTCTCGAATAGTTTAAAAGCACATAATTGTTTAATATGAGGGCTTCCCAGCAAAATATTCAAAGTTACAGAAGACGACTCAGAGAGTAGTGCAATGAAGAAAAGTTTTCAATCCTATAAATGAACTGATACACATGATGTAATGATATACCCATGAGAAGATGTCATTGGTCACATTGATGCACCAAAACATACGTCTAAGAGGCTGTTCTATGCTGTGTCTGATTTAGAAAAGCTTATTTTGTTCTAATATTCTTTGTTTTAAAACATGCTTCTAAACAAATTGCACATTTTAAAAATGTTATTCAAAACGATTTAGGAATGTAATTTTTTTATATCATTTGGTCCATGCCCATTAGTTATCGTACAAAGCCTCTTTTTCTACTTCATGTTCTTATGGAAACATCCAAAGTTGAAAATTGAGACAAATTAAAAACCTCCAAATAGGATAATTTAAACATTTTATTCAAATGATAATATTAAATAAGACTATTCTTTACCCTCTGATATTCGTGTATGAGCAACTGCTCTTTTTTTACCATCCTGAACAAAATAATCTATTTATGTTTACATTGAATGCAAAGCACTTATCGTTCATTAACGGTGTTAAACAATTCGCCACATAATGGCCTACGTGAAAAAATTGTTTGCAGAATATTTTAATGATTTTTCATCATTTCAAACATAATTGACGTGAACAACAAGATGTTTATTGTATAATATAACATGCATACCAGTTATCATTCATTTACAAGAACACACAAAAGATTTCCTTTAACGTAATATCTGGGTGATAAATTCTGGAAAAGCGTTTCAGTTGTGGTATGTGTTTTTAAATTTTACTACATTTTTGTATACTACAAGGTGTATATCAATTCTATAGATTATACATAGGGCTATACAAAAATATTCATACGCATTACTGTATATAAGCATGAGTTGCTTCAACGTGTTTTTAATTGAGTCATGGATTTGCCAGCCAGACTTTATTTAGTATACTAAGAGATGTTTGTAGAATATAAATAAATTCATATACAAGAACAGGCAAAGAACTGGAAGCATTGCCATCTATGGATGATAATTTTGAAAAGTACATTTTCGGATGTGTTATGCTTTTTTCTGAATTAAATTTTCAATTTAATAGGAGATATGTATTAAAATCTGTACTTATTTCTGTAATTACAAAAAAATATACGTTTTATAACAAAACTAAATTTTAGCATATTTCATAGTGTATATAGAGACCTATAGATCATGTACAAGGATGTACAAACGAATTCGATTATCTTTCCGGTTATGGACGGTAATTGCTGAAATCTAGTTTTCAAGTGTGTTATGCGTTTTTTCGTTTGTTTGCTTAAATATCTTCTTTCACCTTTTTAAACGGTGAAGTTCCGTAAAAATATTTCAGATATGTTGGAGAGTGCTTCATAATTTGTTCTTGGTGAGTGATTTTTCTTTCTTCTTTATTTTTTGTTTTAGAAATTAAACTGAAAAGAAAAATGTAAATAATTAAAATTAGTGCAAGCAAATCGATCAACAAACAAAGAACAAATTAATTACATAAAAGAGGAGCAAACATCTTCAAACTTAGTTGAAATAATATAAAGAAACGTTTTATAAAAAGATGCGCAATAGTTACTGGATTTTCATATAAGGAATAATGAAAAATAAAAGGAGTGCACATAAAAAAAAATTCAGCTCCACATACACGCATAAGCTTATTTTATCGCTAATATTCAAAATACGAAACACTGTCTCTCTATATCTACAGCACCATAAATCAGCGGAACTCCATTAAGATAAAACAACAGCTATACATCTAAACCAACTATTCTGTTTTTGAAAAAAAATGGAAATATAAACTGGTATAAAAGCATTATCCTTTTTTAATACCCTTAGCAAATCTCCAGTAGTGCAATTTTGATGAGTTTTATTAGTTTTATATGCACAGTTTTATGCTTTAGGCTTTTGAAAAAACGTTGTTACGCGTTGCCCGAAAACTTTTCATAGACTATCTCATTAAAAGGACAACCTTGAACAGGCGATGTTCAACACATCGCTGTCGATAATACAAAATTTGTTATCCTAAAAATTGACACAAATAAATGGATTAACAATCGTACATATAAAACAAATAAAACATACCATTTACGTCCAAATTTTTATACAATCTATCAAAATCATTCAAGAAATGTTTGAACAGCTTGTGAATAATTAATTTATGTCTGTATTTAACTAATTTTAGTTTTATCTATCTTTCAATTCTCTAAAAAATATACTTATACCTGCATAATGCAAAGTTAATTAAAATATCAATTATATGAAATAAAGTTTTTGTCTGATATTGAGCATTGTTTACCATAAACATTGTTTCTCTAATGTTCTAAATTTTTATTTCTCCAGAGCAAAAATCACATGAACATTTCAGAAAATTAAAATTTTTATTCTACTTCAAAGAATTTTAGTTGTTATTTGTTAAAATTTAATCTTAAATTGTGCACTTTGTTTTTTTAAATTAATGAATTTTTTCAAATATTTAAAAGTTCTATTCCAATATAAAAAAAAGATAAAACACTTACATAGTTCAAAATTTTATTTTACGAAAAGTTACAAACAATAAAAATAAAAATCTTGTGTAAAGGTAAGATTTTTTTTTTCTTACAACAAAATTATTCCCAAAATTTAAATAATAAAGATTTGATTTTTATTTGATGGTATTTTTCAAAACAAAATTTTTATCTATAATTGCTTGAAAGTTTTTGTAAAAATAAACTTCGTATGTTTATTTTCTTTTTATTGCACTCTAAGATGCTTTGGACAACACTCGTAGTTTTTACAACATGGTTTAATTTTGGCATATAATTTGAATTACATTTTTGCAAAATTTGATCATAAATTTTTTTCACCAATCACTCAATTTTTTTCGTATTTATAATTACACATGTCAGTATTTATGAAATATCTATATTATCTATATTTCTATATTCTAAAATATGCACTTTCATTTGAGAAAGTTAAATCTTGTTTAAAACATCAATGAAAAAAGGAATTAAAGTTCAGACATAGTTTCGTTTAACTTTTAAATTTGAATTTCCCTAAGGCAGGTCTATCAAGTGGTTCATTTTTTGAATACCACTTTTTTCATATAAATATCTTCTGTATTTTTCTTATAAATTTTGTAGAAATCTACCTCACAGGTTATTTCTACTGCAAATGTTGTAGTAACCCACTACGAAAAATGTCTTTGGAAATTCTTGTATTCGGGAAAAAAGCATCATTTGGGAGCACCGCTAAGGGGAAAAAGTTATATCAACATAAAAATTTCTACTTTAATTTAACTTGTAAAGTTTTTAGCTTCGGATTGTTAAACTTTGAGCTTAAATTCTGCTCTTTTCGCTTTAAAACAAAGCATATTTTTATGATTCAAAAGTTTCAAAACAGTCTGTAAAAAACAACAACACTTTTGTAACTTTTATTTTCATTTCGTAAAAATTTAATTAAAATAAATCCTCATTTTTTAAAAAAAGCTTCTATCCAGAATTTAAATAATGAATATTCGATTTTTATTTGTTTGCCGTTTTAAAAATAAAACTCTTTGCCGTATTTACTTGAAACTTTTATCTAATACCAAACGTAATTCTTTCTGTTTATTGCATCTAATGTTTTTTTTTTTTTTTTTTTTTTTTTTTTTTTTTTTTTTTTTTTTTTTTATCATTTACATTATTTGTTGTTTAAGTTTGAGGGAAAACTGAAATTGCTTTACCTTAAGCTAAAGTAATTTTGTACTAATGATTCTTTTTCATCCAGAAGAACTTGGGATGAAATGCCTTCGACACATTTATTAAGGAGAGCATTTATAATATTCGAACATATTTGGAGCATCTTTTTTAAATAAAGGCATAGTGTATAAATATAATGAATGTTCCAAAAGTAATGCAACATACATTATAAATTATGGGTTCTTAAAAATAAGTCAAACATACTTTTTCAGTATCTCCGCGGTTTATAATATTTCCAAATATTCTATTCTGAATATAACACACATATTCATTCTATTAGTATAAACTTCGCTTTTATATAATTTCGTTTTTAGGAATACTTTTAAGTTAAATTACGACGCTACAAGGAATGTTCAAATAACGAAACACATTTAGTCACACACGGATTTGATGCATTCGCCGCATCATAAAATTACTTATGTTTGAAAAACACAACTTTTATTCTTCAAGATTTTCGTATAAAATTTATTCAAATTGTACAGTCGGGGATATAACAAGCATCATCCCATGCTGTTTTATCATCAAATTGTCACAGAAAGATGCAAATCCAAGCACAAAAGGGTTGGGACAACGTTGGCTAATTGTTGGCAAATTATTGTCGTACGTTGGCCCACAGAAATAATGTCCACATTGCTGCGCCATTGTACTAACGGACTGTTTGCCAACAAACGCCAAACAGTGCTCCAACAGTTAATTGATCATATACATTAGAAAGTAGAAAAGCCTCCTTACTTTATCTTGTCCCAACAGTTTTTCAACAGTTTAGAGAAACTACCAACCACGTGGCAACAATCTGTGCTACTTGGGAAAGATACCATTCAACAGAAATTAGTGTCTACATTGCGAATAGAGTCTGTGTCAGAAAAAGAGATACACCCGCCTTTACTCGCAGTTCGTTTAAAATAAATCCCCAGAAAGGTGCACTGTAAAAAAATTGCAGTAAAATTACGGGCAGAGGCCGGCAGCAGAGATTTTAATCATACACTGTAAAAAAAAATCCATACCCATCATTTTGTGCAGCCCGTAATTTTACGGGGCAAAGTAATATAGCATTATAATGCACAGGACGCACTTTAAAACACAATAACACTTTGCTTACTGTTCCGTAGCAAGTAGCACGTTAGTTAATCATCACAGAATCGCTGTTTTGGCGGGTTAAAATTTTCGAAGCACAAGTAAAATGAAGGGTTACACCCTAGCGGAGAACAATGTATGGGATCGTACCGTATTTTTGCTAACATATGGTTTAGAACTGTAAGAATATCTGGATTGCTCTTAATTTTCTAAGTATCTAAGGGATAAGGCCGTTTATTTAGTGGATCAGACCGTTTTTCATCCAATAAGGCTTTTGCCCGTGAAAATTGAAGAGCAAATGCTCATAAATTTACAATTTTTTCTGAGAGTGTGGCATTAGACCCGGAATAATGTTTTCATTTTGAATTCGAATACAATTTTTGAAATGATGGTCATCTACGTATTAACAATTCACCAACTGTCTTGATACAAAAGGTACCACTTTTGACACTTTATATGCGTTCTTTAGATCAAAGCAGCCCAATAAAGGCAATGTTTACGTAATTTTTCTTAAATTTTCATGGAGCTATGAAAATGTACTTGTGCGTTATACATAAATTTCGGAAAATAAAATTAATATCTCAAAAGAAAAATTACCGGAAACATTCAATTCCTTACCAGACAAATTACCGTTCAACTTCTAGTTAGTGTAATTCTATTTTACGAAAATCTCCGAATTCACAAATTTTCTCTGAAACATTCATTTAAAACGAAAATAACATAGAAAAGTCTTGAAAAAATAAAAACCAATTTACATTTAACAAACATTTTTAGATCAATATTTCACATTTCTAATTATTTTTAAACGAAAAAAAAAGCTATTTTCTTTTACTTTGTTTAATTTTCTTTGTCAATCATCATAGTACACTATTAAAGCACAATATACAAGATGGCTATAAAGAAGCTTTGCGGATATGTGAATCTTCAGTAGCCTCTCCGTTCAACCAACCGAAATGAAATGTTAGATATAGTTATTTGAAGGTATGCGTTCAACATTGTGGCGAATAAGAACAGTGGAAGCTGCGCGGTTACAGTTAAAGAGAAAATATTCAAAATATTCGAATGGCAACACACACTTTTTCTCATCCCAAAATGGTCAGAGTATTGAAAAAACTTATAAGGTGTGGAAAAAAGAATTGAAGTTAGATTGGCGCTTCGCGCTATATACTTCAACCTCCAATTCCACTGCCAAAATACTTTGTTTTTAGTAGAATAGAACGCAACGGGTGTTGCTTTCGATTTAGAATGTTTTTGTTATGATTGAAAGATGCACCTTTTTTTGTCAGAAACATTGAACCAGAAAGAGGAGCATTGCGTCTCGCAGTATTATGATTTTAATGTGTGTAAATATGTATATACGGATGTAAATAGTATCAGCTTAAGATCTTCTTTTTATTAAACTTTTATACTAATAGTGTTCCATGGCAGTTTCGGCTTCTGATTTTGATGAAGTGTTGTGCGAAATTATTTATTTGAAAAGATTGATATTTTAGATGGTGATTATATTCACAATGTGATCCTCGATCGATATTATTTTTCATGGTGCAATCGGTCGACAAATAATGATTTAGTGATAATTAATTAACCCGATGGATATCACTTAGAGGCTGTGCATATATAACGTTAACAATTTAGGGGGGAGTGGGGTTTTGGATCTTGATATCGTAAGATGTAAACACTTTGAGCAAGGGGGAGAGGTGGTTGTCTTTTGATATCGTTATAGTTTTTGATCCAACCATTTTTTTTTGTAGTTTTATCTATGTTTAAGAAAATATAAAGTTATTATTTTTTTCAAGTTATTTAAAGAAAATTTAAAGTCATTTATTTTTCAAAATCAAATAAATTTGAAATAAAGAAGCAAAAATGTATGAAATCTCCAAAGCGAGAATCAAACTTTTCATCTACGCATGAATTAA
The DNA here is from genome assembly GCA_963931845.1 of Maratus michaelseni. Classification (NCBI taxonomy): domain Eukaryota; kingdom Metazoa; phylum Arthropoda; class Arachnida; order Araneae; family Salticidae; genus Maratus; species Maratus michaelseni. Next base: position 129,348,309 of record OZ007593.1, read on the forward strand.
TGACAGCAGCCTCAGACAAAAATAAAACACAGAAAAACCAAAGTGCATTTTTTGCCGGAATAATCATTTATCAGAACTGTGCATTACGTTTGATGTAGAAAAAAAAAAGAAAAATGTTTTGAAATCGCAAGGTCGTTGTTTTTTACGTCTGGCGCCAAAACAGTTATTCCGAGATTGTGTCTCTAGAATGCTTTGTATTTGTGGGAGAAGGTATAATCAGACTATTTGTATGCAATCTAATTCACCTAATGATAAAAATCATTCGGATAAAACTTTGGCAACAACAAATGCTCAAAACGAAAAGATAATGAAATTATTTCTACCATCTCGTGTATTGAAAATAATAAATTTTTTTCACAGACTTGCAGTGCGAAAGTAAAAAATAAAAATAACGAATTGTTCGATTATTATTGGATTTGGATTCGATGCGTACCTTTTTATCACAGAAAAGTGCAGACAAATTACGACTTAAAATATTGCAAAAAGAAAACTTACAGTATTCATATTCAGAATAATTAAGACTCCAAATCAAAAAATTATGATGTTGTTAAACTTAGATTGGAAAATAAACATTTTCCGAATTCAAGCTTAAGTATAGAAGCATTAGCTGCAGACGAAATCACTAGATCTGACATTTCCCCCTAGACAAATCCCCCCCGGACGTAAATTATTTGAGAAAGGCAAATATGTTACAGAATTTAACAATTTCCGACTCACCACAGTATCAGGAACCCTTTTCCCTTCTCATAGGTGCAGATTATTATTACAACATAGTAAGAGGAAATATCCAGCAAGTGAACAAAAATCTCGTTGCTGTTGAAACCATTTTTGCCTGGTGTCTTCAGGGGAAAAATAGCGAAAATCGACCAAATTAAATTTCTAACCAAATAAAACAATTCTAGGACATTGAACCATCGAAACTTATTAATATAAAATATATCGATTCTGACCCTTTTTAAAATAGAATAATGAAACGATTTGAATCCGATATTAAATATGAAAACAAAAGATATAAAGTAAGGTTGTCATGGAAAGTAGTTTGAATGATAATAGAAAAATTGCAGAAACCCGTCTTAGTTAAATTGAATAGAAGATTTATTAGAAATCGCCAATTATTTTTTGAATATAAAGAAGTATTGAAAGATTATTTGAAACAGGGTATCCTAGAAGTTCCTAATTCAGAAGATAAGTGCCATGTTGGATTTTCCTTGCTTCACAGAGAAGTTATAAAAAAGGTAACTAGTAAATTGCGCATTGTTTTAATGCCTCTGCTCATGATTTAAACCCCCTTTCTTTAAATGACTCTCTTCACCCAGGTCTTAATTTGTACCCTGAAATTTTTAATATTTTGTTACGGTTTCGATTTCACGCAGTTGCTTTCACAATCTATAGGAAATAGGCCTTTTTACAGATATTAGCATGTAAAGAAGATAGATGTTTCATGATTTTTGAGTTTTAGAAGACCTTTTTGATGAATCTAACTTCAATTAAATAGATAGGTTTACTAGCGTTTTGTTTTGGGTTAATTGTAGTCCTTTCTTATTAGCAACTACAATAAAACACCACTTAAAGAAATACATAAAAAAGCATCCAAACACTGTTAACGTTTTAAATTAAAATACTTATGTAGATGATGTTGGAAGTAGATGCTCTGTCGATCAAGTCCTGTCCGCTACATTGCAGTGTATAAACATTTTCAAGAAAGCGAGTAATTAATTACATAAGTGGCATACTAATTCTAAATTCCTACAAGTGTTATGAAAAAATAACGATGTAAATTCAAGTAATAATTTGGAAACTTTTGAAACAGAAAATATTCTTTACAAAGTTTTAGGTATAGCATGGAACAGTCTATGCGATTTTTTGTATTTCGATAGTTGTGAATTGGCAACATTTGCTTCTAAAAGAATCGATACAAAGAGGTATATTTTGAAAGTTTTAGGTCGAGTATTTGATCAATATTGTATTTTTAGCACCCTTCACATTAAGAATAAAATATTTGATACAAAAAGTCTGATCATTAGGCATAGACTTGGACAATATTATATCAGAAGATCTAATTCCGCTTTGGAAAGATTGGTGTAATGAAATTTCTCAAAATCTGAATTTTCTGGTCCTCGACGTAACTTTTTTGAAATTCCTGACGGTAAAATTGTCATTTTACAATTACACGTATTTTCAGATGCAAGAACAGTAGCTTTTGACACATTTGCTTATTTGCATGTAACAATCCCTGAAAATGACATTCGAACAGTCTTCGTAGCTGCTAAAAACAGAGTGTTTCCATTAAAAAACCTTACTCTACCAATGCTGTAACTTATGGTTGCATTGTGTTCTACTAGATTGAGCGGCAGCATTTTGAAGGCACTACAACTCGAAATTCCATACATTTACTGGACTGATTCTAAAATGACATATTTTTGGATTAAAGGATCACCTAAAAAATTTAAACTTTTTGTGAGAAATCGTGTTGAATAAATTCATAAGCTAACTCCCCCGTCAGATTGACATAATTCCATGCGGCGGACAATCCAGCAGACCTCGTCTCAAGAGGAGAAAAAGTCTCCAAGCTTATCAATGACCCAACATAGTTTTTAGACCCAAAGTGACTCAGTTTGACCAAAATCTGAATATAAAAAAATAATTGAAGATAATGAGTTAGAATAGAGAAAGAAACCTAATCACATATTTCAATGCGAGTGTATAATCGGAGAACTTAAAGATTCTATCGATATAGCGAAAGTTAGTAATTTTGAAAAATTAGTAAGAACAACTGCTTCTGTAAAATGATTTATATTGCAAGTGAAAAAATGTACTGAAGCTTACGGCACACTAACAGCTGAAGTATTATTAAAAGCTGAGACTTATTTAATACAAAATGCACAGAAGCAATTTTATAAAGAAGAGTTTGAGTCTCTTAGAAATGGTAATTAAGTAGAGAAGAATTAACCCCTATTTAATTTTCCTTCATTTATTGATTAAACTAAAATTATACGTTTAGGAGGACTAGAATTTGGTGATCTTTCTATAAAAAAGAAACATCCAAACATATTGCCTAGACATTTCTGGTTAACAGTGGTGATCATACGTCGACACAACAAAAAAAATTATACATGCAGGAACTGTTTTTAGGAACAACAGGCAGGAACACACTTTGACAAAAATTCGATCCTGATATTAGATTCCTATAGGAAGCCAGCTGGTGAGAAGCATTATTAAAAAATTCCTTATTTGTCAAAAATATCTTTCCAAAACTGCAGACCATATTACAGCACAACTGCCCAAAGATACAGTAAATGAATCTCCCTTATTTTCCTTATGTGGATTTGCGGGACATGTTTACGTAAAAGTGCTCGATGAAATTCAAAAGTCCTATATTGTTTTCTTCACCTCCGAATTTACTAGAGCTATAGATCTAGAAACTTGTTACCGATATGACTACAGATTTCGTTCTTCTTGCTATTAGACGATTCTTAGCACGAAGAATAAATCGTAAAATTATTTACTCAGATAACGCCAAAATCTTGAATAAAACTAAAAAAATTGAAAATTTATACGACGTCATTTCTAACAATGTATTTCTTAAATTTCTCGCTAAAGAAAGAATCGCTTGGAAAAACATCATTGAAAGAGCTGCAGGATGGGGAGGCTTTTATGAAAAGTTCGTAAAATCAGTGAAAGGGTGTCTACAAAAGATTATTGAAAAAACTCTTTTGATCTACGAAGAAATGTCAATAGTATTAACTGAAGTAGGGGTAATCCTCAACTTGCGTCTTTTAACATATGTACATAAAGACAACGACGAACCACGATCTCTAACTACAATGCACTTTTTAAATGTTGGCAAATAGCTTTCATTTCCTGTGAACTTCTTCGGTGTAATTGAAGATGGTTCGAGGAGATCTGCACTTCTTAAAAAAATACATATCCTTATTATTAAAACAATTGTGGTCCAGATGGAAAAAGCAATATTTGCTAGATTTAAAAACAGCTCATTCCTTGCAAATTCCTACTTTACATACACCACTAAAAGTTGGTGATGTTGTATTGATTGAAGATGGCATGACAAATAAGCTTCTCTGGAAACTTTACAAAATTCAGAAAGCGATTTTAGGTAGAGATGACAATATTCGCTGCTATGAAATAAAAACAGCAAATGGAGTCTTAAAAAGATCTATCCAGCATTTGTATCCTTTAGAAATATAGACTGGTGAACATTTATAGACTCTCTTTTTTTCTGCTTTAGAACTCTAAGAATGTTCTCTCTTTTGTTTTTAACTCACTTCTTTAAAAGCAGTAAAAAAGAACTGCTGTTAGATTGGTGCTACACGCTGTATACTTCAACTTCCACTTCCACTTCCAGAACACTTTTTTTAAATAGAACGTAATGGATGTTGCTTTAGATTTAGAATGTTTGTTATGAGCGAAAGATGTGACTTTTTTTGTTACAAATATTGAACTAGAAAGTGGAGCATTGTGCTTCCCAGCATTATGATTTTAATGTGTGTAAATATGTATATATACGGATGTAAATAGCATGAACGCAATATCTTCTTCTTATTTACTAAACGTATTCCATGACAGTTTCGACTTCTGATTTTGATAAATTGTTGCGTGAAATTATTTATTTGCCAAGATTATGATTTTGGATGCCTGATGATTATATTCACGATACGAACCTTGATTGGTATTATTTGTCAAAGGCGTTGGAACAGTACATGTAACACAAACAATGGCGAAGTAAAATACATGCAAAAAACAGCATTGTAAACAACCAATAGCAACAGTGCGACGAGGTGCATAAGCACCAATGATAGAACACCATGAGCAAATCATCGTTTGTTGAAAACCTTTAAAAACAATGTAGAAAATATGTAATCTGAGTAAAACTTTTTGTTTTCTTTCGTTTCTGTTACTATTTGTTGTTCTAAATTTTGTTCTGTGCATGCGTTCTACGTCGCCATATTTTGTGCTACATGTAGCGTTTCAACGCCATTTATGGTTTTTTAATACACCGATCATTTTTGGAAGGGAAAAAAAGTATACGTTGTCATTCCATAATTTCGAATTCTTTTCACTAAAACCGTAACCGTGTAAGCTCCATTGTAATTTTTTCACCACAATCTCTAGCGCATACCTTCAAACAACTATATTTCACATTTCATTTCCGTTAGTTGAACGTAGCGGCTGTCACCGATTCATATATCGCAAATGGTTTTTTATGGCCACCCTGTACTTACGAATATTAAGAGAATCTACTTAGTCTTTTGAAGGAAATTTAAAAAACAATATTAGAGAAAACAGTTCTTTAAAATCCATCTCAAAGAAAAATGATTAAGTATTTCGAAAGTATTGAAATTCTTAGAAGATATTTCAAGTAATACAATAATGTTAAATGTATATGTTGTCATCAGATCCATTAGGAAAGCCGTATGTGAACGAAATTCACTTTTTTTTTTCAAAATTAGGTTCAGCAGTAATTACGAGTTACTTTAATGTTGACATCGTAAATTTCGAAAATTAAATTTTTGAATTATTAGCTTTTTTTTTATTGAATTAATACATGTTAAAAATACAGAAACCAGCAAGTATTATTACCATTTTAAAATGTAATAGTTAAAATAAAGCTAAGAAGTATGTATTGTAATTTCTTTACTTTGAAAAACGTACACTAGTTAGCCAAAAATCACCGGACACTTTCCAATTTAGATGTTTGGCCTTCACGAATATAAGGAACACGTTAGACGTCATATTTCTTAGGAAAGGTCTTCGTTACGAAGGCAATTAGAGGACCAAGAACAATTTGAATAAATAAATGCGTATTTTTTTTAATACACTTTAATTTTTTTCTTTATTTTATTTTTATTTTATTTTTATTTTAGTGTTAAAAATATTTCATTGTCAATTTCACAGCCACATGGCAAATTTTAGCGAGCGTGGTTCGGCTAAAGCCATCGTTTAAGTCCACTGATGTTATAACTCGTATGCAGTTGTAACCCTAAAGAATATTTGGCGATCTATCACCTGTGCCCTGATAACGGAAAATTACCTTAAAATGAATTTATTAATTTACAATTAAGTTTTTAAAATATTTAAATTTTGTGTTATCATCGGAAGCATATACCTGTGTACATAAGTTTTATAATTTTAGCGTTTCAGGGAGATAGTTTAAAATCGGTTTTCTTATTTATATACATGAAACAAGTTAAGTTATATAAAAGAGTATAATAAAAAAAATAGGGGCTGCGGTCTTTATGTAAAGTAAAATGCTTGAAATCATCGATATGTGTACCACATGACTATGTAGACCTGTAAAAGATATTTCAGCATATTTTTGTTGTGTTTGTTTTGTTTTGTTTAGGTAGCTTGCGGGATTTTCAACAAAATTGAAGACCATTTTTATGAAGCTTGACAAAGTACAGTAGGAACTATATACTGCAATTAGAATATAAATTTATTAAATATTTGATAAAATATGAGCTTTTGTATAAATAATTTAACTGCGTATGCGCGAGCGATGATTCTTCGTTTGCATGATTTAGTAGTTCTGAACAATACAGGGCAATTCATATAAAAAGGCCAGTCAAAGATTGTGAAAATTCAATAACATATCGGTGATATAGTGAACTGAATTTCAGTTACTTCCTAAACATATCGATGATAATAAGGGAGTTTCCACAAATTGTCATTTTTTTTTATTAACTGATTTCCAACAGAAATGTATAAATTTTAAGTACGTCCACGCAAAGCTTTTGAACCTAGACATTGATTTTTATTTTTTTAGGGTTTCGTTCATCTCACGAAACCCTATTACCCCCGCTCCGTTGTCTGTCCGTCACAGAGCCGTTCTCAAAAAAATATGTAACTTACAGAGTTGAAACTTAGTGTATAAATCTGAATAGCAGCTGTGAAGAATTCAAAATATTAAAATTTGAAAAATTTGTATTATTTTAATAAATAGAGATAAAAACAAAAATTCTAACAGCCTTTTCCTATTAAATTGAAACATTTTCCGTTATAGAAGATGCCAAAGATTTAAAATCTACAATGAAATTCTTTCAACAATAATTAATTTTCTATCAGACGATTTTCACGTGAAAAATGAAAATGAAATAAAAAGTTTCACCCATTGAAAAAAAGATAAATATGAAATAAAATTGATTGACGTCACAGTCGTAATAAAATGGAAAATGTCTAAGATTTCTCAATAATACAAGGAGTATGAGTATGTGTAAGTGGACAAAGCAGATTAATATCACGTCATTAGAGAATTAAAAAGAAAATCTGACGTCATATAGGAAGTTTAACTAATTTTTCAAATGTTTGAGAATAATACAAAGCGAGTATCAATATAAATAATAGAGAATAGTAAATATATGAATTTGAGAAACATATTGAATCGTGATAAAAATCCGGTTATGGAAATATTAGCATATTTTAACATTTTGTACAATTTGTTTAATTTTGAAATTATTTTTTTTAAATATTGCATTTAGTCCGTATGACGGATATTATTATGACAGAATATAATAGCGGGCTTGGACCGCTATCCGGCTGGTTTAGATATTCGAAAAAAGGAAAAAATAGACCGGTAAATTTTCACTTTATAAAAATCATGACTTTTTTTTTTTTGTTGTTGCTAAATCAAATTTGTTTGAATTTATTAAAGAAAGGATAAAGTGTTTTGAAAGGAAAATTAAACGAAAATCTTTGAGCGATCTTCGATCACACTTACCCACTTGTTTATTATTATTATTGGGATAAGCTCGTTCTGATGATTCTTCCAAGGGGATCTAAAACATCAATAAAAAATAACAAATAAAAAATGATAATTTGTGGATAATCGCCCACCTACATTTAGAAAGCAACACAAATTAAGCTCATTATATTGCCGATATCTTTCTGAATTTTCACAATATTCATCTGCCCTTTTTATACAAGTTACACTTTATAATTGACTGGTAAATTGTGTAAAAACCTTTTCCTACTGTTCGCAAATGCGCAGCTAAATATTAGTGAATGCAAATTTTCGCTAGATACTTACTAGATACTAGATTTTTACTAGATATTTAATATGTTTGTAATCAAATTACAGTTTTTTGTTTTTAGTGCACTTTACAATTTTCTTGTAATAGATCTTAAATTTGGTTGAAAACCCTGAATGTCATAAACAAAAAAAATGAATCCTCATGAATGTACGTGCTATTCTTACACAAATGTGGTTCATGATACGCATAGTCACCTGCTACAGCTACAGATCATTTCGAGCGTTTATTTTACACGGTAATAACAAATTTTATTTTTGTTCAATTTGTTCTTGCCCCCTAATTTCCCTCGTAACTAAACTTTCAACGAATAATATGTAGTCTGACATGTTCTTTACATGTCTGAAGTTCCAACAGAATGTGTCAGGTATTTTTCTAGATATTTGCAAAACTTTTAAAATCGAATGTTCCCGGTGACATTTGGCCATATAGTCTATGTAATAAAAAATTCATCTCTAAACTATGAAAATTCTACACTACGAATTTTTTGGAGGAACTATGTGATTCGTTATATAGTAATTCCACTGCATATAGAAATTCTAAATATAAAATAAACCCACTTTATATCAAAGGAAATACTTTTTTTTCCAATAACTTTCTAAGATTTTTATACTTTTATTTGAAAGCAAACAACGTTAACGGTGTTGGCTGAAGGCCACGGACTTAACACTGTTTTAGAAAAGAGTAATATTTTTATTTCAGCCGTTGATTTTGAAAGTGGGACAAATCTATTTATGTTATTGTTAGATATTTAATGGTTTGCATTTGAATGGGTTTAAACATATTCTTAAGCAATAATATACTTATTTAATGTTTTATGTTGTCTTATTTCATGTAAATTTAATATACAATAACGGTCATCCGTGTTAGCTGAAAAATAAATCAGGGTTTTTGCATCGCCAATTGAACTTTCTTCGCTTTCAAAAGCAATGATTTGTTGAAAACATTTATTTTCTTTGAAAGGAATATGATTAGAATAACAAAAAATTGGTATTTTATTTTATTTACTTATTTAATTTATTGCTATATTTCATTATTCTCTAGAAAAGTTACAATAAAACAAAAAATTAATTTAATATTATGGGAAAAAGTTGAAAAGAAACAATTAAAAAATATTCAGTAGCAAGTCGTCATATAATTATATTTTTAATTTAGATATTGAAGATTAAAGTAATCATGATGAAATTCTGATCGTGCTTGTTAATATTATGCGACATAAAAAATAATTCTATTCTAAGTGGATTTCCCTCCCTTTCAAAATCAACGCATTTGAAATATCAATGACCCAATACATCACTAATAACAAATTTATACTGATATTAAAATATATTTATTCTGAACTGATTAAACATATAAACTGTATGTTAATCTCTAATAAGATTTAACTTTAACTAGTTTTTTCTTTCACGAAAATTCCCACTTTCAAAATCAACAGCTCAATTAATCTTGGCCATAATTCATTATAGGAATTTACTAATAATTTACATAACTAAAAATATGTTTTTGAATCTAGAAAATGCTTAGAATATGTTTTCTTCTATTCGTTCTATCTCATTAAAAAGGAAACATTTCAATCCGGTAATTTGTTTGTAAAGAAATAAAGTTTGCCACGTTTATTTAACATTAGCTTCCTCAACTTTGACCTCTTCTAACTCTATAAAGATTTACGAAAATGTACATAAAATATCTTTTTCCCCAACTCCCTTGATCCAAGTTACAGCAATATGGTCTTAAAAGTGTGTTGTTTCTATTTGAAAAATAAGAGTTGGTACTGTTATTATGTAGAGTCTTGTATTTGAAACAATGATTTAGACAGTTAGTAAAAAACTTCTCTTGAAATCTATGATTTGTAAAGTTTGTAACACGTGATTATATTTATATTTATTTACAAGATATATTTTTTTTCCCAACATGCCACTTATGATATAATTCTGCTTGAAGTAAATCAGTAGTTTAAAGTTATCATTTTTCATTATATTTTTAACAGTTTAATCAGTATATATTTTTATTTTTTAGAAAATATACGTAAATCTTCTAAAAAACTGATTAAAATATCAATTAAGAAAAAAACGTTTTCTCAGAAACTGAACAATGTTAACATCAGACATGATTTTTCTTTGCTTCTTAATTTAAATTTCCCTCAGGATATAAAGTCTTATCAACATAAAAAAAAATATTTTTTATTTTACTTATAGGCTTTATACAAAGCTTTTAGCTAATATTTGTTAAACTTTAACCTTAAATTCTGCACTTTTTTTTAATAAATAGCGACATTTCTCAACGATTTAAAACTTCTAATGCAGTGTACAAAAACTAAAACATGCTCACAAATTCAAATTTTATTTTGTGAAAAATTAGAAACAATTAAAATAAAGTTTTTACGTAAAGTTTCAAGCTAGTGGATTCTATTGATATTTTTATAATTCTATAAATATAAAAAGATATAAAAAAGTTTAATTTGTATTTAAGCTATAAATTTAACACCACTTTCGATGCTTTATTGGAATGGGAGTGGTGCATATTATATGGATTTATTTCATTTGTCAATAAAAAATTAAACAATGAAAACTATTATTGTCATACGTTAAATAGAAAATTTTTGGTTTTGTTGAACAGTTATATAAAGATTTTGTTATTTTTCCCGTTGACAAAGCGGCTTCCAATATTATGCACTCATTTAAAAAAAATGTGAAGACAGAATTTTAGAAAAATTGAACAATAGTAAATACAGCAAAACCTCCAAATAACGAACACTGCGGGAACGGTAAATTTGTCCGGTATTTGGAGGTGTCCGCTATTCAGAATTAAAACTATGCAAACAGTATTTGTGTTTGGGATTGAAAAAGTGTCCGCTAAATAGAGGTTTCCGCTATTCGGGAGTGTCCGTTATGGAGGTTTTACTGTATAAAACCTCCGAATAACGGATACTGCGGGAACGGTAAATTTATCCGGTATTTGGAGGTGTCCGCTATTCCGTTATAGAGGTTTTACTGTATTATAATAAATTAAATCTTGGTCAAATGTGCAGTTAGTAATAAATTTAATGCTTATATTAGAAAAGCTATAAAATGTATTATTTTAATTTTGCAATTAGCAGTTGTCATAGTTTTCCATTCGTATTTCTGACAGCTAAGTTCCAAAAATGTCGTGCTAAATTTCGTTTCATTTGCTGCAATTGTAGAGATTTTGATAAAAGTTTTATTATTAAACTTTAAGATTTTTTTTAACGGATATGTGGATTTCTTAAATTTAAGTTTGAAAAAAACAAGCTATTTTTGGAGTATTGTCAATAGCATAGAAGTTTTTAATAGTTTGACAGACACTCCCACTGATCCGTTTACGTATGATTTATTTACAAAACTTTTTTTTAACCCTTCTTTGCATGAGTTTTTCTTTTACAATTGTGTTTTTTTTTTATACATAAATTAAATATTAGACACCAGAAATTTTAAGATCGATTTTTAACACTTTCCAACCTAGTTGAAAAGTGTTTATGACTTCGGTTTGTCTGGCCGTCTGGCCGTCTGCCGTCTGTCCTTGCTCTAAGCTCTAACTGCCGTAAATATGCTCGGATTGCCCTGCAATTTTTATACAACAATAACAATAACTCTAGATTATAAAATTCTCGTACTCACTCATTTTCAGATCAGTAGCGGCAGCATGATTTATATCCAATAAACTTTTAATTCTTCGGCAAATGTTTTGCCCACAACACACATACAGAGAACTTCTATTTTCTAACCACCAAAACGAAACTATTCTTCCTCTTCTTGCTTCTTTTATCAACCATCAACGTATCTCTACTGGGTCGCGCACAGCTGATCGGTGGGGGACGGAGAACTTTTCTTTTTTCTTTTCAACCGAAGATAGTAAATAGATGCTCGTAACAGATGATCAGGGGGAATCCTTCCTTTCCGTAAAACACCAAATTCTCGTGACGTCACTCGGGGAGGGGGAGATTCAGGGACCTTCCTTCTACCGTCTCGTTTGGTTTTCTTTTTTTCTTTTTCAGAAAACAAATGACAGCCACATCTCAGCACGGAAGATTCCTCGCACTACAGCAACACACAGGGGTTTTCTTTCTTTCAACAACTTGACAATTTCACAACCGTACAAGGCCGCTTCTTGTAGAACTAAATTCTTTCTTTGCAGACACTAGAGAACTCACAAGGGCCGTTCTTTTCTTTCTTCGTGTACTGACTTTTCTTCAAATCGTAAATCCGTAATCGCACTTCTGACTACCACTGTAGCGTAATCGTAAATCAATAAACAGTTTTTGGCAAACACAGATTTAATTACGTCACAATCACTCAGTACACTTATCACAATTACATAGATTTTTACATGTAGGCGGTGTTTCAGGGATTTTTATCAGGATGAACGAATAGTTCTACCGGCACTAGGCGGCCGTAACAAATAGTCTCTCAAGAAGGAGAATTTTACCAGAGCAGGGCGCTCTCTCTCACACAAGTACGCGAAGTACTTCTGAAATAACCGGCAAAGTTTTTGCCTTAACCATCGGCACATGGACCGAAGACGTAGGCCTTCTCACCAGAGAAGCCTAGAAAGCTGTTGCTTGGCTGCAACTCAAAACAGACTCTCTCCCTCTGGCCTCTGCCCGTTTCGTATATATGATCGGCAAGATCTCAAGTGCTCATGAGTGTTTTTTCTCACCGGGGAGCACAGATGGCGGTTTCTGTAGTACCTCTGAAAGATGGAGCAATCTGGATTCAAGTGGCCAGAATATACGAGATCATAACTGTTCTTATAACGTCACTTCTTAGCAAGCGATACGAATTTATAACTGCTATAATTCTAAGTTTATTAGGAAGCACACATGCTCGAGATCGAGAAGTAATCTGGCGGTATGCACAGACGAAATTTTAATGCCTAACATCTGGATGCGGCACTTTCTGAAGTTGAAGGGCCTACATCTGGTTTACACTTCAGATCTCCATGTGTGAGTAGATTAAAGAAGAGAAGATTTAATTAGACTTATTAAATCTGGAAGGGGGGAATCGTCACAACCCCTCCCCTCTTCATGAAAATTTTTCATTAGAAAAATTTCACCTAATATTCCAGAGTTATTGTATTACAAGGCAAAATACAGCCCTTAAAACTTAACTTAATTTTCATTAAAATTTTGAAAAATTATGAATACTTGAATTCTCAAGAGAAGGGTGTATATAAATACAATAACACACACAAAAAAAATATATATACACAATTTAATACAATACACAATTCTTATTCACAGAATTTCCTCTAGAATATATCTCTCAACTCATTCTTTTTCTGTTATACAACCACATAATAATTATTACAGTTAAATTCTATACTTTGGTATTCCCTTCATTAAACAAAACACATTTCTCCAAACACTCAAACACTTCAATTTCTTCTAAAATCTTTTCCATTTAAAAGTTTAAAATATAATACAGTTCTAGCATTAATTTACTTTATATACTCTGATAATATAACTGTATAACAATTATAAAAAATCTTTACTCTTCTTAAAGTTACATAATAATTCTTATTAATTCAATTCAATTCCTCTTAATTACTTATTTCATCAAAAGAAAATTTATTTTTTTCTGAACACGCGAATATTTTCAATTATTTCTAAATAATTTCACTTTATATATCACACATATATAAAAATCTTAACTTTTAAACATTTCACTTACATTTATCACACAGATAAATAACTTTCCTTTAAAACCATCCACATTATATGTGAAATATATCAAATACAATAAAAAGAAATTTTTCTTTTTCTACAAAGAACAACAACAAAACTCTTATCTAACTTTCACGACGATACGCAACTGCAAATACTACAGAACAACAAACATTTAACTTCCGCCTTTCCTAGCTAGCATTCCTCCAAAAAAAAATTTTCGGGGATCTTCCATCCCTCTATCATCAGAAAGCGAGGATGCAGTGTTGACCCACTTATTCAGGCATCGCGTTACCGAAGTCCCGTTATCTCTTTTAACGAAACTTTCTTTGCTTATCGGAAAACCTCTCTGAACAGTTTCCTCGTTCATTTTAAACACACGCGATGGCTTAATGCACTCATTAGAACATATAACATGTTTATACTCAACCGAATCTTTTCCGATTTCTGAATTCATTTCAAGAAACCCTTGGTTTATTACCAATCCTATTGTAATCAACATAATGAAATACAATACGTAACTTAACTTGGTTCTTATTTTAGTCATGAATTCTATCAAATTTGTATTCCGCATTATACCAGGCCTTTTCTCTGATAAATTTACCATAGCATTCTGAATGGATTTATTTCCTTCCAAATTAGTTTTAACTAATTCTAAGTTGCTTTCGGGTAATTTATCAGCTAGAATCTTCGTGTCGAAATTTTCACAAGTTTGAGAGCCTTTACTCGCATACTCTTTTGCGATAAAATTGTCTCTGTCTCTAATGGTAATCTCTTTTGGCTTGCGATGCGCCGCGACTTGTGTACCATTTTTCGAATCTTTTGACACGCGAGTATTTCTTTCAGCCTCAATATTTTTAATCTCATGCACTTCTGGTGCATTTCTAACGACTCTAGGCTCACAGCGGTTTTCGAATTTCTCACAATTCTTAACCTCGTTTAATTTATCTCGTGGTTTTCCAACCGAACATTCGTTAACCGACTTTGAAAACTGTCTCTTAGTTAACGAAACTAAACGTTTACAAACTGTTGGCGTAACTAACGCTTCGCAGTTTAATGAAGCTACCACTGCTGCAGTGATATAAATTCGTTGCGAATTTCTACCCGCTTCATTATCCCAAAGTGACAGCGGCACTTTAACAATTTCTGCCCTAGTAATCTTTCCTATCGCAGGAATTAAGTCTACCTTTTCACCCGTGTGAAATTTCTCAGGTATTAAATTCCTTCGAAAAATGCTAAGTTCTGTCCCAGAATCCTTTATCGCATTTACCTTTTTACCCAATATATTCAAACTAACTATTGGTAAGTTATCTTTTCGAGAAATTTCTTCTCTCTCACACCCTTTCTTACTAGTCAAGTTTCTCGCACCGACATAGCTCACTCGACTTTTTACTATAGTCTCTTCCTCGACATTATTCAAGGTTCCGCTATGTTTTTCTTGCAAAAACTTTGGGCAAAACCTTTGAACGTGGTTTTCCGAACCACACTTATAGCATTTCAATTTCACGCGTCTTTCGAACGCCTTTTGCCTTTCGATATCGCTCTGCGATTCCGTGACTTTAGTGTTGGGGTTAACACGCGGTTTATATCCCTCAGACTTTTCATAAACCATCGAACGTGTTCTTTCCTCCCTACTATCGCGAGTATCCCTCGACTTTGGACACGACGCTCTTACACTGTCATATTCATCAAGTATGTGCACTATTTCTTCTTCCGTTTTAATTTGGGACCATTTATCTATAAAGTGTTCTCTAACTTCCGGTTTGACCCGTTTTTTAATTTGATCGGCCACCATTAAATCTTTCAAACCCTCAAAAGAATTGACTTCAAGACATTCAAGCCATTCATTCAAGTAATTTCGTAATTCGAACCCAAAATCCTTCCAATTTATTCCAACATTTCTCTGATGTAATACGAATTTTTGACGGAACGTGTCTGTTGTCATTTTAAATCTAGTGAGTAATAATTTCTTTACAAAATCGTAATCCTCACATTGAGGTTCGGGTTCTCGTGCAATTATTTCTATTATATTTACTGGTAGTAATCCGATTAAATGTGATACCCAATTTTCTTTTTTTATCTTAACACGTTTTGCCTGACGTTCAAACATCACCAGATATAAACTAATATCCGTTTTTTCCGGAGAAAATTCAGGAATTAATTTTTTTAAGCTGATTTCGTTCACGCGAACATTTTTATTAGGTGTTGACGCCAGAGGAGGGACACCTTGTTCTATTTTTAGCCTTTCTAATTCATGATTTAGTTCGAGTTCCCTTTGTTTTATTTCTTTTTCAGCATCAATTTCCTTTTGTTTTATTTCTTTTTCTACCTCTAATTTTTTTGCTTCCCGATCCAAATTTTCCTGCCTCAATTTTTCCTCACGCTCAATATTTTCCTGTCTCGATTTCTCATGTTCCTCCCTAGCTAGTTTTACTTGCTTCTCAGCAAGAATGGTTTCGAATAATTCTTTTACTACCTCTTCATCGTAATTTTCATCGGCTGTGATTAACGCTTTTATTTCAAGTAACGTCTCGTTTCCCACTAACGGTATCTCCAACTCACGCGCTAGATCTAACACATCGATTTTTTCCTTTACCAAAATATGCCATTTTAGCCTTTAATATTTTACTTTAATTCTAACCATAAAATTCGAAGAAAAAAGGAAAAAAAAAAATAACAGATACATATAATCATCAAAATACAACCTTCTCTTTCGAATTGTATTCAAATTAGCGTTAAGTTTAAAATTAATATTATTATTTCAATAATAAAATTTAGCTTACAATAACAATAACTCTAGATTATAAAATTCTCGTACTCACTCATTTTCAGATCAGTAGCGGCAGCATGATTTATATCCAATAAACTTTTAATTCTTCGGCAAATGTTTTGCCCACAACACACACAGAGAACTTCTATTTTCTAACCACCAAAACGAAACTATTCTTCCTCTTCTTGCTTCTTTTATCAACCATCAACGTATCTCTACTGGGTCGCGCACAGCTGATCGGTGGGGGACGGAGAACTTTTCTTTTTTCTTTTCAACCGAAGATAGTAAATAGATGCTCGTAACAGATGATCAGGGGGAATCCTTCCTTTCCGTAAAACACCAAATTCTCGTGACGTCACTCGGGGAGGGGGAGATTCAGGGACCTTCCTTCTACCGTCTCGTTTCGTTTTCTTTTTTTCTTTTTCAGAAAACAAATGACAGCCACATCTCAGCACGGAAGATTCCTCGCACTACAGCAACACACAGGGGTTTTCTTTCTTTCAACAACTTGACAATTTCACAAGCGTACAAGGCCGCTTCTTGTAGAACTAAATTCTTTCTTTGCAGACACTAGAGAACTCACAAGGGCCGTTCTTTTCTTTCTTCGTGTACTGACTTTTCTTCAAATCGTAAATCCGTAATCGCACTTCTGACTACCACTGTAGCGTAATCGTAAATCAATAAACAGTTTTTGGCAAACACAGATTTAATTACGTCACAATCACTCAGTACACTTATCACAATTACATAGATTTTTACATGTAGGCGGTGTTTCAGGGATTTTTATCAGGATGAACGAATAGTTCTACCGGCACTAGGCGGCCGTAACAAATAGTCTCTCAAGAAGGAGAATTTTACCAGAGCAGGGCGCTCTCTCTCACACAAGTACGCGAAGTACTTCTGAAATAACCGGCAAAGTTTTTGCCTTAACCATCGGCACATGGACCGAAGACGTAGGCCTTCTCACCAGAGAAGCCTAGAAAGCTGTTGCTTGGCTGCAACTCAAAACAGACTCTCTCCCTCTGGCCTCTGCCCGTTTCGTATATATGATCGGCAAGATCTCAAGTGTTCATGAGTGTTTTTTCTCACCGGGGAGCACAGATGGCGGTTTCTGTAGTACCTCTGAAAGATGGAGCAATCTGGATTCAAGTGGCCAGAATATACGAGATCATAACTGTTCTTATAACGTCACTTCTTAGCAAGCGATACGAATTTATAACTGCTATAATTCTAAGTTTATTAGGAAGCACACATGCTCGAGATCGAGAAGTAATCTGGCGGTATGCACAGACGAAATTTTAATGCCTAACATCTGGATGCGGCACTTTCTGAAGTTGAAGGGCCTACATCTGGTTTACACTTCAGATCTCCATGTGTGAGTAGATTAAAGAAGAGAAGATTTAATTAGACTTATTAAATCTGGAAGGGGGGAATCGTCACAGCGGTTTATTTAAATAATGTTTCACTATTTTAAACGCATTGAAATTTATATATATCACTAAGGTGCATTAGAAGAAGCTTAATATGGAATAGGGTGTGCATAGCACTTATACTTACTTTACAGGGACAGTCAAAAGAATTCCGTTACATTACGTCTATGGAGAAAAATCGTCTGCGGTTTATTTAAATAATGTTTCCCTATTTTAAACGCATTGAAATTTATATAAGGTTCATTACAAGAGACTTACTACAGAATATTGTGTGTATAGCAGTCATCGTTCATTTACAGGGACACACAAAAGAATTCTCTACTGTATATTAACAATAATTCCTGGAAGTGCGTTTTAAGTTAGTGAACGCGATTTTAATTTTAAATCGCTTTTTGTATATTACGTGGTGTGTATAAATTCTGTAGATCCTATACAGGGAAGCACAAAAGTTCGGGAACACATTTCCGTATTATTTAACTCCAGACGGAGAATTTTAAACTGTGCTACGTGTTTCCTAACTGAACTAAAATTTAGCATCCTATGTAGTATATATACAAATCTATAGATCCTATACAGGGCTGAATAAAAGTATTCGGATTACTTAGATGTTATCTTTTAGCTTATTAAAGAGTATGATTCGTAAAATTATTTTGGAAGCGTTGGAAAGTGTTACATAATCTATGCTTGACGCATGATTTTTCGTTCTTGTTAACTTTGTTCAGCAACATAGTTCACGGGAAATTTACTGGATTAATATTTCTATATAAATATAGTGGTGGCGAAGAAGTTGATTTATTTATTAAAAGTTAAATAAAAAGTGATGGAAATTTACATCACTATGCAATTAAGGGTTAATATAGTAGCAATTGATTTAGATTATAATACTTTGAAAAACGTTTCAGATTTATTTCACACTAAGGAGCAGCTAAATATCAAAAGGGATTTTTTTCTTGAGTTTATGTAATTTCCGTTTTAGTAACAACTTCAATAAGTTCAATAATAAAATATGAAGACATGTTTGTAGCATCAGTAATGGTACTAAATTTTCAATTACTGTGGCAAATGTGTTTCATTTTAATTTTGATTTCAAATATAGAAGTAGTCATAATAAAGGTTTAAAGTTTTGCAGGTATATTGATGATTTAATAATTTGTAATAAACACATACAGCATTATTTAAATAAAATATATCCTGACTGTTTGAATTTAAATAAGGCATATGAAATTAATAAATATGTAAATTTTATAGATTTGGATTTAATTATTATGAATAATTTTTTTAATATAAACCTTTATGATAAATGTAATTTTTTTTAATTTCTTTAACCAACGTATCCCTCATTGACTCTCACAGCTAAGCAAACGAATTTTTTTAACCTTATTTTGGGGCAGTTTAACAGTTTTTTAAAACTTGTAATCAGTAGTGAATTCAGGAGAAGGCCCGGGGCATTTCGGTTGAGCTCGAAATGTTCTCCCAGGAAGATATGAGATTTTATGCTCCTTTATGTTCAAAAAGTGCAAATTTCTCCTTGAAACTCCACAAAGTCCACATTCTAGAGCCTCAAAAATCCCTCACGGAGAAAAAGTCGAATTCAATACTGCTTGTAATAATAATCATTCTGTTTAATAAATAATTTTTAAACTTATCAGCTAACTTGTTTTTTTGTAATTTTTATCCTTTTAATATTATTTTTCCTTATGTTAATAACTTTAAAAGTTCCTTGGGGTGGCAACGGATGTAAGCGGACCAAACACCGTGATGGAAGCAAGTCGTTCTTTTTGTCTAAAATGACGCTTCGATGATCATCAATGACTGAAAGATTGCAGATTAGATTGTACGACTTTGAATACCGATTATCGGACTAAACACAAAAAAATTTATGCTTGTTTTTAAAACATCTTATTAGCCCTATGAAGAAAATTCTTCAATGCTCCTAAGAAGGTTCGATGGAGTTGTGAGTGAAATGCTACGTAATGGTATCCTTTACATGTCTTGCATGTCCAGGTGGGACACGGCAGATTGCAATTCGTCCATTTCTTTTAATTTCACCATTTCGTAATATATATACATTTCAATTTAATTTTACATTTTCAAATTACAATTTTCATAAGATACATTTCAGTTTTCCTTTTATGAAATAAAATTGAGTTTTCCTATTTCTTTCAATTTGTTTATATAATAAATTTTTGATTGTTTACACTAATGGAGTATGCAAGCTGGCTGTGCCTTGCGAAATGTGTAAAATTCCATTTTATTTTGATACATATGTTACTTTTCTCACTTTCCAAAGAGATTTATAATTTATGAATTGTTAGTTTATTTATTATACATGTTTTCATGAAAAGAATTTTCATAAAAAGAAATATTTCATATTTAAAAAGTACATGTTTTGCCTGCTCAAAAGAGCTGCATATGGCTGGGGCACATAAGTTATCAGTTTTGCATATACAGATAGATTGATTTATTTATTTAATTTCATTCGCATACTCATTATATCTGTAATAACGTAGTTCAAATAAAACCATCATCTGTAATGCGACTATAAAATTAAAACTTCCACTCTCTGTGTAGTGGAAGAGGGTCTCCGATCATCCCATATAACATGCCTTCATGCTGTTTTATCAT
This sequence comes from Maratus michaelseni, assembly GCA_963931845.1. NCBI lineage: Eukaryota > Metazoa > Arthropoda > Arachnida > Araneae > Salticidae > Maratus > Maratus michaelseni. Next base: position 129,368,859 of record OZ007593.1, read on the forward strand.
GCAGAATCTAAGCGGCCTGCAATAATTAAAACGCGAGTTGTACGCATTTGAAAATTCAAGGCTCTCATCATGGAGGTCTCCGATGATCACATATTACGCTGTCTCATAATGTTTTACCATACACAATGGCAGCGTCCTACGAAAATTAGAACGCGAGTTGCAAGCTTTCAAAATTATCAACCTTCTCTATGGCAGGAGGGGGGGGGGGGGGTCTGATGACTACATGTAACTTATGATCCTTTTAAAAAATACAACATTTGGGCGAGCTGTGACAATTTGGTCATGATTTGTTAACGATTTAAAATTCGAGCCCTTCACCATCAGGGCCTGCGATTACCACATGTAACATTGTCTCATGATGTTTTACCATACTAAATCTAGTTACGTTACGGAAATTAGAACGTGAGTTATAGGCGTTTTAATTTTTTTTTCCGCACCATGGAAAGTCTCTGATTACCACATATAACATTATGTCACGTTGTCCACGTACACAAAATTTGGCCGCGCTGCGACAATTTTGTCAAAGCAGTTTTAAAGTTGTCTTGAAAAAAAATTAAGACGGTATCAGTATTTACTTAAAATTCTATCAAGTGTTCTGAAACCACTTTCTTCCATCCATGGACATGTTGCCAAAGCGAGAAAATGTAGTTGAATCAGTGATTACAGTTGTTTCATCACTACAACTGTGATATACAGGACTTTTTAGTGTCCTGGAAATTGTTTCTGTGCAGGCTTTCAGAACAAACAGTAAGTATCATTCGTTCTATTTTTGTTAGGCAGATAGTTGGAAGTAACCGGCAAGTGTTAGTTATTTAAAAAAATCACAATCAGAATAAATAATGGTACTTGGCAATGTCACACAACCATCCGTGAGGAATTTTGGATGACATTGCCCATCATTCATTTTTACTCATTCATGATATATTTGACTGTATTATAATAGATGCAATATAAAATAATTATAGTAACATTATAATACTTTCATTACAAAAATGTCTACCTTTCTTTTCATCTACTATGCTCAATAAGTGATTCATTATGTAATTGAATTATTGTTTTTAATGCATTGTTCTCCTCAGAAAAATTCTTGCAATTATCAGTAATTGCAATAAAATGATTTAATTTTATTCATTTGTCCTAGGAATCTGTCATGCCACGAACATACAAGGCAAAACTGGGTCATCGCCTCAGTATTACAGCAATGAATCCTTACAATCAGCTATTGATGAGGTCAGAAATAATGATCTGTCTATTTGAGGGCAGCTGAAAAACACGGAAATCCAGGTAACACTAGGCAACAGAATAATACTAAGCAAACATTCTAAACCTGTTGGAGGCCAAACTGTATTGTCTCCTGAAGAAGACAAAATTGTTCAGAAAATGCTTGCGTAGGCTTAACCTCTGGACCCTGTAGTCGTACGAATAATCATACAATAGCACTTGGATAAACGTGGGCGAATCGTAAGTAAATTTATGAACAACATACCGGGAAAAGAATGGTATTGGTCTTTTATGAAGCACTTTGAAGCGATCATACCGTGAAGATGTGTCAGAACCTTTCTTGGGCAAGAGCCAGTGTTGCCTTGGATTCACTCACCACATATTTTGATTACTTTCAGCAGTTATGGATTGATGTTCAACGAGAAAATATGCTGAACTATGATGAAACCCATCTAATTGATGATCAAGGCTCAAAACCCATGGTTTTCCGAAGATGAGTGAAACACCCGGCGTGCATAATGAACTCATCAAAAATCAATATTTCAGCGATGCTTTTGTGCCAGTGAGTTGTGAAATGTTACCATGCTACTTCGTGTACCAAGCTGAACCTATATAACCTACGTACTCGGTATGTAAATTCAAAATCAGGTTGGTTTGATGGACCGAACTTTGAAGAGTTTATTTCAAGATACTGGTGCCATGTACGAGAAATGAAACTGGCCTGAAATGTGTAATAGGTGACAATCTCAGCACATACATGAGCCTAGAAGTAGCTAGAAGGTGTGAAAGAGAAACTATTCGATTCATTTTATTACTACCAAATGCTAGACATGTCTGCCCGGACTCTCTGCCTCTTGAAGTTACTTTCTTTCATCCCATGAAAATATTGTGGAACAAAATTCTCATTGAATATAAAGAAGAGCATCATGGAAGTAAAAAACCCAAGAAATCTAAGATTCCTCGTCTACTAAAGAAGTTACTGGATTCAATATCGATAAACACAGCGCAAAATATTCATTTAGGCTTTCGGAAGTGTGGAGCCATACCTTTAAACAGATCTGAAGTCATTCAGACAATTCAAGATGGTGTTACACTGGGGCAGCCAACCTTTACAAACAATAGTAAATGACAGTCTACTGAATTATCTGCAAGCATGCCGCTGACATTAATCTACAAGAACAACCAGGACGAAAAGAAATAAACGGCCCAGAAGGAAAATCTGTCTCAGCTGTCAATTTACTGCTCTCTAACAACAGTGGTCCTTCGTCTGCTGTCGTTTTAGTTCCTGATGATAACACTCTTTCAGATGATACAGCCTCGATCTTCCAACCGAAATATTCCAAAAATTAGGCAAGATGGAGCAAGTATGCCGTGAAAAGACATCGTTAACTCGTCCCTCCAGTAAAAAGGTTGATTTCTGTTTTCGAGAAGATTTGTCTGTGTTCGTTTAAAGTTTTTTTCGGTAGAGAGGTAGATTTCGTTTATTATGGCGTTTTTCACCGATTTTTCTTAATGTTTTCTTTTTTAGGTTATTTGTATTATTTATAAGTGATGGAGATTTTTTTCCAATAGGATTTTTTTTTTTTTTTGCCAAATTTTTGAAATTGTGTTTTTGCAAAATGTGAAATAAAAGTAAAACAATCACAAAATCAACTTTCATTTTCACAAACTGGCTCATTTAACACCTTGTTAACGTGTTCTCGTCAGAACTTCAATTTCTGTATTTCAAAAACGAGTAAATTCACACTGGGAAATGTCTCCCTCCTCTTGCAGGTAACTTTGCGCGCCTACTTTTTGATTTTTAGCAATGAAGGTGATGAACGAAAAAAACAAATAGCAAAAAGCATCTATTTCCACACCTTATTACGTAGTGAAATACTTATTTTGTTGTTGTTGTTCTTGTAAAATATTGCGAACACCCTGTATAGTACAATTATTCATTTATTATGAAGTCAGATATAGTTAATTGACTTGGAGACAAAAACAAAATAAAATGTATTGAATAAGTTCGAGTACCTATTTTTAAAATTATTATTCTTTATATATTTTATTTATATAAAATTCATTACACTAATAATAATTTCCATTGTTAATTATTTAAAAATAAAAGAATAAATAAACTAGTAAAATAATAATTATTTATGATTTATAATAAATGATTATTATTAATCTTTTAAAATTACATGTGAAGAAAAGTACATAATATTCTATTTCACGTGTGATTTTAAAATAATTTAAATAGAAGAAAGTGCAAAAAAATTTTAAGGCGCAATACTTGTTTTAACTGCCATAGAATCACATAAATTTCTTAATGTTCTAACATTGTTCTTTTACAAAAATCTTTCTCTCTCTCTCTCTCTGTTTTACTATGTTTAATATATATATATATACAGCGTGTCCACGTATAACCTGACCGACCTTTATTTTCGCAACCGTTGGTCCTAGATGCATACTTCCAATTACAAAAATGTTTAAATAAGGTAAAGAATTATTTTTAAAGCGATTTGGGTCAAGAAAAACATTTATTAAAAAATTACGAAATTTAAATTTTTATACGGTCCCCCGGTCCTATAAGTGATATTTAGTAAAAATTTACTGTGACACTAACAAGTAAGATAAAAAAAAGTCCCACCCATCTAACATTAAAATTGACCGAATTATGAAACTTTGAAATGCATGACTTATACCACTTTTTTGCATCTCAAAACAGATGATTTTGGCCGTGCTTTCAGGGGTCATATATAAAGTACTTAAACTTATTTCAAGGTATCTGCGCTTTGAATAAAATCGTACAACTATTGCGATTGACTTAAATTTTATTAGTTAAGTTTTAGATTAGTTAAAATAATTGTGTTTTATCATATGTTTTATTTTGTAAGGATTTGAGGCTATGATTTATTTTAACAAAAATTATATTATTTTCATAAGGTTTTATTTAACTTGCAACGAACTTCTTTCCAGTTTAAAATTTGTACTAGAAGTTTAACTCACTTTCAAATGTCCGATCGAAGTTAAATTTTACATACTGACATAAATCCGATGACAATGTAATATTATTATAATTTCCAAGCTTACCATCTTAATAATACTCATATTAGAGGATAACACGAAAAAATTCGGATAGATTACCGTCAACAAGTTTAAGAAAACGTTTTAGATTAGATAACATAAACCTGCGATGGTTGTTTTTTTTAACTTTTATAATTACGTTTTATGCTTTTTTTAACGCTGAATAAAAAAATTACCTTCACTTTTAACCATCATGTCAAGACTTTTCGCCAATCGTAAATTTCAAGGTTAAAAAATAGCGAAAAATCTGATACTATAAAATAGACGTAAAACTTTTTTATTCAATTTAATTTTATTTAATTCAATAATTTATTCAATTTTTTGGCTTATACTGGGTTTTTTACAACTAAATAGCTCAAGGGTCCAATGAGGTTGGGAGGGGAGGGGAGGGGGGATCAATCTTAACTTTGAAATTTTCGATTTTCGAAAAATCCTGACGTTATGATTTAAAATGAAGGTCATTTTCGGATTCAGCGCTAAAAAATACATTAGAATCAATTTTCAATAGTTAAAAAACATGGCACAACCCAAAATTTGAAAGACAGTGTAATCTAACAGCATTTTAAAATCGTAATTGAGGCTGTTGTTTTTCATCCTTTTATTTAACAAAAATTCTGTTATTTTTATCCTCTTATATGTTCAGTACAAATTGTATATTTTGCATTAATATGTCAGAATGATTATAGATTTCACATTTATATTAGATTGCAATGTTAATTTTTTTCTCAACTATTTTTTTGATATATCTGACGATTATTTATATTTCTGCTACATTTGTGAATGACCCCTATTTCGCAACAAAAAATGTACACCAACTTTAAACAGCTATTACTCGGTCAGTTTTAATCGTAGATGAATGGGACTTTTTTTTATCTTACTTGTTAGTGTCACAGTAATTTTTTACTAAATATCACTTATAGGACCGGGGGACCGTATAAAAATTTAAATTTCGTAATTTTTTAATAAATATTTTTCTTGACCCAAATCACTTTAAAATTAATTCTTTACCTTATTTAAATCATTTTTGTAATTGGAAGTATGCATCTAGGACCAACGGTTGCGAAAATAAAGGTCGGTCAGGTTATACGTGGACACGCTGTATACATATATATATATATCCATGATTTATTTTATCTTAATTATTTACACTAGACGTGTTAGCATAGAATTTTCTTCGATCTGAATTTCAAGTGAAAAATGAAAGTTTGAACTACGAAAAAGAAACCAGTCTCCAATAACATATGAATAGCTAAGAAGGAACCATGCTATTAAAACGAAATAAGTCAATAAGTCATATTTTTCTTGTTATATTCAATCTACCATTTTGTGTCCTTACTCCTATATAAGAAACACCGAATGGCCGTTAAATCTTGACATGATTATATTTCGCAGCAATGTAGCAATTTGCTCCGATTCAGAAATGTTATTTATTTATGGCTATTATTGCATGCTATTATGAAAAAATAAAACAGACAGCATCATGCATGTTTTAGTAGGGTATTCGTTAAGCATTATATTTTAGTGTACCATCTTTTAATGATTTTGCTCTGCACTCTGTTAAAAAAGATAAAATATTAATTCTAGCAAACAATAAATAATAAAATATTTACCTTCGTCCTGAATTACAAAAACAAATTACCGGATAAACTAAAAAAAAGGATATTTTTTTACATTAGTTTTGTTTTTTTTTTCTTCTTTTTACCTTTCATTTTTTTTCCTTTATTATACTCATTTTTCCCATCGATGTTGAATCTGCGATTAATATCTTATTCAAGGATTTGTCTTAAAACAGTTCTATAATTATTGATTATCAATATTATAAAAAAGACAAACGTGTCCGCTGATGTCATTTTGCGAATGGCAACACTTGAGGATGAAATTTTGGTTTTGCGATTTTTGCTACTGCATTTTTTTTTTATTTCAAAACATCGCACACTCTTAATTTTCACACCGTTATATAAAAAACAAAATCTACTTTCAAATGCAATTTGTTTGAAAACTGGATCTTAATTAACTGATTTATTATGTCTTTTAAAATAACATAAAACGGCACAGTAATAATTAAAAAAAAAATTGCTAACACGTTTACTTTGATTTTATAAGCCAATAAAAATTCAGACTCAATTTTTGCTCTTTTAAAATTGACGTCCTTATAAGAAGAAAATGCGCATATTTCATGTATAAATAACAAATGATAACTATAAGTGCATTTGATGTAGTTTCCATTATTTTAATTTATTTGAAGTTAAACATCTACTTTAATACAGATGTTTCAATTTCATGTTAAGAATTTAAGGAAAAAAAAACATAATTGCTAGATATGACATAACATTCCCTTAAAGATTTTCAATTTGACGTCAAAGTGACTCTAAATAAACAGTACCTATGTTTTATTTCATACTTCAATCGTATACTACGGCGATATCTTATAGCTATACGTTATATAGATAAGTGCTTTATTTGTTTAGATAAAGTGGTAACATTTTCTATGATTTATATTAAAAAATTATTAATAGTTATTTCCCTTTTCAAACAAAACTTCATGACTGATGTCAAGACTAAAAGTTGAAGGAAAATGACAGAACTTTAATCCAATCATTGAAGATTTATTTTTTATGAAAGAAAATTTAAGTTTCAATTTAAAAATGGTGTTTTAAAATGAGTGGAAACACTCTTGCTCTTCTCAAATTAATTTTTATTATGCACCTATAAATCTTATACAGTGAAGGCTTTATTTTCATGTCACACGAAATAAAATTTCATTAAATGTTGCGCTATTTAGATGCATTTATTGCATTTTTATCCGTTTTGTCAGGGATATCGCATACTTATGTTTAGAGATCGACCGAAATTTCGGCTTTGGTTTCGGCACAAAATCGGAGTTTCGCCAAATATTCGTTTTCGGCGAAACTGCTACCAAAATTTCGGGATGACCGAAACTCGACCGAAACTATCTGTATTTCAAAATCTCGTTCCTTCTTTCGGAAATTTTCAACTTTACTCATTGATATGAGTTGTATCGGCTCAAATGAGACACTGTTTATTGCTGTGGACTCCAATGTTTATCATTATCCGTCCTGATTGGTTCATGATGCGAGTGTAAATTATAAAGCAAACAATGCATATATGACTAAACTTATAAGACGCTTATCACGTGATCTTTAAAAGCTGCAAACTTAACAGTAATAGAATGTTTTTACTTTGAAACTCCAGATTGTTTCGATTGCTTTATGAGAAAGGTGTTGTTAAAACACATGACTTACGAAATTTATTACAAAAGATATATCCAGGTATGTATACTTAAAATATTGATATATATATATCTATATTTAAACGTCTATTAAATTAATAATATATTTATAATTATAAAATGGTTAAAACCTTTTCAATGTTAATTTCCTAAAAAACAAACTTTTAAGTACTTTATTTCAATCAATTTAAATGCAAAATATTAACAAATTGAAAATATGAATATATTTAAAAATTAAATATTCAATATTGAATTTTGTTTTACATTATTTAACTACATTGTTAATTAATTATTGATAAATGCCTATAATTAGTGTTTGTTATAAAATAATAAAATATAAAAGTTGTATTATTTATGTTTCATTTTTGTTTGAAACCTATACACAAACATATATATGTACGCTTGTTTGTTAGAAATGTGGTTCAATACACGTATAATTAATAAATTAATTAGTAACGTAAATAGTTATTATTAAGTAATTATTAATTATTTGTTATTAATTAATTAATTAATTGATTAATAATTATATGCAGTTATGTATGTATTAATCACTTTTTATTTTTTGGGCGTTTTCGGTTTCGGTTTCGGCCGAAAGTGGGAAGGTCACCGAAATTCGGTTTCTATTTCAGTTTCGGTCTTAAAAACCTGTTTCGGTCGATCTCTACTTATGTTACACGCGCAAAAGAAAACATACATTGTAATTTTAAATGCTGAAGCATATTAGTGCATTTGCATCAAAATAACGTAATTGATTTTAAATTTCAATTTCGCGAGTTCTAAAATTACGACCAAAAAACGTGAGGTTAAGATTTTATAATCAAGTTACATGCAGCTAATACAAAACTATCGCGTCATTACATTTCAAAATTTTAGTTGAATATATTATTGATAATTTTCTTAGAAAATTCATTTTGGCGTTGTTAATGAATCAGCTTAAAAAAAATATTTTAAATATGAAAAATCTATTAGAATTAAAAAACAATCGTTTTCGCCTATGTTCTGTAACCCGTGAAGCCTGGGTTAGACTCTCTAGTAATTATAATTTTCCAATTTCATTTGTAGAAACATTATTATATGAACGCTGTTTAATTTATTTTGCAGTCATATTTCCCGTTGTGATCGTAAATGAATCTTTCTTTTACATACACGTAATTCTGTAGCAAAAAGGGCATCAAAAAGTGAAATTATTGAATAAAGGGAAATTATTGAATAAAGTGAAATTATTGAATAAAGGGAAATTATTGAATAAAGTGAAATTATTGAAGAAAAGTGAAAATGATTCTAAGGAAAATTGTCAAAATTACTAAAAGTTAAATATACTAATAAAAAAGAAAGAAATCATCATGCGGGAAAGATTTAAACTTATGATAAATCTAAAATACGTACATTTTATGAGGAAAACGTACAACTTGTAACCCTAAATCAAGCAGGGCGGTCGCTATGCCAAGCCAAGCTTTAAAAAAACCCCACACAAACAACGCCAAGAACTGGAATAAAGACCGCTAATGCTTATATACAGAAAGCAACTTCGCAGTGTTAAATCGACAAAACATGCCAGATTAAAATATCAGATATCAAACAAACCAAGCGTCGTAGAAAAAAAAACGAAAACTAGAAGAATCTAAGGAAGAATTTCTTCAATTTAAGACCAAACTCATCTTCATAAGTGATTTATAAACAAAGATATAGCTTTTTTTAAAAAAACGTCGAGTTACTTAAAATGATCACTTTTTTCTTCGTCAAACTTTTTTTTTCAAACAAGCTACAGGCCTTAATATTGGGCAGAATAAAAAAAGGATTGCATTTTTGGACAAGTAATTACGTAATCTATGTGCTTTTATAAAATTCAGTGTAAAAAAGAATTATTTTCTATTCTTAATTAACAAAAAACTGTTAATTAACTTGGCGATTAAACAATTATGCCAAAACAGAGATAAAACCCGCCAACGACCATGTACCATCTGTATTAAAATAGCACAAATCAGTTACAGGTTATAATATAACCACATCAACTTCCATCTGCAAGTCAGCCATTTTCTTCTGAAGATATTTTTTTTTTAATAAAACTTCATAATTATAAGAACACATATATTATCAGACAATTAAATATGACTGCAAACTGTGCCAGATGACTATTTCCAACATGAATAAGTGTGAGAAATTGCCGCTCAAGGATATCGGTCTGAGTGGTTCAGTCGCAGCGCGTCAGCACGGCATGCACAAGGTCCCAGGTTCGAGTCCTGCCCCAGGTCAACTTTTCACTCATGTTTGTTTAGTATATTTAATTGTCTGATAAAACGCGTGTTCTTATAATGTTGTAAAATAAAGTAATCAGACGTAGTATTTATGCTTTAAAAAATAATTTAAATATATAATTTGCGTTTTTAGAAAGATCTTTAAAAATAAATTAGTTTTTGAGGGAAGATGTACCTTCTAAAATGTATACATTAAGACTTATCGGCATTTAAAATTTCTTTCCAAACGTAAGCAAAATTTTTGAAATGAATTAAATGGGATTCATTTATTTCTTTAAAAAAAAAAAAACGGTAAAGGACAGGCAGTTCTTTTGCAGAAATACCTTTCACGTCATTTTCCTATAAAGTAATGAAATCCAGTTGTTAAATTATTTTTGTTTTAGAAGTGAAGTTTCCATTTAAATTTATTGTAACAGTACAATGTTTAATTGAATAAAATATTGTAAATCTAAGAAATTGCTAAGAAATTCTAAACATGCACAGGGCAACGCAAAAAATAAATAAATAAACAAAAAATAAATAAATAGATAAATAAATAAATAAAAATCAGCTTTCAGAAATTCTAAAAATTGTTCGTATATCAAGCAGAGCGGACGATCTGCCAATCCAAGCTTTAAAAAAAAAAGGCCACACAAACAACGCCAAGAACTTAACTAGACCGCTACTGCTTACTTTCAGAAATCAACTTCGCAATGTTAAATCGACAAAACATGCCAGATTAAAATATCAGATATCAAATAAACCAAGCGTCGCAGAAAAAAACGAAAACTAGAAGAATCTAATGAAGAATTTCTTCAATTTAAGACCAAACTCATCTAAATAAGTGATTTATAAACAGAGATATAGATTTTTAAAAAAAACGTCGAGTTACTTAAAATTATCCCTTTTTTCTTCGTCAAACTTTTTTTTTCAAACAACCTACAGACCTTAATATTCGGCGGAATAAAAAAAGGATTGCATTTTTGAACAAGTAATTACGTAATCTATGTGCTTTTATAAAACCCAGTGTAAAAAAATATTATTTTCTATCCTTAATTAGCAAAAAACTGTTAGTTAACTTGGCGATTAAAAAATTATGCCAAAACAGAGTTAAAACATGCCAACGACCATGTACCATCTGTATTATAATAGCACAAATCAGTTACAAGTTATAACAACATCAAATTTCATCTGCAAGTCAGCCATTTTCTTCTGAAGATATTTAAAAAAAAATAAAACTTCCTAATTATAAGAACACACATTTTATCAAACAATTAAATATGACTGCAAACTGTGGCAGATGACTGTTTCCAACAAGAATAAGTATGAGAAATTCCCTTCAAGCGTATCGATCTGGGTGACTCAGTCGCAGAGCGTCGGCACGATATGCGTAAGGTCCCAGGTTCGAGTCCTGACCCAGGTCAATTTTTCACTCGTTTTGTTTAGTGCATTTAATTGTCTGATAAAATGCGTGTTCTTATAATATTGTAAAATAAAGTAATCAGACGTAGTGTTTATGCTTTAAAAAATATTTTAAATATCAAGCAGAGCGGTCGCTCTGCGAAGCCAAGCTTAAAAAATACGCCACACAAACAACGCCAAGAACTGGAATAAAGACCGCTAATGCTTACTTACAGAAAGCAACTTCGCAATGTTAAATCGACAAAACATGCCAGATTAAAATATCAGATATCAAATAAACCATGCGTCGCAGAAATAAAAAAACTAGAAGAATCTAAGGAAGAATTTCTTCAATTTAAGACCAAACTCATCTTCATAAGTGATTTATAAACAGAGATATAGCTTTTTTTTTAAAAACATCGAGTTACTTAAAATGATCACTTTTTTCTTCGTCAAACTTTTTTTTTCAAACAACCTACAGGCCTTAAAATTGGGCAGAATAAAAAAAGGCTTGCATTTTTGGACAACTAATTAAGTAATCTATGTGCTTTTATAAAATTCAGTGTAAAAAAGAATTATTTTCTGTCCTTAATTAGCAAAAAACTGTTAATTAACTTGGCGATTAAAAAATTATGCCAAAACAGAGATAAAACCCGCCAACGACCATGTACCATCTGTATTATAATAGCACAAATCAGTTACAGGTTATAACCACATCAGATTTCATCTGCAAGTCAGCCATTTTCTTTTGAAGATATTTAAAAAAAAAATAAAACTTCATAATTATAAGAACACACATTTTATCACACAATTAAATATGACTGCAAATTGTAGCAGATGACTGTTTCCAACATGAATAAGTATGAGAAATTGCCGCTCAAGGATATCGGTCTGGGTGGCTCTGTCGCAGCGCGTCAGCACGGCATGTACAAGGTCCCAGGTTCGAGTCCTGCCCCCGGTTAACTTTTCACTCATGTTTGTTTAGTGTAGGAAGATGTACCTTCTAAAATGTATACATTAAGACTTATCGGCATTTAAAATTTCTTTCCAAACGTAAACGAAATTTTTGAAATGAATTAAATGTGATTCATTTATTTCTTTTTAAAAAAACGGTAAAGGACAGGCAGTTCGTTCGCAGGAATACCTTTCACGTCATTTTCCTATAAATTAATGAAATCCAGTTGTTAAATTATTTTGTTTTAGAAGTGAAGTTTCCATTTAAATTTATTGTAACAGTACAATGTTTAATTAAATAAAATAATGTAAATCTAAGAAATTGCTAAGAAATTCCAAACATGCACAGGGCAACGCAAAAATAAATAAATAAATAGGTAAATAAATAAATTAAAATCAGCTTTCAGAAATTCTAAAAATTGTTCGTATATCATAATTACAAGCTAAAGGAGGGTTTATTTCTATATTATTCTACATATAATAGTAATTTCAGCAAATATAGTAAATTCCAATGCGATCTGATTTAAACTTTAAGATAGTTTATAAGACATGATAAAAAAAATTATAAAAAAGAGTGGCGTGTCACATTTCGGGGAGGAGATGGGGAGGGGCGTGAAAAAAATTAGGAAGTATAATAAGGCTATCTGTTTGAAACTTTACGATATTTTATAACGCATAACATAAATTTTAAAAATAAAGCCGAGTCAAAAATTATAGGGAGAGGCGGAGCGTGTTTTACCTACAAAAGGGGGGGGGACACTTTTCTAAATTTTAACGATATCCGTCATGTCACATATCGTTACAAAGGGCTGTGACCACTTATTCCTGTTATGCATCACAGGTATCACCCCCACATTTTGCCCACCCCCCCCCGACACTACTCATGTGATATATCGTTGGAAAGTTCTGTGAACGCTTAATCATCCTATGCAGGGAGGGGGGGGGATTTCTAAATGTTGCACATACCCCTCATGTGATACATCATTGGAAAGGTCTGTGACCTCTTAATCCTAATATGCATCTCCGGTGTTCATCCCCCCACTTTGCACCTAAACGTGATTAGCTTTCACCATCAGAGGGCGCTTTCCTATATCTGTTTCTATGGGTCGGATCACGATGGGGTATGGCTCATTCGACTCGACATCGATAGAGCTTTCAGATTTTAGTTCGTTTTTTCACCACCAGGGGGCACTTTCCTATCTCTGGTTCTATGGGCTGGTTCACGACAGGGTATAGCTCATTCGACTCGACATCTATAGCCTTAACGATTTCAGTGCCCGAGGTTCATATAGAACAGATTGCGCTATCTGGTGGTGGAAGATGGAACTTGAGCGTGCGCAGCACGACTGATATACGGTGCCGAAGGCAGTGGGGACACGTGTCGGAGGTTCGTTTGGTTAGAGGTTTATACTATTCGATGTGCATATTAAGGGATTATCCGGTGCCGAAAGCAGCGGGGAATCTTGTTGGAGGTTCGTTCGGTTCGAGGTTTATCTTATTCGAGGTTTTACAAGATTCGAGGCCCCGATGTAAATTAAGGGCCCGATAGTGGGCGAAGCCAGCTAGTGCTAATAATAAAAGAGCGTGATATCACGTTTCATATCAAATGCAGCACTGACACGCTATGTACATATTCCATTTTTATTCATTTCATGGATAAGTCAGTGATATTTTTTAACGCATGATAACAAGTATTATAACAAGCCACATTTAATATGTTGTTTTTAAGAGTGTATTTAGTTTAATTGAAAAATCTACTGATATTTCTAGTTAACCCTTTAAACAATGACTGAAAGTAAAATGTAATTTTAAATTATTTCTCATGTTTAGATTATTTAAATTATGTTTAATCTATTTAAAAAAAAAGAAATGATATCTACAAAAACAACTTTTCAAAAGTAGAAAAAGCCAAGCGTAAAAAAAAAAAGAAAAAAAAAGTTGTGGCTAAAAAATGGTGTGATATCAAATTTCCAAGCAATTATATTACTTATTTAACTTTTTTCAATTAAATAAGTTATCATATATGTAAGTCGAGTGCCTACGTATATGTTAATAGAAATCGTTTTCTCCTGTACTAAATACATCCTAACGAGTTTCTGAAATGCAATTTTTTTCAAATTATGCATGATGGGCTTGGCGGCCATCTTTGCATATTATTCACAAAGCATCCAAATTTCTAAAGTAAAAGCGTAATATGTTTGCACGGTAATATGTTTATAACAATTTTGAACTTCAGATTTTAACTACGGACAGATAAATTAGATAAGACTGATATTTTGAGAAATTGATTTTTACTAGTTTGAAATTATTAATTACTCTAAAAAATAAATCATACGATGAATCTTTAAGATAAGTCATCATTATCTTAAGACACAATTTTCAGAGCATACAAGTCTATAAATGAAGCGCTTAAAACATTTGCTTAAATAACAATTTTGAACTTCGGATTTTAACTACGGATTTGAGTGTTTAGAATTTTGTGAATAATATGCAAAGATGGCCGCCAAGCCCATCATGCATAATTTGAAAAAAATTGCATTTCAGAAACTCGTTAGGATGTATTTAGTACAGGAGAAAACGATATCTATTAACATATACGTAGGCACTCGACTTACATATATGATAACTTATTTAATTGAAAAAAGTTAAATAAGTAATATAATAGCTTGGAAATTTGATATCACACCATTTTTTAGCCACAACTTTTTTTTTCTTTTTTATTTTACGCTTGGCTTTTTCTACTTTTGAAAAGTTGTTTTTGTAGATACAAACCTATTTCTAAGCATCTTATTTACAAAATTCAAACGCGACAATTCTGTGAGAAATAAAATTTAAAAATCTTTTATTATAAAAAATGTAGATGATGTAGAACTTTTGCATTATAACAGAAAACTATTATATGTTAGTATATTTATCTAAAGTTATTTTAATTGTATCAATTATAATAACTTTAATATTAATTTTTCCCTCATACCAAAATCTTTTAACTATATTTCAACCCGAGTCCGGTCAACTTTAATGGGAAATTTTTAACTCCAAAACTGATAGTTTACTTAAATAGTACTTAAATGACACCCGTTTGGCTACATGATTTCTACCAATCCCAAGATGTAGCATTTTGAAAGGTGTTGCATTTAGTGATGTACACACACACACACATATATATATATAGTGTGTGTTCGTAAAGAAAAAAATGTAGGGGTGATAGCATCTATTAAGATGTATAATATTTAGAATGGAACCTATGGTCTCAATCTACTTAAAGTATTAGAAAAGTGTGAAGTAAACTATCCACGTGAAAGTTTTAACAATGACAAAAAGAGACATTTCAAAATCATAAGTTGCACAACCCCGTCTAAATCAGCGAAATATTCAAAAGTGATGTTCATAGTGATGATCAAGGGTGTCTTTTCACAGTTCACATCGACGAATGAGGGGTGCACCCTCTCGTAGACTTCTGGTGTCGCATCGATCTCGTCCGAGCAACAAGAATTCTTGTGATGACATCTTCCGCAGAGTTTACGGGTGTCTCGTGCACCAATATTTTCATGTGCCCCCACAAGAAGTCCAGTAGATATAGGTCCGTTGGGCGTGGTGGACACGCCAAAGTTGCATCATGTCCAATCCATTGTAAGGGCTATCTAGCATTCAGGGCATGTCAGGCAACGAGGCTAAAATGTGTTGGGGCTCTATCATGTAAAACCACATGTTCCTCTGTGTGTCGAGTGTAATAGACTGCAATAATCTCGAAAACACTTCATCCAGGTGTTTTGCACTTATCAGACGTTCAAGCAACAGGTAAGGTCACACTAGCCGATCACCAAAGATTCCGCTCGAGATATTCACAGCAACAGTGGCGTGGGGATTGCTTTCAGTCCAGATTTGTTTGTTTCGAATGTTGAAAATGCCTTCCTGGTTGAACAAAGCTTCATAAATGGATAATATTACTGTTGGAAATTGGCTATTGTTAATTTTCTTCTCATGAATCCACCTCATAAACTGAAGCCGGTGAAAAGAGTCTATTCCGTATAAAGATCGGCCATTCTGCCTGTGAAAGCCGTGCATGCATGGCTCAAGTATGACATTACACTGTAATAGACGGTAATAAAAGAGCACATTTACTGACAAAGGGTGATATCACAAATGACTGTTACAACGAAAAGGAAACTCTCTTATTCCCATTTTCAAAAGTTAAACTATTTTTTAGACTAAAAATAGTCACAGATTGGGAGCAAGATTGACCATATTTATTAAAAGGCCGAGATACTTTTACGAAAAGTGGATCTGAACTTTATTGGCAAAAAAACCAGTCATAGAATTATTGGACACAGTAGCTTCCCATCATTTTAAAATAAATTAGGAAAACGCTCGTCCCCAACATGCATATGCCAAAAAAGCTCAGGAAAAGGCGGTTTTACATTACATATGTAATTGTCTTCTACTGAGACATACTTTCAATTTCAATACAAATGTCACAGTGAGACAAAATCTGAATATAACTCTGTAATCCTTTAAACTATGATAAATTAAAGGGAAATTACAACATTCTGAATAAACATTTCTCCTTTATTAAAAAGGATCTATGATCTTTTTTTCCTACATTTATAAAGTACTTTTTAAAAGAATATATTCTGTTTATGAAATTTATATATTATCGTTCACATACTGATGATATCTTTGTACTCATAGTGTTCCTATTTCAGCTTACTTTTTGAACCATGCAAAATTACTAGTTGTGTTATGATTAAGTATTCTTTTCATAAATTTTCTAATTACTTTCTTTTATACTTTTTCTTATATCAATTTTTTTTTTTATTAAGAAATGTTGTGATCTGAACTTGTATTGTAAAAACTAACTTTGTACCAATTTCGTTTTAATCTCTAATGTAATACACTATATGGCCAATAATGACCGGTCACTTGTGATTTTAGACGTTTTGTTAAATATCTAGAAAAATACTTAAGGAATTATCCTGAAACTGGAGGCGTGTAAACAGCATAGTCAACGTCATATATATCGGTGAAGATTTTTTTCCGAAACCCCATAGGGGGCCGTCAATAGGTTGAAGAAAATCGAATATATTTTGGATAATCCTGTAAAAACTAATATCACAAAAGCGTTGAAACGATAGCACATGCTTAGAATGTTTTTAATAAAAACTATGTTCATTTTTATGAGTATAGCACATATACTCGTGGAGAAATTAAGGTTTTTATAAAAACAATCCCAAATTTCACCAAGTGTTTTGCTTATAATTTTCAGAGTTCTTTATATAAAAGAATATTCTTTGCAGAAACGATGAGAAACAACATTATATACAATACCTGCAATCATAATTAAAAAATAAGAAATATTGGATGAAAAATGAGCAGGTTCACTAAATATTGTTTCACTGCGCATGCGTGAATTCAATTAAAATATACTGTGCATAATATATTATTTAGATGTATAGAGTAACCTTTGTGAAAGTTTCAAACACATAGCTGGAAAATTCTGATAGTGATAGTCGATAGAATAAGTTTGAAATTTGCTGTTCCCAAAAGGAAGCAGAAAGATGAGGGGTGGTATCCAAATATACAATGAGAGACACTTCATTCTTATTATGTCAACTTTCTTAAGCTAGTATATTTGGATACAACCCCTCATCTTTTTTGCTTCCTTTTGGGAACAGCTAATTTCGAGCTTATTCTATCGGCGATTACTATCAGAATTTTCAAGCTATGTTTTTGAGACTTTCACAAAAATTGGTCTATACATTTAGCTAATATATTATGCACAGTATACTTTTATTGAATTCGCGCATGCGCAGAGAAACAATATTTAGTGAACCTGCTCATTTTTCATCCAATATTTAATATTTTTTAATTCTGATTGCAGGATATTGTATATAGTGTTGTGTGTCATCGTTCCTGAAAAGAATATTCTTTTATATTAGGAACTCTGAAAATTATAAGCAAAACACTTGGTGAAATTTGGGATAATTTTTATAAAAACCTTAATTTCTCCACGAGTATACGTGATATCCTCATAAAAATGAACATAGTTTATTAAAAGAAGCCTCCTAAGCATGTGCTACCGTTTCAACGCTTTTGCATATTAGTTTTTACAGGGTTATCCAATAGACATTCGTTTTCCTTCAATTTGTTGACGGCCCCTTATGGGGTTCCGGGAAAAAAATCTTCGCGGAAATATATGACGTCTATCATGTTGTTTACACTTCTGAAGTTTCAGGATAATGTCTCATGTATCTTTCCAGATATTTAACAAAACGTCTAAAATCACAAGTGACCGGTCATCGTTGGCCATATAGTATATTCAACATCTGAATTATAAAATATGAATTTTCAATAAACATTTCCCATCGTGGAGAAAAGTTCCTATGTTTAACGGCTGGATCTCCATGAGAGGATGATTTCATTTCATTTCGTATAATAACAAACACAAAGTTCGGGTGTCACCGTTCGTGTACTTGTTATATGCATTACTGCAAATATCTCCAACACACGCTCTTCCGTCTGCGTCATACGTGCTGTATCAATCTGTGCGATAGACACACCTTTTCGAGACCGACCTTTTTTCATTCCGCACTATCGAAGGCAGAATGCTATGGAATACCACGCCTCGAAAATATACCCCGGCACAATCTTTGTGCGTCGAGTTCTTTTCCACATGATTGACCATACATTAAATGCATATCTGCCACTTCCTCGTTTGTGTAATTCGCCACAGTCGATACGTAGTCGTTCCGGACGTTTTTATAACGTTAATAATCTGAAGCATTGAGGATGTAAATATAACGTTTTTTTTTTTTTTTTTTTTTTTTTTTTTTTAAGTATGTTTCAGTCGGCTACTACCATTATTGAACTTGGTCATCCAATCAGCTGCAACTCTCGATGTTCCTTCTTTTAACTAGAAATTTCCATTAAGAGGAATGCTTGACGGTGATTTTCTGGAGAAGCGCTGTCTCTCCGGCGGAACAGAAATGACGTCAGAAATGAGGTTTTATGCTTGTTCGGCGTGTTTCTATGTTTTGTTTTTCTGTCACTCCGAGGGCATTGCGACCATATGTTTCATTTTAAATATTGTTCGTCTGGATAGGAGCTATAACCCTTAAGATTTTTAAACAGTTTACAAACACCCTATATATATGTGTGTGTGTGTGTATGCGTATTTAAAAGTGTGTGTGTGTGTGTGAAATATTCGATATATATACTACATACATGCATTTAAACATAAGAACAGGACATGGCATTCAGAAGTAAAAACCAGACCAATAAGAAGAATAAAGACAAAATAAACTACAAGAAAAGAGCAATGTAAAATTCAGTTAATAGATTGTGCCAAGAAAAAAACTTGTAAACTGTCCAAATTGAACGAATTTTATAATATAGTCCAAAATACGAGAATGTCTGTGTTAATCAATGACGATTTTAGTCCATAAAATCTACTGGCTTGTTCCTAGTATGTCGTAAAAGAAATATAAAAATCCGAAGGAAGGTTTCGAAAATTGAATAAACTTAGTGGTTAATTATCATGATGATGCGTTTATTAAAATAAAATAAATTTATTAAAATAAAAAACAAAGCTGACAAAACTTACCCCATTCCAATAATCCCATAACTGCCATTCTAGACCGTTGCCATTGGGGGAAAAAAATACAAACATTGAAAAAATGTGTGTCGCATTTCTGCGAAATAGCTGTAAACAAAATAAAACAAGGTGGAAAAAACATTGACGTGAAAATACCAAAAAAGATAATATCGTATTATATAGGGTGTCCCAAAAAGATTGAAACGTGCTTTAATTTTTTACCCGTTAGTGATACGTAGACATTGTAAATTTCAAAAATATTGAAATAAGATAGGAATTAACATTACGTCGAAAAAAATATCATGCCATTAATTTTCAGAAAATTGCACTTTTTACATTTTTATACGGTCTCTGGGTCCTATATGTTATATTTAGAAAAAAATTACCCATATTCTTAAAAGTACACATTAAACATTTTATTCGTCTATGACTAAAATTCACCTAGCTATGATACTTTAAATTTTATGAAATTTCGCAGCTTAAAATAGACAGGTGATTTTTAATAAAGTAGTTAGATTGTTCGTTGTACAAAAAGCTAAGCTAACAGATTAAAAATTTTAATAACAAATTAACTATCCTTGATTTCTAATTAAAACTAACCTTCCTTTAGCAAAAACATCATGAAATTTTTATTTTGCTGATTGCAAATTTTAATATATATTTTGTTTCAGGCAAAAGGTATCTTAAAAATTAATTTTTAACTTTGAAAGTACTCGCTCTTTTAAACGTCTAAAGTAAAGATGTTCGCTTTTGAAATTAATAATTTTTAGTTATTTCAAGAAAATCCTCTTAATTTATATCTGGCAAATCATACCAAAAATTTATATTGGACTTCTTGCTTTATAGTACTAATGTTTATATTACGAATTACATATGTTACTAAGCATTTGTTGTGCCACATTTTTAAGAACATAGCACATCATAAAGTAGGTTTCATAAAGTATATCTGCTAAAAATAAATTTTTAATCTTTAATAAACTCAAGAAATTATTATTTATCTTCTTTTCTTCGTAAAAGGAAGATAAAAAAATCACTCTCAAAATAATTATTAATCTTTTTATTTATTACATACTTTCTTTTAATTTACATTTCTGTATGTATCCTGCAGTCAAATCTTGTGACTAATTTTTTTCACCCACTTCCTGTTGACGTAGAGCTTTGAAATTTTAATATATATGTATTACTGAGAGCAATACATGAATTGGACATTATTTTTTTTAAATCTATCACTAACGGGGATCAACGTCGTCCCAAAACATTTTCCCTATAGAAATAACGTTACGATTGTAGAATAGAAAAAATAGCTACATTGTTGCAACAATCATCCATTTTCACCGCATTGTTGCCCGCATAATTATGATGTTAGCATTGAGCGACGCACTCATTTGTGCTTTATAATATAGGTTGACTTTTTTGGGGATTTTAAAAAAAGTATGCTTTTTTTTTTTTTACATTTAATTACTTAACTCAACTTGGTTCATGCCTCTAAAGATGGAATTTTATAATACTTTTTTAGATCACGTCCAGATAGTCTATAATTATAATTATTATATACAAAGGTGTGTTTCCTATGATAATACAATATTTTATTATTTTTAAAACTTAATTAAACAAGAACGAAAAATCCCGCGTCAAGCATAGATTATGAAACACTTTCCAACACAGCACTTCACCGTTAAATAAGGGGAAAGAAGATATGTAAGTAAACAGTTTAGAAAACATATAACACATTGAAAAATACAGTTTTCGAAATTACCTTCTAGTGTCAAAAAAGTAGTCGAATTATTTTGTGCAGCCCTGTATACGATCAATAGATGTGGATATATAGTATGATAAAATTTAGTTCAGTTAGAATATTCACATTTAGCAATTTTTGACAATCGATGGTAATGCGCTCGAAATCTTTTGTATAGCCCTGTATATTATCTGAAGACTTTTGTACACACCGCCTATTAAGCTAAAAGGCAACTTAAAACTCACTCGCAGCAATTACCAAACGTAAACGACAATGTACCTTTTTTGTGTAGCCCTGTATATGAATTTATTTATATTCCACAAACTTCTATTAGTCTACTAAATATAGTGCAGCACTAAAATGCGTAAACACAATAAAAAACTACCCTTAAGCAATTCACTCCTATAGTCTGTAATACTTTCGAATTCCCTTGTGTAGCCCTGTATATGGTCAACCGAGTTTATAAACATACACGTACTATGAAAAAAATATAGTTAAACTTAAAAACGCAAACCAAAGTTGAAAACGCACTTATCACACATACACTGTAAATATCGCACATGTACTGTAACCAATATCTTTTGTGTTTCCCTGTAAATAAACACAATGCACACAAGAGAGCAATTTATAGTGCACGTCATTAATGCATATAATTTTCATCCTGTTTGAAATAGTGAAATATCACTAAATTACACTGCAAACGATTTTTCCCCATAGAACGATGTGTAAGAGAATTCTTTTGTTTGATCTTGTAAATGAATAATAAATGCTTTGCACCCCATATTCTACAAAAAGCATGTTTTAATGCGCTTCATAATAATATATCTGTTTTATTATGTTTTAAATGACGTAGCGTCATCAAAATGCACTTGGAACGATTATTCCTCATTGACTGTAATGTAACGGAATACTTTTGACTGTCCCTGTAAAAAATTATAAGTGCTACCCACTTCAGTTGAAATAGGGAACATGCGATAGATAACAACAATAAAATATAAAAATTTCAGGGCAATCCGACATATTTACGGGAATTAGAGCACGGACAGACGGCTGACGGCAGACAAACCGAAGTCATAAACACTTTTCAACTAGGTTGGAAAGTGTTAAAAATAATAACTTAATTTTGAGTCACTTTTCCGTTAGACCACCACAGGTAAAACATCGCCAAATATTCTTTATGGTAACAATTGTATACGAGATACCACAACAATGGATTTAATTATGTGCTCACCAAAAAAAGGCCAAATGGCTGTGAAGTTGCAACAACAAAATGTTTTAAACACTAAAAAGAAGGAAATATAAAAAAATAAATAAAGAGTGCAATATATATTTTTTTAAATACGATTTAATCAATTTGCAGTTTCATATTAATGACATTATGATCATACGTTGAGAAATCCTAAAAGTATAATTTAAATCAAGAGCTACCCTTCTCTTTATCATACTTATTATGCTAAGAGGGTCTTGGTTTAAATAATGCCTTTTTTTGTTACCATATCTATAAAAAAAATGCAGCAAAAATTATATATTTTTTAGATACATTCACTAGTTCACGCTTTCTACCAAGCATGAAGAAAAAGCGGGGAATTTTCCATAATCGGGTTAGTTACCCACGACAAATTAACATACTGTAGCGGAAACTTTTTGGGAAAATTGCAGTCATGAAATTAGGCGTGAATTTCAAGAAAAACATTGAATGCTTATAAAAGAATGTATTTTGAAAAAAAAATTACTTTTACAGTTATTTATGAATTTTCACAAATCCTAACTGTTCCTAGTAGTAAACCATTCTTTATTATACTGGTTATATTAGGGTCAAATATTGTACCCATCAGAAATATTTGTAAGGAAATTCCAAAATTTGTTGAATACTAGTTTTATATTGGAAATATTTGCATTGAAATTATAACCTATCACAAATATTTATTTTGCACTGGAAATATTTCCAACGAAACGCAAATATTGGCAATCAAATGTCGAAATATTTCTTGGCAATATTGATGCGGATAGTTGGCAAAATTTAAAAATCCCAATTATGTGATAGTATTGGGATGAGGTATTACCCCAAATATGAAGTGATATTTCATGCCACTATTGTCAAGGGTGCTCAAGATACAAACACTATTGAACCAATATTGTTTTGCAACTACATTTTTGTTTTTTGTTAAAATAAATAACATCTAAATACTAATTTTTTAGAAAATTATCTAATGCTCAATTAAGATAATTTCTAATATTTATTACTAAAATATTAGCAATTACATGAAATATTTATTTTAATGGTCGTAATATTATTTTATAGCTATTCAGTTTCTTAAAAAGTTATTTTTCTCTTCTAAAGTATTGACTATTTAAAATCAAAAAGTTAATATGTTCACGTCTTTACATAATTATATTTAATTACTATTTCATGAAAATCAAGTAATGAATAATTTACGAGATAATAACATAATTAAAACTTCATTTATAACAACACATTAGACCATTAATTAGTCTTGAGACGTTGTTTTCCCCCATTTTTGAGAAAATTAATTACTGCAAAATTCGACGTCTTT
This sequence comes from Maratus michaelseni, assembly GCA_963931845.1. Lineage (NCBI taxonomy): Eukaryota > Metazoa > Arthropoda > Arachnida > Araneae > Salticidae > Maratus > Maratus michaelseni. Next base: position 129,392,869 of record OZ007593.1, read on the forward strand.
CGAAAATCAAAGAAAATATTTAAGAAAACTGTCTTGTACGTTGCTTATTTAACAGTCCACTAAATAGTTCGTTTACGATGAAAAAATAAAAATAGTAAAATAAAATTTAAAAATATATATATATATATTGTATTATTTCTTCATTTATATTTATATTTTCTATTTTTTATTATTTAAAATATTTCATTGTTAGCTTCACCGCCAAATAGCATATTTTAGCGAGCGTCGATTGGCGGATAATTAACTCCATTGCTGTTGTGGCTCGTATATAGTTGTAACAATAAAAAATATTTGGCGATTTATCATCTTCGTCCGGCTATTGGAAAATGTCTTAAAATTAATTTGTTAATTTACAATGAAGTTCTAGAAATATTAAAATGTTGTATTGTTATCGGAAATACACCTATGTACATAATTATTAGAACAGTAGCACATAAGGACGTGAATAAAAAATCCATTGTAAAGCTTACATACATGAAGCAAGTTAAATAAAAATATATGTGAAAAATATACAGCCATGTCTGAGTTATGACATAAATGTAAACTTCTTAAATTCAGAATTTTAACAAGCGTATAAAATGCTTTATTGTTCGAGTATTTTTAAAATTATTAATAGGTCGTTTTACAGGAAATGATGTTTACTGTAAAAGAAAATTAAATAAAAATACGATTTTTTACCAACACTGACAAAGGATGTGAATTAATTTTCACTTTTCTAAACAACGCACAACCAACAGAGTGAAAAATGTCTCCAGACCGGGGATCGAACGCAGACACCCTGGTATAGCGCACCAAGTGCATTACCATTTAATTCACCTTGACGGCATCCAGTCAGGCATTTTTCACTTATACGTTGGCAAGAGTTGTTTAGCAAAGTGAAAATCAATTCACATCTTTTGTCAGCGTTATTAATTTTTTTACACGCAGTTTCAGCACTGCTGGAAATTGAATTAGAAATTTACGATTTTTTATTTAATTATAATATTAATACTCTAATAGCAAGTCAATATTTACCGATATTGCGCCACTAATATATTTATTTAATGGTTGATTTTCGTATGAAATATTTAGATTCTAATGCCAATATCGTCTTTTGGGGTTTAAATTATATCCAACCAATATTTCTAGCTTGTATTTATCAAATATTGTCGTTTTATTACATGCAATAGGGGATCTTACCCAGGCTTCCCGGGTTACAAACCATAGATAAAAACATTTTTTTTTTTTTTTTTTTTTACTTTAAAACTTTTTTTTCACATTTATTATGATTTTTTGGTAGCTTTCAATACAAAAAAAGTATAAAGCTACCTATTGCAGCCGTTCGGAGGAAAGCAGTTCCGGAAAATTTCGATATATTTTCATCGATCATGACCCCCAGACCCCAAAACCACTCTCCGTTCAAATGTTGATTTATATATATAGATATATCCATATATATATATATATATATATATATATATATATATATATATATATCTGACCTATGTCATACGATAACGCTCGTATTTATAAATCGATTTTGATGAAACTAATTGTGTGTATTAAGCTCACCAATGTCTCGACCGAGTTCGTTGGCCAGCTTGGTCCGCCATTTTGGTTCAAGATGGCGACCATTTAAAAATTTAAAACTAAAATAAATATACAAAAAAGTTAAAAATTCAAATTTATTTTTTAATTACGTATTAGGCCTTGATACAAGGATTCCAGAGCATTTTTTGGTTTACCTCTATCTTAAAAAATGGCTGAGATAGAGCAGTTTGAATTTCTAGGGTGGCTGACATTTTGAAATAAAACAGCACATTAACGCGATTACTCGCAAATTATTTTCTTTCATTGTTGTAATAGTTTTCCCAATCATATGCATAAAACTATATTCATATCCGTTAGCGCCAAAATTGGCGACATTGGCAACAAAATTGGCAAAATTGGCAAAATGGGCGACATTTGGCGAAATATCTCCAAACTTGGCGACGAAAATAAGTCTTCATAAATGAAGCCAATTTGGCTATTGCTCAATAATTTGGCGAATTTCTTAATCAAATTCCGTATTAACGAATCTTTTTTAAACGTTTCTTTGCATTTTAGCTTGCTGTTACGAGTAACATTAGCTAAAATTTTAAAACGAAGATATAGGAAAGCTACCTTTTCCTCCCGGTACAGGCCGGAAGGACTTTTTAGTTTGCATACTAAAAACGCAATAAAATGTTTTTAAAGGAAAAAGGTCAATTATGCATTCAAATAAAGTTTTAAAATTTATTAAAAGCGATACTTCTGTATTAGCCGCATGCTAGGAGTAAATAGTGAAGAAATCGCCAAAGATTTCGCTACTTACTGCCGCTTTGATTCTGATAATTTGAGTGTTTTAATTTCTTAATTCGATTGCATATCTATTAAATTTATGTTATATTTATATAATTTTATAATTTTATTTATTTATCAAATAAGTTTTAATTACGTTTTGGAATATTAGCCCCAAACAAATGCTAAACAATTTTTATTGTTTTAAATGCAAATGTGTTTTTTGTGATCGGGCTGCACGCGATAGTGTTATACTTTTAAAAAATCATGCTTGAAAATTATTTTAATCACCATAATAAAAATCAGTAAATTGAGATACAGTTTTCAAATAAATTACATTTGAAAAAAAAAACGATTGTTCCTATTGGAAAGTGTAAAATTTGAAATTGTGCTGTGTTTAGAAGTTTAAAACATTGCAGTAAAAGTGAAATTTACTGGTCAGGTGTTACCAACGTCAGTATGACGTCAACTTCACTTACAGATATTTTTTGCTTTTTTATCTACATTTCCAGTGTTCATGTAACATGTAACTAAAATGAGGTAAATATTAATGTATTAATAATAATGTTAATAAATGCATTTCTACGATGTAAGTACCGTAAAGTTAAATCACGAAGCGTTTTACAACGATTTTGTGGGTTATTTATTTTTGTGTTCATAATATTTATTAATATATATATATATATATATATATATATATATATATTCAGTTTCCATCAAACTTAAAAAGAAAGTCTCACTCTTAAAAATTGAAAAATTAAGATGCTTAGTTTTCAGATAATGATATTTAATTATTTTAAGAAAATCAGGTAATGTATAATTTACGAGATAATAACTTCCTGAAAACTTGATTAATAACACTTTAGACCATTAATTAGTCTCTAAAAGATGTTTTGCACATTTTAGAGAAATTTAATTACTCCAAGGCTCGACGATTTTTTAAAATCAAAGAAAAGATTTAAGAAACTGATCTTGCGTGTTTAAAACTTCAGCATGAAGACAATTTACGAGGAAAATAAATATATGTACATGTCTAACTTATGTTAATCCTTTATTAGTTGAGAACATTAATTAGCTTGTACAATGCTTTATATTTAGGGTGCATATTAATACTTTTTAAAACCAATAACATGTATTTATCAAACAAATGTTTATTACTGGTAAACAAAATCACATAAAAATAGGATTTTTATTTAATAATAATATTATTATATAGTAATATTATTTTTTTTAAATAATAAAATCATAATAATGTGAAAACCTTAAGCTTCTCTTAGGAATGATATGGAAATGTAATTTGGAGATCGTAGTATGTCTCATATGCTTTCACGAAAACCAATTCTTAATACAATTCTTAAAACGTGATTAATAACAACACTTCAGACTATTAATTAGTCTATAAAATATTTTTCTATATTTCCGAGAAATTTAATTACTTTGAGCTTAATATTTAGAAAATCAACTAAAATATTTAAGAAAAATATATTGCCTGTTACATACTCTACTGTCCACTAAACTGCTTATTTGCGATAAAAAGAAACTTGCGTTTATGTCTAACTTACCGCAAATCTTCATTTAGTTAAGAAAATTGATTGGATTACAAAATTATTTATCATTTGGGGTGCATAACTAATGCTTTTTAAAACTAATATATATTATTAATGAATCGATATCTCACAAAAGTATTACAATCGTACTACCATAATATAGGGTAAGTGTATTAGTTAAAAATGATACAATGTAATTATGCAAACTTCTGTTTAATTTTGAACTTAATACACAAGCATATGGTTCCTTAATATCGAATAATAAAAAGATTCATAATATCACATATCATATAACAGAAAATTATTTTTTATTACTTTTTTATCATTACAAATGCCAAAGATCAATAAACATAAACTAGTCGGATGTGCCAATCTCAAAACTCTATTCTAAACTCATACATGTTAATACTTCAAAATTCGCTATCACGGCGCCAATAACACCAATAATTTTCATCATTATGTTGTACGTCAACTGCTTACGAATCGCTGGGTTCCCTGGATGCAAAGCACCTCTCGCTGCACGAGAAGACGATGTAAAACACAACTACGAAAAATCTAGAAAATAGCACAAAAATCGCTATCACAGCGTCCCCTTCTGACGGAGAAGCTCCAAATTCAACTGGGACCTGCAGGCAATAGTCAAAAATATATGCATAAAATTTTGTTCAGTTCTATACAAGATTTTATACACTTTTCGATGATACAATAATGAAAATGGCACAAAAATCGTTATTACAGCCCCTCTACGGTGGAATATCTCTAAATTCACGTAGAACCTACTGGCCATAGTCACAAACCTATAAATGGAATTTTGTTCAATTCCATGCATAACTTCTCACACTTTTCGGTGATACAATGAAGGCAGACACTAGGACACACAAACACTTGAACACACGGACACACACACGCATGGACACACACACACACACACATGTGCAGACAGACATTTTGTAAAAACATGCTGTACGAGATCTCTAACCTTTAAAACGTGTAAATCCGTCGAAAACCGTGGAGTCAATACAATTATTTACAATTCTAGGGGGCTCTGCCCCCTAGTATGCATAATGAAAAATACCTGTATATGTTGAATTAAAAACCACTTGATGGCATAACAAACACATGTAATGCCTCTGACGTCAAGCGAATGTGACGAAACGATCATGCATTTTTGGTGTTAAATCCTATAGTTTGGCGATAGTTTTTTGTTATGAAAAGTGGTCGACGGGATAAAAGAGAAGTACCATATTGTTAATGATATTTTAACAATTTATTAGTTATTTCGGTATTTTAAAGATAATTATTAAACCTAAAAATATAGATTTTAATTGAGAGGAAATATTATTTAAGCTGTTTTAAAATTTGCAATATTAGGTAAAAGATTAGTCGAAATAAATTGGTCTCTCGTGTAAATATAATTTTTAATTGAAATTGTTTGGAAATATTGTTATTTGAGCATTTTAAATATGACGTAAATTTCCCTACTTAATGCTTTGAAAACGCATAATAATTTAAATATCTCTCTTTTTAATACTCACGTGCAAGTATATTTTTATTACGTAATTTTTTACATTTACTGCTTTTAAAACGTGATCATTTAATTATTATTTTAAAGTTTTATTTCTGTTTTAATAGTCACGTGTAAATAAATACATTTCTCAATTGAAAGGGAATATTATTATGTCGCTATTTTACAAATTGGCAACAATCCAAATAATGGATTTTATGAAATATGAAATAAATTTTCATGGAAATAATGAAAATTTTGAATAAAAAATTGAAATATAACCTCAAAAAATGAGTCAAATTGAAAAAATAATTGCAGTCTGCACACCGCAGCCTTGTCAACTATATCCTTACAGATTATGGTTAAATTCCTGTACATAGTTTTCGTTTCTATAAAACTTTTTTAAGAAAAGTATTTTGACTAACTTTAATATTAAATATCTCTTAAAATAATTCTTCGATTTAAAAACTGTCTACTTCAGCGTGTTTGTCGAACATTTCTTTATAAAACCACCAATTTTTAAATTTTTATTTGCAATAGTTTTCTGGATATTAGTCCAGAAAGCCTTCAAGGCACAAAATCTTCATTGACAGCGGCTGCGGCTGTGGCGGCGGCGGTGGTTACTTTTTTTTAATATAGAGAGATTCAATTACAATATTTTATTCTATATCTAGCTGACCCGCCCGGTGTTCCCCGGGCCCGTGATAAATAAATCACAAATTTGTATTATTTTATATCTTTAACCCTATTTTGTATGAATTTATATTTTTAAAGACAATATCGCAAAAAAAAATGCTGATAATTAGTGGTAAAAAGGGCTCGTAAGAAAACACTTTCTCTTTTTTTACGAAGGATCGTTTCATAGTTTTAAAAAAAAAAATCACTTTTTTTATCCAAAACCTTTGACATTTTTTATGGTTATAAATATAACGGTTTTACAGCCCGTGTAAAAATTACGTCATAAATATTGTTATCTGGTTGTAAAATAAATATGTTTTCTTCTTGCTTTTTTTGTTTGTTTGTTTGTTTTCGCTTCGGGTCCGTTAACATAAAGAAATAGTTTTCTTCGTCCGAGCTTTCTTAAATTTTTAGTCGTTTATAAATAGAACTGTTTCCAAGTCCTCTATAAAATTATGTGAAAATATATGTATATTTAATAGTGAAAACATTTCCCGAAGCCGAGCGTGACCGCGCAGAAACAAGCTGTTATTATGGATGGTTTTCGCTGAAAATTTCTTAGATATTATTTTTTAAAAATATTTCTTCTCATCCGAACGTTTCGAAATTGTTGTAGGTGATGTAAATCTGGTCTACCGAGGTAGTCTAAACTGATTGTATCGAAATACGAACGTTTAATAACTTTTACGTAAGAAAAAAAAATCTTCTCGTGAGGCGCGAAATGACCTGCATTTGACGGTGTTTTTGAAAGCGTTAAAATTCGTATCTTTTAAATCTAATAGTACCGTCTATTAGAAGAAGGTTTCGCCCTTAACCCTTTAGCGGGCGGTGTCCACAAAAAAGGACACCTAATTTTAATTCCAAAACGGACAAACGGCACCAATAATATTTAATTAAATTTTTCTTTTTATAAAGTACGGGAAAATAAGCAAGTTTTTATTCTCTAATGAATTCTTTTGTAAATGCTGGTGTCAGTCCATATTTTCATCATTTTAAAAACAGACTTACTCCGCGCCGGAAAGGGTTAAGAGCATATGTTTGGTTTGTCTGTGTCTCTAAAATTGCGCTGTTAAGAGACGTTGCCGTAAGAGTGAAAACATTCATCCGGGAAAATGACCCTTTTACTAACCATCATGCGTATTATAGCGTAAGTCTTGAAAATCGAAAAAAAAATTCATATTTACACGTTTCAAACACTGGAGATTTCTAAAAACATATTTTTAGAAAAAAAAATCGTTAGCCATCCGTGTATCTGTCTGTGTGTCTGTTTATCTGTGCGTCCGTGTGACTGTGTGTGTCTGTAAACGCTCTACCTCCCGATCAAATTGAGATAGAGACTTAAAATTTGGTATTTACTTAGTATGTAATAATGGGAAAAAGCTTATTGAATTTCAGTAACCTCGATTATACGGAACTATTTTTTTCGGACACGAAATATTCGTTCATATAAAAGGTATATAAGATTTTTAGAAATTGTTTATTTTAAGGAGTGAATATGAAAGACAATAAAAAAAACATAAATTTTGCATAAAGAATGAAGTCGATCGAATAATGAGTTGCCGAGATATTTGTAATCCTATTTTCACACTCTTCGATTTTTCATGATCCTGTATTTCATTCAAATTTCAATTCAAAGATATATTTTAATTAGAAATGAGACGCTTAATCAGACGCAGTAAACCGTTAGTTAATATGATTATCAATTTTGGAGTTATAAGGATGTTTCTTTTACGCCATTCATTAATAGAGCATTTAAAGCGAGGCTAGCGAAAAAGAAAGGCAACCACGTATCTTTTTTACAGACCGCGGGAGTCACGTGATGCTCGAATGCACCATTGCAGATGTACGAAAAGAGCAACACGTCACACTAGCAGTCTGTAAAAAAAGATAAGTGGAATGTACCGCGGTAGCCTGTCTTTTTCGTTAGCCTCGATTTAAAGTTTATGACGTCATCAAACCACGATTTATTTCGAATTGCACACCCAGAAAAAGGAATTGATTAAAATTACAAAACATGTTTTGTTGAGTACATTTTGGTTCTTTTAGCAAAATTCAAGTAAAATTGAACCATTTTACTTGAATTAACGAAACATTTTTTGCTGACGATGCAAAAATTTTTTTTGTAATTGCAAAAAAAAAAAAATTCGTCTGATTCAAACAAAATTTTCATTGACCTATATTTAAACAAAGTTTTGTTGGGTCAACCAAATTTTTGTTGATTCAACAAAATTTTTTTCTGGGTGCAATGCATTTTATAAATAGTTTACACATGTTTTATTTTCATATTTTATATGATGCATATCCATGATGGGTAAGTATTACGGTGGCCCCCAACGACTAGTTTTGAATTAATTGAGGCATTTGAGACGTAAGAATGCGATTTTTCAGAATATGATTTTCGTTTTTAAATAAACCAAATGGTTTAGTCGATAGAAGTTAAAACATAATTACGATATAAGTGCATTCTTCATTTTGGTTCGCTACCGTAAATCGGGTTCTTGGCATGCGCGAGTTGTGAAAGCCGGCTCACAAGAAACGAGATGAGTTATTGATCAGTTTTTATTTAATATATTTGTTAATTATTAAAATATTAAAATTCTGAGACTTAGATGCATCAGGAGAGACCTTGGACTATCCTCAACTAAATTTTCAGACTTCTAGGTGCGCTAAATTTTGCTAGCCATCTCAGACACACAAACGGACACACACACAGAGCGAAACTTCTTTTGTTAGTATAGATTTATAGAAGAAAGTGAAAATGTAATCCGAATGCCGCAGTACAGATTGTCATTAAACGTAAAACCACAATATATTATTTTTGCAATTAATAAACTTGCTGTCTAAAGTTTTTTTTTTTTTACATTTTTGTTATTAGTACATTCATGCAAAATTCTAAAATATAGTACATACTTAAATTTTAATTCATAAATTAACACTTACCGTTTATGTTTTATAAGCCTTATCTAAATATTTATCGCTCATACTCTCCGATATTTGGAAACATTTGAAAGAAAAAATAATAATTTTGCATAAATATCAGTAACTTTATTAAATTTTACAGTTATTTAATACATCCAAATGTTGACACAATCAAACTATACAGTATTCAAAATATTTGTAAAGAGATTTTGCTTCAGAAAACTTCAGATAGTGAATTATTTTAGATATTTTTGTGTTATAGTGGTCCCCGAGGATAAATTGTCAATCGAGCAAGACTTACCGCCAAATTACAAAGAAAACACTAAAATTGCAATTTCCGAACGTTTTTTGCTTCTGCACATTTTTTAATTTTGACTGTTGTAAAAACTGTTCTGTGGGAGCATTTACGTCAAAAAAATAACAGGCATGTCAAATTTTAAGTTTCTATTCCTAACAATTCTGAATAAGCTATAATTTAGAAAGTTTTCCACTCATTTTACACCTTTAAATTTCGAATTTTTAATAAACTGGTTATACCGAGCGTCTGCATCTTAAATGTTACCATTATAATAAATTTCAAGTTTCTAACACCAATAAATCCAATTAAATTATAATTTAATATGTTTGTAGAACTTTTTCCACTCTTGTCACCCTTGTAAATTTCAAATTTTTTAGAAACCGTTAGCGAAAATTTGCATTTAAAAAGTAGCCACCACGCCAAATACCAAGATCCTATACACAGCAATGTCAAATTTTAAGTTCCTATTATTAAAAATTCCAATAAAATCGTAATTTAGAACGTTTTTTGAACGTTTTCCGCTCAGTTCATTTAAATTTTGAATTTCTTTACAAACCATTGTTAATGAGCATTTGTAACTTAAAAGTAACCGCCATGCCAAATTTCAAATTTCTAGCTCTTTCACTATCACAAAAATTGAAATTTTAGAACGTTTTTCGCTCCTGCACACGCTTTTGGGTAGTGGCACCGACATAAAATAGAACTTATGTGGAAGCAGGGATTGTCATCATCAATTTTCCACCACCACTTTTGAAATCGGTTTGGTAGTTCCAGAGATTCCATAGAAATTGTAATTTAGAATGTTTTTAGAACGCTTGTCGCTCATTTCACCCTTTTAAATTTCAAATTTTTTAGAAACAGTTTTTAGAGAGGATTTACATCTTATAAGTAACTATCCTGCCAAATTTCAAATTTTTAGCCCGTTCAGTATCACAAAAATTGCAATTTTAGTACGTTTTTCGCTCCTGCACCCCTTGTGGGTAGTGGCACCAATGTAAATTACAGCCTATGTTGTAGCAGATGTTGTCACCGCCAATTTGCCCCCAACACTTTTGAAATCGGTTCGGTATATAGTTCCAGATAGTAACCCCTACAAAAAAACAAAAGAAACAAACGTTACTTTTTTAATATTGGTATAGAATATATGTGACATTATAATAATATATGATGTATATAACATTTCATGACGCATATTGCCCATTTATAGTCATATATGACACATATATGACGTATACCTGTACATGACGTGTATGACACAGATATGATGTATGACATGTGTATAAGAAGTATGTGATGTGTGTATGGTATAAATGGCGTAAATGATATGTATATAATTACGTATATGGTGCATATATGAGCATTAGAAGTATATATATATATATATATATATATATGCGTATATAGGAGGCATATATATATATATATATATATATATATATATAAGCTTTACTATGATCATGGCGAAATCGTAACTGCAATCTTATCATACTCATAATTGTGGGGACCGCTATAACATGAATGTACCTTATTGTATTTAGTTTTAAGAAAAGACATCCTATATTTGGTAACTTTTCCCTAATATTTTTTTTTCTTTCAAAGAACTTAGTAGTCGGTAAGGTAAACTTTTCACTTTTCCAGATAATATTTAATGATTTCACTAAAATCCGGTAATGAATAATTTACGAGATAATAACATAATTAAAACTTGATTAATGACAATACTTTAGACCACTAATTAGTCTCGGAAAGATGTTTTCCAGAGAAATTTAATTACTTCGAGCTTCGACGTCTTTCTAAAATCAACTCAAAGATTTAAGTAAACAGTATTGCGTGTTACATAGTTAACACTCTACTATATAATTTTCTTTTCAACGAAAAGAAATGCGTATGTAGGTCTAATCTATGGGAAACTTTTATTAAGTTTAGAACATTCAAGAGCATATAAAAAGCTTTATTGTTCGGTTGCGTAATAATCACTTTTTAAACGAATAATAAATGTTTTATAAATTAAATGGTGTTTATTGGTGAAAAAAATCAAATGAGCATATTATTTTTTATTTAATTATAGGAGGACTTGAACTAATGGTACATGTTTTACTTTTCATTTTGTAAAATGTGTAATTTATAAATAATTCCTAGAAATTTTTTAACAGACAATTACTGTAATTTTTATTCTATTAATAATTAATAATTGTTAGCCGTAGCTTCATTTTTTAAAGACAAATAGTTTTAGTTTGCGAAATAAAATTTTGCCTCCTTAGACCCCCAATTCCGGAATTTATTGGGACTCCAATAAATTTATCTGAAATAAACGAATTCAAGAGTACACTGTAAAAAAATGACCAATGTTTCTTATTGTATGAAAATATACTATAACCACGAACGAAAAATAATATAATCTTCTGAGTTATCGGAAATTCCGAAAAGTGTGTTCCATTGTCCTTTGAATCCCCAGAAACCAATACATTACCAAAGTTTAAAGAATTATTTATAAAAACAAAGTATTTTTCGCTGCCCGTATTTTTCAGAAACGTTTCCGAAGGTTTTTATAGTGTATTAATCAGTTTCCTCAGCCTGGAATACCTGTTTTTCGAATGTCACCCATTCTCAAGTAAACATTTTCAGCCGCATAAGTTAATTTATACATGAAATAGTACAGAAATAATCTTAAATTTAATGTTAATGTTAACGCTGTTAATTTTGCATGTTTGTCTGTTAAACATATTTGTTGAACATGAAAATGTTTACTTGAGAATGGATAGCATCGTAAAAACTATATTCCGGGCTTAGAAAACTGATTAATACACTTTAAAAGCTATTCGGAAACGTGTCTGAAAAATACGGGCAGGAAAAAATACTTTATAAATAATTCTTTAAATTTTGCAAATGTATTGGTTCCTGGGGATTCAAAAGACAATGGAACACGCTATTCGGAATTTCGGATAACTCAGAAGATTATATTATATTTTCGTTCGTGGTTACAGTATATTTTCATAAAATAAGAAACATTGGTCAATTTTTACAGTGTAATATCAACACTCATCATAAAGTCAATAACAAAACCCTATTTAAAAAAAAATTCATTTCTAATTTTTCAAAAAAAATTTAAAGGAAAATTGATTTAGGTCTTTATTGCCTTCTCGTATTATTACTCAACGTTAATTTGGTAAAATGGTATTAATTTTAACAGATATAAAAGAATAAAACGCATTAAGTTTTTTGTACACAAAAGATATCATTTAGCGTATATATATATATTAAATGCAAAAACATGACAACTTTCATATATAATCACTTTGGGGGGGGGGGCAATCTAAAATGCCCCATTAGTCCCCATACCATTTCGAATTGCACTTAGGTTTATTGTAAATTCACTATTTATCCCTAACACAAAGTAAGGATTGCAAATGAATGGCATTGATTAAAATCTTCTTAATCACATGCAATATTGTTAAAAAAATGTTTAATACTTTATCCAAATATGCATTTATTAAACATAAAATAACCACAGTCACGATTAAGATTGTTTTATTTATCAGTTTGCAACCAGCTAATGAGAAAAAATTGTTCAATTCATGTGCTTGTATAATGCTGGTACTACTATCTATTGTGAAAAGCCTGAAAATTTAAGTGATTTATTTAATGAAGCAATTCCCTTGCACTATTAGCCCCCATGTCTCATTTGTCCCCAGTTTCCTCTAATATTCATAACCTGGATGTAAGCAAATATTTTCCGCATAGCGCCAGTAATATATTGATTAGATTACTACTTGAAATACTTAGAATATAATGCCAGTATTATTTGAAAATTGGTGTTAAAATTATTATAAAGCAATAATGGCAACTTGTATCTGAAATTTATAGAAATAATTTCTAGGACGACTTTTGTTGATTTCATGTAGCATCACAAGATTATGAATACTTGATCTCGTCAGTTTTCATTCTTATGATTTCCCGATACATTTTCCAGGCATATTTAACTAAAAAAAATCTCATAGATCTAGAACATGATTAATCTATAGATTTAGTAAATTTTGTTTTGTTAAAACTTACAATGGCGTAGCTAAAGAAGTAGCGGTTCACCCATGGTGTCATCCCTAAAATTGTAACACCAAGCTAAAAGAAAAAAATGTTAAATGGGATTTTATAAGATTTTGACATATGTTCATCATGACAAATAAAATGTCTTGATAACCATAGTTAATCTGTCTTTTTAGACGGAATGTTCACCAGTGAACAAAACCTAATGAGTGAATCACTCTCACAACGATCAGTAATTGTAACAGGAGGAACTAAACTGCAGACTATACAAACATAAGGAATAAAATTTATCTTTGCATTTCAAAAGTAAAAATTTTGAACATTTATCGAAATCAATGCTGCTATTTGCATAATACTCTTATAAGTTTATTAATGTGTTTTTCTGTATCGGATTTATGCTTAACAAAAGTACGCTTTAAAGACATTTATTATTATTATTTCCTCTTAATTACAATGCAATTCTTTGTTATACATTCGCAACGTGAGTTTCATTCCTATTTGCATACAAATTTCACATATTCTCACTCAGGTGATAAAGATTCTAACAACATTTTCTTATAAATAGGTAACATTTTGAATTATAGCCATTATACTTATTGACCAGCCATTGTTCACTGCCATGACCCGAAAATCAGTTTGAAGAATTCAACTTAAAACGCATACTTAAAACTGTTTTCGTTACAAAAAATGTTTTATTAATTAATTTTAAAACAGTTTTTATTTAAAAGTTTTAATGTATCATATATATTATCAATATCCCTTTTGCTATGCACTTACAAAACGCACAACGATGAAAGATGTATCATTCGAAATGTTATTGAATAGGTTTCTGACATAGTACGCCCACATTTCAATAAAACACGTTGTTTGAATAAACACAGTAACTGAATAAAAATTCTTATATATAGAACTATAAGGGGGAAAATTTTAAAACTGCAGGCACAACCAATAGCGCCGATTTGCGCAAATGACATCATACATTTCATGATAACTTAAGTCATCAAAATGGATACATTAATAACTTTTTAATTTACACCATTATTGAATTATATCTAAACAATCAGTGCAAACTACTTTTATTCCATTTAAGTGTGTGGATTTGTATTAAATTTACAATTTCGTTATTTAAATGCAGAATAATTTATCTTTCAAATAAATTGTTTTTTTAATACGTTATTTCCACGTCTTAGTATGAAAGTTAGCAAAAAAAGTGTTTTTAATTTTTTTGAATTATTAATACATGGTTTTTAAATGATCAAGTGACATCATATTTATTTATAAAACTTTCAACAATTTTTTTTAATTTTTCAAACGAAATGTTGATTTAAATTAGTAAAGTACTATAATTTTACTGGTGTTCAATTAATGTAATTTCCATTCATATTTTCTTTTACAAGTACCAAATTATATTAAATACAGTATGTGTCCTAAAATACATTTTTTTATCCAATTGTTAAGTTTTTTATTAAAATAAAATAACAAAAACTTAAGTCTCAGAGCGTACAAAATGAAAACTGGAGAAATACGAATTCATTTAATGCAATTATTATACATATTATATATATATGATATATATTTTATATCATAATTCATATTTTATATATTCTATATATTGTTTATTTCTAATGTCAACATCCCTTTTTCTATGCACATACAAAACGCATAACGATGAATGAGGTATCAATCGAAAGGTTTTTAAACAGGCTTTTGACATAGTACGTTCACGTATCCTTAAAACACGCTGCTTGATTATGAAGAAAGTCAGTTAATTAAAAATTAATGAAAAAGCGTATAAGTTAAAAATTTTAAAGACTACACTGCGGATGCCTCGCACGGGTATACAGATTATTAAATAAATGCAGTAATTATCTTTTTTGCGCGGTGGGGTGGGGAGGAGTTTACATTCTTAACAGTCTGTGTAAATTTCAGAGAGTTAGATTTTAGATATGCTTTTGACAGAAAACCTAATGTGTTGCCTTACTTTACTGAATTGCTAATCTATATCTATATCTATACTATTATATAAAGAGGAAACGGTGACTGACTGACTGACTGGGTGACTCATCAACGCCCAGCCGAAACTACTAAAGTCAGGGTCACGCAATTTGGACTGTAGATTGCTGTTATAGCCTAGGCAAGCAATAAGAAGGGATTTTTGAAAATTCCCACTCGAAGGGGGTTAAAGGGGGTTCGAATGTTTTAGGTCATTTTGCCATATCTCAGCAGCAGTTATAGGTAGGAGCTTGAAATTCCAGAAAACAAATCTACTAAAAAAATGATTAAACACCTGTTTCAGCGATTTTAGAAATTCCCCCCAGAAGGGGGTTAAAGGGGGGGTTCGAATGTTTTAGGTCATGTTGCCATATCTCAGCAGCAGTTATAGGTAGGAGCTTGAAATTCCAGAAAACAAATATACTAAAAAATAATTAAACACCTGTTTCAGCGATTCTAGAAATTCCCCCCAGAAGGGGTTAAAGGGGGGTGGTCGAATGTTTTAAATCATTTCGCCATATCTCAGCAGCAGTTATAGGTAGGAGCGCGAAAATCAGGAAACAAAGCTACTAAAAAATGATTAAACACTTATTTCAGCGATTTCAGAAATTCCCCCCAGAAGGGGGTTAAAGGGGGTGGTCGAATGTTTTAGGTCATTTCGCCATATCTCAGCAGCAGTTATAGGTAAGAGATTGAAATTCCAGAAAACAAAACTACTAAAAAATGATCAAACACCTATTTCAGCGATTTTAAAAATTCCCCCCCAGAAGGGGGTTAAAGGGGGGTTCGAATGTTTTAGGTCATGTTGCCATATCTCAGCCATAGTTATATGTAGGAGCTTGAAATTCCAGAAAACAAATCTACTAAAAATGATTAAACACCTGTTTCAGCGATTTTAGAAATTCCCCCCAGAAGGGGGTTAAAGGGGGGTTCGAATGTTTTAGGTCATTTTGCCATATCTCAGCAGCAGTTATATGTAGGAACTTGAAATTCCAGAAAACAAATCTACTAAAAAAATGATTAGACACCTGTTTCAGCGATTTTAGAAATTACCAACAGGAGGGGGTTAAAGGGGGGTGGTCGAATATTTTAGGTCATTTCACCATACCTCAGCAGCAGTTATAGGTAGGAGCTTGAAATTCCAGAAAACAAATCTACTAAAAAATGATTAAACACCTATTTCAGCGATTTTAGAAATTCCCCCAGAAGGGGGTCAAAGGGGGGGGTCGAATGTTTTAGGTCATTTGGCCATATCTCAGCAACAGTTATAGGTAGGAGCTTGAAACTCCAGAAAAGAAATCTACTAAAAAAATGATTAAACACTTATTTCAACGATTTCAGAAATTGTCCCAAGAAGGGGGTTAAAGGGGGTGGTCGAATGTTTTAGGTCATTTCGCTATATCTCAGCAGCAGTTATAGGTAAGAGCTTGAAATTCCAGAAAACAAATCTACTACTAAAAAAATTATTAAACACCTGTTTCAGCGATTTCAGAAATTCCCCCCGAAGGGGGTTAAAGGGGGGTGTTGGAATGTTTTAGGTCATTTTGCCATATCTCAGCAGCAGTTATAGGTAGGAGCTTGAAATTCCAGAAAACAAATCTACTAAAAAATGATTAGACACCTGTTACAGCGATTTTAGAAATTCCCCTTCCCCCGAAGGTGTTAAAGGAGGGGTTCGAATGTTTTAGGTCATTTTGCCATATCTCCGCAGCAGTTATAGGTAGGAGCTTGAAATTCCAGAAAACAAATCTACTAAAAAAATTATTAAACACCTGTTTCAGCGATTTTAGAAATTCCCCCCAGAAGGGGGTTAAAGGGGAGGTTCGAATATATTTTAGGTCATTTTGCCATATCTCAGCAGCAGTTATAGGTAGGAGCCAGAAATTCCAGAAAATAAATCTACTAAAAAAATGATTAAACACCTGTTTCAGCGATTTTAGAAATTCTTCTCCCCCCGAAGGAGTTAAAGGGGGGGGTCGAATGTTTTAGGTCATTTCGCCATATCTCAGCAGCAGTTATAGGTAGGAGCACTAAAATCAGGAAAACAAACCTACTAAAAACATGATTAAACATGTATTTCAGCAATTTTAGAAATTTCCGTCCCGGAGGGAGTTAAACGGTGGTGGTCAAATATTTTAGGTCATTTCGTCATATCTCAGCAGCAGTTATAGGTAGGAGCGCGAAATTCAGGAAACAAATCTACTAAAAAATGAATAAAACATGTATTTCAGAAATTTTGGAAATTCCCCCCAGAAGGTGGTTAAATGGGGGGGGGTCAAAATTTTTAGGTCACTTCGCCATATCTCAGCTTTTATGTGGTAGGGCAAAATTAATTAAAACAAATCTACTAAACAAATGATTAAACACGTATTTCAGTGAATTTAGAACCCCCCCCCCCTGAAGATGGGTAAAGGGGGGGTTCGAAAGTTTTAGGTCATTTCGCCATATCTCAGCAACAGTTTTGGTAGGAGCGCGAAATTCAGGAAAACAAATGTACTAAAAAAATTACATTGCCTACCCGTGCAAAGCCGGGACGGGCCGCTAGTAACTTAATAAAAGCGAAACTAGTGCAGATTGGTGTAAAAATATAATTAAATTATTTATGCAAAATCCTTAAATATAAATTTTTCATAAAGAAGATTTTTGATAATCGAGCAAAAATAATAATTAAAAAATCTTTTATTACTTAAATATGATTTTATTTTTCCTTTTAGTTTACAACTGTTCAAAAATAGCGAATTTAATATGTGAACACCAATAGGATTTTGTCAAAAAAAAACAATATCCGCATTTAAAAGAATTAAAAAAATATTTTTAAAAGAATAATGACAACGGTACTCATCAATCACCTCAAAGGCACACAGTATTGCATAAAATAAATATTTATCATAAGCTAACTTTAAAAAATGATTTTTTAACTTTTCGTCGTGGAAATTGATGCATTACATACGAAATAATTAATTTAAGTAAAACGTAAATGGGGTTTTTTTTATTGTCAAAGTTATTAATTAAGAATATACTAAAAAAATTCCTAACTGAAAAAGTATAATTCAAGAATGCAAATATTTATTAAGTAGGCCTTAATTAAAAACGTATCAAAACTTAATATATTTAACAGATTCTTTATTTTATTTTTACTTTATTTATATGCATGTGGGTAGATACGGGAAGACACAAAAAATTGGATGAAAATTTTAACAAATATAGTGTTTTAAATTTGTCAACCTAAAACATAATTCTACACAACAAAGCAAATGTTATTTTATTATGTAGTATTATGTATTTATTTTCTTTCTTAAGCATTTTTATATACCTACTTGAATTTTTAAACTAAAATATGTGATACACCTTAACAACTACATGCTAAATTTTCCAATTTCTATGTAATACAACTCTTATGTCATTTGATCAATATGTCTTGAAGAATATCTGCAAAATTGGAAATTATCGAAGTACTTTGATTGACACTATAAAAAATACACTTATTTATTCAAAATGCCGTTTAAAAATTGTTGGAAGCGCTCCCGTCAAACTTTGTATTCTGTGAAGATAATACAGCTTTAGAAAAACACTCTTTTAACAGCACAATAGATGAAAAACTCAATGCAAAATAGAACTTATAAAAGCATTTATTTCATCCATTTCTTTAAACGTTTAAGAATGAGTAGTGAAAAAGAAATATAATAGATTTTTCTCGTCTTATTCAATAAAAGAGATACATTTTGCCATTGTTGTTGCAAAATAGTTCCATTTCATATAATTAGGGTTCATAATAGAAGAAGAAACATGGAAAAGAACGCGTGGAAAAGCCTTTTACGCTGATTGCAGTTTAACTATCGAATATTTTTTTAAGAGGACTGATTTGTTAGCCCACAACTCATACATATAAAACATCTTTTTAAATGACAAATCTCACAAAAAATAATAAAACATAAAGAATAAATACATTAGGAATAAATTCGAAAAAAAAATGACAAAATGCATTCATTATAATGACATTATTCCCTTCATTTTTTCCTAACTTAATATCCATGAATAAGAAATATATATATAATATATTACAGAAAGCTCTTAAAAAATATTTAAAGTACTTAAAATAAGGAATTTCAATTTATTTCTTTGTATTTTCTCTGCTTCTAATAACTCCAAATTTTTACAGGATGTTTAAAGAAAAAGGATGTATTGTGTCATTTTTTCAAACACATGCAAATTTAGGTCCCAAAGCAATTCTGATTCTGTAGTAAGTTATTTTTTTTTTCAAATTTACACAAAATTTAATGAAAAATTTCGCCGACATTAAACAAAAAATCTTCAGTTGCAATAGAATTCAATAATATCGAAAAATTAGCAAGTTATGATAATTTAAACTAAAAATTACACAAGGAAGTCATAGAAATAATTTCATCTAACTCAGAAATATGCAATGATATGATGTACGCAAAAATCGATAATAGATAGCACCATATTTTATTAGGAATAGGAAAAATGAGGGTTTTCAACAGATTGACTGGCGAGGGAGAAACATAACATTAGTAACTGAAGATGCCTCGGAAAAAGAGGTGAAAATATTTTTAGAACTTTTAACATATTGACTGGTTTTAGTGTAATTTTGAAAGTGTTTATTAAAGCTTTTGGACCTGTGCACCTTTCTTTGATGTGTTTTAAAATAAATTAATGTCAGTTTTAATAGGTAGTGCAAGTAATTATTATATTTTTTGTGAATTTGTTTGTAAAATAAAAGATTATTATAGACTTTACCATTCCCCAAGATATTTATTTAACAATCAACTCAATTTCGAGACCAAGAAGGCAATCAAAGTGCAAAATTCTCACTCCCTTGGCTATCCCATAAATTGAAAATCGAACTTAGCGTAACATTGTACCTTAGTCTCTATTATTATTCGTCAATTTGGGTGTAATTTGTTTCACGCGTATAGTGAGGCTTCTTAATAGCATAGTCAAATTTTAGAAAGACGAACTGCCCTCAAGATAAATCCCATATTCGTGTCCTACACTTTTGTTCTCAATCTACCCTTAAAACATAAATTGTCGTGAAGCAAAAAAGTGCATATTTCAGCACACTTAAAAGTGCGTGATGGATGGTCCATCAAGTTAGCCTTAGCATGCCAATAGCTCAAATGTATTCTTTTAGTTGTTAAATATGTCTAAAAAATGGAGTTTATATATATATATATATATATATATATATATATATAATATATATATATATATATATATATATCATATATTCTAATACGAGGAAATCTTGCGTGTGGTTATATATATATATATATATATATATATATATATATATATATATGCAAATTTTATCTTTAAAACGTTTCTAACGATTTTGACAAAATTTTGTATCATGCAATTTTTGGGCACGAAAAGACTATTGGGCTGGGTCACATATTCGAGAACTTTCCATTAGTGGGTCATTTTCGGGTCAACGCGGGTAAAGTTAATTTTATCTAAAAAACGGCTCTAACGAATTAAATTAAATTTTGCATTCTATGAGTTTTGGGCACGAGAAAATCATTGGGCTAGGTGCCATGTCCAAGAAAATTCGATTAGTGGGTCATTTTTGGGTCACTGTGGGTCAAACTATTTTTATCTAAAAAAGGGCTCAGACTATTTAGACTAAATTTTGCATCCTATGGTTTTCGAGCAAGGGAAAACTGTTGGGCTAGGTCACATGTTCGAGAAAATTCGATTAGTGGGTCATTTTGGACATGGGTCATTATGGTCAAGCTATTTTTATCTTAAAAACGGCTCAGACTAGTTTGACTAAATTTATTATCCTACGGGTTTATGGCACGAGAAGACAATTGGGCTCGGCCACATGTTCGTGAAAATTTCAGTAGTGGGTCATTTTGGTCATCGGTCATGATATTTGAACTTAAAGCTAATTTTGACCGAGCATTGTTCGGTCTTCCCTGCTCGTATGTATATATATATATATATATATATATATATATATATATATATATATAACTTCCTGTCATCTTCTTACACATTATCAGGAAGTCATATTTAAATAACTTTAGTGAAGCTTTTCGATCTGTTATCTTAGTCTGCAAAGTCACGTTGCTGACAGAGCAACCGAACAGACCTTATTCGGGTACATAAACAAAATCTCACTCCAATAGCTATTACGTTACGAGAATGAGGTTAATTCATCTCATATAAATATAATGCTAACTAGAATTTTTTAGTACCCTGTAACTTATATTTTGTTCTTATCTATTTAAATTCTTTTTTCAAAACCTTTGTGGTGTAAAACATGTTTAATTGACCTAATATAGTAATAATCGACTGGTTGTAAATTTATTAATCTCGATTCAGTTTTCTTCATATTTTTCTGTGTAACGTTTTTTAATTTAATTTCAGGCAACTATATAATATTATATAGAGTAATTTTACTTAAAATACATTTTTCAACCTGAACACAGCATCATTCATTTTCTCAGTCGACATAATTTTTGAGAAAAATTAAATATTTAAAGAACTAGACATTGGTCGTGTGACCGTTGCTGCCTGGTCAGGCATACTAAACATTCTAAAATTCTGGAATCGTCCGTTTTTCATGAAAAAAATAATAAAACATTTCGATTCGAAATTTCCATATTAGTAAAGAATAACCCTAATGTATTTTGAAAATGTATAATTAAAAAACAGTCGGCGATAGAAATGCACTGAGTGTAGCATTTTTATTAGAAAAGTAGTTAATTTTCGACGATGCATAATTTTAAATTTAATGACAAATTTCGTCGAGATGCCGCAACTAGAGTTACTGTTTCATTGTAGATCACAAGATTTTTAAATGCAATGTATAATGGTTTTCTAAATGATATACACAAAGTTTAAAAATACAATAGTTTAGTGGGCACAAATAACTACGTAATGTGTAACTTCGTAATGTTTCTTTAAAGTTCATGCTGCACAATATGCTCTATAAAATTCTAACTGTATAAAAATTATTTTATAAACAATAAATTATAATTATTATTTAAATTATTGTAATATATAATGTGTTAGTGATAACCAATTTACTATAATTGATAATTTGTCTATAATCATTTTTAACCCCGAAACACTTTTCATTTTTGAAATTTTTACTGCAGTACTTTGCAGTGCATTCTGTTTCAGAAGTTTAGATATTTCGAGATTGGGAAATTAATGTCACGATAAATGATACCACCTGTTCCTTTCTTACCTTATATTTATTTCTTTGCATAAAACAACTGGTAGTTTGCCTAAGAACTCGCACCATAAACTGCACATATATTGTAAAAATTAGCATATTCCCTTCAAATACATTTTGCCATGACAGGTTTTACAAATGTATAGAGACTTAAGTTTCTAACTAAACTTTTATAAACTTGTCAAGGAAAAGTAATTGTTTGTACTGTCTATTGTTTAAATATTCTCAAAGCAATAAGCAAAAGAACTTTAAAAGTGTCACAATTGTATATTTCACTTAACAATGCGTTTTCTTTTCAAACTTGACAGTTTTCTCTCCAATACATTTACGAAATAATAGTAATGACAAACTATTATGTTTATTAAAAACTGAAAATTAAAGCTATAATAGTAAATTACTTGAACTCTTTTGTGTATTATTTTAATCGAACTTGAAAGATGAATGTCTAGTAAATGTCTAGTAAATAACTCTAGTAAGCGTTGCATTGTGTATACGACATTACAGAATGATTATTTTTATTAATCGTTAATTTGAAATTTTTCCAGTTTAACCTATTTCCACGAATAACGCGCATATACGTTCCTTTCATAAATTTATTTTTTATTCAGAAATTCCGAATTCATACAGGAAATTCCGATATACGAGGGTGGTTCAATAATTATTGTCCCTGACCTATAAACAATATTATTTTTCCACAAAGTCTCATTTCACAGTAATGCACTTCTGCCACCTATGCTGTAAAGTCACTATGCCTGCTTCAGAGAAAGTCTCTGGCTGAGCTGAGAGCCATTCCTCCACAGTCGCCTTAACAGCTGCATTCGGGTGAAACTTCATCCCCCTGAGGAGCTTCTTCAACTTAGGGAACAAATGAATGTCACTAGGGGTGAGGTCTAGAGAGTAAGGAGGATTTTACAACACATCAAAACCAGCTGTATGGATTGCGGCACCTCTAACATGGCGTCAGTGGGCCGGAGCATTGTCCTGGTGGAACAACACTTTTCGTTGCAACATCCGCGCCGTTTTTTCTTGATTACTTCGCGTAACTTAGGGAATATGGTTGCATAATAGGCCCCCGTAAGAGTGTGTCCAGCCTCCAGGTAGTGAATAAGGAGCACACACTTCGCATCCTAAAAAATTATGGCCATAACTTTGGGTTTTGATGCTTGCACCTTGAACTTGCGGGGGAGAGGTGAACTGCTGTGCCGCCACTCCATACTCTGTAGTTTGGACTCGGGATCATAGTGATGTAGCCACGTCTCATCCACTGTCACAAATATATCACAGAACCGCTTCAGGTCTGGCCCCATAAGCTCCAAACTAGCCCTTGAACATTGAACTCTGTCTTTCTGTTGTTGAAGAGATAACATTTTGGGTACCCAACGCGCCGACACTTTTCTGAATCCTAAGTGTTCATGCACAATGGTTTCCACTGAGCCTACAGAGATGTGCAAGATGTCTTCTAACTGTTGCACGGTGATTCGTTTGTCTGCCATAATTGTGTCATTCACAGCATCAATGTTTTCTGGGGTGCATGCTGTTGTTGGACGACAAGCACTAGGGCTTGTTGACATTTTCCCCATCCGCAACTGAATTCGCGGCACCAGTTCTTTACCACCTGGTAGGAAGGGACACCCATCACCCCATACACTGACCATGTCCTCATGAATCTCCTTTGGGCTTAACCCCTTTTTCTGGAGGTACTTGACGACAGCTCGTTGTTCAGTTTTCTCTATTTTTCAAGCTAGGTGTCACCTCTTACACTTAAAACGAAGACAAATATATTAATATAGAAGCTACAGTTCTGAAATTTAGCATGTAGGCATCTAAGACATTAGGCTTCAATATTCCACATCAACCATCGCAGTACAAATATTTTAAACACACTCGGGACAATAATTATTGAACCACCCTCGTAATAATTTTTCCTTTAAGTAATCACGAAACGTATGTCACTAAATAAAGCAAAAAATTTTTAATCAGAATTTCATGTATGAATTAGGAATTTCTGAGTAAAAAAGAAATTCTTGAAATGTAAGCTAATGATGCAATGGGTTAAAGGGGAAGAACACTTCCGAAATCCTTTAGAAAACAGCTGATATTATTTTATTTTTATTGCAGTATCTTTATTATTCGTAACTACTGAATCAATTCTTAAAAATTTTAAATAGTTTTCGCTGTAAACTAAACGTTGATCGTTCGACAAAAAATATAAATAAAAAAATACAATAGTTACGCGTCTATAACTCTAGAATTGTTTCTTTTTAAGTTAACGTTAGTACAAAGAAAAGAAAAAAATCAAAATGTAGCTAATTATACCAAAATAATAAAATAATTTATTGAAATCGCTTCGATAACTTACTAAAAAATGGTACAGTCAGTATTAAAAAAACTCATACACCCGCCTTCATTCGCAGACCGTTTATGATAAAATCTCACCAAAGGTGTCATTAGACTCTGAATATTGTCTTCTTTCAGAATATGAATGCAATTTTTGAAATGGGGTCGTCTACATATTAAATATTGCACAATCTTTAATTTTTTAAATAGTAACACCCACTTTTGATACTTTATTTGAGTTCCTTGGATCAAATCAGCCCGGGAAAATATATAGTTTGTGTATTTTTGTTAAATCTTCATGGATTTAAAAGAGGTCACAATTCGAGGATGCGAATGTTGAATTCGCGTGACTAACTTTAACTTATAATTTCCCCAAAAAATCATATCATTTAAAATTTTTGTTTTCAGTAATATCCAAAGAATGGACCAACACATTTTTGAGGAATTTGATTTTACTCAAAAGCATAGTTTTAATTACGAAAATTATTAATAAATTCACATTAAAAAAGTTATGAACTATGACCTACATCATTTTTTTCACAAATAAACTAATTACCGTTACCGGAAATTTCAAAATTTCCAACTTAGGTGATAGTGTAATAGGTAGTATTTCTTACGAAATCTACCTAAAAGCATATCATTTTTAATAAATGCACACAAATCATGGAATGAAATCATTGTTGTATCACTATTGAATTGTGAAGGAGAATCTTTTACTTATTCATTTCTGTACGCTGTTCATTTTAAATAAATCTCAAATACTTTCAACTAATGCATTATTCTAATACATGCATTATGCTTTAGTTTAATCAAGACTATGGGAGTTTCCTCATTAGCCACCATTACTATTTATTGTTGAAAAAACCATGTTTTATCTGTATATTGTATGCAATGTAAGTTGTAAATAAATATGTATGTCAGAATATCAAATAATTGTATGTAAGCATCAATGGCGGGTCCAAAAGAGAGACGATGCACCGATCGTCCCTCCCTTGGAGAAATATAAATGGTCTCCATGCTGATATATCGAAACCAACTTTAATGCTTTCTAACATTTCAAGTGCTTAAAAGGGTGCTGCTAACATCCGTCTTTCTTATTCTACATTTCATAAAAACTCTAAAATATGATTATCACCAGAAATGTTCTTTAAGAAATTCATACTATACAAAAACATGTTGTTCCAATGTTTCCGGTTTTAAAATGAATAAAATTTAGCAACTATGGTTGAGTCTGACGGTGAAAAATTATCTCTTAAGCGTGTAAAAATTCCATAGCAACCGAATAAATGTTCCTCTAATAATTTTCGAAGTATTCTTTACTGAACTGTTTCAGAAATAAAGAAATAAGCAGTATTGTATGCAGTGGATCTTCTTCACATACCTATTGCTATAATTCGGGACACAATAGTTACATTGCACTCGAAACATGTATAGATGACAATAAAGATCTTTGCACTATTTTCCCCCAAAAATGGAAAAATCGCTAAATTTAAGGAAAAAAATGGATTTTTTCTCATTTTGAAAGACTTGAAACATCCTCTAGCTTTCTGAAGCACAATCTCAAACAAACTATGCCAAGAAGAGCTTAAAAAGAATCTTTTTATTGAAATGTTTGATTTAGTTTCTTGTTCTATTCAATGTAAAAGTAAGACTCCATAAATAGTTAAATATAGCAGTTTTTATTCGATCGGTCGTTAGAATGAGAGAGTCGCTATAATGGACTGTCGTTGTAGTATAGAACTTCTTTTGAATATATACTCTGGAGATGTTTTTTTCTTAGAAAGATTTTAAATCCATTTTTACATGGAAATCCGAAGTTTGTAATACCATAATTTCCTTGTTAAACGTATAAGCAAAAAAAAGATTTATATACATGTGTCGATAATATATTTTGTATGGAGTAAATAAAAGTTAATACTTTCAGTTCTTGAAAAAAAGTATTTTATCTATATCTATTGTATACATTGTAATTTGTTGCAAGGATGTATTTATGTATGTAAATATGTAAGATGAATATATATAAGCGCATAAGTAAGCTAGAGATGTATATTTATACGTAGATAATCTATTAAATGTAGAAATCATAATGTAATTCATTTAGAAATTTAAATGCATTTATTAATTTTAAGCTCTAAGGCATATAAACAAGACCTATCAATAGCACAATTTTTAATACTAATTTGTATTGAGTTTTATATATGTATATCTATTATGCCACGTCGTTGACTCTCGTGTAATGCAGCATGGTTTGTGAGTAAAACTTTTTAAACCATTTTTCATCTGTTTTTTTTTATCGTTTCGTTTTATTAATGTAATATATTTGGTAGAAATAAACTGTTCTTGGCTAATATGCTAATATATTTTATGAAATATTGGATTTTCATTTAACATGTGAAATGTATTACCAAACTGGTGCTTGTTCTGATCCAAACTGATTGATTTTCGAATTTCATTTTAATGTCATATGATATCTAAATTCCATTTTTTATTCAAATTGTGATTGGGTTATATTTATATTATTCATTTGGCATCTTTTATTTTTTTTATATATTTATTTTTTCTGCTTTTTTTCTCTAAACCAATTATGTATGTATTACTACATGCCATTTCTAAATTGGACTTTCGGTAATTTATTGTAGGTGTTTTGATTTGATTTCAAAGACATATACATATATATATATACTCAAATTCAATTATAAATTCGCACTTACTACACCACGTAGACGGAAAACAAATCACAATAATTCATCTAAACCCTAAAATATAACCAACTTAAACAATAATTCGAATATAACCAAATGCAAAATTACTAACATTAAAACAATACAAGGAAAAATAAACCAGAAGGCAGGAGGGCATGGCTAACGATATGCACAGCAGGGTTAGAACTCGTTTTATGCATGCAACGTTCCCCTTCACCTGCCAAGACCAAAATACGTTATACAATCAACTAAAACACGCAACAGAATCTATTCCTAGCTAAACTCAACGAACAACCGATACAGACAACCTTTAGCATGTAAAAATTAATTCAGTTCAGTTCGATATTTACTTCTTCCTATAAAATTAATCATATTTTTTCTTACAAACTGCACAGGGTAACCCTGCATCAAAGACTGGATATTCTTTACTTTACCCAGTACCACTTTATAAATTCGCCTATCGCATCGCCAAACCTTGAACACTCACAATACGTTCTAAACCATTCGTAAACACATTTCTAAAAATTGAAATATACACGTTTGAATCAAAAAGTAAGATCTTTAAAGTTTTGAAATCGAAATCGTTTCTTTTATCGCAAACCCTTGTAATCAAATTGTCATTTTCCAATTTTAAATTTACATCCAGATAATTTATGTTTTTAATATCCCGGGAGGAGAGTTCTAGCTTTAAAGTATTAGGATAATATATATAAAAGTAATTATATATTAGTGCTCCCGACGCGATACGTATTTCAGTTATACGTTCAACCGTTATACGTATATAAGTATAATACGCCGGTTTGAAATACGTATACATAAAATTATACGTTTAAACGTATCGGATACGTATAAGCATATACTGGTTAAACGTATAATTCAAGTATACGTATTTACTTTTAATACGAATGGATGTAATCAGTCTTACGACATTAAATGGAGAACAAGCTGGAAATCAGTGGCATTATCGTAGCAATCAGCGTAATATGTTTCATAGATAGATTCTTGTTATTTTCCCCTATAAATATTTTAATTAATTTATGTTGCTTCTATTTTTATTGAATTAATTGATAAAATGTTATATAAATTTACTGGAACAGTTTAAATTGTTTTATATTTCTTAAATTTGCCATTATGGTTGTTATATGCCATTATGTATGTAGGACTCTAGCTGGTATTTCTCAATGTCTCTGATCCACTGACCAGCAGCATAAATTCATCTTTTTTCTTCACGCAATGAATGAAAACCGTTTAAACGTTTATACGTTTAACCACTAAGGGTAAGATCCGTACATACGCTGTACCGAATAATACGTATAACCGCACCGCCTTGGCCGTATCATACGTATCCAAAATGTGTACCCCGTATAATACGTATTATACGTATACTCGTATAAACGTTTAATAGGGAACACTAGTATATATATATATATATATACTTACTTTTAAACAAATCAATATTTTATTGCAGGAAAAATATAACGATTCAACTAAAAATATATTTTTTTTTTCATAAAACCCAAACAGAAAAGTCGTTTGTTTATCTACCGACGGTAAAAATTAAAAGTCGTCTTTAATATTAAATATAAAGAGAGGGTTTTTTACTTAACTGTGTAATCAAATAAATTAATTAAATATGTAAATGCAAAAAAATTTTTGTCAATCAAATTAAACTTTAAAAAAAGACTTTAAAAGAAGATTTTTCTAAAAATCTAACAAATATGTACCCACCTATTAATAATCTGAAGCAGGAAAAAAAGAAAGAGTATCAAATAAATTTTCTTTCTTTAAAAACTAATTAAAAATTATTTTTTTCTGTCTTTTTTTCCATAAACTCAAACATTCGTTATTCATTCATAAATTCAAAGGTGGTAAAATGAAAAATAAAAGTTCTTTTTATCTTTAAAGTATAAAGACTATTTTTTATAGCTACAAAAAGTGAGAAAAACTCTTAAATATAAATATTTATCATGAGATTGGATTGAAAAAATTTTAAATATTATAAGAAATTTTTCATATTTTATTTACGGTTGTGAGTTCCTATAAATAGAGGATCTAAAATTAAAAAAGTTAAGTATAAAACTTTTAATAAAAAATACATAAAGTTACAAAAACGTAATTTTTCTCTATTCACCGTTGAATGAATTTAAGCATAAATAATAGGAATATTTTTAGAAATATTTATTTTTGATAATATCTTGTTATTTTTTTTTTCAAAAATGAAAGTCTATAATCAAAAAGAATATAATATATTTTTTGTGTTAAAAAGGTAACATAGATTAAAAAAATATATACAAAACAAGCAAAATACAAAGATTTCCTTTCATAATTTCAATCTCAGCGCATTCTTCAATTTAAAGAGTAAAAATATAAATAAAGTAAGGAAACGTAAATTAAAATATATGCAAGGTCTAAGGTAAAATATATTTTACTTTAACTCTTTCCGACATACTTTAATAAACAAAAAAAAAGAAAAAAGAAAAGAAATCAACAAGTTTAAGGAACTAAAATGATTTAAGGAAGCCATAACTAATACATTTCGTTCAAAAATTGTTTTATGTAAGTTTTAATTAATGACTATTACAGTGAATATGGGTGTGTCTAAATGTTAATAAAAATTATTGATTAGAACTTTTGATATACATTTATTACTTTACACGACTAAACATTCAAAACGAATAAATGTACTTTATTAAGACTGGGTCATCTATCCCGGGATAGAGAATATAGGTGAAAACCATTTTTTTAAATTGAAAACTCTAATAGATTTTCTATATTTAATAATTGTTTTAGATTGTCCTCTAAAAACAACAAAGAACCTTTTTATATGAAATATGTCAATTATATATTCAAATAAAATTTTGAAATGTATTAAAAGCAGTAATTTCGTATTGGCTTCGTGCAAGACGTTAATTCCCTAAGGAATATCTAAAAATTTCGTTATCTACGGCAAATTATTTTATTTTGATAATTTCAGCGGTTTTAAGCGCTTATTTCAAATACATGTCTGTTAAATTTGTGTTTTATTTATACTATTTTATTTATTGCTTAAAGAAGTTTTTATTTCGTTATGGATTATTAGAAGGAAACAAATGCTGAACTTTTTATAACACGTTTAAAGTGCAAACGGATTAATATTTAATAATCGTCTGCAAACAATAGAGATAGATTTTTATAAAAAATAATGCTTGAAATGTAATTTAAATGCTATAATAAATGAGTAAATTGTGATACAGTTTTCGAACAAATTGCATTTGAAAATAGATTTTTTTTCCTACATAACGGTGAATTTGAAAATGTGCGATGTTTAGAAAATTTCAAAATTTCAAAACCAAAATTTCATCGTCAAATGTTGCCATTCGCAAAATGGCGTCACTGATACGCACGGACACGTTTGTCCTTTATAATACATATAGTCAGAACATGAATTGTGATTTGTTTTATTTATCATGAAGTATTCGTTTAAGCGGTGACACCAGTTTGAACGCCAAAAAATAAGTCATGTTTTAGGATTTTTGGGGGAGAAGGGGGTTGCAATATATTAAGTTATTTTTGCAGAGTATTTCGTAAACAATTTCATATTTCGTCTTTGATAGCCAATTAAACAATGGTGTCCTAAAAATTGAGTATCAGTTGTCTGATTGCACCGAGAACACCTGAAACAAACAACAAAAAAGAAAATATTAATGCAGTTAAGCTTTAGAGTATTAGCCTCAGGGTAGCGTGGACATTTTTTAAATTTTAAAAATTTGTGAAACTAAAAGGATTCTACAAAAACCAAATTCAATTTGGCCCCATAAAAATGAAAAAATATTTTTTTTTAATATTATGCAAATTGAGCAAATTTACGTTGTCACAGAAGAAGTCACAGTGCAGTCATAAATTTAAACTTGAGCTTAAATTTATGCTTCAAATTTAAATCGTGTGTCTTAAGAGGATACGAGGCTCTCATAAATGCTAAATATATATAAAATTAATATTTCTTGAATGGTGCATTAAAATTTGCTTTAGATTTCTTTAATTTACTATACAAATGGAAGTTTAACTGTAATCTACTTTAACAATAAACTGTAACTTAATATTTTTAAATGATATATATTTTTTTTTTTCATAGGATAGCTAAGAGCGATCTGTAACGTTGTTAGTTTGCACGTACTGCATTACTAGCGTAGAGATACCATCTCCAGTTTCAAAACGAAAGGTCTAGGCGTTTGAATGCAACCGTATCCTTTTGTCGGAATTTTTTTCCTTCCTCCTGGATTGTAGAGATATCCCTGGCTTTAAACCCAATGAGTCAACCGCTTATGGAAGGTCTCTTGTGTCAGAAATTTATATACCGAGTGCAACAAAAGTTTGTTAAAAGTTTTAAAAATAATTTTTAAAAAAATGATGCTAAAATATTGCAGTTTTCACAAATGGGATAAGAGGGAAATCGAATTTTTTTAATAACAAAAAAAGTTGTGTTTAAAAAATTTACCGATAGAGGGCACTGGCATGCATAATAGGAACAAAACTGCATACATAGTAAGCGTACATACTTAATAGTAGAAAAGGCCCGCAAAATTGACACAACTGGGACGGGGTTGGTAAAGGCAATGCGCGCGCTTTTAGGATAACGTCATTAGGTATGGCAAAATCTATAATCTGCGCATTCTCCTGCGCTATATCGTGAATCTTTATTCACTCATGAAAAATTTATCTTGATTACTAGATTTATTGCCAATATTTATGATACTGTTTGTTTCGATAATATCTATGCATTTAAAAACATTCACAATATTATTTTAGTTTCAGTAGTAAAAGTAATAATATATAAGCATTATGTGAGCACTATTTCTTTTTCTCCCGAAACTAAAAATATATAAGGAATGTTTTTTAAATATTAATATGTTTATGAAAACAAACTGTATCAAAAATATTTTGCAATAAATCTGGTAAACAAGATACATCTTCCGCGAGTGAGTAAAGATTCAAAATATATAATCAAGAGAATGCGCAGATGATAGATTTATACGTATATAATTTTCTACCTCGCCAATGCTCCCATATTGAAAAAATATTTTGCCCTCTAAACATATTAAAATGTACTGTTACCGGAAAAACACCTGTGTATCTAATTTGTATAATTTTAGCACCTCAGAAATTGAGTGAAAATTCGATTGCAAAATTCCATCTTTACACACAAGAACTAAAGTTACATGATAAAAGCTTGTAACAAATAATCAAACGGTGTCAGAAGTACCTCCCTAATATAATTTCATTCAGTGATACTCATTCAGTGATGTTAACTCCGAAAACAAATTAATTTCATTTTCCTTAATATGAGGTATAAAATTTAATTTATTATACTAAATTAATAAAGCGTAATTTCAAAAACATCTGTGTCTTTATATTTAAGAGACGCACTGTATATCAAAAGTGGAAGAAACATTTTCATAAAATTGTAGGGTTTTTTTTTTTTCAAAATATTTTCTACCAAAAGTCATTTATTCAGAATCATTTTCAAAATACCTTGATGGTTTTTATCTTTATCTAGTGTGAAGATATGTATGTATGTAATGTGTATGTGTAAAATTTTACTTGGGTGGAGTAGATTTATGCAATTCTAGATCTTATTCAGTGATTTTTTAGTGATACTATGTCGTAGTCGAAGCATTAGGAGGTACGCACTTTTATTAAAAGTTGACGTTTAACTGACGATTATGAGATCTTAATAGCCAGCCCAAAATGGTCGTAATTCAGTTCTTAATAGAAATGTAGCATTTAAGTTGTTTGTAAGTATGTTTTCATTGGCACGAACCAAATGGTGCAAGTTAGGATGGTGATCTAAAAGATGTTTCGCATATTCAGAGATCAGTGGGTTCTTAAGTTCAATACCTTTATTGAGGTAAAACAGCTTACATTTCTTTAAAGAAAGCATCTCAATATTTAAAGAACTATTGATTCATCGGAGGTTCACAAGCAATTCCAGGATTTTATTATATCAAATCAACTTAAAAACTTAAACTAAAACTAGATTTAAACATACCTTAAACATAACTGTCATAGACTAAACATATCCCCATAAAAACATAAGTATCCCATAGGTTGTTGACGACTGCACAGAACTTAATGCAAGGAAAACAGCAGAAAGTTGAGTCTCTAAAAACTTACATTATCTTTTATTGCTGGGTTCATAACAACATGCAGAGAAGTAAATACCACGCTGCGGCAGCGGGCGCAGCCAATCAGTGCGAGTGATGACACTCTTTAATTGCGTATTAAAATAACCTACCTACAGCCAAATTCAAACAAGTGTCGAACGAGCAATTTAAGACATTAAAAATATGGTCATTACAAAGATGACCGATAACCACACTAACATGTGGAGTTTGGGCTTGCAATTTGTACAGTTCATAAAGAATCGATCCTATAATTACTTAATTAAAAGAAGTCCACATAAAGTGTTCGGTTGTCCCGCACAAAAGTACGATTGTATTCTACTATATCACAAAGTATATTACCTTTAAAAATTAGAGGATTAACAAGAGACAGTTATTACAGGAGCACAATAAAATTTTACTGAAGAGAACATTGCGTTAGCCTCACCTTCTACATTATCACCTATTGGAAATACAATAATTTATCGACAACACTGTTAAACTCCCTTATACACAGTTTTCCCCATTTATTGAGGATTACAGTAATAAAATATATTCAGTTACTCTGTCCCCTCAAAGAATCATCAGTATAGATTTAAGAAATCGTCAATTAGGATGAAGAATTTATGTTGAAAAAAGTTGAGTTACATTAAATTTCAGGAGAATCGCAATCACAGTGTCGTACATAGCCTTTAAATAGGGCTCTACATTACACTGTCGTACATAGCCTTTAAATAGGGCTCTACATTATATTGTCATACATAGCCTTTAAATAGGGCTCTACATTACATAGTCTCTAACATTTGTTCAAAAGCACTATAAAGGGTACACACTTGTAGCATGGTGTGTAAGTTGTTCACGTAATTTATG
This sequence comes from Maratus michaelseni, assembly GCA_963931845.1. Classification (NCBI taxonomy): domain Eukaryota; kingdom Metazoa; phylum Arthropoda; class Arachnida; order Araneae; family Salticidae; genus Maratus; species Maratus michaelseni. Next base: position 129,427,399 of record OZ007593.1, read on the forward strand.
GAAGAGTGAAAGAGGACGGCTATAATAAGAATATATTGTGCAAAACCTGTAGAAAAATACAGCAAAAATAAATCGTAGCAGTGCCTGATGCAAATTACCCAAATGCCGATAAAAGTGCCACTGTCAGAATTAAAGTACCTGAAATCAACAGTGCAAAAATTGATTCCCACTACCTGTGGTTTTTATTTAAACAGAGGATGGGTTTTTTACACTTGGTACTACAATAGACATTTTAAAACATTTTGTACGTAAGATCTGATTTAGTATTTGGAAAGTAATTGTTATCGAAATATATACCCTACTTCAGAAATATATTTACGTATATAACCTACTTCAGAAATATGTCTACATCAAACAGCAATTTTAAAAAATCCTTTGGCATTGGAATTTATATCAGAAAATAAGGCGGCAAATCTAAATGTTATCACATATAGGTGTTATTTTTCAAAAATCAGTTGCTATGTAATTCGAAGTGTCTTCAAACTTTAGACTGCAGTAATAAATAAACATTTTTTTTTCAAATTAATTCCTTTAATTATAAGATTAATTTTAAAATGTTTAATTCATTTTTGTATTCTGCTTTATCATTAATGCATTCTGTCAACTATTTTGCGGATTATTAAAACAAATTAATCAGTAAATAAGTATTATATTGTTTAAATGATTGTCAGTATATAATATATAGAATCTGCTCATTATTATATAAAATTATTAAACTGTATGTAGACAAAATATACTCTGTTTTTAATTAGTACTACCTAGTACTAGTGAGTTGTTGATATTTGAAATTATTTTAGTGCAAAAAACTCGAGCATTTTTTAAAATTTTTAACGAGTGCATAGTAGGTAATGCGCAGATTAGCTTAGCAATCTGCTGACTAAGTAATGTCAGAAATGAGATAATTTTTCGCTTTTTAATGGATCGGTAAACTAATCTGAAAATCACCTACTTAATATGCTACTCAATATCACCAGATAGTATCAGCATATTAACGTTACACACACACACATATATATGTGTGTGTGTGTGTTTGTGTGTGTGTGTGTTTGTGTGTGTATGTGTGTACTAAGTAAAGTTTATGGTCATTAAGCAAAGTAAAAAAAATCGAAATGCTTATAATTTAAACTAAAAATGGTTTTTTTAAGAAAATAACATTTATTTAACGCTTCCTGTTTCTTCAAAATTTATATAATCAACTGTTTAGTGAAAAATAAATGATTCTCGCTTTTCTTTTTATTTTGTAAAATGAATATTATTTAATTGCTTTTGATTTGACACTTTGGTATGCTGCATTTTCAGCCAGATTTACAAAATTTGTTTACAAATAGAAAACTAGTCGTTGGGGCCACCGTAAAACTTACCCATCATGGATATGCATAATATAAAATATGAAAATGAAACATGTGTAAACTATTTATAAAATGGATTGCAATTCGAATAAAATCGTGACTTGATGACGACATAAACTTTAAATGCTCTATTACTGAATTGCGTAAGAGAAACATCCTTATAACTCCAAAAATGATAATCCTATTGACTAGCAGTTTACTGCGTCGGATTAAGCGTCTCATTTCCAATTAAAATACATTTTTGAATTGAAATTTGAATGAAATACAGGATCATGAAAAATCAAAGAGTGTGGAAAATATGATTACAAATATCTCGGCAACTCATTACCCGATCACTTCATTCTTTATGCAAAATTTATATTTTTTTTATTGTCCCTTATATTCACTCCTTAAAATAAACAACTTCGAAAATTTTTATATACCTTTTATCAGAACGAATATTTTGAGAGTCCGAAAAAAGTAGTTCCAGATAATCGAGGTTAGTGAAATTCAATAAGCTTCTTCCCATTATTACATACTAAGTACATACCAAATTTTAAGTCCGTATCTAAATTTGTTCGGGAGATAGAGCGTTTACAGACACACACACAGACGGACGGTAATTTTTTGTTTCTAAAAATATTTTTTTCGAAATCTCCAATGTCTGAAACGTGTAAATCCGTCAAAACAAAATTTCGATTTTCAAAACGATTACAAGACTTACCCTATACTACGTATGATGGGTAAGTAATATATTTTTTCTCTAACACACTCTTTGACTCCTGTTATATTTCATTGAAATATTTTAAAAATCATTTTCTGGAACATTTTCAATAATCTGTACATAGAGGCTTGATTTCTGAAAATTTTAAGTACGTGTTTTGGATCAAATTTCGTTTTAAAAGGTCATCGAATAGTCAAATTCTAAATTAGAACTATACACCGGCCGATGTATAGTTCGATGTGTAGTGTCCAGTCCTTTGCTCAAATACCACAAATACGTGTAAAAACAATTTTATGACAGCAGTGGCACTGTACATATTGAAACCATTTTTCATATTTTTAACAAAAATGATAATCTGTTGAATTTAGAAACATATAACAGTAATGAAAAACATTTAAAACAATAGCCACCTCTAAAGGGTAATTAGACTTATTTTGGGAAGTCATGTATGACAACTATAAGATGGTATCTAAATCATCCTTATCACGACCCATACTAAAATTTACCTCAGCTGGAAATCGCATAGAATCATTGAATTCGTACTTCAAAACATAAACACCAAAATCTATTCAAATAATTATGAGCTTTGTAAACTAGACACACCATTGTTATAAAATAAGAAAATGCAGTGCATATGAATAACGTACGTAAATGTCGATCAGTTGAAGCTTAATGTCCACATGTATTTTGTATTGATATGTTTCAAACTTTTACTGATCGCAAGTTTCCAAATAATTTTCTTGTTTAAATATACAGGGTGTTCTAGAAAGGACTCCCCAACTTTGAAATGACATAACTTCGAAACAGTGAGAGATAGAAATGTGAAACAAGTTGAATGTTAAACAGATAGGTCTGGAATTTGTTATACACGAATTTGAAAAAGTAGTTCCCATATGGGATAATAGGTGGCAGCACAAGCACGTGGAACTTTAAATGGTACTCAGAAGTACAGAAATTTCATTCGTGCGTCTGTTTCATTGCTGACACGTGTAAAAAAGTTGTATAGAATAAGAGAATAATTCGGAATTCAAGAATATCATGCCGTATTCCTTGGAACAACGAATTTTTATTGTACTTGAATACCATCGATTAAATCGAAGTCCGACGATGACAAAGCGAAGTTAAAAAAAATTAATGTTAGAAAAGGTCCAGACTTGAAAACAATTCGCAATTTATTCAACAAGTTTGAACGGACAGGCAGTGTGGCCGATAATTTAGGCGGAAATGTAGGATGCAGTCGATCAGTCATGACACCTGAAAATGTGCCAGCAGTCGAAGAATTTGTTAGACGTTGTCCTCGAAAATCCATAAGGCGAGTCGCTGCTGAAGCAGGATTGTCAAACACCACTACGCACAGTATAATGCGAAAAGGCCTGAAGCTGTTTCCCTATAAAATACAGTGCCATCAAGCGATCACAAATACAGCTCTACAACAAAGAGAAGTTTTTACAAATGAGTTACTGCAGATGATTGATGAAAGTAAAATTGATGTCGGTCATGTATGGTTCACCGATGAGGCCCATTTTCATTTAGAAGGATATGTGAACAAACAAAACTGGCGAATATGGGGCACTGCCGTTTGTGTGTCTTTCAAAACCACTGCACTCAGCAAAAATTACAGTGTGGGCGGGACTGTCCCAGTAAAGGAATCATTGGGCTCTTTTTAAGGAGGGAAACGGTTAACGCATCTCGATATATTTAAATTTTACAGCAGTTTATTGGAACATTTCAAGCTCTAGAGGATGCACCAGAGATTTCATGGTTTATACAGGATGGGGCCCGACCGCACCATACTACTGCAGTGTTTGAGTTCCTCGAGGAATACTTCAGTGAGAGAGTCATTGCTTTAAATTATCTCAAAGTGACAGGTATTGGTATCGATTGGCCACCATATTCTCCGGATCTGAATCCATGCGACTTCTTTTTTGTGGGGTTACTTTCTGTTTATTCTAAGAATCCCCAAACGTTGGAACAGCTTGAACAGTTCATCAGTGAGGCATGTGCAGTGCATCCATTTCAATAGAAGTATTGCAACAAGTGATTTCGAACTTTACCTTTAGGTTGCGTCAAGTTGTTGCTGAAAAAGGTAACCATATCGAAACCATTGTAATGTGATTTTTATCTCAGTTCAAACAGCTCACTTTCAGGAACTATTTCAAAGACACAGCTTTGTGATTGCAGCGCCCTCTCGTGTCCAATATTGGAACTATTTTTTTAAATTGATATATAAAGAAATTCCAGACCTATCTGTCTAACATTCAACTTGTTTCACATTTCTATCTCTCACTGTTTCGAAGTTATGTAATTTCAAAGTTGGGGAGTCCTTTCTAGAACACCCTATACATGTAATATATATATATGAATGCTGCACTCATCGTTTTTAGAACTGAATTCCTGTAGAAAATCTATAAATGTATACCATTTTGTGCTATTTAAAATAATACCTAGATAATAAATAATATAATAATCAGACAAATGTCAGGCTGTGACGTATACGAATCATTTTGTGTGTTCCTATAAAATAATCCTAATCGCTACGTACACCAGTTTCAATAGGGAACTTTCTGCAATAAACTTTAATAGCTTATTTTGATCTCGTGGCTATCCTTACATTTTTATGAATGTAAAAGCAAGAGGATAGGGGTGAATAAACAGATGAACAAACTTATAAACATTGTTCCATTGTGTTGTAAAACAATAAAAAAAATTAAGTTGTTTTATAAAATGCGTTTAAACACTGGAGGATATGAAACAGAATAGAATGTGCCATTATTTTTATTTTTATTTAAGTATTGCATGTTGCATATAATGCTGCAATCTTTATTTGGCTACTTTACCGAAGGAATTTATTTCTTTTTGAAACTTCACTATTACATAAAATTTTAAATAAAAATAAACGTCACAGAAAAAATATCAACTAAAGATATATAACATAAGTAGGCAGAGAATATCCATGTATTAAAAAAAGAATAAAATAAACACACCAGCATGTGTGCTTGCAATTCATTTTATAAATATGATTACATTGCAATTTTCTAGGATATCTCAAAAGAATTTTTATTTTATTATTAAAAAGAAACATAAACTCGTATAAAAATACTTTTTCTATTTCAATGAATAAAATATTGAGAAAATATTCAATTAAATATATTTCCTTTTGTGCTTCAAAAACAGAACAAGATACTTTGTTTCAAATGCTTCAGTAAATATACCTGTGTTTAAAAAAGATTTAATTGGTTGCTTTTATTACCCCGAAGTATATTGTGATATATGTTGTATCAATGTTCTTGTTTCTAAGTATTATTATAGAAAACTTCACAAATTGAATTAACTGAAACGAAAGATATTCCATCTTCTAAAATTGTTTATTTTATCTTAAATAAAAAGTTGGTTGAGTGATTTTGATCCCGTACAAGGTTACTTCAAAGCTTTTTTTTTTTTTTTTTTTGCATTTGCATTTGCATTTGCATTTGCAAACATAAATGAAAAAATGAAATAATTTTAATTAAAAAATAATGATATAAAAAATATTCATGACAGTACACACCTCTAAAGAATGCATACCTGCACGTTTACATTATGTTTTATAAACCAAATTAAAACAGTATATCCAGATTTTTAATGTTTTTGAAACGTTGTGTATTAATAGGAATGAGTTATGTATAATTTTTTATTAAACTATTAAACTATTTCCAGATGAAAAAAGTAGTTCAATTTAATATTAACTGTGTTAAAAAGATTAGACAATTTTTATTTGAAATGCATTAAGTATATTTCAAAATACAAGCCATTTTATATTGGCATTTTTGTTTTTATATTTTTTTGAATTATTATAAAATTCCGCACTTTACTTACATTACTTACTTTACAACGCGCATGTATTATTATCACTGTAAAAATTATTTTACAGGCATTGTTGAACAACAAAAGCCAAATGTTGATGAAAAAGTCACGAATTTGGCTCTAAATTTGTTACTAGAAAATTAGGAAAACCAGTCTTCAACGGTCATATTAACTGAAAAAATAAGATACTAAAAATTTGGTGAAGACATCAGAAGATTTTTCTATCTAATACTGTTTGAACTTGTATGTAAAACAAGCTGAACTATGCGACCTCCCAGTAATATAGGATTAATTGACAATCAGTCATTTGGTGAAATGGTAATTTGTTACTTTTCATGTTAGAGCTGGGGTTCTCAACATCAAGTACACATCAGTTTGATTTTGAAGGAAAATGGAAATTCAAAAATCGCTATTAATAATAAAATTTTTAATGGTTCTGAAGATGACATACAAAATCTATAAATATATACTCTGACATACACATTTTTAAATGTAAAATCGGAATGAATATGACGGCCAGAAAGAAAAAGGAATGCCCGCTAAAAGAGAATAGTAATGATAGCGTGTTAATGATTTAGGTAACTTTTATTCTTTATCTCTCTATTCCTAACATCTGACATAACAGGCTATCTTGTACATTCAGTCAAATAAAAAGCAAATGTTGCGACCCCGGAGATCGCAAACACTGCTATTGCTACAGCTAATAGCTGTTTTCGTTATTGATTAATTAAAATCATTAACAAATTGGAAGATCAATTTGTATAAAATGGGTAAGTAAAAAAATGTCGCTTGCTCAAGGATTACATGGATTAAATTTGAAAGTATATTTTTTGATATTTCATGCATGCTAATTATATCGAGTAAACGATATATTAATGGATTTCCTCCTAAGCATTGTTAAGAATTATTGTTATACCATTATTTTAACATCTTTAACCGTAATATCACGCAATTTTCAAAATGCATTTCTCAATATTGATATGGCCTCCGAACAATCTTTAACTCATTTTTCGCGTGTTTTGAAAAAGAGAAATGCAAATTTGTACTCAGGGTAAATGCAGAAAACAGAAAAAGATATTAAAGATTTGTATTGAGATTTCAAACTTTGTATAAAAATAATTATGTATATGCCCCTGAATTAAATTTTTATATAACTAAATTGCAAAGAACTTTGCTGGAAATAGCTTTATTATTCGATTTTTAGAATTGGAGTTTTTTTTTCTTTTTGCAAATTTCTTTCTTATTTTATCATTATGAAAATATACGTATTAGAGAATATGAAATATTATAGAAAACACTACTACTATAACTGGTATTTTTATTTAACTAAAATTAAATACTTAGATACTAATAAATATAGAGAAGCATCTTGTGCTACTAGCATTTCGCTTATTATAAAGAAAATAAAAGCTCCCTAAATTTGAGGATATATGAGAAATCAGATATGCTTATAGTGCATTGTATCACTCATAGAGACAATTTACAATCTAAGAAGATTTCTTCAGTTCGGAATAGGGTACTAAATTTAATTATACAAAATAGCAATTCGCTCAAATTTATTGCCAAATATAAGCATATCTTTAAAAAAATTTGAGGAAATATTAGATATCAGATATGCTTTTTGTGCACTGTGATGACGTTATTCATTGGGCAAGATGTTATGAGAAACTTTATTTAATTTCACTGTATTCAGAAACACACAATTCTTCAGAGTACTGTTCTTGTGTATAATCATATTGTGCCATTATTGAATAAATCAATATTACCTATAAGAGATAAACAACACGTTTTGACACAAATCGAAGATTTATATGGGAAGCAGGTGAGTTTAATGAAGCATAGCAAAAGGAGTAATGCAAAGGTCCTCGAAAATCAGAGAATATATTGTGATCATCTAAATAAAATATTTGACATCAGCCATGCTAACTCACAATAACTTTTGAACAATGAAGAAGATCGTCAGTTTCTTCAGTTACAGACAAACTCCAGAACAGGCTGTATTGGATCTCTAGACATGAAGCTAACTATATATGAAGAAATAAAAATGAAAGATTTGCTAAGCGATTGCAAGCTACTTTAACAACTGCTTCCACACCAACCACATCTTAAGCCATAGCTGAGAGTGAGAATGCTATGATTTTGGATATCGATGAAGCCAATAAATCTTCTAAAGAAAGCTTTGATGAAGAACTTGTACTAAAAATACATTCAGATGATAATACAAAACCCAATGGTAATAAATCTAAGCTACGCAGTCGCACATCCATTATTACTCCAAGAGTTGCTGCTGTATTAGATCAAACTAACACCAGCATTAGAAGGTCCACAATAATAATAGCATCTGTAATAAACGAAGAAGGCTGCTCTTCCTCTACCATGACGTCTGACACGCTTGTAAAATCTATAGTGCTTTCAAAAAGTATTGTTCATCGGGAACGCCAACGTCTTCGTCAAGAAACCGCTGAACAATTAAAAACACAGTTTGAAGCATCAAAGTCAGTTGTTCATTTGGACGGAAAATTGTTAACCAATTTATCATTAAAAAGCACAGGAAAGATTGATCAATTAGCGGTACTAGTTTCTTCTTTGCAAGATAAAAGTACTAAGCTTCCTAAGTTATTGTCTGGAACTGGCAAAGCAACAGCTGATTCTGTTTTTGAGCTCTTAAAATCGTGGAAATGGCAATATTAAGTAATTGGCGTGTGTTTCTATACAACCCATACAAATAGCGGAAGATTCAATGGAGCATGTACTGTTCTTGAGCAAAAAATAGGCAGAAACCTTTTGTGTATAGCATGTCGGCTTCACATGCTTGACTTTCTACTTTCTGGTGCATTCAGTGTGTGTTTTGGACAATCTATTGGGCCCCAAATCCTTTTATTTAAGAGATTCCAAGAAGTCTGGTCTAAGCTCAACCGCCATGAGCCAAAAAAGTAATCAGTACCCAGAATAACAGCATCAGACTGTTTAAAAACTTCTTTCTGATCAGCTAAAAATTGCTACAAAACTACCTAGGGATGATTACAAAGAACTTTTTAATCTTTAATCATTAATGATGGGATTAGACATCCAATTTACCATTCGAAAACCAGATGCTCTTCATTGAGCTTGCTGGATAGCTAAAGCCATTTATTCCTTGAAAATGGAGCTGTTGTTTAATAGGAATGAAACCACAATGGTATAAACTGCTCGAGAGTTTCATAGTATACAACGATTTAATCGGTTTGTTGTGTGTGTATATTTGCAGTTACTTGCCGATCTGCTGTTGATGGTCCTTCTAATGATGTTTTACTGATTCAAAGGTTGAAAGAATATGATGACAAACAATTAAGCAATATAGGATTAAAAATGATGTTACGTTATTCATGGTATTTGAATAGAGAACTTGCAACACTTACCTTGTTTTCAGATCTTGTTTCTGACGAGCAAAAATCAAAGCTAGTTTTGAATATGAAAAAAGAAAGGAGTTCTAGATCACATCTATTAGAAATACGTCCTCTCAAATTGGATGATTCGTGTATTTCTAATAGTTACTTTAAAACGGCTAAAAATAATTTCCTCATTGTACCAGTTAAAGATTGGCCTGAAACGTCATCCTATAAAAAAGCTGCAATATTTGCTAAAAACTGGCCTTGTGCAAATGATGTTGCTGAACAAGCTGTTGCATTGATACAGGACTGCAATTGTTCAAAAAAGAACAAAGAGCAAAAACGGTTTCTGTTACAAGTCATAGAGATGCACAGAAAGAACTTTATAAAGTACAATTGCCAAAATCTTTTTGAAATGTAGTTGATAAAAAATGTATGAATGTGCAAAAAAAATGTGGAAATAAATATGTGATTGTTTAAAAACATTCTTCTTCATTGGTTTTATTTACCAATTGTAAGATAATTGTTTACCTAAGTTCACTTTTTGTGCATAATTATACAGAAAGCAAAAATGTCTGCAAAATCATATTTTTCTTGATTTCAGTAATATTTTATGTCTCTTCCTAACCAGAGAAAAAACATAATTCATACAAAATTTGTTTGAAACAATATATAAGAAGCTTTAATAAATGAAAAAAAGGTCATTTGAACATTAATAGTTTTTAATGTAACTTATAAAACAAATGCCGCATTTCACATTATTTTGGCCTTTTTGATGTAAATTCAATTACTTTGGGGCACCTCTAAAAATATTTGTTTTTAATTCTGAAACAATTCAAGGTGTTTTGTGTTCACAGAAAGAACATTTTTGGAGGGTGAGAGTTCACAATTTTAAAATTTAATTTTTTGGGACACCCTAATGTACATTCATCTTAAATTCATATTCAAAAGTCCTTTCACAAACTTTAAGATTTAGTAGATCATATTACAAGAAAAAAATCGTATAGAAAACTACCAATGCAATTCACTTATGCAACCAAATATAATGTGCATCTTACTGCAATCTCAACACAGAATTTTGTTCATAATTTTAGCAATAATGAATTCTTTAAACTCGATCCATTTCTTCAGTCCAAAATAATATTTTATTAGGCAAACAGCAGAAGAAAGCACATGCACAGTTTCTGCAGGTTTTCGAAATAGATACTAAGTATACTGCAAAAAAAAGACATTTTGTCTCTTAATCTACAAAAATATAAAATAATCGTTTTCAAAACAGCAGCAGAAATTACTGAATATGGAAAATAAATATGTATTCCACTGTAAAGAATCGCAGAAACTTTTCTACATACAGAGACAATGTTTACAAAAATCCAGTGTAACCTAGTAGTAGTGTTTTTTAGGTTCACATAATTCATTAACTTTTCCTTTTCATTCAGAAAACTTCAGGTGAAGGACCAATAAGAAACATTTGAAATAACACTAACGTCTTTTCTGAAATTCATGGGCCATAAAGAGGCTCTGTTTTCTTTTATTTTGGGAACGTTTCCTTAACCTCAAAATCCCATTCATCTCCAAGATACCTTATTTCTTCTCTTTCAGGTGGCTTCTGAAGATACGACAAAGGTTTCAGGACCAACTACAAAATTACGTTGGATTTACGTCAACGTTTCTACTGTATCAGGTGTTTTTCTACAATTTTTAATAGGTATGGAAAAAAATATTTATTATGTTCCATTTATGTATAGTTTTTTTTTATTATTATTACAAATATTTTTCCTAATAATAACCAAACTATTAACCTCAAAGGCAAAAACAAGATATGTCTTTGTGTTAATTTATTTTTTCCTTAGATTGAAAAACAAAGAAAGAAATGTATTTCACGACTTATTTAACATTTTCAAAGAAAGAATGTGAAGCTGTCGATTCCATAAACATCTTTTATTTTCTCACTAATTAAACCACAATGCAACATGAAAAAAATGCAAAATAATTGAATTTTTATAGTTCAACAATTTTTTTTTCAAGCCTTTTGTTTAAATTGCTAACAGCTGTTTTTTTTTTAATAAACGGTTCAAGTAGCAATAAAAAAATGTGAAGAGAGTTCAAAGGAAAATATTAATAAATATAATTTTACATTCACATTCTTTCAGCAAAATAGTGTAAATCGATAAGCATAATTAGATAGATAAAAGTTTATATTTTTTTCAGTCTTAAATTAATAACAGGGAATTGTAGAAGCGGGAATATTTTAATGAGTTCTTCAGTCCGTATTTAATTAGCATATAAGAATATCACAATAATAGCTACAGAAAAATATATTAAACTTCTTAGAACATTTTTTGATGTGAAATGCATATACAGGGTGAATCTAAACTCTTGGGCAAAACTTTAAGGGGTGATAGTACACATCAAGACAAACAATATTAAATAGGAAACTAAGGGTCCCAAACGTCTTCCGAAGGAGATAGGCCCCATTAAAGTTTAGGGTCCAAAATTTCAAATAATTATAAAAAACGGAAAAATTGTTCGATTCGTTTGCGGTTTTCACTAAAACTATTCTTTATCTCAATATTTTCTTAAAAATAAATTTTACAAAAAAAGTTTTAAAAAATGTCGATAGAAGGCGCTTTAGACTTTGGAGTAACGAACAACTATTTTTATCGCTATTTTTTGTATCTGATTAAATGCTTTCAAAAGCTTAGACTTAAACTTAAATTTTAAGCTCAAAATCTGAATCGTTGGGAGTGGTTAAGTAGCGCAAACTGAACTGTGTTCAAGAGTTGAAATTTGAACCCCCCCCCCCTGAACACAGTTCAGTTATTCCTGATCTTGATGTCGTAGACCAGGCAGAAACTACTACCCCCTAAACGTAAAATAAACAATAGAAGGATGACAAAATTAAATAAAAAATTTATTTTAAAAATAAATTTTAAAGATAAAGTTCAAAAATGCCGATAGAGAGTGCTTTAGACTTTGAAGTAATGAACAACTATTTTTTACCGTTGACTCCGACGTGGACCTGGTTGCGAGGATTGCCGCCGTAGCAGGCGATATCCGGGAGATGCCGGGGTATTCACTAATGTTCACAACTCCCTCCGCCGGGTGCGTGAGGCCTGCATCGTTGCTGGTGGGCACTCTTTCGAGCGGTTTTTGTGATTCCCCACGAACATCATGCGTATACCATTTTCTACGTGTCAACCTTCATTCCTATTGCGCACTACATGCATATATCAAATTGTTTCTTTTCATTTTGCGCGGAGAAATTGCTCATGTCTGTTATGAACAAATTTTCTATTTAATTTTGTCATTATTCTATCGTTTATTTTACGCGTAGGGGGTAGTAGTTTCTGCCTGGATTAATTTTAACACAATTATTCAAATTGGTAAAGAATTCATATGAGTTGTAATTTTCCAACTGGACGAAAAATTTACGGGCCTGGATTCGAACTTGCGATCTCTTTGCTGAAGCTGCCATGCTCTACCAACTGAGCTATCCCGGCATGAACTGGATGAATTATGCCCTCCAGATTCAACCGGGATAGCTCAGTTGGTAGAGCATGGCAGCTTCAAGAGATCCCAGGTTCGAATCCTGGCCCGGACATTTCTCGTCCATTTGGAAAATTGCAACTCATATTGTTTCTGCCTGGTTTACGACATCAAGATTGGGAATAATTGAACTGTGTTCAGGAGGGGGGGGGAGGGAGGTGTTTCAAATTTCAACTCCTGAACGCAGTTCAGTTTGCACTACTTAATCACTCCCAACGATTCGGATTTTGAGCTCTAAATTTAAGTTTAAGTCTAAGCTTTTAAAAGCTTTTAATGAGATACAAAAAATAACGGTAAAAAATAGTCTTTCGTTACTCCAAAGTCTAAAGCACCCTCTATCGGCATTTTTTGAACTTTATCTTTAAAATTTAAGAAAATATTGACACAAAGAATAGTTTTAGAGAAAACCGCAAACGAATCGACCAATTTTTCCGTTTTTTATAATCATTTGAAATTTTGGTCATTATAATCATTTGAACTTTAATGCCGCCTATCTCCTTCGGAAGACGTTTGGGACCCTTAGTTTCCTATTTAATATTGTATGTCTTGATTTGTACTATCACTCTTTAAAATTTTGCCCAAGAGTTTAGATTCACCCTGTATATGTAATGATAAAAGAATTCACCATTTTACCTTAATTAATTTATTCCAAATTCTTACAATTCTACCTTTTTTCCCTGTCTTTTAATCATACCTTAAATATAAATTGTATTTTAACTCCATATCTTTAATCAATATATTCTTTTAATTGTTATTCTAAAAATCTTAATCTGTTAAAAGCTACACTTCTTTTTAAAAACCACTATTTTATCCCTTCATATTTTGAAATATTAAATTTTATTTCTTTAGAGCGTCTCTTAATATCATTTTAATTTTTATTAAAATATCATTCGATATCCCATGATTCATTTCAACTCCCGCGTCTAACTTTTTCACTTGAAAATTATTCCGAGTATAATAAACAGTCCCACAGCCTTGCAACCCGCTCATTGGTTAAATTACCCCTGCATTGGCGGAAGATTCCTAGACCTCGCGGAGTATAAAACGAGTTACACAACCTTAGAACTCAGAATGTTTACGTTTTTTGAATTGCTAAACAAAACCCGTCACTTGGAGGACAAGTGTCTTTAAATTGGTGTATATCTCTAATAATATGTAACATCTTCATGCTTTTTTCTATGGCGTAACACAGCTCAGTTAAGAATTGTCAACTTGATAATTAGTGGAATTGTTTTAAATTGGTGAAGTGTCAATAAAATTATAGATAACAATGCAGCTTTCTTTTATTTCTACGGGAAAATTCCTAATGTATTTCAAATATCGCCTTCCATCGAGATTTTATATGACTGCAAAACATATGTTATTCTACAAATTCATCGCATACCAGAATTAATATTTTGATATAATTCACTATGAAATGGAAAATCTTTATTATCACATATATTAGATTTTAAAAAAGCCATTTCACAGGAATGACATAATAAAAAATATATAGAGTGTCCATAAGCTATTGTCGTGGTTTCTTTACCTCACAACCTTTGATTTAATGATTTAAGAACATGACGAAAAATATTGTTACACATTCGTAAAGTACAATTCAAAAAGTTTCTTTTAATATCACAAACAAAGTTACATAAGCGCAAAGTTACAACTCAAAACGTTATTAATAAAATAAATCAACGATTATAATCAAATATTAATTAATATGAAAAAATTATCTTATTTGTCTTTCCTGTGTGTACTCCTGAAGCGACGTTGTGTAGTGGTGACGAATTTTGTTCCCAAGAACCAGAATACGCAAAACTTTCGCAAATTACAGCACAATGGGCTTTTTTCTGCACTCACCATTTTGAATTATCCCGTCTCAGCCTTCCACAATGCGACGTCGCTACAGTTGCTGCATAAATTGGCAAAGAATACTTAACTTTGTTTGTATCTTTAAAAAAACATTTTGAGTTGTACTTTACGAATATGTAATAACATTTTCGTCATCTTCTTAAATAAAAAAATATTTGGTAAGGAAACACCGACAATAATTTATGGACACCTTATATATGAGGAGCCTAGAAGCCAAGAAATAAAAGTTACAAAATTCCGATTCGGAGTACATTGAGTTCAAAGTATTGGATCAATAGTAATTGACTGAATCAAATATGAAACTGTTGCGTATTTCATAAGGGTTTTTGAACTCTTCTTTCAATAACTGTGTAAAGAAGGTGGAGTACAATTTTTGTTTAAATTTATAATAAATCAATATTGATAACAAGGGTACAAGTTTCGAATGCTGACCTCAAGAACGCAACACATAATTAAAAAATCACTTATATTTCTTTACGTACAAACAAATAGCTTTATTTTCAGATTGCCCGTGCACTTAGCTCAGTTTTTTTCAATTTTGACATTTATACCCCGTGGTTCCTGGTATCCTCATACCAGTGGCGTATCCAGGGGGTGGGCTGATGGGGCTGCTGCCCCCCCCCCCCGAAATTGTCAAGAGTAAAATGAAAAAAGTGCTTTTTTCTTTCTTTTTTAGATAAATTTCTATTTTTTTCTGTTATACAGCGGATTAGCCATTCTCGTTAGTCTATATTAGTCCTCATTGACATCACAGCATAAACAGGGTAAGGGGGCTGATGGGGTTATAGCCCCCCCCCCTTCCCCCCACGAAATAGTAAAAAATCTCATGAAAAAAGTGTTGTTTCTTCTTTTTTCAGATAAATTTGCAATTTTTTTTGGTTATACAACAGACTACCCACTCTCTTCTTTTTAGCCCCATATTAGTTCACATTGACATCAGAGCATATCTAAAAAGAAGAAAAGGGCTGATGTGTTTACAGCCCCCCCTTCCTGAAATAGTCGAATATATCATGAAAAAGGTGCTGTTTTTCCTTCTTCGAGATAAATTTGTATATATAGTCATTTTTGCCATACAATAGACTGCCCACTCTCTTCTTTTTAAACCCATATTAGTCCACATTGACATCAGAGCATACCCAAAAAAGAGAAGGGGGCTGATGGGGTTACAGCCCCCAAATTTGTATTTTTTCTGTTATACTACAGACTACCCACTCTCTTCTTTTTAGTCCCATATTAGTCCACATTGACATCGGAGCATACCTAAAAAGGGGAAGGGGGCTGTTTGTGTTGCAGCCCCCTTCCCAAAATAGTCGTACGTCTCATGAAAATAGTGCTGTTTTTTTTCTTCTTTGAGATAAATTTGTATTTTTTTTGTCAGAGAACAGAGTATCCACTCTCTTCTTTTTAGTCCCATATTAGTCTACATTGCTATCAGAGCATACCTAAAAAGGAAAAGGGAGCTGATGGCGTTACAGCCCCCCCCCCTGCCCAAATAGTTAAACAACTCATCAAAATAGTGCTGTTTTTTTCTTCTTTGAGATAAATTTGTATTTTTTTTTGTCAGAGAACAGACCATCCATTCTCTTCTGTTTAGTCCCATATTAGTCCACATTGACATCAGAGCATACCTAAAAAGGAAAAGGTGGCTGATGGGGTTACATGCCCCCTCCCCTCTCGAAATATTCGAAAATCTCATGAAAAAGTGCTGTTTTCTTTTCTTTGAGATGAATTTGTAATTTTTTTTTAGTTATACAACAGATTACCCACTCTCTTCTTTTTAGCCCCATATTAGTTCACATTGACATCAGAGCGTATCTAAAAGGGGAAGTGACTGATGGGGTTACAGAGGGCCCCCTCTTCCCGAAATAGTCGAACATCTCATGAAAATAATGCTGTTTCTTCTTCTTTGAGATAAATTTGTATTTTTTTTTTTTTATACAACAGACTATCCACTTTCTTCTCTTTACTCCCATATTAGTACAGAGTGACACCACAGCTAATCCAAAGAGGGGGAAGGGGCTGATGGGGCACAGATCTCCCAACCTCCCAAAATGGTAAACAATGGAATGAAAAAAGTGCCGATTTTTCTCTTTATGTTTGAGATAAAATTAAAATTATTTTTTCTGTTATGCAATGGACAACCCACTCCATTTTCTTTATTCCCATAACGTCCACACAAGGGGTGGACGTTATGGGATAACAGCTCCATTCCCCTTCCGAAGTGGTCGCAGTGATATAAAACAAGAACGAAAAATCATGCGTCAAGCATAGATTATGTAACACTTTCCAACGCTTCAAAATAATTTTACAAATCATTACCGTTTAATAAGCTAAAAGATAACATCTAAGTAAACAATTTGGAAAACGCATAACATATTTAAAAACATAATTTCAGGAATTTCCAACATATACAATATTCGGAAAAATATCCGAATACTTTTATTCAGCCCTGTATAGGATCTATAGATTTGTATATATACTACATAGGATGCTAAATTTTAGTTCAGTTAAGAAACGCGTAGCACAATTTAAAATTCTCCTTCTGGAGTTTGTGTCAATAAACGGAAATGTGTTCGCGAACTTTTGTGCTTCCCTGTATAGGATCTACAGAATTTATACACACCACGTAATAAATAAAAAGTGAGTTAATTTTAAAAGCGCGTTCAGTAATTTAAAACGCACTTCCAGGAATTATTGTTAACAGACAGTAGAGAATTCTTTTGTGTGTCCCTGTAAATGAACGATGACTGCTATACACACAATATTCTGTAGTAAGCCTCTTGTAATGCACCTTAGTGATATATATAAATTTCAATGCGTTTAAAATAGCGAAACATTATTTAGATAAACCGCAGACGATTTTTCTCCATAGACGTAATGTAACGGAATTCTTTTGACTGTCCCTGTAAATTAACTATAAGTGCTATGCACACCCTATTCCATTTTAAGCTTCTTCTGATACACCTTAATGATATATATCAATTACAATGTGTTTGCAATTGTGTAACATCATTAAAATAAACCGCAAATGATTTTTCCCCATAGACCGTAATGTAACAGAATTCTTTTGAGTGTCCCTGTAAAAAAACTATAAGTGCTACACACTTCAGTTGAAATAGGGAACTTGCTATAGATAACGACAATAACATATAAAAATTGCAAGGCAATCTGACCATATTTACGGGAGTTAGAGCACGGACAGACGGACAGACGGCAGACGGCCATACGGCCAGACAAACCGAAGTTATAAACACTTTTCAACTAGGTTGGAAAGTGTTAAAAACTGACTTTGTTTCTTTCTTTTTTGAGATAAATTTGTTTTATTTTCTGGCACGCAACGAATTTGTTTTCTCGTTAGCCCCATATGCCTCTCAGTCCTGCAATCAAAATTACTTGAGACCACAAAATCTATTTTGAAATGACTGAAAAACAGTTCCACACATGTTTAATGGATAATTTAATACGTATAATATGCTCAATTGGCAAGATCTAGAAGTAGTTTAATTAATTTAAAGAATATTTAACTCTCTTCCGTATATGATGCCAAGACTAAGTAGGTATACTAGTGCGCAGTGACATTAAACATTATCGTCAAATCAGCAAATGTACGAACTGAATTTTTTTTGTGAATGTCAATGTCAAGCAAGATTATTGATTTTCGGTTTTTGAAGGATCTTTTAAAGATGCCCAGTAGTAATACTAAAAAAAATAATCTCCTATTGATTTGTTTGTTCCTGGTCTTTTTACTAGCGAAGTAGTTTTATTTACGTTACGTGCTTTTCTAGATTTAAGGCTGTTCTCCAATACAAACTGGCTACTTTATGACATATTTTTTAATTCATTTTTGCTCGGAAACGCATGAAATTCGCAGGTCTTTTTATTCAGAAACTTTGCAATCGAAATACGTTTCCCCCTTTTTTAGGTGCGTTCGTAATTATATAAATACGTAGCACCTATAGTCGTCGTTTGGTCCGTCCGTCTGTCCGTCCGTCTGTCTGTCTGTCCGTCCGTCTGTCTGTCCGTCCGCATATAACAACGCAAAAACTACCCAACCAAATGGTTTGCAATTTGAAATATATTATCTTTGCATAAATTTGTCGAGACATTTCAAATTTTATCAAAATCGAATCAAAACTTTAGGAGATATTAATAAAAATATTTATTAAGAAATTTGATTTTTTTTTTAAATCGGTGCTTTTTTGTTATATGAGCTTCCGATGGATGTTAAATCGTCAAGCGACCGAGATACTTATTTTATGACAGAAATTAATCTGCAGACGATATAATTCATTTCACAGAATTAAAAATCATCAAGATCTGAATATTTATATAACTAGCTGATACATATATATCTGAATATTTATATAACTAGTTAAGATATTTGTATGAACAGTGTCATAAAATATATACTTAACTAGCTGTTTAACCCGTTCTACGCACGGGATATCATGAATTTAATTCTAAAACGTGCGTACGAACGCACCTCGTTTGTAACGTTTGACGTACAATTTCCAACTTGTTTTTTTTGTAAATGTAGAACATCTTTCTGAAAGCACTGTCCAAGTTGTCGTTTTGAATCGGATTCCCGACACGGCAGCCTGAGAAGCGCGAAAAACGAGTCGTTAATACGTTACCAGAATCACTTATAACTCGATAAGTTTATCAAAAAATGGAAAACTCATCTCGATTCCAAATCTCTTCCATAGTCATGCCTGCCAGTCTAATGCCTTTGCGTTTAAAAATGTGTCAGAAAGTTTCCCGTTGATGAGCAGGGAGGAAGATGCCTTTTTCAATATTTCAGTGTACGAGTGATCCAGCAAAAGATAAAAATTCTTAATTACTCTTCTATGAAAGTACAATATTACGAATAGTGGTCTTTTCTAATATTTTGACACGACGCACTTTAGTATCAGCATTTTTACCATTTGAAAAATTTAACAAAAGAAGCATTAAATAAATTCACAGGTTAAAAATAAATTTTCTTACTATGTTACTTACCTTTTTTTTCAGCAATGTTGTTAGCCATAATTCAATAACTTTAACTCTTTTTTTAAAAAGGGAAATCTGATGTTTAGTTTCCAATTAATTCTTAACTTGTCCCTTCCTTCACAAATTTGATGAGTTTTTTTTTTAAATATATTTCTTGAAGGTTGATAGCCATACGTTTGATCAAAATCCCAGGAGCATGTATACGAAGAGAAGGAGGAAATCAAGAAGGAATGTTTGCTACCCCTAAGATTTTGAATTAAATTTTTGTTGGTATTAAAAAAAAAGAGATTTTGCAAAGAAAGTTTGTTTATTCTGAAAAGACCCTGATCATTAGAATTTTGGGCTATGGCAACAGAAAATATTTTTGGCCCTAATCGTTGATTATCACATTTTTACAAATACTGTGAATGAGAAGTGTATGAATATATCTATGTAATGCACCCATTTAAATGAAAGACTGAGAATAAATGTGAACTGAAGTTGGATTATTATTATTATTATTGAAATTTCTTCGTAAAAATTAACTTGACAGACTCAAATATCATGTTAAATAAACATGAACTAATGTTGCACAAACTGTAAAAACATACGCAACCCAAAGAAAATGATGTTTTATAAGTAAGACAGTCATAAAATTAAAACATTTTTAAACAAGTTTAAAACACATATGAAGAAGCTGAAATAAATTGGGAGCACTATGAAAAACATAAATCTTCAAATCAGAAGAAAAATTATAATATACTTATGATATCACTGACAATTTTAGCTTACATAATTTGTGTAATGAATCAAGAAATTTTAATTTCTTATTCTATTAAGATTATTTACAATAAAATTGATTTGAAACACCTTAAATATTTGGGGCCCTTAAGTATGTGGGTTCTGTGATAGTGCCCCACGTGCCTTGGCAGTAATAGGGAATTGAACCTAAAATAGAAAACAAATTATGAAAAAAAAATTGCGTGAGATTGTCCCAAGCAAAATTAATTTACTGTCAGTCAAGAATCGTAGCCAGAATTTAGGGGGAAGGAGACAACTTTATAGATTATAAGCTACAATGTCTTTCTTTTAAATGAAAGTATATGAAACAATCCATTATCACTTTTTAAATTATTTTGGCGGGGGTGGGCGTAACCCCCCCCCCCCCCGCTTTTCTCTGCCTACGGCCTTATTGTCAAACATGATTTCTGTTTATAACGCAGTTCAACATGTTTCGTAAGACTCAGAACATTATCGAAATTTAAGTCACCCCCCCCCCCCCCGAAATTAAATCCGGGATACGCCCCTGCCTCATACATAACAGAAAAGCTCACTTCAATTTTTTTCAAAGTATCTGACCAACATAGAAATTAATATTTTTTATTACATAAATACAATATGTCCTTAAATATATTAAGTGATTTTAAAAGTTAATGACTTTTCTTTAGTTATATTTTCATTTACCTTTCAGATCCAGGATCTGGACTCTTTGAAGTTTCAAATTGCAATGATACACGTAGTGATCAGAAAAAGAAGGCCGTACAAAAGATTAAACTTTGAGTTTTAACATCTATACAGATAATGATAAAACAAATCTCATATCTAAACGCGGTACTTCATTTTTATATTTTTTATTGTTGAAAATACAGGGTGTTTGAAAAGTCGCAAAAAAAAATCAAATTCGAAAAATCGAAAAGCATAGAACAGATGTGGCGTGAAGTGGTTTTCATAGAAATACAAATAATGACAAGAGATTTTTTGACAAATTAAACAAGTAATATAAATGTTTTTTAAAGTCAATTCCTACTTTTTAATCATAAATATATAAAATAAATTCGTGCAGCATTCATGTCCCACGTTATCTTTATTGAACATTATTTTATAATCATCGTTGCGGTACTTTATTTCTGTGGCATCACTCATTGGAGATAAATCTTTCATTTCATTTATGAAAACAATGGGAGGAATTTTTTTCTCCCATTTAAAACTAAAATTAATTAATTAAATTTAATTAATGAATTAATATTTGAAAAAAACTGTATTAACATAAAGTGTCATCCACTACAAGTTAAAAAAAAATTATTTTAACTTGAGTGGATGAATAGAAAATATTTTATTAACGATTGAAAATTTTAACAAGATATATATAGAGAGAGTGTGAGCTAATAGTAGGAATTAAAAAACAATTCCTGAATAGCTCCATTTGTCACCAACAGTTAACACCCTAGTTGTCCCAAAGTGCCCAAAATTGGTCGCTATTTAGCCAGAATTACAGCAAAAATATTTTTTGATGCTCAGCAGAGTACCTTACTAAGTCTAGCAACTATACTGTATAAAAGCAAAAATATTTCCTAATCTAGGAAAAGACAATACTTATAACCACGAACGAACATGTACAATAACCACTTCCGAGTTACCCACGGTTCCATAAAGCGCTCTTTATCTTTCAAAACCTCAGAAACCAATAAATATTCTATACTTAAAGAATCATTTATAAAAACGTAGTTTCTTTTGCTGCCACTGATTGTCGGGAACGTTTTTGAGTAGCTTTTATAGTGTATCAATAAGTTTTCTCAAAATGGAAGTTTGGTTTTTAGGGTGCTATCCATTCTCAAGTAAACATTTTCAGCTGTGTAATTGAATTTATACATGCAATAAAAGCAAAATAATGTTGAAGTTAATGTTCGTTGCAATGCTGTTAAGTTATCATGTTTGCCTGTAAAACATGTTTGTTGAACATGGAAGTGTTTACTTGAGAATGGATAGCAACCAAAAAACCTACACTCCGGTTTGAGAAAACTGATTACTACACCATAAAAACTACTCGGAAACGTTTCCGACAATCAGTGGCAGCAAAAGAAACTTTGTTTTTATAAAGGATTTTTCAAATCTAGACAATATATTGGTTTACGAGGTTTCTAAAAATATAGAACGCTTTTAAGAATCGTGGATAACGCGGAAGAAGTTATTGTGCATCTTCGTTCGTAGCTGTCTCCTAGATTAAAAAAACATTTGTCTTTTTTTAAAGTGTATTCTCACTAATGGCATTAATCAAATTGATATTTGCAATCCTAGTTTCGTTGTGAACTGTGCTGCTCTGCTGTGAAAACTGCTAACAAAGCACCAGTTGTTGGTGGCAAATGTATTTTTACTGACATCATTTTCTTTATTTAAAAAAAAATCTCATTTCTTTCTGTACGTTTCTGTGTAAACCGCACACTGTAAAAAAAATATTATCTTCAGAATTTATCTTTCTTTTATCTTCAGAAACCTCAGAAATCGTAGATTTCCTAGATTTAAAAAAGTATTTGTGAAAAAAAAAGTTTTTATTGCTGACCGTAATTTTCGGAAACTGTTCCGAGTAGTTTGGCATGAAAGTAAGCTGCGCCGCAGGCGCCCTGAAGGAGCGCCCTGCGCGTCAGACGACCACCGAACCCAAGTCCTGAGGGACTTACATCGCGCCAGCAGGTTTATCTCCCTGCGGCGCTTCGGCCGGTCAGAGGAGCGTCACCTACTGACCCTCTAACCTTGAACCCACGTGTCGCCGGACGTAGGCCGTTGCGATACGCGGTGAAACCACGGGAAGTCACCGCGAAACACTTGGAGACAGGCCGGCGTCCCCCAACAGCTTCGGAGCTGGAAACCCAAAAGGGAACCAGGCCCTAGACCTTAAGTCGGGATGTTCCAACCCGTACTTGCTCTACCACAACTCGAGGGGTGTGAAAACCTACAGAGGTAGTCACGGTTCCCTCTGGTATAGCGTATTAAACAGTTTCCATAACATGAACATTTTTTCGGATGCTATCCGATCTGAAGTAAACAATTTCATGTTTAACAAACATGATAACTTAATAGCATTAATATTAACATTAAAATTAATAGCATTAATATTAACATTAAAACGAACGGTACTTTGTTACTCTTCATATACATAAATTCTACTACGCAGCTACAAACGTTTACTTGAGAATTGATATCATCCTAAAAGCCTATAATCTTGGTGGAGAAAACCGATTAATGAATTCTAAATACTACTCGGAAATGTTTCCTAAAAATTACGGACTGCAAAAATCTTTTATTTCAGAAATGCTTCTTCAAATCTTGGGAATCAATTGGTTTTAGAGGTTTCCAAAACTAAAGTAACGCTTTTTGGAATCGTGGGAACTCGGAACAGGCTGTGTTATATTAGGTAAGAGCTTAGATTAAGAAGCATTTGTCTGTTACAGTGTATCACGCTACTGCTTATATTTTTTGAACCATTAAATTAATTTTTTTTTCTTTTACTTTTGAATAATTCAATATGCTTCTACTATTAGCAGTTTAAGGAATAAATGACATAACTTCTATTTTCAATTACCAGATATATTTTTATAATTTTATACAATTTTGTGTGCCTATATCGCTGTTTAAATACAACAAAGACGTAACTAAAAAAAATCAATTTTGTTTTAGTTAGGTAGTGAAAAAGTAAATTTTGTGAATTTTAAAATGCATTATTTACATATCTGAAAGTTAAAAACTCGCCACTCGCCGTATATCGTTCTAGCCTCTAATGAATCGGTGTTTTATCAATACACAAAAGTAAAACTTGAAAAGTCTTGAAAAAACATGAGAAATTTAGACATTAATACTATTAATACCAAAATTTTTACTTTCAAACATTTTGTCACCAAGTAAAGATAATTAAATAATTCTATTGCGTGTTTTACAAAATGATGCTTTAAAACTTTTACGTTGTTGCATTTAATGAACAATATGACAAAATATACACAAATATTTTCAATAATACACCACGATTAAATATGGGACAAAATACGCTTTTATCGACTAATGTTTAATTATGATAAATGGCTAATATCGTCAACATTATCAAGATCTGTAATATACTATTTTAACTTTACTGCGTTTTCAATGTTCTACAACACCAATGTTTGTCCAATTTAAAATATATTAATATCTTAAAGTATTAAAAAAATTACATCTTACAGATATAATAAATTCGATCACTGAACTTTTTCGATATATAAAATAGCATGTTAAGTCTGAATAAGTAAATTAGAAAAACAATATTTTCTGTTTTTCACAATTTCATTTAAGAAGAAGGGAGAAAAAAAAGATTTACTTAAAAAATGGTACGTTCGATAAAATTTAATTACAAAAGTTTGTAAAACTCTTTATCAGTGAAAAAAAAATTATTATTAATATTTTTCAGCTTAGGTAAGAAAGGAAATTAACATTTATTTATTCCCCTTGTGATATAAATGTCTAAATTTGTATGGAATGTCTTATTAAATGCGGAAACAAATTATGAAATATATAGGATTATTTTAGATAAAAGAAAACTTTATTTTACAGAGTTAATCAAAATGATGACATGTAGCACAGATTTTTGACTCATCGTTAGCTGTTGGTAACAAGAAAGTGAAAAATCATGTATCAAGCATAAATTATGAAACACTTTCCAACACTTCCAGGATACTTTAACGAACCTTTGCTGTTTAATAAGGTAAATAAGATACCTAAGTAAACCTTTTAGAAAACACAAACCACATTTGAAAACCAGATTTGAACAATTATAGGCCATAGCCAGAAATGTACTCCAATTCTTTAGTGCAGCCCTATATATAATCTATAGATTTGTATATACTCTATATTGTGTGCTACAATTTAGTTTAAGAAGAAAATACATAACACAGTTGAAAATTCATCTTCAATAATTTTTACAAATAGACGGAAACATATTTGAATCATTTTGTACATCCCTGTATATTACCTTAAGTTTTTTATAAACACCACATGTTAAGCTAAAGTTTAATTGAGCAAAAAAATGCTGTAAACTACTGAAATCACACTTCCAAAAATTATCATACATAAGCGGCCATTTATCAGTTTTTTGCGTGGCCCTCGATATGATTTTATTTATATTCAACAAACATCTCCTAGTATACTAAATATACTTCACGTTTAAAATGCATAACTCTATTAAAAAAACACCTTTAAGCAATTTACGTTGATAATCAGTAATACTTACGAAGTATTTTGTGTAACTCTGTATATGATCTATAGCAGTTATAAATACCATATAATATGTACAAATTTATTTAAACGAATACCTAACTGAAAGCGCAATTCCAGCAATTATCACTTAAAGACAATACTTCGGATACAGTACTCTATCTGAAATCTTTTGTGTATCCCTGTAAATGAATAATAAATGCTATGCACATCATATTATACAACAGTCATCTTGTAGTAAACCTCAGTCATGTATATCAATTTCATTATATTTCAAACAGTGTAACGTAATTAAAATACGCTACAAACAATTTTTCTCCGTAGACCATTATATAACCGAATACTTTTGTATGAGCCTGTAAATGATAAATGCTTTACACTCCATATTCTACATAAAGCATGTTTTAGTACACCTCAGAAATTGATATCGGTTTCATTATGTTTTCAATAGTGTGACATGATTAAAATACACCGCAAACGATTTTTCCCTATAGACCATAATATAACGGAATTATTTTAAGTTTCCCTGTAAACTAATTATAAGTGCTACACGTACCATATTCGATAGTAAGTATCTTGTAGTGCACTTCAGTGAGGTATATCAATTTCAATATATTTGAAATAGTGTAACATCAATGAAATACCCTACAAAGGATTTTTTTTCCTATAGACCATACTGTAACGGCATTTTTTGAGTGCCCCTGTAAACGAAGTATACGTGCTACATACTTCATTTTCAATACCGAATATGTCATTACATATATCAATAACATTAATCAATTGCATGGTAATCCGAGTATATTTGCGGGAGTCAGAGCACTGACAGTCGGACAGACAAACCGAATTCGTAAACACTTTTCAAGTATATTGGAAAACGTAAAAAACCTTTAAGGAATGGTGGGCTTGGTATGCCAACAACAAGCAAACCTTGTATCCCATGTAATTTGGATTGAATCTGAGCAGGATTCGGAACCGCTAACCGCTGGACCACAGTTAGACCTCTGTTGGCAAATGATTCGTAGACCAATGGTAAGGCAATGCGGACATTTCTTACTGTAGACCAACGTGGGACAAAAGATACCCAACATTCCGCTAACATTGATCCAACCATTCATTCGTGCTACTTACGAACTGATAACATATCGTTGTATTTCCTGAACTGCACATTGTATGTGAATGATGCGAAATTACATTTGTTTATGCTCACATAAATATTCATCTATTCAATGTACCCCACTTCATCAGCACTGATAACGCATAGACGATGAGCTAATTCACTTTACATCCAATGAAGAATATTTTCCACCACCTTATCACTGCAGCTGTGATAGGATTTTTAAGTCGTCACGCGTCGCAAGTTGTTGCTGGATGTGGTACATAAATTGTTTCTTTTGAGAACCCCACAAGAAAAAAAAAACTCATGACTTTACTAAACTCACGACTGCAAAATATGTTCTGTTGCATAATAGCCAGTTTTCTCAGAACAGAAGTTGTGATATATATATACACTGACTGCAAAATATTTTGTGCTGCATAATAGCCAGTTTTCTCAGAACAGAAGCTGTGATACACTGACTGCAAAATATCTTGTGCTGCATAATAGCCAGATTTCTTAGAATAGAAGCTGTGATACACTGACTGCAAAATATTTTGTGCTGCATAATAGCCAGTTTTATCAGAACAGAAGCTGTGATGCAATGACTGCAAAATATCTTGTGCTGCATAATAGCCAGTTTTCTCAGAATAGAACCTGTGCTGCACTGACTGCATAATAGCCAGTTTTCTCAGAACAGATGTTGTGATGCACTAGTTGATATTTTGAAGCGTTCTATCATTAGAAATTAAAATTTAGGGATTTTTTTCTTTTAAATAATGTATAGGTCATGCACATTCAAATCAAGTTCGGGGAATATAGTCTTGTAATCGGATCTATCTTTTTAAATCGCCCTGTATACTTGAATTATTTTAGACAATAGAATTAGTAGAATTATTTTATATTTTGAATATAATAAAGATAATTAATCAGAATCAAAGCCAATTTCAAACTTTAAGAATGTATTCAAAATGAGTACAAATTAGGATAAACAAAATAAATTCGAAAAAAAATAGGTAATTTAAATAAATATTTTTCAAAAGTTTTAAACAATACACTGGAACAGCTATTCTATGCGTACATATTCAGTACTGAAATTTCAAATATTTTCAAACTCATTCATTAACATTTATTATGTATTGTATGTATTATGTATTTTATTATGTATTTTGTTTTACACTTCTCATTGAATGGAATTTTTAAAAAATCAACCATGTTACTTTAAAAAGGTTGTGTACTTTTCAAAACAGTATTATAGAAACAAAATACGACGAAGTGACGAAAAAATTCTCTTTTAAAATCAATTTAAAACATAAATAATGCATTTTTGAGCAAATTTATAGGCACGTAAAATAATTTTTTTTAAATGTATTATTCAGATAAATGCTTTTTTTTAAATTAATGAATAAAGTTTTAAAATTTTAAATGTATCTGCTGTTTAAAAGTATATATCGCTTTGAAAATACAATAAACAAAATGCAGCAAATTGATCCTTCCTCTAGTGTTTTAGTTGCAAAAAAGCAATTAAATTTTATTTAAACTTAAAGAATGCAATTTTGTTCCCTTTTTTAAACTAAATATTTCGTTTTAGTAGTCTTGTTTCTATATAGCTATAATTTAAAAAATGATAAGAAATAAATTTTAAAATAAAATTCATATATATATATATATATATATATGTTTTATTGATATTTTTACTATATTTAGTTTGAAGATTCAAAACATTAAATAAAAGAAATGAAAATACATCGTGCTTTATTGTCATTCAAAATTTTAATACCAATTATCTAAGGATAGAGCTTATTGGCATAGAGCTTCTGTTTATAAAAAAAAATCTAAAACTTCGAGTAAAATTTTTCCTTGAAATGTTTGTCACATAAAAAGTCACTTATTATATCTCTGTTCATTAAATGAGAGATTTGTAGCAATATTCAAAAAAATTACATGCAATATTACTTAGATGTGTTACTGCTTTGTTTTGTTTTTTTAATCAGCTAAAAATGTTTATGATAAAAAAAAAGTTAGTTACTTTTTTAAAAAATAAACAAATTCAAAATATTAAATTATATCTTAAGTAACAAAATATTTAATATATATATTTTTTAATTTCAGTATATTGTTTCTACTGCACTTCGTCAAATTCTTTGAAAGGGGCGTTAAATTTGGTTGAAAACCCTTAATGTTATAAACCGAAAAGCCTGCGATTTTTTTAGCTTTTATATTTTTATCAGTATAAGTGCTTTTTATTCAAAAATTGGCACAAATGTTGTACAAGACCCCCGTCTACTACAGTTACAAATTATTTCGAACATTTTATGTTACAGGGTAATAGCAAATATTATTTTTATTCAATTTGTTGTTGCCCCCTTAATTGCGCTCATAACTAAACGTTCTCTGAGAAATTTGTACTCAGACATGTTCTTTACATCTCAGAAGCATTTGCCATATATCCCTCTAGATATTTGGGAAACCTCTAATTACTTTTGACCGTATAGTGTATATCATAGAATTTCTAATTTACGAAAATTCTACATTCCGATTTCTTTTGGAAAAACCATATGATTCGCTAAATAGAAATTCAAATGTATATAAAAATTCTAAATATAAAACAAACTCACTTTATAACAAAGAAAATTCTCTCTATATATTTTTTTTTCAATAACTTTCTAAGATTTTATTTTCTTTAGATACAAACGATGGTGTTGGCCTCAAGCCACCAACTTAACACTGTTTTATAAAAGAATAATATCATTATTTGAGTCGTTGATTTTAAAAGTGGGGCAATTGATCTATTTTATGTTATTGCTAGATATTTAATGGTTTGCATTTGAATTGGTTTAAACATATTTATGAGGCAGTAATATACTTATTTAGTATTAGGTAGCTTTCAATACAAAAAATTATAAAGCTACCTATTGCAGCCGTTCGGAGGAAAGCAGTTCCAGAAAATTTCGATATATTTTCACCGATCATGACCCCCAGACCCCAAAACCACCCTCCGTTCAAATGTTGATTTATATATATAGATATATCCATATATATATATATATATATATATATATATATATATATATATGACCTATGTCATACGATAACGCTCGTATTTATAAATAAATTTTGATGAAACTAATTGATTGTGTGTATTAAGCTCACCAATGTCTCGACCGAGTTTGTTGGCAAGCTTGGTCCGCCATTTTGTTTCAAGATGGCGGCCACTTAAAAATTTAAAACTAAAATAAATATACAAAAAAGTTAAAAATTCAAATTTCCAGAGCATTTTTTGGTTTACCTCTATGTTAAAAATGGCTGAGATAGAGCAATTTGAAATTCTAGGGTGGCTGACATTTTTGAAACAAAACATCACATTAACGCGATTACTCGCAAATTATTTTCTTTCATTGTTGTAATCATTTTCCCAATCATACGCATAAAACTATATATTCATATCCGTTAGCGCCAAATTCTCGCCAAAATTGGCGACATTTGGCGAAATATCGCCAAATTTGGTGACCAAAATAAGTCTTCATAAATAAGGCCAATTTGGCTATTGCTCAATAATTTGGCGAATTTCTTATTCAAATTCAGTATTAACGAATCTTTTGTAAACGTTTCTTTGCATTTTAACTTGCTATTTTCGTGTAAAATTAGCTAAAATTTTAAAACGAAGATATAGAAAAGCTACCTTTTTCTCCCGGTACAGGCCGGAAGGACTTTTTTATGTGGTCTTATTTCATGTAAATTTTATATTACAATAATAATGGTTATACCTGTTAGCTGAAAACAATGATGGTTTTGGTATGCGTCAGTGAACATTCCTCACTTTCAAAAGGAATGATTTGTTAACAACGTTGATTTTCTTTGAATGGAATATAATTATAACAACAGAAAACTGCATATTTTATCTTCTTTACTTATTTATTTTATGTCGATATTGCATTCTTCTTTAGAAAAGTTACAATAAAATAAAAAATAAGTTTCATTTTACACTGCAAAAAAAAAAGTGTTGATTTTACAATATAATACTGGCACCCCAGCTGCCAGTATTATACCGTAAAATTAACAGTAATAAGCAGTAAAATATGCAGTAATACGCTGCCGCGCATGCGCGGTAGCGTATTACTGCTTATTTTACTGAGAAAAAAAGTTTTACAGTTTTACAGGCAAACATGATAAATTAACAGCGCAAACATTAACATTAAAACTAACACAATTTTGTTATTCTTGGATGTATAAATAGAATCATGAAAAATAAACCGAATTAACTTTAATGTTAATTTTCATATTATATTGTTATTCTTGCGTATATATATTTAATTATGCAACTGAAAATGTTTAATTGGGAATTATTAGCTTCCGAAAAACTGATATTCCGATTTAAGAAAACTGATTAATACACTATAAAAACTAATCGGAAAAGTTTACGAAAATCAGTTGCAGCAAAAGAAACTTTGTTTTAAACAATGCTTCTTTATTAATCTTAAATTATGCTTCTTTAAATCTCGAAAATACACTGCTCAAAACAATTAAAGGATATTTGAAGTTTTATATAAAATAAAGATATAAACGAAATTTTTTTTGCCGAAAATAGAAGAAGAGAATCACAAATGCAAATTTTTCTGGTTTTCAAACTGTGGAGTATGCAAATTTTGAGTTCGACGTCAAAAACGTCGCTTCAGCGGCAGCGAATGAAATTTGACTTTCAACTGGATAAAAGAGAATGAAGACAAGGATGATCGGCATTCAGTGATTGCTTTGTTTCGATGAGTACGATGTCTCAGCGAAGTCATTTGACAGATTCAGAAGCTTGGAGAATTGTTGGTAGGTTAGAAGGGGGCCAAACTCAAGCCGAAGTAGCACAAGCCATTGGAGTGTCACAAAGTGTCATTTCCAGGATCTGGAACCGTTTTTTGGAGAGTGGATGTGCAGGCCGAAGACCAGGGCAAGGTCGTAGACGGGCAACAACGCCCAATGAAGATCGGTATTTAGCGTTAACAGCTCGGAGACACCGAAACATGAACGCTACTCTTCTCCAACAACACCTTCGCTCGGCTACAGGCACCACGATTTCAACTCAGACTGTCCGAAACTGGCTCCATGCTGTAGGTCTGTATGCTCGCCGACCGATGGTATGTGTTAGATTAACATCAAGGCATCGTCGCGACCGCAGGGAGTGGGCAACCGAGCATGTCAACTGGAGGAGAAATGAATGGAGCAATATTCTGTTTTCTGACGAGTCCCGTTTTTCTGTGCATCCGGATAATAGGCGTATTTTCATCTGGAAGGACCGTGGCAGTAGGAATAATCCTGCGTTCGTGCACGAAAGTGTCAGATTTGGCGGTGGAGGAGTGTTGGTGTATGGTGGCATCTCCATTGACGGGCGCACTGACCTCTACATCATTCGAGATGGAGCTCTGACTGGTCGCCGATATAGGGATGAGATCCTCAGACCTATTGTAGTCCCTTACGCTGCAGCAATCGGAGATAACTTCATTTTAATGGACGATAACTGCAGGCCACATCGTGCAAACCTGGTGGAGGATTTCCTTTTCGAGGAAGGAATCGTTCGAATGGAATGGCCAGCGTGTTCTCCAGACATGAATCCAATCGAGCACGTTTGGGACGCTCTAGGAAGACGAGTTTCTGGCCGCCAACAACCCCCACAAACTCTCCAAGAACTGGAAAGAGCTCTTCTGGAAGAGTGGGGCCAGAATACCCCAACTCGTCATTAATAGCCTCATTGAGTCCATGCATCAAAGGTGTTCAACGTTGCTGGCCGCCCGTGGAAACCATACACCCTACTGAAAATGATTTGCTTTGAAGAAAACACCTTTTCTTATTCTTTTTTTCTCATATGCACAAATTGTGTTTTTTTCCTTTTGTACACAAATGCGCAATAAAATGCATTTTTTCTGACAAACATGTGTAATTTATTCTCATATAACCTACTATGTGTGTCGACCATGTATCAATCAGCTAAAAAGTTTCCCAGATACAAAATCCACCTAAAACTGCAATATCCTTTAATTGTTTTGAGCAGTGTATATTGGTTCGCGAGGTTTGTAATGATAAAGAGACTTTTTCGTAATTGTGGGTAATTCTTGAGAAATTATTGTATATATTGGTATTTGATTACATTAGATTTTATAGATAAATAAAGAGCTGTCCTTTTTTGTACAGTGTAAGATTTTGCTTGTATGTAAAAATTATTAGCAGACTACATATTCTCGTCTAAATGTTTCAGACATGGCTTGATTACGAGTGAATAACAACAGAAAAGAAAAAAAAAGAAAAAAAATTTAACTACTATACAATTTTCAATTTTAATATATGATCTATTCTAAATTTAAAAAAATGAAAAAAATGCATCTAAATATTCTAAAATATTAATTTATTACATATAATTAGAGAAATGTTTCGTTGCTTTCTTGAGTTCTGTTGAGAAAAACTTAATCAGTTTCCAAGTTTTAGAAATAAAAAAATGCAGATTATGTAATTAAAATCTAAATAAAAGCAAATTAAATTACTCATAATGTTAATTAAAAAATCATCTGACTTTTCAAATTTTAATCTAGTAAACAAACATTCATCTTAAATGTTTATGCTACTGAAGGATGTTTTGATTAATTTAAGTTTTCCTTACATGATATTTTTTTTGACGGGGGTGGGGGAGGGATAATAAGCTAAATATTAATTTAGAATCTGTGAACTATTTCTCAAAAAGTAAAGGCCATTATTTTTTCTTCTAAAGTACATAATTCTAGATAAAAATTAATTTTTCATATCTTACACAAAATTTTTATAAAATTAATGAAAATTTGGTTTTTATATTTATCATTTGCATTAATGTAGATTTTCAATATTCAAGATTGAGGTTTTTACATCTCTATTTCAAGCATTATTTACAAAATAACTGGGGATCCAACACCGGCTTCCCGGTTTACAGAACATACCTGAAAATATGATTTTTTAATTTATTTATTCAGAACTCAAATTGATATTTTTACCATTTAATATGTATTTTTTAGATTGTCCACTTAACAACACCAAAAATCACTTTTATATGAAAAATGCCAACCATGTATGTAATCAAATTCAAGTTTTGAAATTTATTAAAAGCAATACTTCCTTACTACCGCATGCCAGAAGTTAGCAGTCGAATAAATTCCTACAGATTTCGCTATTTCCACCAGCCTTTTTAATTCTGATAATTTCAGTGGTTTTACCGCGTAGTTCGGTTACATGTATGTTAAATTTGTGTTTTATTTATATCATTTTATTAATTTATTTATTAAAAAAGTTTTAATTTCGTTAAGTAATATTATCCGCGAAAAAATGCTGAACCTATATATTGTGCTATATGCAAACAGGTTAATCTTTCGTAATCAGGCTACACACGATAGAGATAGATTTTTAAATCATGCTTGAAATTTATTTTAAAACCCACGGAAAATCAATAAATTGCGATAAAGTTTTCAAACAAATTGGTTTTTTTCCTATTTTATGGTGTAAAAATTGTAATTGTGCAACATTTAGAAGTTAAAAATATTGCAGTTAAAGTGAAATTTATTGGTCGGGTGTTGCCACCGACATATATGACGTCAGCGTTACTCACGGACAAGGTTTCCTTTACAATAAAGATTTGATAACTAATTACTTTTATTCTTCTACAACTTATAAATAAATAAATAAATAAATATCGCATCAGTATTTGAACTGCATAACTTTCATATATTTTTATGCGTCCCATGTTACTGTTTTCCAAACATAAGATTAGTGATTCTAGTATATAAACCAACCAACATTTATTTTACATACACACATGTATACGGGGAGCCCCCTCTTATCGTTGACCAATACATTAGTTTTAGGGATATACTTCTTTTTAGGGTTTTGTTCATCTCACGAAACCCTATTGCTCCCGCTCCGTTGTCTGTCTGTCACATAGCCATTCTCGAAAACTATGTAACTTACAGAGTTGAAACTTTGTGTATAAATCAGAATATCAGCTGTGAAGAGCTGAAAATATTAAAATTTGAAAAATTCTTATTATTTTAATAAATAGAGATAAAAAACCAAAATTCTAACAGCCTTTTCCTATTAAATTGAAACATTTTTCGTTATAGCCGATGCCAAAAACTAAAAATCCATGAAGAAATTCTTTCTACAATAATTAATTTTCTATCAGACGATTTCCACGTGAAAAATGAAATAAAAAGTTTCACCAAATGAAAAAAAAGATTAATATGAAATAAAATTGATTGACGTCATAGTCGTAATAAAACGGAAAATGTCTAAGATTTCTCAATAATACAAGGAGAATGTGTAAGTACACAAAGCAGATTAATATCACGTCATTAGAGAATTATAACGAAAATCTGACGTAATATGTGAAGTTTAACTAATTTTTCAAATGTTTGAGAATAATACAAAGCGAGTATCAAAATAAATGATAGAGTTTAGTAAATATATGAGTTTGAGGTTTGAGAAACATATTGAATCATGATAAAAATCCGATTATGGAAATATTCGCATATTTTAACATTTTGAAGGTGTACAATCTGTTTAATTTTGAAATTATTTTTTTAAATATTCCATTTAGTCCGTAGTACGAATATTAGTGTATGACAGAATATAATAGCGGGCTTGGACGGCTGGTTTAGATATTCGAAAAAACGAAAAAATAGACCGGTAAATTTTCACTTTATAAAAAACGTGACTTTTTTTTTTTTTTTTTTTTTTTTTTTGCTAAATGAAATTTGTTTGAATTTATTAAGGAAAGGATAAAGTGTTTTGAAAGGAATATTAAACGAAACCCTTTGAGCGATCTTCGATCACACCTACCCTCTTGTTTTTTTTTTTTTTTTTTTTTTTTTTTTTAAGTTACAAAAATTGATTTTTTATACGGTCTCTGTGTCCCATAAATCATATTTAGAAAAGCATTGTCCATGTAAAAAGAAAACACACACAAAAGTATTATTTCTGAGTGACAAAAAACATACCCATTTATAAAACTTTAAATTTTGCGAATTGGTAAATTGGTAAAGTTTTATGACACTAAAAACGGAAAGACGAGTTTTTAGTAACACAAAACGTTGAAAGTTCATAAAATGCAATGTATCAGAACTCGGTAAGTGTTTATCGTATAAAAATTCGGGGTTTTTTACTCGATTTTTTTAGGAAATGGAGACCGTATAAAAATTTAAATTCCTTAAATTTTACAAAAATAATATTTTGCTGAAAATTACTTTTAATATTATGGATAACAACATTTGAAATATGTTTTTTCAATTGGAAGTACACCTCTAAATCTAACGAATTATCTATTGGTTAGAGACAGCTTTTGTATTTATATAAAGACATTTTTGTATCAAATCTTATTAAATTGTGCATAGGTCATGGCACATGTTTTGAGTATTCATTTTTAGTATTCATGTAACTGTAAAAACATTTTCTAAGAAATATAAATCAGTATCATAATTCATATGTAATTGAACATCGTGTTAAAAGAATTAACGGAAAATAAATAATTTTATATTTTTAATACCAATATTAATAAAAATTAACAACTAACAAATACCAAAAATAAATATGCAAAAGTAATTAAATAACTGTAGTTAAAATTTTCTAATACTTGTAATCCCGAAAATTCCACTTCAAATAATTAAAATTTAGCAACTGAACTCAAACTTAGCCATTTAAAAACCTTTTGTTAAAATTGATTTACCATTTAATGTTTTTAAAAAAAGCAAAAATTAACGACGAGTTTAATATGAAAAATATTGAACCTTTTAATAACCATTAAGGTGATACGTAACATTAATCATCGAATTTATTCCGATAATTTAGCTGTTTAATGAATAAAAAAAAACAGAAAATGATGGTTTTCGACTATTAAGGTGTAAGTCTCTTCATTAAATCTCACTCAGGTTGTGAGTCTTCCAACATTTTTCATTGTACAACGATAAAATTTTCGTGCTTTAGAACTTATGACGAAAATTAATCTACATATTTGCTAATCATAATTTTTACGGATTTTGTAATCGGCATCAGTGAAGAGTTATTTTCCTTCTATAAAACATTAGTTATTAAAAGTTTGGCATTTATTATATTTAATTTTTTGATAATGATATTAATGAAAATTAAATGATGATCGTTTTATAGGCAAAAAAAGTCTAAAAAGTTATTAAAAAATAGTTAATCATTAAGCTTAATAAAGACTTCTCAACATCTTAATACATTTTAGTGGCTTGATAGTTTTAAAATCATGAGACCGTTTAAGACATTGATCCTAAATAATGTCTTTTAGTATATTTCTTTAAATGCTGCTAATTAAATATATATATATATATATTTACGGCCTAAAGGGAAATGACATTTTCGCCCAGTAAATTATGTCATACTTTTTCATCAAAATGACATACTTGTCAAAATAAATGCAATTACATTTTGAAATATCATAATACATGCCCAATTTTGCCTTAAAGATACCCAACTACTATGTTGTTTTAAGTAAAATTCTTAGAGATTTATTAAGTTCATAATATTGTATATACTTCCGTTTACTAATAATTAGATTATTATTAACTTATAATACTATAACTTTTAAATTCAAATATTATTAAGTAATAAATTATGTTGTCCTGCATTACAATTTTATAAATTTTCATCAAGTAATGTAATGAAAATTTTAAACTGAATTAGTGCAAATTGATAAATTTCCTTTGTCTATTAAATTTATAATTTGGCAATACTTCACTATAGAACAGAAAAAAATTAAACAAATTACACTCGATTTCACACGGCTACCCTCTCCTCGATCCTGCCTAGTGCACAGCAGTTTCAGTAAATAGCTACTATGCATCACAACATATTTTGCGTAGCAACAACATGCGTTGATTAACAACACTGGTTCCCACCAAGACACCGATGTTATGTAGAATCGGGCGTTGTCAGTATTTTGAAGGGTGACTTCAGGAAACTCTGTGCTTCTGTTGGCACTATGTCAAAGCCATACATCAGCTCCCAAGAGTTCTATCGCTCCGATGTCGAAAATAAGAAGGAATGTGCCAAGCCGGGAGATTTCCCCTTTTCGATAATGTTCAAAATTGGAGTAAAAACCTTGAGAACAAGTTAAACTTCATACCCGTGGTGCCTCGTCATATGGGAGTTGCACACGTTTGGCACAGAGCCTTCGTCGTTAAGGAATCTAATATTAAAATTGCGAAAAGTTTCCACCAGTTGAATATGATGTCTGTGCATTTTTATTCATAAAACTGAAAATATTTACTATGAAGTAATGAAGCAAAAAAGTAAGTCAAAATAAAGTAATTTGTCACTGCCTTTTTCTTTCGCATTTCTGAGTTTACAGCCACATGTCTAATGTCTGCGATCGTCCAAATTCAGCAAAACCGTGTTTATTTTTTTTTTCTTGTGGGGTTTTATAAATGGAGCAATATTTTTGGATAACAGCAACCCAACAACCACCAGCAATAACTTTGGATGGCATAAAATATTTTATCACAGTTGCTGTAAACTCATGGATGACAGACATTCTTCTTGAAAAAGTGTCTGTAAAAAGAATCCAGATACTGGTCAGTCTGGAATTCAGTGGTTTCCAACCTGTTTTTTGGACATGCCCCACTTAAGCATCTTCTAAAATCACAATACCCACCTCTTCCCCCGCCCCCGCACTGTAATATATAATTCTTATTACTTAAAAAGCGAACATATTTTCGTGTGGAGAAACTTCATTAAATAAGTCTAAACAAACTTCCAAACAGAATATACATGAAAGAAAAGAAAAGTAAAAAGTAAAAAAACAGTTGAAGGATTGAGGGATAAATTACAAAAAAAAAATGTTAAAGAAGTAACAGTAATATAAAATGATACGAAAAGAAACAGCAGGCAAATTTTTCGAAACATATCACAAGAAGTTGAAATGAAAAAAATAATAAGCTTTTCAACCATTTTGACGTTCAGAGCCAACTTACATCAGTGTGAAGTAATCTGACAGAGTCTGCATTTTTACCTTCACAAAATTACTTGAAGGTATATAATTAAGCAAATAAATGAATAGAATGCTAAAATTCATCTTTAAAAAGCTAAAAAAATTTAATTATACTTAATGTGCTTCATTGATAAATATTATAAAATTGTAAGAAAGATGTCAAACTACATTAACATTGTTCAATGTCAATTACTCCAAGAACTTTCAACTATATACATAGCCTTCATCAAGGATAAAAATACAACATTAGTTTTCATAAATTTATAATTGATTTTAGTACCTCATATTTGGTATTGTATTTGACATCATTGATTTTAGTACCTCACACACTGCAAAAAAAAATCGTTGATTTTACAGTTGCGCGGCAGCGTATTACTGTTTATTTTACTGTTTATTACTGTTAATTTTACGGTATAATACTGGCAACTGGGATGCCAGTATTTTACTGTAAAATCAACATTTTTTTTTTTTTTTTGCAGTGCAAGCCAAATAATTTTAGACAATGTATAAGTTATTATCTATATGATAATATCCAATGCTCAATAATCATTAATGGATTTTCAATATTCGATAGCTTTATTGGTAGCTTATTTCAAATAATCTTTTTTTAAACCAGAAATTTAAATAAAATTTCTGGTTAATAATATGTTTATCGGAACATGCATTATAAACACGAGGGTTCTCGCGATTTGTTCGCAAGATGCTCAGCAGCAATTTATTCTCCCCATCATAACAATTAACAATTCATCGTGAATTTCTCCCTTTAAAAAACAAATTGCGACCTACGGGGGTGTACTCCCTACGTTGAAAACTACTGGTCTAAGTACTATATATGTGTATGCGGCGAGGAGGCATAGTTAAACATTTATAAGCTTTAATGTGGGCAGTGCCAAATGTAATTCACATGCATTGTTGAATTCAGAAAATAAAACCGCATGAAATGAAGCCCATCATGTTCAGTTACTCTGTATAAAGAATGAACAGACATCTTGAACATTTATATTATAAAGCAAAAACATGTCCGTGAGTAACGCTGACGTCATATTGACGGTGGCAACAACTAACCAATAAATTTTGGGTACTTTTCCACTGTAGCGGCCTGGACGTTTTATTGAAAAGTTTAGCGCACTTAGAGCTTAATAAAATGAGATTTGTTGCAAAATGATATAAACAGCTATGAAAATAAGCATAATGAACTTTAATGTTTGTTTATATGTGTATTTATACAAATAAATCATTATTTTATGTATACATAAACAATATTTTTCATCGACATATTGTTATCGTTTATTATATAAAGTTTACTTCTGTTTGCATATAAAAATAGATAAGTGGATTTTTTATATTGAATAGGTTGTATAAATATTGAAAAAAAATGCTTGTGTAATTGAAACAGTGAACAGGTTGTTAGAAAACATGTTGGGAAATTTATTGCTCTCGCCAAGACCATTTTCCCTATCTCCCCAAGGCCCCTATACTGGAACTGTACCAAATTTTGCTTTTACTGCAAATTTAACTTCCAATGACTGGACAATTTTGATTTTTAGGCCGTCGAATAAGCGTAAAAATCATATAATTGTAATAATGATAATAATTGTTCTTTCTGTAATAATTCTGTAATAATATTGTTTTGTAATAATTGGCGTAATAATAATAATAATTGTTCTTTCAAATGTACTTTTTTGAAAGCTGAATCTTCATTTACTGATTTTATTTAAATAATTTAAAAGCAGGATTTGTTTTATCTATCTCTATCGCGTGCAACCCAATTACAAAAATAACCCGTTTGTATGAAATATAAATAGTTCAGCATTTGTTCTTGGCTAAAATTATATGATGAAATTGAAACTTCATTAATATAGAAATAAAATAATAAAATAGTAGCAATGAAATACGAATTTAACAGTCATATAATGGAACTACACGTTTAAACCACTGAAATTATCAGAATCAACAAGTTGGAAATTCTACGTCAAACGTGATAAATGAGGTGCGTCCGTACTATAACTAGTTTCAGTGAAATGAATTATATCGCCTGTTATTATGATATGATTAATTTCTGTAATAAAATATAAGTACATTTCAATAAAATATAAGTACATTTTTTGTTGAAATTCACTGAAAATTCCAATGGGAAACTTAAGCCTAGCTTTGAAAATTTCAGAACTTGAAATCCATTTTTAGACTCTTTTTCCATTTAGTATCTATTTCTCCGGAAACATCCATCCAAAAAACTGTCGTTAGATTATAGGATTGCTATAATTAAACAATTTTAGTGTGCAAATTTGGTTTTTAAATTCAGTAATACGGAAATAAAATGACTCCATCTTAAATAGGACGTAATTGTCATGGAAACCTGGGATCATTACCTATCATGGGATATCATTGAATTAATCACGTATGATAGGATTTAATAGAATGAAGAGATCTTTTATAGACATATTTTTAAATTTTGATTCGATTTTCAAAAAATTTGAAATGATTCAACAAAATTCTGCAACGATTATATATATTAAATTTCAAACCATTCGGTTAGGTAGTTTTTGCGTCGTTATATGCGGACAGACGGACAAACGACGACTATAAGTGCTATGTATTTATATAATTAAGAACGCACCTAAAGAGACTGCTGTAAATACTGAAATTTTTGGCGATTTCTTTGACTATTAACTATTGGCATCTGGCTAATAAGAATACATCGCTTTTAATAAATTTCCAAACATTAGTTTAATACATTATTGATATTTTTCATATAAAAATGCATTTTGATGCTGTTACTGGGCAGTATAAAAAATATATTAAATGTAAAAAATATATTAAAGCATTCAATTAAAAAAAAAAGTTTTCACCTATATTATTTACCTTCGGAAGCCCGGGTTGAATCCGCTAGTTTTTTCTAATTTTTCAATTGAATGAAAAAAAGAATGAGAAATAATAAAGTAACATAAAAGTTTATTTATACCATCATTAAATTAGATTTAAAAATTGAAAAAATAACTGAGAGAATATAATGATGGCATAATAATTCGAATCTGGTTAGCTGAGAATTGCTCATTACGACTTAATTATGAATGGAAAACATCATAACATAGCATCCTTCAGCTGAACCATAATTTGCCTCGTATGTCAGCCCCAAAATTTATAAATAAAAAAATTACGTCAAAATATTCACTTTAAAAATTTGTATCTCTGTTAGTTTAAACTATTTTTTTAGACAGAATATTACAGCTTAATTACCCAGAGACGATGAGAAAAGTCTGTCACTGAAGAGCGGACGGAACTAATTAGTATATAAAATATCTTAAAAATATTTTCTGAATATCAGATGCCTCTTACATTTTTATAATTATCGAATAGAAATTAGTTTTTCTTTCTGTAATTGTCATTTTATATTATTTCAGGGGTTATGGGCATTGCTGTAGTGGAGGGTTTACGTGAGTGTACACCGTATACCTTTACTGTAAATAAAGACAAATGTTTCTTAATCTAAAAATATATATAACGACCAACAAAAATATATTGGTTTGTTTGGAAAGTTCCTTCCATTTTGGAAAACCAATTCGTACCGGAAAATTCTCTCCGTCAATTATTAGGCATATCGGAATTAATGTCTAGTAATTAAGTGATAGAATTTTCAGGCACGAGCCACCTTCCCCAAACGGAAAGAACTTTCCAAACAAACCAATACAATAACGTCCCACGATTCCGAAAAGCATATTTTATCTTCAGAAACTTCAGAAACTATTATATTTTCAAGATTTAAAGAAGCATTTATAAAAATAAAGTTTTTTTTCCCTTTCTTCCTACCACTGATTTTCGTAACAGTTTCCGAGACATTTTTATACACTGAAAAAAAAAATGTATTGAATTTACAGTATAATACTGGCCAGTATTATACCGTAAAATTAACAGTAATAAACAGTAAAAATAAGCAGTAATACGCTAACCGCGCATGCGAAGCAGCATATGCCGCAGCTGGGGTGCCAGTATTATAAAGTAAAATCTACATTTTTTTTTTCAATTTAGTGTATTAATTAATTTTCTTTAACTGAAATATTGGTTGTTAGGGTGCTATCCATTCTCAATTAAACATTCTCA
Source organism: Maratus michaelseni (assembly GCA_963931845.1). Classification (NCBI taxonomy): domain Eukaryota; kingdom Metazoa; phylum Arthropoda; class Arachnida; order Araneae; family Salticidae; genus Maratus; species Maratus michaelseni. The sequence goes on from OZ007593.1 coordinate 129,470,249, forward strand.
ATTAAACATTTTCATACATGTTTCCGAAAATCAATGGCAACAAAAGAAACTTTTATCTTTAGAATATTTTATCTTCAGAAACTTCAGAAACTTAGTATATTTTCAAGATTTAAAGAAGCATTTATAAAAATTTATTTTTTTTCCTTTCTTTCTACCACTTATTTTCGGAAACGTTTCCGAGACGTTTTCATTGTGTATTAATCAATTTTATTTAACTGAAATATTTTTAAGGTGCTATCCATTCTCAATTAAAGATTTTCAGCTGTGTAATTGAATTCATACATGCAAAAGTAAAAAAAAATAATAATAATAATATCAATTTTAATGTTAATGTAAATGCTGTAAATTTATCATATGTGGCTGTAAAACATGTTTTTTGAACATGAAAATGTTTACTTGAGAATGGTTGGTTGGTTGGTTGATTTTATGACGGCCTATTATTTACTCGAGGGGTATAGACCCTAGGGGGAATGCCCTCCGTGGGGGTCTTTCTAAGGGATCCTAACCCGTATTTACTTACTTAAGAATGCATAGCATCGAAAAACCTATATTCCGGATCGTGAAAACTGATTATAAACCTACTCGGAAACGTTTCCGAAAATCAATGGCAGCAAAAGAAACTTTCTTTTTTATAAATTTTTCTTTAAATCCCATTAATAAATTGAGTTTTCAGTTTTCTAAAATATTTAAAAAAAACGCTTTTTGGAATCGTTGGTAACTCGGAAGAGATTATGGTATTATTTTCGTTCGTGGTTGTTTTATATTTTACAAGATAAACAAATATTTGTCATTTTTCAAAAAGTGTTTTGGATTTTATAAAGAAACTCCGCATACCCTCTGTTTCTGAAGTAGAGATCAAAGCTGAAGTTTCTGTGCATATTCTCTCACGTATACACTCTATCTAAAGCGTGTACCTTTTGGTTTTTTACGACTACAATAATGTTTGCGGGAACTTTTCGACTTGAAAAATAAGCTTATTTTATGAAGTTGTTTCGACAACTAGGAATAAAGTAGAAATATGTATATTTTTTCTTAAAAGAAACCACCTATTTTGAAATTTCAAAGACAACATTTTTAGGCATTTTTAATGAAAAATGCACCTTTTGGGATCTTTTTTCTTCGGTCTTCCTCAGTTTTCTCAGTTAACATTTCTCGAAAAACGAGATTTCTCTGAATCTTTTCATCTAAAACCAAGGAACAAAAAACACTTTAAAATATGGATAATTGTCTAGTTCTTGACTGATGAATTTTTCCAATTTTACATTTTAAACAAAATGGCGGACTGTCAAATTTAATGCATCACTTTCCAACGAAAAAGCTGATTTTGTTATGTTTATAAAAAACGAACGAATTAAAATTTTTAAAAAATCATTGGTCGAGAAATGAGACTATTTACAAACTTTTATTAAAACAAAGACCAGAGAAACAGGTTCATCCGTTGCCAAGATATTTCTGGTATGGACATAGAAAAAGCACAGTTTCAAGAAAATCACATTTAAAGTTTTGTAACATAGTACCGCTCTTTCGTGCACTATTCAAGAAGAATCACTGTTTTTTCATGTATGTTTATTTTTTTAAAACGCCTTCAAGAGAGAACATTTATAAAAGGATAGACATTGAGAAAAAAAAATTGAAACCGAAAAATTTCCATGCACATTTAAAAACATTGTATATAACTCCGCAATATAAAATGCTTCTGCCATTTTTCTGGCTGATGAATATTTATTAGACTTTCACTATGTGATTTTCATATTACGTTATTTAACAAAAATATACTCAAGAATAAACCTGAAACAAATCATTTTAAGTTCTCTATACCATAAACGGTAGCATGCCATGCTCAAATTTAGAAAACATTATCGATAAGTAAAACTTTATTCTGGTATTACGCCTTTTTGCATTTTATGAGTCATTCAGAAACGTATATTTTCAGATCTAAATTTTCGAGGGAAAAATCAAATTAAGTGTGACAAAGAAAATTGTATTGTTTTAGACTTCTCTAACATGATGCTAGAATTTTCCCAGATTGGGAGAAATATTTTATTAAAATTCCATTTTTCCATTTTGTGTACGCTATGTTCGTAACCATGATATCCGCAGATCTTACAATATTTTCTTCGTAAGTTAATTGTAACACAAAATAGTATACCAAATTGAGCAATACTGCTGGAATATAGTTTTATGCAGTGGATGTTACATTTTGGTCTATTTAATTTTACTATTTTGTAATTCTACTTGTTTTTATCTTGACCACCCAAGTGATAATGTGGTCTTTACGTTCGTGATTTTTTTAGTTATTAAACATTTTATATATTTTGCACAGATAACACTTGCAAAATATTGCTATTTTTAGAATGACTAATAAGTTTCTCTTTAGCAGTAAGGGGGTTTTTTCGGTTATCTGTTCAGCTGCTATGGAACTAGTATTAATTTTCTGACAGTGGGCTTGACTCAAATTCTTATAACTACTCATTTATCAAATAAAAGTATAAATAAACAAGATTAACCTTTGAAATTGAACTTAAAATCAACTTTACAAATCACTGAATTTGAAATAAATAATGTATCAAGAAAAAAAATTAAATTAACTTTACAGAACTAGTAAATAATATAAATTAGCTTTGTAATAAGTTTCTTTTTTATAATTCCTTCAATTGCTTTTTTTCGTAACATATGGCTTTTAGACATTTTTTGCATTTTTTCCGCAAAATTTCACTTTAAAATTTGAAAAATGCATAATACTAATACACCTTTTTTTAAATGAATGACCTGTCAGATTTCTACCTTCAAGTTAAAATTTTTAAACTGTCGTTTGTCTGTTTCAGAACCACTGCTGCCTAGTAACATTGCCCACCAATCAAAAGATACGCTGCGATTATTTTCTTGTTCTGAGATTCCTTGTAAACAGATTAATTTTATTTTTATAAAATTTTTCGTTTAAAGTTTGACTAATTTAATGGTTATTTCTTTTTTTAAATATACTGTCAATGTTTTCCCAAAAGTATACAAAAATACTCTTAATTTAATTAACTATGCACCGGTACTCTTTCTTAACAATAGATTTATAAAAATGTTTTTTTTTTTTTTTTAACATGCATTTGATTGACATTACGAAACTTAAAAATTATTTTTGCAACCTTTTAATAGAATAACATTTATTTTCTTTCTCTTGTTAAAAAAAGAATAAACTTTATTTATTGTGCAGTTAATTTTCTCCTAATAAAGCGTTTTGCGCTCCTTTATGTATTTATTGCGTGATTGATGTGTCTTTGCGTTTCTTCAATCTCTGACGGGATGGCGTTTTCGATTACGCAATTCTATGCGAATAGATTTTATATGGGTGCTTTCTACTTACCGTAGACGTGTGCACAGGCTGAAATTGTCTGCACATACTGGTCTGGGCCAAACCCAGTTTATTTATTTCTTCACAGTTCATGGCCCGCCCTGTTCGAAAATCGATAAAATCAGGTTCCATTCGGCCTTTTTCGTGCTAACTGAATTTCTACGCCCCACCCTTCCTCACACAACTCAAAAATGCCTCTATTTCTTAACAAAAAATATCCCACAATTAAAATTATTTAAAAAGAATATTACATATATATTTATGCAAAAAATTTAAAGTACAACATTTTCATATTATATGTCCGCAAACCATGAAGGGATTGAACTGTTTATGAACAACATTAATGATCACTTAGAACTTAGACAAATACATTCCGAGGGATACTCATTAATTAAAAATAATGTAGTTTAGAAAAAAGGGAAAGAATGGTTAGAAAATCCAAAATTGTGTACCTCTATAAATAAAATAAAAGTACAGGGTGATTATAAAAAAACTATCCCGATATATGAGCCCCTAACTGTCATAGCGTTCACAGAAACTGAATGAAATTCTGGCCTAAAGTATTTTGAGGTATTCGCTCAAGAATCATGTGAAAAACAACAGTTAAATTCTAACAGTTACGGTTACAGTGACAAAATTTCGAAAATTTCAAATGGCAACATTTATTTTTTTATTGGAATGTGATCTTCATAGTGAAAAACCATAAAAAGCGTAACTTTTGTCATTCATATGATTCTTAAGCGCATACCTCAAAATACTTTAAACCAAAATTTCATTCAGTTTCTGTGAACGGTATGATAGTTAGGGGCTCATATATCGGGATAGTTTTTTTATAATCACCGTGTATGTTATTTTGAATATTATTCTGTAATTTAATAAACTAAAATAAGTTGAACAAATATACAATATCACTAGTACTTTATCAAAAGCAATTTCCAGCCCCAGAGAATGAAGTCCAGACCCGGTCCAACCCTAGCCTTCAGAATAAAGTAACACCGGGCCCTTCACGAATCTAATAATAAAAAAGGGGGCTCGAGATCATGCATACTTTTAACTTACTCCTAAAGTTTGTACATAAAATAACACACTGTACGTGACTTTGGTTCATAAGAAGAAATTCAATCCGGAAAATATATCATTTAGTGAAAGATTTGAAGCTTTAACAGTTACATAGCAATGAACAGCTTTGCCATTCAACGGCAAATGAAGCAAAACTAAATTAAACATTTATTTATTTATTTTTTCATCATATATTATCAATAACAGAACCTGAAACAACAGTTTAAAACAGATTTTTTATAAGAAAATTTGTAAATGCATCAGAAATCAATTTTGCTGCATGTATCATTTTGATATTTTTACACGCTAATTAGATAAAAATTGAAGAACTCATTAAAAAATCTTCCAGCTACCACAATCCATTATTATCGATTTACAACAAGACTGGAAAAGAAAAAGAAATTTTGATCTGCTTAATTGCATTCATCGGCTAATTATGTTTTTTGTTGGACGATTACGTTTGTTAAATTACATTTTTCAACCTTTTCTTTCTGTTTCTCCGAAGATATTCGATTGTTAATTTAAACTGTATTGTTTATAAAAAGAATAGTCAGTTTAATAAGCAAAAAAATTAATATGACCTCTATTGAACATTGAACAATTATTATTTCACCTATTTAGACATATATTGAAATTTTAATTAGCGGAAATTGAATAAGTTTTTGGAGTAGCAGTTCCATATTTTTCACCTTGAAATCTTTAAATAAATCCTAAAAAATATTTTTAAAATATGTAAAAACTATAAAACAGGAAAAATACAAGCAAATATGCACATAATAGTAAGTGGAAAATGTAAAAATCAGCTGCTTAATCTTTAACTATAACTTATAACATATTAATCAAGTATGGAAAAGGGTTTGGTAGTGTATAAAGTTGTCTGACACCGAATAAAAATAGGATCAATCATACTTGCAATCAATCGCCCACCTGTTCGAGAGGCTGATGAAGCATCAAGAGATGCGAGGTTCGAATCTCTATTTAGGTATGAATTTTTGCAATATATCGGATTACATTTTAAAATAAGTCTGGGGATTTTTAACCTTTGCGTGCAAAAGATGACCGCTACCTATAAATTTAACTATACAAGAGATTTCAAGATGTTTGACCGTTTGTAATACCTTACCGATGCCTCATGGTTGCCGAACATTTTTAAAGATACCTTCGTGGATAATTTCTTAGATATTAGTATCGGTGATGACAGACCTTACTACGAGGCCCATCTCAGAAGCAACAAACGTTCTTCGTACACAATAGCTTTGAAGTTTCACTGCAAAAAAAAATGAAATCTAATCTATATAAATGAAGTAAATGTGGAGATTAATCGATCTGTCCAATCTACTCAATAATTGCACTGAAATATGACGCCATCTGTCCGTTTGGAAATGAAGTTTCCTCCAAGTTTGGAAATGAAGTTTCGAGACACACTATATACAGAATTCCCTGAGATAGTCTGACTGGTTTTAAAATAGAAGAGCAAGCAAACAGTGTCAACTAATAAAAGTACTCTTGCAGGATATTTAAGTGTTAAATCAGAAGTTTCTTTAATATGCTTCATTGTTTAACACCAAATGCCCCCAACAGACGTCACTCTGTTGTCTCGGACTTTAAGACAGCACCTTTAATTTGATTTGCCTACTAAAACGAGGCAAAAATAAAAGACGTTTGCTTTTTGAAATTCTAAACATGTTTTAAACATTGCTACAGAATGAGATGACATTTTTTAGTAAATCAGGAAAGAATATTAAATAAACTCCTGATTTCTCACATTAATCTCCTGCAAGAGTAGCTTTATTAACTGTCACGGTTTTCTTCTTATTCTATTTTAAAATCCGTCAGTCCATACTAGGACTGATTAATATATCTGACTGACTCCATCCTGTATATACATACATATATGTCGCTAGTTACGGATAATTTTGTAATCGTTATTACGGTTTTTAGCCGAGTATGTCAATATCTTGTAGTCGTTTTACGTTTAATCAGACATTTTTAGCATTTTATACTGGTGTCCAGATTTAAGGGGCAGTGACTAATTTCAGACGTTTCGTCGAATATCTTACTGAAACTCGTGAGGAAAAGCCCGGAATGCCCTAGAACTTTGAGGCTGTTAAGAACATGTTTGACTTCATGTTTTTCAGTGAAGATTTTGTCGCGAGGACAATTAGGGGGGATGGCAATAATAATTTTAATAATAAAATAATATTTTCGATCACCCAAGTAACAGAAAATGCTAAAAATGATCTGTCACTGTAGCAAATGACTATGTAGGTCCTGTTCAACATTTGTGTGCATTTGTGTAAGCATTGCACGTATATTCGTGAAGATGTTAACGTTTCTGTAACAAAAATTTATCTAATCATCTGCTTACAAAAATTTATCTAATTAATACTGCCTATATATTTCTTTTCATTTACTTATTGCTCAAACATGGGCGTAGTTTACTGTGTATGGTACTGGAATGTTTTTTAATAACCTTTTACTGTTATCCATATTAAATTCAAACCATATTGTGGCCAGAATCACTCATGTTTGACACACAGTAAATGATCCTTTATTATTTTTTCTGTGTCCCTTTGAAAACAATTATGCACTATACGATAACTACTTTAAACTATAAAGTAGGAAAAAAGGATAGCGAAAACTAATCATGCAAATTGGAGTATCCTTTCAAAATTTGTACGTAGACAAACATAAAAAATATGCAAAAGTTTAGTATTGAACAACCTCCATTGGTGTAAGTCGTATAATAATACATATCGGATAGTATTTATATTTTTTCATGTGACAACTGCACCATGAGACTTAAAAAAATTAATGACATTACTGCATGTAAAATCACTTAGTAAATAGTGCAAAAACATTTGAAGAAAAATGTCTTCATGTACTAGAAATGTTTACTGAAATTTAACACGTTCATTGCGCGAACACTACCTGAACTATACTAGCCGATCGACAAGTGAGACGCGTATAGTAGGAGTATTACCAACTCTATTCCCTTCTCGCCACTTTTACTCAGCTTCCCCACAGCATAACAACTCGCCAATGAGCTGTTGGATTCAGTATTGAACAATTTTTGAACGTGACTTTGCGCCGACCGTTAGCTATTTTTGTTCCTTTTAAATCAATATTTATTTGATTTTCTTCTTTATTTAGGTAAGACTTTTGAAGCTAAAAACAAATTAAGCCATTTTGCTACTTTTTCGGTAAAAAAAGGTAACTGATTAAAAAAATACAAAGCAATGAATTGCGCCAAGAGGGAGGAATTTGGATAATTAATGAACACAAAATGAAAGTGTTAATATAATCTCTTTTTACTCACCATTCCAGTCCCTTTCTTTGGTTTTCAGAAACTATTTGTAGGAAAGCCAGTCAGAAACTAATTTTCTAAACCATGGTGAATCAGGGAGTATAAAACCCTACCTAACACCCAATAAAAAACTTGCGTACAATACACTACGTAAATGAGTACTGTATTGTAAAAGATAATAATCCCTAACTCTTATTTAATTTTTAACTTCTTTTAATTGTGATTATAGTTTCTCTCAAAAAATAAGTAAACAAAACCATTAATATTTCATTACAGATATCTATTTCAAGTAATCGATATCAATCAAAAATTCTTTTTTCTCCTTTAAAATATCAGCGCTTTAAATTTCGAAAATTAATACGTTTTCGCTACAAGATAATGAGGTTTAATTATTTAATGAAAATCAAAATATGAATATTTTACGAGGTATTAGCGTAATTAAAACTTGATTAATACCAACAGCTTGGATTATAATTAAATTTTACAAAGATTTCTATCATATTTCAAGATAATTTTAATTTATTGAAAGTCTGAGTTATTTGAAAATCAATTATAAATTTTAAGCAGATTTCTTAAATATAGTGCATTTACATTTTTTTTTTTTTTTTTTTTTTGAGCGAAGAAAAATGTTACGCTTGTTAAAAACACAGATTTTTTTAATTGGAATTCTAGTCCTGTTTAGAAGTATTTAACATTTTTGGTTTGTTTCGTAATGTAGAAATTTACGTATTCCATAGCTTGTAATTTATAAATGAACTTCTTTTATCTTAAAGGTTTAACAGGATTTAAAATTTTCGTTATTACCATAGGCACGTTTACATTCAATAAGAAATAATTTAAAATTTAATAATCTTTATAATTAAGGTGATGTCATTTTAAAAATATAAAAATTTAACAATAATGTGAGATCATTAATGTATCCCAGTTTTCAAACTAGTAAAACGTTAAAGAAGTATGTTGTAATTTTTTTAACTAAAGAATATTTCACCAAAATCTCCACAATAATGCAAATTAAAATTTCAAATCTGCTATGAAATGGTTGCAAACTTTCCATTTCATAATTTAAAAAATATATTATTATTTTCTTCAAATTTTCTTGCACTGTAAAAATGTTTAGAAAAAAAATGATACAGAGAAAACGTTTATAGTCCAGTCAAATTAGGCAGATTTTGGGTCATTTTGGGACATAATTACGTAAGTTTTCAAACTCGGTGATATTGTTTGGGAGGGTATACTAATGAACATACTAAAAGTCCTGATGGGTAGGGGGTGAGCGCGAGGGGGGGGAGGTAAAAGAAGGTACCATTTCCGGTTTTTTGTTAATATCTCGTAAGCTATAGCTCTTACGGAAAAATTGTCAATACAAAAAATAAAGACAATTAAATTTTCTACAAAAAAGGTTATATACATTTTTCTATAGAGTCCATAGGTAACGAGATAATCTCATTCAAAAATGAAGAAATTTGTCAAAAGTCACACCAGCGCCAGAGAGCGGGTCCACGGCACTTACATTACATCTACTTAACCTAAACATAAACGAACATTAATAAATGATGTGGTCAGAAGAATGAAAGCCAGAACAATAACTTTATCAAATGACATTTTTTTGTTAACATAAAACATAAAAAAAATGAAAAATACGTAAAATACAATGATATAGGATTAAACAATATATTCAAGTCCTTGATCGTTTTGATTACCCCGGGTTCAATGTGAAATTTCAAAAGATGTTGTTTTGTGTTCTATTTCCATTGGGGCATCCTCCTCAGCAGGTGGCGCACTGTTTGAGCAGTCTCCATGGCAGTAGTGGCAGGGAGCAGTGCATGTTATTCCTGTTTTTCTGCATCCACATTTGTTCCCACAACCGGTTGTACACTGGCAGAAGATGAGGTGTAGTACTTCCTCAGGGGCAACAGGATCGGTGGTTGTGATAGGCATTAATGTATGATCGAGCTTGCGTTTCCAACCCCAAATCTCAGGAGACAGTTCATTGCCCTGCCACAGCTATATCTGATGAAAAACCCGGTATGAGTGTTGCATCGCTGCTCCTTCTGTGGAAGGCAGGGATGCTAATTCTGGTCTCATGTTAGAAACGGACTTATGTAAGTTGAGTGACGTTGTAGTATGTGGAGCTCCATATATATTCAAGAAGAGCTTACGCCAGAAGAACCTCTGCCACCTGCTGACGTGACGAGTTTGAGTCACGAAAGACTGAATTTGCACACTCTAATGATTTACGTCGCATCAACATTTTGCAGATAGCAACTTTCCCCTTCCTATAACAAGATGATGTTGTGTCACAGCCAGAGAATGAATGAGCAAGTAGTATAATGTGTTTGAGGCCCTTTTGCTTCTGTTGTTGTGATGAAAATACCTGAGTTACGACTATCCCTTGGTCTGGTTTGTATAAGTATACATTTTTATCTGAAGGGGTTAAGGCTGTGAGAAGAACAAGTATATCCACATCCTGTCCAACAACAGTAACGTTGTCACTCTCACTCAGTGCATCTATATTAGTCTGAACAATCAGAGTGTCGGCATCATTAGGACTTTGCTGGCATAAGACTCCTTTCTCATTTAGTTTAGAGGACAGAATGGGAATGAACTTTGTCTTATTGTTCTTATTTGAGAGAAACTGATTTTGGGGCACATTGATGACAGTATATTCTTCAAAATGTATGTCAACTGACGTTTTCACTGAGCACCTTCTATTTTGTTCAGCTACTTTGGTACTGTTTACAGTGTCAGTATATCCATCGAAAACAATTCTGCAGGTCTTTCCACAATAGTGTTTCTTAACGTACTTTATATAGGTGTTGCAAATATCCTGTATTGTAGATCCCTTCTCCCACACCATCTTATGTAACAGGAAGCCACCATCCACAACTATTGCTTGTTGTTGGAGGTCTATTATCTGATCTGATTGTTCAAATATTTGATACAAAGCACTTTTTTTGTCTTCCGCATTCCGCAATCATTGAAAAGAGAGAGAGGATAAGGAGCCAATTCATATTGTAAGTAATTTTCTAAATCATCATTGCTACGTTTGCACAAGGAAATCCGTTGGAATATAACTAGAGGATCCACAGTTATAGTGGTATCATGAAATTTGATTGAATTATGCATACTGTTGAGTGATTGTGCTATATCTTTCCGAGTTAGTTTCACATGTGAGTAGCATTTCCCAGACACCTCAATAATCTTTTTTCTCCCGATTTCCAAAGCTTTGAATCAAGTGACAGTTTCATCTCCAATAATCCCAGAAGCTATTGATATAATTTTATCTATCTGAGGAAAGGGCGGGGGATTTTCAAACCAAGTTTAAAGTTTGTATGTATCCGCAGCATCTCTATTCATCCGAGATTCACGAAAATCCTCATATTCTTCACCAGAAAAAAGAGTCAAACCACAGAATTCTTCCAGGGAGGCACAAATATGAAAGGTAGCTGTGGCGCCAAGAACCCACTTACTCAAAACGCTGTCATTTATTCCTCGTCCCCGTGTGAGTCCTCCAGAGCATTTCATAGATCGCATTAGTGTTAATGTTTCAAAAAATTAATTTCATGTCATCTAAATTATTTGAAATTTTTGTGAATAATAAATAAACAGTCAAACATAATGTTTTGGAACCATGTGTACAATTTAATGCTAAAATATTCATTTAAAAAATAGTAATTTTTGAAATATCAAACGATCCAATTGCGTTGTACTAGGGTTTATTTAATTACTTCTGCAATAATATTATACAACCAACCAACCGAAAGCAGCCGGAGAAAAACAAGTCTAAAACGATTGACTCGCTCTCTGTCGCTGGTGTGACTTTTGACAAATTTCTTGATTTTTGAAAGCGATTATCTCGTTAACTATGGACTCTAGAGAAAAATGTATATAACCTATTTTGTAGAGAATTTAATTCTCTTTGTCTTTTGCATTAGCAATTTTTCCGTAGGTCTTATAGATTATGAGATATTAACAAAAGACCGAAAAATGGTACCTTCTTTTACCTCCCCCCCCCTCGCGCTCACCCCCCATCCATCAGGACTTTTAGTATGTTCATTAGTAGACCCTCCCAAACAATATCACCAAGTTTGAAAACTTACGTAATTATGTCCAGAAAAAAACCTAATTTGACTGGACTATTAAGAAACTTTATTCTGACCTCTTAATTATTCACAATTCTGGAAACATTTCCCTCAATTTCAAAAACTTTTGGGAAAAGAACCAATCAGAATTCTCAGGAATCAAAAGGTCTTTTTTTTTAATTAACAGATGCCTCTTTTATTAAATTTACAGGCCAGGCCGCAACGGTAGTCTCATTTCTGAAAATTTTCCGTAAGCTCATAAATCTTTTTTTTTCTAAAGTTTCTGAATCCTTCTCCTAATTGCTTCTGAAGATAGAGGACAGTTTTCCATAATAATAAATATGTGTGAGGTTACAATGAACTACAAATATTTCTGCGTTTTTAAAAAATCAGTCTGAATTTTTCTTACAGTGCTTAGTGTTTCTAAAATTGTAATATTGACTTAATCTAAGTACATTGCTAAGCCTTAATTTTTAAGGATTTTTTCTATAGTCTATATAATATATTAAGTACTTAAATTAAAGTAATTGCAGCAACTTCATAATGGATAACTCGAGGTGGACGTTTGAACACATTTAATTTACAATTTAAATCACAATACGTACATCTACACAAACACGTACATCTAACAACACGGAACAGAACATTCTACACATGACAGTAAACAAAACTTAATATCCTTAGTTTCCGTAGATTGCTGTGGTGCTGCCATCTATTACTTACATTTTGAACTAGACACCACAGACTCTCCCCTCCTTACTCTGGATATTTCGTGGGAGATTTTCTTTTCCTGGTGGATCTTCTAGGTACCTGTTGGGAAAAAGAAGAGTTAGTATTTACAGTATCTGTAGCATGATCACTAGAAGTATTGGGCACCATGGATTTCACTTTAGAGTCGACTGGAGCAGGACTTGGAGTATTTGGGAGGACACAGTCATCTGGTTTAGGATTTGGAAGAGCTGTGACAACAGAGTCAGCTGGTTCAGGATTTGGAGTAGATGGAACAACAGAGTCAGCTGGTCGAAGATCTGAGACACTAGGAGGCATTAGCTGAGAATCACTTTTGTGACTTTCTGTACCACTTTCTTCAGAATTTGAATCATTATTTAGATGTATCTTCGAACCGACATTAGTTATCTGATCAACATGCCTTTTCCAAATATTCGAACCAACTTGAATTCTATAATGCAACTTGCCCTCTCTTGCAATAATGCGACCAATTTTCCACTTGGCTTCTGGAGTGTAATTTCTTACAGCCACTTTCTGGTTGATTTGAAATTCTTTTACTTTAGAATTGGCCTTTTTCGCATTTTGTTTATCATGCACAAAATTTGTAACACTTGGAAGTATCAAATCTATTTTCGTTCTTATATTTCTATTGAGAAATAGAGATGCAGGACTTTCCCCCGTAGTAACATGAGGCATCTTCCTATACTGTAAAAGAAAGTTATTTATTTTCATCTGCAATGTACCAGATTCTGAAGATAAGGCTTTTAACCCTTTTTTAAGAATCTGCACATATCTCTCTGCCTGCCCATTTGTAGCTGGATGGTATGGAGCACTAAACCTATGTTTAACCCCATGATTCTTCAAAAATGTCTCAAATTCTTCAGAAGTAAATTGTTTTGCGTTATCTGATACCAGAGATATAGGATACCCGTATCTTGCAAAAAGAGAAGAAAGACAAGTAATTGTATGTTCTGAAGTTGTATTAGGGACAATAAAAACTTCAGGCCATTTGCTATGAGCATCAACCACCAGCAAAAGCATTTTACCCATCACAGGACCAAAATAATCTATATGAATTCTTTGCCATGGAACTGTAGGCCATTCCCAATGATGAGTATCTACCTTAGGAGGATTATTTTTTAAATTGACACAAGTAGTGCAATTTCGTGCAAGATCTTCAATATCTTGGTCAATTCCTGGCCACCAAACAAAACTGCGAGCTAAGGACTTCATTTTCACTATACCAAAATGTCCATAGTGCAAATCATGTAAAATTTGTTTACGGTGAACTTCTGGGATAATTACTCTACATCCTTTTAAAATGCAACTATGTTGAAGAGTAAATTCTTCTTGTTTGCCACCAAAAAGTAAATTTTTAGGAATTGGAGAACCAGAAATTAGATGATGAAAAAGTTGACGTAATAAAGGATCAGATTTTGTAGCTACAGCAATTGATTTGGCGTTTAGAGGCAATGTAGAAATTTGGTTAATTTGAAAAAATTCAGATTCATCAATTACATTACTTGAATTTAATTGTGGGGGTAAATCTTCACTACGTAATGGAAGTCGTGAAAGAGCATCGACATTTCCATGTTCGGATGTTTTCTTATACCGAATATCATATTTAAACGCTTGTAAGTATAATGCATATCTTTGCATCCGAGCAGCTGAAAGAACAGGGATACTTTTATTTGGAGAAAATATGGACACGAGTGGTTTGCTATCTGTAAATAAAGTAAACCTATTACCATATAAATATTGAAAAAATTTCTTTACACCAAAGATAATAGCTAGAGCTTCCTTATCCACCTGGCTATACTTTTTTTCTGCATTCGTAAGCGTTCTGGACACAAAACCAATTGGTTTTTCCACGTTATCTGGCATCACATGCGAAAGAACTGCAGAGATACCATATGGAGAAGCATCTGTTGCTAATACTAAAGGCAATTTAGGGTTGAAATGAGTAAGAACTCTTTCTGAAATAATTTCCTTTTTTATATCTTTAAATGCTTGTTCACAAACAGGAGACCAAATAAATTTTACATTCTTTTTGAGCAAGTGATTTAAAGGATGGGCAATTGTAGATAAATTTGGTACAAATTTAGAATAATATGTGACTAAGCCTAAAAAAGCTTTAACTTGTGACACATTAATTGGTCTAGGAGCATTCACAATAGCTTCAATTTTATCTTGCGTTTTATGAATACCTTGCTTATCAATTTTATAACCACAATATGTAATATGGTCAGCCAGAAAAATTGATTTATCTTTATTTATCCTAATATTATATTCACGTAATCTTTCTAAGACTTGTTTTAGTCTTTTTAAATGAATTTCATCCGTTTCCCCTGTAACACCAATATCATCAATGAACACAGTGACACCATCAATACCACTTAATATTTGTTCGATAGATCGTTGCCAAATTGCTGGAGAGCTAGTAAGACCCATTGGTAACTTTAAAAATTGAAATAAGCCCTTCGGAGTATTTATAGTTAATAGTTCTTGTGATTTTTCGTCTACAGGTAACTGAAGATAAGCTTGATTTAAATCAATTTTCGTAAAATGTAAACCACCACCTAAAGTAGCTAACATGTCCTCTACCCTAGGTAAAGGATATTTTTCCACCTTCAAAAATTTATTTACTGTAACTTTAAAATCTCCGCATAAACGAATTTTCCCATTTGGTTTTACCACTGGAACTATAGGAGTTGCCCACTTACTACTGGTGACAGGTTTAATAATACCCTCATCCTGTAACCTTTGAATTTCATGATTTACTGCATTACGTAGAGCATACGTGACTGTTCTAGCCTTACAAAATATGGGCGTAGAACCTTTTTCTAGATAAAGTTCTGCTTTCAAACCTTTTATTTCACCAACTTTATCCGAAAATAAATCAGAAAAATCATTTAATAATGTTTTCAATTGATCCGTAGAATTTGCAATTTCATTGACATACACAGATTTAAAGTTAGTAGGGAACAAATTAAATGCAGCTACCCAGTCTCTGCCAAATAAAAGTGGGAAATTATCTTCTTTAATTAAATACAATTTAAGATTTTTAGTAATATTTGCATAAGAAACATCTACTGTTACATACCCCACAGGTGTAAACACCTCACCCGTTGCCGTTCTCAACTGAACATCTGGTGGAAAAATTTTATTATTCGGAAAAATTCTCCGAAAACGATTTACAGGTGCCGCAGAAATTCCTGAGCCCGTGTCGACCTCCATTTCAGCTTTAGCTTTATTTTCAATTAAAACCCATACTTTTATAGGTGTAGAACTTTTATCATGACTGACAGATAAAATGTCGACAGTTTGCAATACATTTGTTTGTTTCTGAGAACTGCTTTTACATACTTTACCAAGATGGCCTCGTTTTTTACAAATTTTACATATAGTATTGATATGCTTACACTTATTAGCAAGATGCGATGGATTTCCACATCGATAGCATTGTAATTTATTTTTATTTACATCAAAATTCCCTTTATTTACATTATTTAATTTCGGTTTCTGGAAATCATTTGAAATTTTATTCGGTTGAATATTTTTAGAATATGCCAATTTATTGACATTTACATTTTTATTTTTCAATTCAGATATATCCTGCTCATTATTTTGCAAAATAATTGCTTTTTCAATAGCTTTCTCAAAAGTTAAATCATCTATTTGTGAAAGTAATTTACTTTGGATATTTTCATTTTTTAAACCTCGTAAAAATTGTTCTAACAAATTTTCATTAAGTGTTTCACCAGCAAACGCACAAAATGTGGTTAACTTCTTTAATTTTGAAACAAAATCTTGTATAGATTCGTTCTCATTTTGATAAGAGTTACGGAATTTTATTCTTGAACAAAATTTATTAGGGGCGGGGCTTAGGTGCTTTAACAGAATTTCAACTATTTCGTCGTATTTTAATGCTTCAGGATTTTTCGGAAATGTTAAATCTGACAGCAAATTATACAATTTTGGCCCCATACAGGAAATAATTGCGGGTACCTTTTTTTTTTCTTCAACATCATGTAATAGAAAACTCTGTTCCAATCTCTTTACGTATGATTGGAACGTTTCAATGGAATCATTGTATTCCTTGAAATTTGCAAACATTATGAACTTTTATTTATTTCAGAGAAGAAAAAAAAATGTCAGCACTTACCACCCTCGAAATGATGTACGCCTTCAAAATATTACTGCAGCATATACAATTGTAGATGTAAAAAACGAAACTTCGCCATTTTGCGAATCAGGTGGAATTTCTTCTTATATTAATTCCGGTAAAAACCTTGACCTGCGTCGCCATAATATAATATATTAAGTACTTAAATTAAAGTAATTGCAGCAACTTCATAATGGATAACTCGAGGTGGACGTTTGAACACATTTAATTTACAATTTAAATCACAATACGTACATCTACACAAACACGTACATCTAACAACACGGAACAGAACATTCTACACATGACAGTAAACAAAACTTAATATCCTTAGTTTCCGTAGATTGCTGTGGTGCTGCCATCTATTACTTACATTTTGAACTAGACACCACAGTCTATATCTAAAAAAAATTTTGTGAGTAAAAGTTATCTAATGAAAAATTTAAAAAACTCTTTTCAATATTGAATATCGAAAACTTTTTGTGATTTCAATATTTGTAACTTGATTTTCAATACTCTTGAAATATCTGTGTGACTTCAGATTGCCTTCCTTTGTTTGCCATTTTTTCTTTAAATCTATACTATAACTAATTTTAATGTAATGATCTGTAATATCAGTCACTGTGAAATTTAAAGTGATTGATTCTTTTCCCCCGGAATATTTAGGGCCATCTTCATGCATTTAGGGGCCCTGGACCTAGTAAATTTTGATAAACCCCCTTACATAGTATATTCACTTAAATATGTCCCTAAACTTATTTTCCTAAGTTTTGATACTTATTTATTTTTAGCTGCGGAAAGCTTCGAGCTATAAAATGGAATCTACTTGTATTCATATTCAACCTTTATTAAATTACACCAAAACTACTGATAAATAAATAAATGTTACTTAATATTAGATAGAAAAGACTGATACTTAACATTATTCTGGAAAAAACGTCCTGAGTGTGGACCTCATTGGCGTCATCGTAAACACAATAATAGGAATATGCAGTTGAAACTTTTAAGAATGTACAATAGTTCTATTTCAACTTAATGGAACGAGAAAATCACTAGCATAAAACTCACGCTACTCTCTAAGATTTTTCCCACATTTACACTTTGTAAACGTGTCAAACTTTTATAATAAACCCTTAGAGTAAAGAGTAAAAATCCATATCAACAAATTGATCGTACTAGATTTCGTAACTAAACAAAACTGCCATTTTTTACATTTTTTGGGCATCGCAAAGAAAATACAAATTTCTTCTTTTACTATAAACTATAATTTACAAAACAGGTACTGGCAAAGTCGATAACTTGTTACAAAAAATATATAGATAGATAGATAGATAGATAGATAGATAGATATTTTAAGATGAAGAAATTTTCGTGAAAAATATAGGTGTAATTCTTTATACTGAAAAAAGTCTTTATCAAATTTAAATTAATAGCGACATTTTTCTTTAGAAAATATAACTAGAATAAGAAACAACATTTTTTGTTCAATGACGTTGAAAAGGCAGGAGAGAGGAGATTCTGGTTAGATAGTAATTTTAAAAAATTGTTCTACGCGGATGTATTTTTATTAAAAACTTAAATAAATATTACATTTTAGAAAGTAGCAACTGCTTTAAAAAAAAATGCAAAACATTTAATTAAATATCTCGTGTTAAAAAAAGGAACAGAAAGAATATATAAATTTTACCTTAATATAAATTTTACCTAATATATAAATGTTAACCTTAACTTATATACTTGATTAATTTTATAATATTAATCTTAATATCAGTTTCTAAAAACTTAGAAACTAATAACTATCTTTGCATCATTTTCTTGTCACGCACATTTCATTAGTAATTAATTTGATGTTTCATAAATAAAAAATTTAAAAATGTGAAAAAGTCTATAATATCTTTAAAAATAAAACGATTAAACTTGCTATTTGACATAAGTTACAAAATGAATTCTGAAACGGAATTCAAAACGTATGAGAAACGTCAAAAATGCGCATTTGTGATCTGTCCCTTAAAACAATTACTCTTTTCATTGTAAACAATTCAAAATAATCACAAAAAAAAAAAAACATGCGTCAAGCATAGATTCTGAAACAGTTTTGTGAAGCCTTGTATATCATCTCTAGAATTTATACACATCAAGTAATAGGAAAAAAATTAGCTTGATTTAAAAATGCGTACCACAGACCGAATTCTTTTGCGTGTCCCTGTAAATGAATAATATGCTCCCCGTATTCAATAGTAAGTCTCTTGTAGTGCACCTCAGTGATATATATATATATATATATATATATATATATATATATATATATATATATATATATATATATCAATTTCAGTATGTTTGAAATAGTGTAACATCATTAAAATGTACCGACAATGATTTTTTCACATAGACCGTAATGTAACGGAAAACTTTTGAGTGTCCCTGTAAATGAAATAAAAATGCTACACACTTCATTTTTAATACCGAATATTACATAGTACATCTCAATAACACTGCATGGATTGCATGGCAATCCGAGTATATTTAAGTGAGTTAGAGCACGGACAGACAGACAGACAAATTGAATTCATAAATACTTTTCGACTATGATAGAAAGTGTTAAAAAGGAATGCAGTATAATAAGTTAGGAAAATACAAATAGTTACTACTTCGTACTTAAACTATTGTTTAATTGTCTACATTTTTTAGAGATTAATTACAGTATGTAGTGTATTTCAAAACTCTTTCAACAAAGAGGAACAACAAAGAGAGGAAGGAGAGATAGACAAACGCCTATCACAATATAATGCATGGTCATAAATCATAACTCAAGCGGTAAAGCACTAGAGGAAAAAATTTTATTGTTGTAAAAATCTTTATTAAACATTTATATATGAATTATTATATATTTTTAAATTTTTTATTGGAAGTCTCGGTTATAGTCCAAGTGCTACACGACAAAAATAAGGTGAAAACTGCACATCGTGATACAGTTATACCGTTTGGTCAGTATCTACTCTATATTAATACAAAGCATATAAGAAGAGCATCGCGTAAAGTCGGGAGAATTCAAGATGGCGGCTGTTATTCAAAATGGCGTCATTTTCGGGAATTAGTGCAATTTCGTTTCTATTCATCGTATAAAAGCTTGTTTGATGGAAATTTCGATGTTTTTAGATAAAAAATACTATTTGTAACACTTTAAAGCACAGTCGAAAAGTATTTAGGAATTCATTTTACCTGTTTGTCTGTCTATTTGGTCGTCAGTCTAGTCGAGCACTAACTCGAAAAAAAATAACCGGATATCCAGATAATTAAAATATGGTATTGTAGTATACCGTAACAAGTTCGGTATTCCTTTTCAAGTGTGCATCATTCATAGTTCATTTACAGGGGCAATCAAAAGTATTTCGTTACATTACAGTCAATAGGAAATAATCGTTTCAAATGCATTTTGATGATGCTACGTCATTTAAAACATGATGAAATTGGTATATAATTATGAAGCGCATTAAAACATGCTTTTTGTAGAATATGGGGTGCAAAGCATTTATTTTTTATTTACAGGGTCAAACAAAAATATTCTGTTACACATCGTTCTAATATGGGGGAAAATCGTTTGCAGTGTAATTTAGTGATATTTCACTATCTCAAACATAATGAAAATTATATGCATTACTGAGGTGCACTATAAATTGCTCTCTTATGTGGATTACTTACACATATTATTTACAGGGACACACAAAATATATTGGTTACAGTACATGTGCTATATTTACAGTCTATGTGTGATAAATGCGTTTTCAACTTTGGTTTGCGTTTTTAAGTTTAACTATTTTTTTATAGTACGTGTGTGTTTATAAACTCAGTTGATCATATACAAGGCTACACAAGGGAATTCGTAAGTATTACAAACTAGGGGAGGGAATTGCTTAAGGGTAGGGGGAAGGGGGGCACAGTGTGACAAAAGACATTTTCCCTACTATTCAAATACTCCACAATTAGAAAAGTATGCATCATTTAGTTAACCTGTATGGCAACACTGTATAAACTAGTCTCAGTCACATTTAATTTTGTAGGGAAGTTACAGCCATTTTTGTTTTTACTATCACTGTTGGAAAAATCAGGTAAATTTTACTTTCTTGGATTTGAGCAATAAAATATCATCCAATAATGAATATCATTGCATTAATTTAAAGCTTAAACTTTCTTCATTACATCTATACAATGTTCTTAATTCTATTAATAAATTTTGTGAAACTTTTGACTTTGGATTTAAAAATACACCTTGGGGGGGGGGGGGGGGTACAGTGGGACATGTTGATAGGGGCACAGTGGGACACGTCCAGAAGACCATTCACAGAAGAGCCACAACCAGGGTGCTCCAATTTAAATTTATCTCTGGTGGAAAACCAGAAAGTTGATGAACCTGTTTTGTCACCAGAACTAATAAGGCCTCTACCAAAATGCCATGCACCTGATAATTCTAAGAGGAACCGAAGGAAGAGGAAATCAGAAGTATTGACTGATACACCTGTAAAAAGTAGAATAGAGCAGGAAACATTTGAAAGAATTAAAAAGCAAAATAAAGATAAAAAGAAGCATTCTTCAAATGTTTCAAAATTGATAACCAAAAAAAAAGATTGTAAATAAACATTTATGGGAAAGATGAAGATTGGAAGCTCTCTTCAAGTGATAGTGTTTCTGACGATGAGGTGGAAGAAAGAGAAAATATTTTTGAGGATGATATGGAAGAAAGAGAGCGTTTCTATTAATATTGGAGATTTTCTATTACTCAAAGTGTGTGGGAAAAAGAAAGGAGACATATGCTATTATGTTGCAGAAATCATAAATAAAAATGAAACTGACTTTGAAATGAAGTATATGAAAAGACTTTTGCCAGCATACAATTTTGTCTTTGATGATGAGACAACATATTCAGCTGTTCCTGCTGACATTGAAATGAAATTACCAAAACCAATGGCTTGCGGAGAGACAGAAAGAACAATGACACAATTATCATTTCTTGTAGACTTTCAAGGTTATTCCATGATAAAATGAACTTTTGAGAACTTTTTGTTAGCCTTTACTGTTTAATTTGATGTTACTTTATTATTTTCAATTCATTATACATTATTTTGTAAAGAATTTTTCAACTCTTAAATGTGTTTCATTATTATAACTATTTTTAAGTCTTATCATTTGAAAAAGGCTTTCATATCTTCTATGTTCAATATCTAAACCTGTATTTAATAATAATAAATGTGCTGTGATAATATAACTAATTGTGTATGTGCCTTACTTACCGTCCCACTGTACCCCATTACCTGTCCCACTGTACCCCGCTAGGGAGCACAATGGGACATCTTGAGTACCTTTTGAAAATTACATTTTTTAAGACTAAAATAAGTATAAATTATGAAAAAAATTACAATGAAAGCTAAAAGTTACCAAAATGTATCCCGCTGTATTTGTTTTATTTTTTTAATTAAAAGGGAAGAAATTATCATAAAACAAGTGAAAACTGTCCCACTGTGCCCCCCTCTTCCCTAGTTTTTAATTGTGTTTACACATTTTACGGCTGAACTATATTTAGTAGACTAATAGAAGTTTGTGGAATATAAATAAATTCATATACAGGCTACGCAAACAAAGATACATTGTCGTTTACGTTTGGTAATTGCTGCAAGTGAGTTTTAAGTTGCATTTTAGCTTAATAGGTGGTGTGTACAAAAGTCTTTAGATAATATACACGGTTCTACGAAAGATATCGAGTGCATTTCTATTGGCGATATATTGCAATTATTATTGGCAATTATTAATAATAAGCAGTACTTTAACCGAATCATTTTGTGTGTCCCTGTTATTGAACGAAAACTGCTATGCACCTACAGTATTAAACTACATATTAAGCTAAAAGGCAACTTAAAACTCACTTGCAGTAATTACCAAACGTAAACGACAATGTATCTTTTTTTGCGTAGCCCTGTATAAGAATTTATTTATATTCCACAAACTTCTGTTTGTCTACTAATTATAATCCAGCAGAAAAATGCGTAAACACAATTAAAAACTACCCAATTCAATTTCCATTTGAACTGACCGATGGTGCAAATTCTGCATATATTGGTATGACAAAACGTCGCATCGTAGAGAGACTTGAAGAGCACAAGAGTGATTTGAAATACAATAAACTTTCCACTGCCTTATCAAGGACGTTTGCTAGTGGACCGATTAGGTGTATTGATTTTGACAACGTTAAAGTTATTTCCAGACAAAACAATCCCTTTAAAGTCTACATCCGTAAATCTATAGAAATTTCATTAAGAAAACATTGTAACGCTATCTCATCATTTTCTGTTCCGGCTATATGGAAATGCATTTTAAAGGAACTTTAATTTCGTTGAACATGAGTTCCAGTTACATTGCTGATTCATAGAGGGCGCCATCTGGCTTATTTTGAATATGTTGTTGTAAATTCCGTTATTTTAGCGTCTTGTCAGATAGAACATTGGACTCAATCATGTAACACATATTTATTTA
Organism: Maratus michaelseni; assembly: GCA_963931845.1. Lineage (NCBI taxonomy): Eukaryota > Metazoa > Arthropoda > Arachnida > Araneae > Salticidae > Maratus > Maratus michaelseni. The sequence goes on from OZ007593.1 coordinate 129,493,459, forward strand.
TTTATATTTTTTTTTGCTGTTCATATTTATGAAGGTTTTCTCCTGAAGATGGTTATAAAGAATAACCGAAACGTCGAGGATTGTTTATATATGTAGTTTTAAAGTAACTCATATTTAATTAAACGAAATTTACATTGGAAGCAAATGTTTGATGAGTATTGATAATTCTGATTAAATTGAATTTTCTGGAATTGAAAAAAAAAATTTAGTTGCGATTTCGGAACGTAATCTGCGATCTGGTTCATGTATTTAAAAGAGGTTATGTTTTACAATGATATATATGTTTGAACTATTACTTGTAAATGTTAGTTTATGTTAAATGACAAATAGTCTTTTAAGATTTTCCTATATTTGGTGAATAAAATGGTACTTTTTTTAAGCTGAAGTTATGGTTTAAATTGTTATTACAATTGCACAGACCTTAGTAATATATGGATTAAACCTTGACATCTGAATATATCGTATTTTGTTTCTTACCTCCCGGCGTGCGTAATTTATAACAATGGCTGCTCTATCGTCATTTTCAAAAATATTACGAACAAAGAAAAAGAAAATACTCATGTAGCCATTTATCTGACATACATTGTAAATTATCTTTCGTAAATTAGAAAACTATCACAAGAGAGAGAATTATTCAGTTCCTTTGAGAAAAAATATTTTCTTCGTCAAGTTATATCACCGGTTAAAGTTTAAGAGTTGTGAAACGTCCTGTATACACGGTTAAAGATACAAAAGTAAATATAATCGAAATATACTCATTTATCAATATTCTCTTAGCTTGTAACAGCTCCGAGCATTAAATTAACACTAAATTTTGGAAATCACGCGTGCTCAGATTTTCAGTTTATATTTCATTTTTTTAAAACTTTGTTACTACATAACATAATTGTTACAAACACGTTCATGATAAGGCATTGCAGAGAAGAAATTGAAAAAAAATAGCATCATAACAATATATATGTATTGGCGGACTCAACGCATTCACCTTAAGAAATAGATATAAACTTTGAAGAGCGCAGCCTTTATTCTTCAAAACTATTCGAACTTAATGTTTCCGAACTGTAAATGCCCATTTATTAACAATATCTGTGGAAATCTACATACATATAACCTAATACCGAAAAGCCTCAATAACAACTTACCACCTCTCCCCACACACAACAGAATTTCTCACCGGCCAAGGGTTCTTTTCGAACATACCTCTACATATTTAAATGTTCAGACGCATTCCTTTGCGAGTGTGGCGCAGTAGCGTCGGCCACCCATTACGACTTAACCTGCCCGATAACAGCACAGAGTAATTTTAAGAAGCCTACCATCCCTCGCAAGGAATGGCTTCCCAATATTGTAAATAGGCACACCCTTAACAGAAAACAAATCAAAATCTATATTTTTCTCACAGATCTCTCAAATTTTACCTAGTGGCCGTCAGGTGCCATTCCCAAATGACAACTTCTACTCAGCCCCTGCCGCCTGTCGCGTAGAGGGTTCTTCCGTGGCAGGGCCAACCCATAGACAATCTGGTCTTTGGCCATAATTTGTTTTTAATTAATTTTTAAACTCACTCATTTTCAATCCCGCCCCTTGTCGCATTTAGCGATGGGTTTCAGCTCCATCTGAACATTATATATACAGAGTGTTTCATAAAAGATGGGCAAAACTTTAAGAGGTGATAGCAGACATCCAAACAAACAACTTTCATCAAAGAAAGCATGGTCGGAATTAAAACGCAAACTTTCTAGAGGGCGCCGAAGGTGATGTTTTTATACGAGGCAAAAACACACAAAGAACGATTAAGTGACAAAAGCAAGTTTAATGACATGAAAATTACAATAAGTCTTCAAAACTGTGACCTGTAGTGTCTATGCATGCGGTACAACGGCGAAGAAAGGATTGTCGAACTTTCTGAAAAACAACAGGCATATCACGCACTTGCCCTGCAGCGGCCGAAATTCTGGCGACGAGGTCTTCTGTAGATTCAATGGGGGACTTATACATAAGAGTCTTCAGCTGTTCCCACAAAAAGAAATCGAGACATGAAAGATCTGACGAGAGCGATGGTCAAGTTACAGGACCATCTTGCCAAATCCATCGGTTGGGAAATGTTATATTCAGATAGTTTTGCACGTCTCGTACATAATGGACTGGTGCTCTATCTTGATGGAACCACATTACCCGCAGGAGGTGTGGGGGAACAGCGTTCAACATGTCTGACAGCACCTGCTGCAGAAACGTAAGGTATTTTTCCCGTCAAGGCGTTCTGGCAGACAATAAGATCCGAGTAGGTGGTCTCCGATAATTCCTGCCCAAACATTCATAGAAAAGCGTCGCTGATGAGCATGTGAATAAGTGGCATGTGTATTTACATCTACCAATACACGTTGATTGTGGGTGTTAAATGCATCTTCACGTGTGAAGGTACATTCATCAGTGAAAAGCACAGTTGCCCCAAGATCTGAATTTACCACGTTCTGCTGAAGAAACCAGCGGGCACATTCCACACTACGAGGATAATCCCTTTTAGTCAGTTACTGGACTTCTTGAACATGATAAGGATACAAACGTCCTTCAGTACCTTCAAAACTTCATCCTTCAGTGCTCGCCATGTCGTGGAGTGTGATACATATAATTGCCTAGCCACTACTCGTGTACTTGTACTTGGCTGATTGGCCACCATATCCAGAATGGCTTCTTCCACAACTAACGTTCCGTCCGTCTTTGCACGACATGCATCCGACCGGGCAGCGAGAAAGGCTCCCGTCTCACAGATCTGTCGGTGCTAGTGCTCAAATGTTTTACTGTCGGGCAACCGCCTGTTGGGAAACTGCTCTCCGTACAATCGTTGAGTCTCTGAGCCATTTCCATTTGCAGTTCCGCAGATAAAATGCATATTAGCCATTTTCCTATTAGTGAAGGTCAACATCTTCCCATACGTTCTTACCTTGATTGACAGTTCCACATTCGGATCAGCATCAAAAGCATAATTTCCCTTTCCAGCGCAGATACACGATTCCGATTATCAACGCTTCTTAAGTCATTTCCGGTTGAACTTGGTTTCTTCTATAATATCTATTAATTTCTATATAATCTAATATCTAAATATAATATAATAAATGATGTAATATAATTTAATATATAAGAATAATATATAATAATGTATATATATTTAATATATGTATAATTAATATAATAATATTATATATATTATATATATATATATGTATATATATATATATATATTATATAAAATTAATATAATATTAATACATATATAATAATATATAATATAATATATAAAATAATAAAATAAATTATATATTCTAATTTCTATGCAATCTAATAATATCTATTAATTTCTTATCTATCTTCATAATCCTCTGAAACACGAGAAATGACTTAAGAAGCATTCGCTTTTACAACCAATCAGAAAGCGTAACAATCCCAATCGTCGATAGACGGTGGAGACGGAAGTTATGTCTATCAAAATATGCTATTAAGTAGGTACGATAATTTTTATTTGGCCGTTATGCTGACTTTTATGAGTCAATTGCACTTAAAACTAAGAAGCAACCCACTAAGTAACCCGCTAAAAAGTAACACGCTTTTATTGATCAGTTTCTTTGTTTTAACCAGTGTTGTAACTCTCATACAGTTAAAGCTATAATGTTGTTGTATTTTATCAAGTGTAGGATATCTCTATATGATAGTAACTAAATACGCACTGGGTGCGTGATCAGGCAGATATTTTTGTCCAAACTACGGCAAACCTACATTTCAGAATTTGGTGATATGCGCCTTCGCGAGTTCGATTAAATGAATGAGACAAGTTTACAAATATTAGGTTGGTGATAATCGCAAGCTAGGCAATATATTTGGCGATTATCATTTGTCCAAAATCATCTAACTCGATCACATTTTATATCCATATGCCGCCACTCTTTTATAGAAGCTTTCTAGCAAGCATCGTGTAGGGCAAAATAAATTTCGTTGTTGTAACAACGGTTGTTTCTTTATTGTTATTACTCTATTGTTGCCAGAATCACTGTTATTTGACTTGTTTCTGTAATATTATCGGTGTAAGCGATAAATGGAATTTTGCCAATGGAGCCTACGCGTACAGCCATAAAAAAGTGTTGCATTGTCATCGACAATGAACAAATGTGTAACGTTTGAGGAAAATCCGTTCACAAAATCGTGTCAAAAATGGATTGCAAGATTTGGCAAAGACAATAGACGAAATTAAATAAAAGCGTGCGAAAAGTGCAGATTCAAATTCTAGGATAGATTTTTTAATAGTTCAAATGTAGCTAGATATAGATTTTACAAATGAACTTTAAATTATCTGAAAACTGAGCATAGAATTTTATTGATTATTCTCACTAAAGTCTTTTATGAGAATTAACATGTATCTTTTTGCTTTCTAAATGATTTAAGAATTTAAATAATAAAAATGAAACAAAATTCCTTTTTCGTAAGAAATAAAGTAAAAGAATAAATCTGCCTTAAATGATACAATTCAATCTGTAAATGTCAAAGGCAAAATATAAAAGAATTTAGAAAAATTAAGCGTTGATCAATATTTGTGTAGCTGACATATTTCGTAATTATTGATCAAGCAGACTTCGTCAGTTTTTCGAAAGAAGGTGTTTTTATAAAGATAAAAACGTGTTTCGATAATTAGTTACTTGATTCGTTCGGTTAATTTAATAAAAAAGCACCTGATTAAGATATGCTGGCATGTATCGTGGTTGATTCCAAATATGAAATAGTTTTTAATTGTATTGATATCAATACATTTATACCTAAAGCATGTACATCAAGCAAAAAGGAAATTCGAACGCAGATTATTATTTCAATTATAATTTATGCAAGAAAAAAAATATTTTTTTTAATTCGTAAGATTCTTTTATAATTGTATGCAGTGTTTTTGTCGTAAAAATCGTCTTTAGGCTAAAATTATTTTTTAAAGTCTTGTAGCAACAACATAATTTTATTACATATTTAAAACTCAACATGCTAGAAACGTAGATTCAACATGCTAAATATATAAGTTTCTAGATATTTTGAATGATTAATTAAGGAAAAATAAATTATTGAAAAATGAACTATCATATTTCCCTGAAATAAGATCTAATCTGAAAATAAGCTCTAACATGATTTTCAGGGACATTTCTAATAATAAGGACTAGCTTAGAAAAAGCCCCACTCCAAAAAGAAACTCTAATCATTTTCTTAAGATATAACAAAAGTCTAAAATATCACCCTGACTTTAAAAATAGATGCAATCATGATTAGAGTTTCAAAAATGCCATTTTATTCCCACGTTTAATGGATAATTTTTGCAACTCTACACATGTGGGAATAATTCGATGGATAAAATTGCTGACTCCGGTGTTGAATAAGGCGCCTTTATATGAGTTAAAACTATTTTTGAACAAAAAAGAATCGCCAAGAGTCTTTAAGACATTAAATCCAATCCATTGCTTGTTAACTTGTCTCACTAGTCTAATAGAACTGCTCCAGGCGAGTATGGCCAAATTCTGGAATGTAGGTTTGCTATAATTTGGACAAAAACTTCTGTCTGTGCATAGTTCTGAGCGTGCGCCTCGTGCACATGTCACCAGTCTCATATAGAGGCACGTTAGTATTGTCAGTGCACTACGAGAAGGCTTCTTGCACAAGAAATGCTCATTTAAGGAGAGTGATATTGCTGGGCATGAGAAAGATTGAGGTTGATAATTTTACAAGAAATGAAGTCCCAAGATTAAGAGACCAGAGCTTCGTTTGTAGCTGTATGTGTATGTTCTAGCAGAAGACAATATGACTGTATATCAATAAATATATTTTTTTGTATTTGAGTATGTGATCTTATGTAGATTATTGTAAATAAATGAATGGAAATTATTGTGCAGGAAAGGAAACAATACTCTGAAAACCCTATACATGCTCTATATGCCTTACTCTACACATACTCTATAAGTATACTCTATAAGCCTTGATGCATTTTTAGAGTAAAAATTTATGTAAGACCTGGTCTTATTTTCGGGGAAACAAGATAATCAATGTTAAAAAGTAATGTCAACAATTATTTAGCCCTAATTTGAATAGCAATTCAGGTTTTTCATTACTTTATGTTTTATATGATACTTTGCAACACTATTGAAAGTGATTTTTAACCTTCAGGGGCCGCTTCACTGAAACAACTTAATCGCGAAATCCCATGTTTACCAATGGGAAAATATAAATCCGTGATTACTCATTATCTAATATAATTATCGAAATTCTTTTTCCACCATCAGAAAGTAAATGTTGCATACCAGCAATATGCATTTTAAAAAAGTTACTCCCTAAATTTTAAATATTTATTAAAAGATGATAAAATTTCATCAAGAGGAAATTTCAAAGTTTATGGGGGTTTTTTTATACTTAAAATTTAAGCAGGCATTATTTTAAGATGCACATCATAAACATTTGACGTCTACTTTCTGATGATGGAAACCGTATTTTGATAATTATATTATGCAATGGGTAATCACGTATTTAATTTTCCTATAGCTTAACACGGGATTTCGCTTTTGGGAAGTTTCAGGGAAGTGACACCTCAACCAGTCTGTCTCATAAATGAAACATTTCAATAAGACACTGTGATGATGTAATTATCTAATCATCACATATCATTAATTATCCCCCAATTAAAATTAAAATTCCTCTTTTACACATATAATTAATGAAAACGTCCTTTCCCTTATAAAAATATATTAATTTCTTCATCTCTTTTGCGGTTAGTCTATGCCATTCTTTATAAAGATAACAGCTCTTTTCAGCTATTAATAAAGTAAAACAAAATCAAAACTTTCCTCCTAAAACTTTAACAGTGCAATTGTACACTTTTCTGGCCGTTAAAATAAATCAATAAAAATAAAGTCTTGTTCAATTTTGCTACCCTCCCGCATTAATCTAAACGTTTATTACTCACAAACTGTAGCCTATACAAGTGATTATTTCACTCCTAATTCTGTACTTTGTTTCGATAAAAGGCTTCTCATTTTCAGAATTGTGTACCGTATGTCTTCTTTTGATTCTTAATATAAATTTTCGCAAGCCTAGTGCTTGACATTCTAATGTGTACATTGTAATTTCAGTTATTCCAATTAATAAATTGGCTGGCTGGATTTCAATTCAAAATGTTTATTAAATGAGTTATATTTCAGGTTATTATAGGTCAGGATTTCTATTTTTGGCTTGATACACTGCAACTAAATCTCACAACTACCCATGACTCTTGACATGATAGTAATTGATTTCGTTTCCTGACTCTGGTTTAAGTAACTGCTCGCACCGTTTGGATCTCTCACTGGTAAGGCAATTTCATTCATTTATATTCATGATGTCTGACTTCGAAAATAAAATCAATTTGGATTGAACTTATATCATTTATTCATTTCCTCTCAGTTCCATAAATAAAGTATCAAAGATTTCGGAACCTGGAGTAGCATTGAACACATCTCCAATCTCAATCAAAAAATCACTTTACCATACACAGTATTTTTTTTATCCTGTTATGTTACGTTATTGTTATTTGTTTTTAGAATAAAGCAGTCAATAAAACTTTAGTGTCAATTAAATCTTACAAACAACTAACCTTTCTTTAATAAATTTAAAATCTATTAAATGCTAAGCCTTATTTTAATATTTCCGTAGCCTATTCTAATAAGAAGCTTAATTGTTACCATTTTCGCTACTCCATTGTTATTGAGAAAATCGAAAAAAAAAAAGCAATAATTAATCAACCTTATTATTTGGTAATGTTAATAAAGCTTTTTTAAATTAATTAAATAGAGTTGCAATGTAATTGCTTCAATCTTTCTCTTTAACACTTTTCTTTAATTCTTATTGCAAGTTAAAATTCAATCATTTCTTTTAAAAGAATTTTAAAAGCTTAATGAGGTTTTTAAATGAGTTTTTATTGAACGTTGAGAAAGTCATTGCTTTATTTTTTACATTTCTTTTAAAATTTAATAACATAAATAACTAGGTTTTTAAATAGAGATCGTCTTCGTTTCTTTTGAAAACCGTAAAAAATATTTTCTCGATATTTTTCGAAGGAATAAAATGGTCTTAAACGATATTTTATCCACGGAGCCTTATAATTTAGGCTGCACAATGAAACATAAATGTTAGGAAGAACATTCTGCAAAATATTTGTAAATTTTGATAGTTGGATGTCAAACCTTTAAATTTTAAAATAATTAAATGTAAAAACATAAAAAGAAGGGTGTACATTTTACCTTAGTTTTTCTTCAGGAATCAATTAGCTATTTTGAATTATTTCTACTTATGAAACCTTCTACTTAATTCGGATTGCTTTAAGGAAAATACTGAGTTAAATAAAGAAATTTTATTCAAAACAATATTCAATTTAAAGCAGTTTTTCATCGATTACCAGTATTTTATTAAAAGAATATTAGCTAAAACAAGTTATCTAAAAAAGAATGCTTAGCAATAAAATATTTAAAAGGCTCTTGGTTTTAGTCGTAAGAAGCATGATCTTTTAAGCGAGTTTCAACAGTTCTTTGAGCTCTACCTATACATAATGTATATATTGGTCAAACACTAAGGTCGAATGTCATTAGCAACAATGACAGCAATAAATTCTAATGCATAAGCATGTGGAAATTAGTTTGTTTCATTTTATAATAGGCATGAAACGTATAGTAATTTTTTTGTTTCCCGTGCTTTTAGATCACATGATAGCACTTAAAAGGGATTTAATATATTCAGCGCATGCATGCAGTTATTGTTGAAAGTTAAATCTGGGTGAAAAGAAATCATTATCAGCGTACGTATCGCGTATAGAATGTATTATTAATTATATCACAATATTTAAAGAAGGGTGGCAAATAACAAATATCTCCCAGGAATTCGACATCGTCTTTCACGTTGTTTCCTTGCATTGGGAAGCGTTTCAAATAAGTAAAATGGGTAAACAGCACAAGCAGAAAGATTACCTTTGCAATACCACGGTGAATGTAGAGAAGTGCATCGTCCCAACGCCGAAAAGAAACCGGGGTACCACAGTTCATTAATTGTCAAGTCAATTTCACACTGCCTACTCAAATATCCTAAAAAACTGTAGAAAGATATTTATGACAAGGTAGATTATACGCTCAAAGACCTGCTGCGTTCGCTGTCGATAGTTCACCATAGTACCTTCATTAATGAACCGATGACTGGAAATAGTTCTAGATAGAAAACCATATAATAGTGTGCCGTCATTGAGTATGGTGCTACTCGATACCGTCACTTTACAAGAATTATATTATCTCCTTTCACTGATATTTTCTGAATGATAAGTTCTAAAATTCACATCATATTAACATTCTGCTGCCTCATAATCGTATTTTCCATGGTGATTTCGGTGATACATTTCGTTTCTTTGGCGATAACGCGCAATACCTTTTCACAGATGTTGGGCAGAAATTTCACTAGAGTGGAGATATTCAACGCCTTGTCTGACCATCACATTTCCTGATCCTAAATTCCATTGAGCGCGTTTTGAATGTCTTGGGGTCACCTTTTTTTAAGATCTAACGAAACCCTATTCGTTTCACTCCTCTGTCCGTCTGTCTAACTGTGTACTCAGGAACTGTATATGTTGGAAACTTGAAATTTTGCATAGGTATAGCTCAATACCTCCTGTCACACGACAAATCATAAAATTTTGAAAAAGTCTTATATAAAAGTCATATTCCTCCAACAATTTCGACTAAAACTTTATAGCCATCCTCAGCTACATCAATTGATGCTACAATTACTACAATGAAAATTGGTGATGTTTACATCTTGAAGAGAGAGAAGTGAGAAATGGGGGGGGGGGGAAACGAAGGAAAAACGAAGAATGAAAAAAGGGGAAAATACACATAATATGTTTGAGCCATCTACCAATGAAAAACTGAAACAAAACCAACCAAACGGTGAAAATGGGATTAAGTTATTTTCAGAAAATTCATCCGTATACTTGGTATGCTAAATGAAAAATTATCATTACAGGTATCCCTATTTCTTAAATTGAATTCAATTTACTCTCTAACTATAGCTTTAGGTGGGTTGTTATATTCATAAATAATCTTAGTGCTTTTGAAATCTATTTTAATATCTATTTAAGTCTTATATTATTTTAATTAAATGAATGAATTCAATGACATCCTATCATTTTTGCGATTTTTTTAGATCTTAAAACAGAACCTTAATTTCAGTTTTTTTGCGAAGGCTAGATGGTTCAGTGGTAACGCGTTTTCCTCCTAACCCAAAGGTTCCGTGTTATATTCTCGACGACGGAAGTTGAAGTTTTACATTTTTACATTTCGTTCTGAGATTAATTTAATTAATAGAACTTTCAAATTTTTTGCCCTTATAAGTTTTTTTTTTTTTTAAGCTAAAATTAAATCTTGTAATTAAATATGCTTTTCAGATATACATACATGCTGTTAAAAGTGTCTGAAAAGCAGCTCTTGAATATTTTTAATTTGATTTAAAAAATAGCTTCCTCTTGTTATCATTTTATTATTATATTTAATGGTGCTGCCATATATTGATAAAGTGTATTGATAAATTATAACGATAATTAGGAATTAATGATTTTGATTTATTAATTAAAGGATAAACTGTTTTGAAAGGAATATTAAACGAAACCCTTTGGGCGATCTTCGATCATACTTACCCACTTGTTTTTCTGATCGACAATATTCTCTAATAATGAAAAATACATCTTCATCAGTTCTTTGAACAATCAGTGGAAAAAAATTTCTCAACAACTTCTGGACAATGTGATTCACAAGGTGTCATTGTGTTTAGAGTCCTGCCTTGCACTCTATGGGGCATTCATTTTGTAGCTGTATTTCTTGTAATATGTACCTTTTTGCTAATATTCAATTTCCACTTTTCTCGCTTGGTCAGCAACCATGCTTACTTTTTGAACTATAAGGTTATTTATGCAACTACCTTAAGCTTTGTCCGTAAGTGTGTAACAGGCATGTCGCTGTTATTTATTATTATCAATGCTAGCTAAGTCGAAATGAGCACAAGTTTACGTAAAAGCAAACAACTTTTATTTAAAATCTTAAAAAAGAAAGGGACTTGAGAAAGCACTGCTTAATTTGCCTTATTTGCAAAGAAAGTCAATTCAGAAAAATGAAACTTCAAGTAACAATAGCAATAAAGAGATAATTTCGATATATCACTTACAACTTCGACGAGCATCAAAACGAGATACTTTCAGCAAGGCTTAACTTCCAAGGTGCAAGCTAGTCCAATTCCAACTTCAAGATGTCCGCCTACAATAATTCTGAAATCGGCACTCCGTGAGCGCCAAACTCTTTTATTCAATTGGCACAAAAATAAGATAAATATACTCTTACCAACGGGCGACACTCCTTCTCTAATGCAGAACAGTTGAATCAACTAGACAGATGTCAAAAGGCCACAATGGGAAAGAACTCGATCCAAAGTTCCACTTACCCATGCCAGTGCTTAAATACTGCTATATCAATTGACCAGATGCAGAAATTTGCATAAATATTGAAAAGAGAAAATTCAGAAGTTCCGAGGTTTTCACACTAATTCATCGAAAGTTAAAGATAGCCTTGATCACTTTTACGCACATTGACTGTTAATGGACAAAAACTACGTTCCCAATCGAAACTTCGTCTACTCTTATAAGTCAGAGTAGTCGACACATCATAAGTGTATCAATCACTAGAGGAAACATTGTAGACTTCTATTTTCAAATATGAAAAAGAAGTGGCATAATGTAAGAAAATTTATTTACAGGTTTAAGCGTATAATTGAAATTGACACGTTTTATAACTTTATCCAGATTCAATCATAACATTAGATAGCACATTTAAAAAAATAATTCAGTTATCAAGTTTGCATTTAGCAGATTTTGAAAGGATTGATTTAACCATGCTCTCGTAAAGACGTTTATGCGTCGTAAAGACTCTCAGCGTTCATTTTTGTAATCTTATATAAATGAAACAAGCAAATTTAATAAGAATTTTAACTGACATAATAAAAGTCCATCATCTAACTTTTTTATAAGTAAATACGTAGTAGTAAACTAAAGCTTAACCGGTTACAATATTTTTAATTTCCTGGACGTTGCTACAGTAGCACTCTCTATTAAATTTGTTATTTGAGGTGTCTTATTTTTTTTTTTATCTCGCAAACAATTTTAAATTTCGAAAATTAATACTTGTAGCAAGATATACATTTTTTCGACTTTATATTAATTTTTTAATGGATATTTCGAACGTAATTACAATTTATAATGGATCTAAAATTGCGATTGAAGTCTTATAAAAAAGTAATTTTTAATCAAACTCTTTTGTAAATAATTCTTAATGTAAAAATTGTTTTCATCGTCCTTCTGAAAAGTATAACGCATTAAATATATATTAGATGGCCAAAATCTTAAATTTGCATTATCCTTTGGTAAATCATAAAAACAGTTAAATAAAAAAAACAACATCTTGATTAATTCCATAAATTAAAAAATTATTTTAAATAAAACTATTAATTTTCTTTAAGTAAAAAAATATATAAGAAAAACTAATTTTACTTTTTAATAACTAGCGAATTTGCTTCGTAAAATTAATAAATATGTATTAAAAAAACAAAATTTAATTAGATTTTTTTTAATTCCAGACGTTTATAAATAACATGGAAAGAAAACTAATTTATCAACTTAGATCAAAGCAGTCTCCGTATATCACAGCATGTTTTAATTTTTATTCTTATTTACAAATTTATTTATTTTTTAACAAAAATGAAGATCGCCGATTTCCCGTTTCTTTTTAAACTGTGATTTCTTGGAAAGTAACAAATTAAAAAAAAAATTCACAAAATATAATTTCAGAAGTATAACTTCTGTCCGTTAATTACAAAACTTTAAAGAACATTGAATAGTGTTTTATCAATTTATTCCTTTTCTTTTCTGAATGGTTCTGCTCTTATTTATTTATATTTTTTTTCAAATTGATTTATAGTGTTGCTAGGTATTTTGCCCACTGTAGCTGAATGAAACATATATAATGCTATAGCGCACTAACCTTCTCTCAGCCAGTGGAATAACTCCATATAATCTCTTCCAGTAGCATGTGTTATTTTTATATATGTCCAAGCTGTTTTAGAAATGCAGCTAATGTACGGTAAGCATATACGAAAGGACAGACAGAGAGAGAGTTATATTCATTGAGGCATTGTTTTCATACATTAGCTTACTGGAGTTAGTCTGGTACAATCAAATGTTGATTTGTAATTTATTCCATGTTTTAGCTTATAAATTTTATAACTTCTTTGTGTCGTGCTTTTAAACTCAATGTACCTCCTCATCATGGATGGTACCTCCTCATCAGTGTTCAATTCAAACATTTTTCCGCAAGAGGGATTTCTGCACCTACGGAGAAGGGCATTATGGAATTCCGGTGGAAAGAATTTCCAGATTATAAACATGATAACGTCTTCCTTGCATTTTGTCCCAAAATTTTCTTCACTTTTTGATGTAACTTATCTATTTGCGGCAACTCTATGTTTTTCTCCTTCCCACTCAAATCATTTTCCAAGTTAAATCTGTACCGCACATTAGGCCCTAAAAAACATCCACTTCATGTTCAACTGGCACAACGAAGTAATTGACTGTGCCGTGCAGTTCTAAATCAACAAAGCTAATAAGCAAATATGAACCAGATTACGTAGGAAACAAAGGATTATAACCAAGAAGCACTGCAGCCATGACGGCCAAGGTGATTGTCACGTGGATCACCGCCATGCGGCGATTTTGCCTCGCGACTAGGATCAAAAACCGTTCATCTAGGCATCGACCCGGCAGGTAGGGGCCTGGTTAGCGGTAAAAAAGAAAATTCAGATTCCAAAATCTTATGGGAGGAACATTTTGATCCATCGGATGGGAGAATGTCTCCTGGATCACCCCCTAAATTCCTTACTGTAGAAATTAATCGAAAAATTACTAAAGAAAACTTAGTTTAAAATATTATTTAATTTTGAAGTTAGATTAGTCCATGTAACAGTAATTATTTATTAAATTATTTTTCAAGGTTTATTATAAGTTACTGGATTATTTTTTAACACAATTATTTCAAAAAATTGGTAAAGTAATCATACAAGTTGTAAATTTCCAACTGGACGAAAAATATCCGGGCCAGGATTCGAACCTGGGATCGCTTGGCTGAAGCCGCCACGCTCTACCACTGAGCTATCCCGGTCGAATCTGGAGGGCATAATTCATCCAGTTAACCTTATTGATCAAAGCATCGGGTCTGATATTTTAATCAGCTCAACAGAAAAGATCGCAGGTAATGGAACTCCAGTAAACGCTGGATACGTGAATACACTGGATTATTTTTTAACACAATTATTTCAAAAAATTGGTAAAGTAATCATACAAGTTATCCTGGCCCGGATATTTTTCGTCCAGTTGGAAATTTACAACTTGTATGATTACATAATTGTTTAAAAACAACACAAAATGTCACAAAAACATATATGCATCATTTATTAAAAACTTTTACTTTAGGTGTTTTAAAAATATACAAAACTGCATTTCACATTAAAAACCTAGCGCTTTCGAGCCGTCCTGGCTCATCATCAGGGTTAAAACATCACCACGCAGATACACACAAAAAACACCACAGGTGTTTTTTGTGTGTATCTGCGTGGTGATGTTTAAAGCGCTAGGTTTTTAATGTGAAATGCAGTTTTGTATATTTTTAAAACACCTAAAGTAAAAGTTTTTAATAAATGATGCATATATGTTTTTGTGACATTTTTGTGTTGTTTTTAAACAATTATATAGTACAGAGGTGAATTTGATTCAATTGAGTATTGTGTTTTTCATGACTCAAGTTTATTTTGTATGATTACTTTACCAATTTTTGAAATAATTGTGTTAAAAAATAATCCAGTGTATTTACGTATCCAGCGTTTACTGGAGTTCCATTACCTGCGGCCCCACCAGTGGCTGAGAGGTTGTGCTCTCGAAGCTGGTAGACGGGAGGTGCTGGGTTCGATCCCAATCGCGCCCGTCGGCCTAATCGCTCGGAGTTTTCGTGGTTTTCTTTCGAGCCGTGGATTTTCTCCATGCGTAAATACGGATTAGGTTCCCTTAGAAAGACCCCCACGAAGGGCACTCCCCCCGGGCCTATATCCCTAGTGTCGATAATTGGCCGTCAATAATCAACCCAACCCATCCATTACCTGCGATCTTTTCTGTTGAGCTGATTAAAATATCAGACCAGATGCTTTGATCAATAAGGTTAAATGGATGAATTATGCCCTCCAGATTCGACCGGGATAGCTCAGTGGTAGAGCGTGGCGGCTTCAGCCAAGCGATCCCAGGTTCGAATCCTGGCCCGGACATTTTCCGTCCAGTTGGAAATTTACAACTTGTATGATTACTTTACCAATTTTTTGAAATAATTGTGTTAAAAAATAATCCAGTGTATTCACGTATCCAGCGTTTACTGGAGTTCCATTACCTGCGATCTTTTCTGTTGAGCTGATTAAAATATCAGACCAGATGCTTTGATCAATAAGGTTAACTGGATGAATTATGCCCTCCAGATTCGACCGGGATAGCTCAGTGGTAGAGCAGTGGCTGAGAGGTTGTGCTCTCGAAGCTGGTAGACGGGAGGTGCTGGGTTCGATCCCAATCGCGCCCGTCGGCCTAATCGTTCGGAGTTTTCGTGGTTTTCTTCGAGCCGTGGATTTATCCATGCGTAAATACGGGTTAGGTTCCCTTAGAAAGACCCCCACGAAGGGCACTCCCCCCGGGCCTATATCCCAAGTGCAGATAATTGGCCGTCAATAATCAACCCAACTCAACTCAGTGGTAGAGCGTGGCGGCTTCAGCCAAGCGATCCCAGGTTCGAATCCTGGCCCGGACATTTTTCGTCCAGTTGGAAATTTACAACTTGTATGATTACTTTACCAATTTTTTAAAATAATTGTGTTAAAAAATAATCCAGTGTATTCACGTATCCAGCGTTTACTGGAGTTCCATTACCTGCGATCTTTTCTGTTGAGCTGATTAAAATATCAGACCAGATGCTTTGATCAATAAGGTTAACTGGATGAATTATGCCCTCCAGATTCGACCGCGATAGCTCAGTGGTAGAGCGTGGCGGCTTCAGCCAAGCGATCCCAGGTTCGAATCCTGGCCCGGACATTTTTCGTCCAGTTGGAAATTTACAACTTGTATGATTACTTTACCAATTTTTTGAAATAATTGTGTTAAAAAATAATCCAGTGTATTCACGTATCCAGCGTTTACTGGAGTTCCATTACCTGCGATCTTTTCTGTTGAGCTGATTAAAATATCAGACCAGATACTTTGATCAATAAGGTTAACTGCGAACGGGATAGCTCAGTGGTAGAGCGTGGCGGCTTCAGCCAAGCGATCCCAGGTTCGAATCCTGACCCGGACATTTTTCGTCCAGTTGGAAATTTACAACTTATTATAAGTTAATCTAATAGTTCCTTATTATTTTTTTTATTCCGTCAAATTTCGACGAATACCACTTTGTTGTTAAGTCTTATTTCATACATCACTAATCAAGTATTAGTTTATTAAATTAATTGTTTTGCAAATTAGAGAAACGTAAGTGATTAAAAATATTTTTCGGATAAAAAAACAAGTACCCATCTACTTAAAATGTTCAATAATGATTGAATGCATTCGTATTCAGCTAATAATGTTTTGCATATTTCAATTAGGATCAATTATATGTAACAAAGTAGATTTTTTTTTTTTTTATATCCCTTCCTCAGTCGCTGGCTGAGAATTTTGAAGAATTCATCGATCTGAATTCTTTCTCCTAGATACATTTTGTGAAGCATGAAGTAAAAATTTATGTCATTACAGAAGTTTCTTTATTCATTTAAAAATAAATTGGCAAGATGCAGAAAATATATTTTATTTTGCGCGTAATACGTAATGCATTATATACATATAAGCAGACGGATAATTAGATAGATTGTTAAAAACGAGTACCTACAAATAAGTAAAATGTATACAATTTTGAGTATTTTCTCGTTTTATAACTTCGAGTATTTTAGACTCAATTTTAAAAAACTCACCTACTCATTTTTTTTTTTTGTGTGTGTGTGCATGCGTTTATTTGCTTTTATAAAACTTCGGTTTTACGAATGTCTAATATTAAAACACAACCAGAAATTTAAATAAAATGAAATGGATATAGTCACACACAGATTCGATACGTCCGTAATAAGTAGGTAAAACTGTACAATGGGCTGAAACCGGATATCTCAGTTTTGACTGAAGTTTAGCAGATATTGGTTGAAATATTTAGCTTTAGGCCAGAAAAAAATCGGATTTTACGATATCGCCATACTTATGTAGTTGCTGTCTTTAAAATTATATTTTATAATTTTTTTTTGTTGTTGTTTATTTTTTTTCTAGCTTTCAAAATTCTTAAATATGAAAACATTTTGAAGTTACCAGCACTTTTATATTATAATGTGCAGCATTTTTAATAAAGATGTATTTCTTACAATGAAACTGTTGCTAGCATTTAAAAGGGTAGTTTTAAGGCTTGCCGTCAAATTCACATTTTAATGAGGTAAAGTCGGATATCCTACATGGGAAAAGATATTGGAAAATAATAATTGAAGAGTTTCTAAACAATGTTTGAAGAAGAAAACGTCCAAAATACAGGTATAAGAATGAATACAAAGTTTTTTAATTAACACTGATACAGAGGTGCACTTCTTTTTTACAATTTCTCAATTATAATAATGATAATTATCTTTTATCATTAAATTTCATATCTTTAGACATATAATTGGAATATTATTACTTTTGCTTCTTAGTTAAATTTCTAAAATAAAATATGTGTTTTTGTTTAAAAGAAAGTCTAAACTTTTTCACTTTCTATGTTTAACATATCCATGCAGTTTTACTCTAACATAGAGTAAGATTAGATAATTTTACTTTTTATAAATAATCATTAATAATTAAAAAGGTGATGAACTAATAATGTATTTAAAATGGTATAGGTTATAAGGATAAGTGCTGAGTGTAATTAAATTATTTTGGAAATTTTGGCTTAAGAAACAACTAATAAGGTATTTGGTTGTATCCCACTTCCCCCTATAATTCATTAAGTTGGAAGTTCATAACTTTTTTTATAAACATATCTGTCAAATTGCAGAGTGTTTATATTTAAAGTGAACTTGTTCACACCTATGTAGAATCCATTCTGGTTAACGTATTACTTTGAAACTCGTCATATGCTTTTTAATGACCATAGGGAAAACAAATGCGCAATAAATACATAATAGTTCAATTTTTTACCAATAGATGACGATTTAAAGCAATTTAAAAAATATATTACACAAAATAGGAAGTCTTTTAAAATTGCAGTATTTGACGCCAGAAAATCATTCTTCGTCATGCCATTAGAGAAAAAACTACATACTATAAAAGTTGCTTTGTCAAAACTGGATGTGCCGCTGGAAGAAGGATGAAAAAAAATAAAGCTGGAAAAATTGGAGTTTCTGTATTTAACATAGCAATCTGTTCCAGATATTCTTCAAGAAATACTCGAGGGGGTCACGTAAATTGTCTATTCTTTGGTCTACGGTACGAGAGGTTCTGGGATCCATTTAAAGTGATATCCGTACAAGATCCACTTGGCGCAAAAGCTGCAACCTCAAGACCCCCATCAACACATTGCTTTTACTTATCTGTTTTTGGAGAGAACACTCGTTGATAATGCGTGCACTGTTTTGCAAAGCTTTTCAATCAGACGCGACGCATTTAACCTTAGACGGATCAGTGAATACTCAAAACTGTCGTATATAGTAGCAATTCTCAATAGTGACAAGTCTCAACGTTGTGCTTCTGCATTTTGATTACGTGACTTTATGGTGTGTATTTACAGCTGGCTACATTCGTGGCACTTTTTTCTTTGAGAATATTATACCTCAAAACCCCAAATAGTGGCTCGTTAGTAGTATAGATCACTGCAAACTACTGAAAGCAATTCGTCATGGCTACTTTTTAAGAACGAGAATGTTTAGAAACTACTGTCTTTATAGCGCGATACCTCATATTGGTCGAAAAGTGAAAGAACTGCATCGTTCTCACTTTGGAAAAAAGGGGGTAGTTTCGAAAAGATTTTCGAATGCCTGACTGCCTCATTCTCCGAACTTTAATCCGTGTTACTTCTGGTTGTGAAGGTTCCTCAAATATCGTGTCTGCAGAGGAACCATACGGAATGTATGAATTGAAATCAAGCATGACACGCCATGTTGCTGCAATTCATGAAGACTCCCTTTACGCTACTGTTGAACATGCTATAATACGCTTTGAACATATGATTAACGCAACGGAGTGAACATTGAACAAATGCTCTAACTGAATAAAGTTTTCTGAGTATGATTTGTTTTTTTTTACTTTATGCACCACTTTTATTTAGTTAGAAGTAGTAATTTAAATCGATATTTTTTATTGTCGATTTCTATCCCTATAGACCATATACCAGGATTTAACGAAGTACGTAAGAAAAAGTCTCTGCATAGAATAAGGGGTCACTTTAAATGTAAACACTCTGTAAAACAACTAACAATTATAGATATATTAAAAGCCAGCCTCAACCTCTGGACCTGAAATTGTGTAACTTAAAGAATAGGTGTCTTTGCCTACGTAGGTAACCCCAGAGGAAAGACTGGTGAATATTTAAAAGGAAGATAATTAAAAATTTGGGATTTTTTCTCATTCTGGCGTGTAATACCTGACAATAAAGCAGGGTTTTTTATTCTTGTTTTTTTTCTTTTTCCTAATGAAAAAAAACAGAAAGAAAACTTTAATTCCATGAGATATATCATATTCCTTTAAATATTTGTGTAGTCTCTTCCTTAAAAATTTTCCAGAATTAATAATATCTCATTCAAAAGTTTTAATTAGATATTTTATATTCAGTTTGTTTAAATCCTGAAAATCCAATTACTAATTTCTATTCATCGAAAGTAAGGAAGATTGAAATCTATGCACGAATTTTGTTGCACGTTTTATGCTCCAACAATTTCTTTTAAAGAATAAATTCAAGCAGTTGTTTCTACTTTGTATGTTTCCATACGAAATTTTCTTTCATTGATTTCATAAAACTGTACAATATTTTTATTAATTTTTAACATTATTCTGCAATTTTCTTCTAATTAATGAACAATTTTGAGAAGGACATTTAAATTATGATCGTATTATGTTGGGTTATTCAGAATAACTCAAAAATTTACAGGTAGGTCGGGAACGTAAAACCAAGCAATTTTAACATAGGAATATGCAATTGCAATCCAATTATTTATTCAAAAATACAACCGAACTCGGATTTTCATTAATAATTTTGATAAAAGTGAATATATTGTAATAAAATTTTTAAATCGTTCACCTGGTTTTGTACGAAATTTGATAATGTCAAAACAAGTTGTAAAAGTTTTTACTATCCAAATTCAAAACGCACCCCACAGTTTTTGCTATGCAAATGCCAACTTGAAGCTACAAATTTTTGAATATTTTGTCAGTCGCTAATAGAATTACTGTACTTTTCCATAATTTTTCCTGATGTTATCACATTTCAAACAAAGCTAGGTAATACTCTTCAAATTTTCATTACAGTGAATGTTTTCACTTTTCTCAAATGTATCAATGGAAACCTGACTTCAGTTAAAGTGGTACAATCTAATACAGTCTATATAGTTTATACACTGTAATTTTCACTGAGTTAGTGGATATGTTCTTATGTTATTATTATTTTGCGTTGTGTTCTTGACTTACAAGCAAATTATTGAACTAAATCGCCTGTATATTTATTAAAATGTCAATATTGAAATGTTAAACAAAAATAGCAGAATTAAGTTGATAATTATAATTATAAGTATAATAATTTTAGCTATCAACTTATGACCCAAAATATTTTAGACACTTTTTCAAAAAATGTGAAGATCTTAGTGTCGAAATTCGCAGGCTCAAAGTAATACTTCTCACCTCGTTGGTTGTGTATGACAATTTTTGAAGTTTCCTATATGAACTTGCATATCTATTGAAACAATTTGACGAATAATCATACAAATAAATAGGTTGATTCAAAATGACGGAATTAACTTCATACTGTTGTATTTCCTGTAATGATGTAAATTGTATTTCATTACACTCACATTAAAGTTTATATATACTTACTATGCCTCTATCTATCTACATAGATAACTTACAGACTCTGGACAGTAGATGAATTCTTTACATACCCGATGAAGAATACTTTGAAGCATTGAATACACAGCATAGGGATGTGGTCATAAAATTGGTATATAAACTGCTTCTTATACTGAGCACTACAAAATAATCACTGGTCTACTGGCCTCACAAATGCAAAATATCTTGTGTTAAGTCATAGTTATCTTGCGCACAATTCAATTGAAGCAGCAGCGCACCATGTGAAATTTAGGAGCACCCCTGCGATAGTATGTGAGATTTTAGCACAAATTCTTTCATGGGATCAGTCGATCATTTGTAATACAATGTATGTTTGTTTTTGGAGGGGCGGTAGGTGGCTCTACCGTGTGAATTATAATCGTATTTTTATTCACTTTGTACACGTCGGACATTGTATTAATATCCAAAGGAACAAGATTAGGATGCAATGAAACGATATTTATCTGTCACGAATTTCCGAATTCTAATGTAACAAATAAAAGTGAGAAATAATCGATCTACATCTATGTACAGTTTACCATAAATTGAATGGAATCATATAAATAGGCTGGTCACAATCAATCTTCAAAGTTCCAAAGGCTATAGGAGAGAATAACTGTGAGTAAATAGTTTTTAAAGTAACTTATCTAGTAACTTCATGGACCAATATTATAGAATATTCTTATTTGTTTTGATAATGGCTCAAATTGAGCTTAAACATACCAACAATCTGATAAAACTTATTTTACTGTTCATAATCTTTTTATTTTACGCTATTTGGCAATTGAAAGAAGTAACTTATCTCGTTAACGCCTGTTATTTTAAAGTTTCAATTTCGGCGAGATTTTTTTATAATATACATAAAGCGTCAAGAAATAAAATTTTCTGAAGATTTTTACTTTCATTAGTCTAGATCCCAGTGGCATACAGGAGCGTATAAATCGTTCCCTTGCAATGACAAAGTTCTAACTGATAAATTAAGCTAAAATGATATGACACCATCAACTGACTGTACTTAAATTTCCATATAACTTGAAATGACGTACAACGCATACTATCATGTATTTCAAGAGTTAGTGAAATTAAAAATGTTCTAACTACAGTGTCGCTTATGAAGAAATTAAATTATTATCTCTTCTCTTTTTTTTTAAAGAGTAGTCGAATCAGATGGAACCTTGTCGCAATTTCCTTGCCATTCCAAAGCAACGGATGCAACATTGGATACGTGAATGCCGAAAAAAACCGTAACTGGATATATGACGCCAGAATGAAATGATCCTATTTATAGGACGCTGGACATTAACTAGATAAAAAAAAATTCCGCTCATTCGAATTTTGCTAAGTAATCTATATTTACTTCACAAGGTTTTCAGATTTTCTTCTGGCATAAATTCGAGTTTTTTTCTCCCTAAAAGTCCTCTCTGGAAGCATCAAGTATAACAACCAAAACTTATTGTTATTTATAGCAACAATGTAAATGATTAGGAAACTCGTAGAATTGTTATTCTTTTTTTTCTTGTATAAACATTTTTGTAAATGAAATTAAGTTTCTAATTACTTTTAATCAACTAACAGAACCATGTCATTTATGGTATTGCGACATAATAAACGAAAGAAACCATTGTTATATAATTATTCTATTATAGAGACGACTATATTACTGGCTCAATCTTAAACGCTATTCATCCAAAATAAAACTTTATGTTAGTAACTTTTGCATCGATGTAAAAGATTTTAGTTCAATTAGGATTGTGAAAGATTTCTGATTAGTCACTATCATACTCGTTTGTTAAAAAAGGTTTGTTATAGTACCTATTTTGTGCATTAATATTGTTGTTTATAAATGTGTATATCTCTGTTGTCCATAAATTAAGAGACAGACACAATATTATAATTTTCGTACGTAAAGTAACCTGTAAGTGATCAAGCGAAACTGACATATATGCCAAAGGTAAAAAAAAAAAATAGGTAACACGTTAACCTCACAGCCATTCGCTCTGCTGTCTCGGTCACAAATGTCACTAAGAAGGTGATATATTTTATTCGTCATATAAAGACTATGATGTGACCGTCATTTGGAGACATAACAAATGGATTGTGGCGACTTTCAAGTGATGCCAAAATAAAGTAATTTGATGATTCTCAGTTGACCATCATTTTCGGCTCTATTGTAAAGTCACTGTGATTGGTTGTTTGTAACAAGTCACCATGTGACTTCATATTAACATTAGTTGGAGACTCGTCACAAGCCAACGGTCATGGTGACTTCATAATGGAATCTCCAAATAACGGTCCCCTGAGAGTAACCAGCTGATTGTATTGTAATGTTGCCCGGTGATTTGTCACAAAGCAATGGTCGCGGGGGGGAAATCACTTAACAATGACCACCTATAAGTCTTAATGAGATTAAGGAAAAACATAACATTGCAGTCAACATAGAGACTGACATATATGCGAAAGGTAAAAAAAAAATAGGTAACACGTTAACATCACAGCCATTCGCTCTGCTGTCTCGGTGTGGTCATTAGTGATGCTAAAGTGACGTCACATGGACTAGCACAGCTACAAAGGAATACCTATTTGCTACAACTGTTTATGTCACCTTCTTTTTATCACTCATATTTACGTTTTGTGCACACAAATTAGCATATCGTGTTTTTAATTTTGTACTTTTATTTATGGAAACGAGTATATGTAATATGTGAGTTTATAAAACTAAGTAAGTATCAGAGATATGTGTAATTTTGCAAGATCGATATAAATATATAAGAGGTGTGTAAATATTTAGGGTGGATTTAGTTAGCTATGTGTCTAAGCATAATAAGCATAAGGTGTTTGCAAATATAGAGATAATACTTAAATACGGATTATTCATAATAAAGGTAATTTAAAAATTAAAAATATTAATCTAAACCACACTGGCGCATACATAAAATCTGAAAATAAGGCAAGGTTTTTTTTTCTTTCACTTCATTTTTACCTCTTATTTTGAGTAATTGATAAAGCTAATTATTCTTTTCAATATTAATAATTATTACCGTTCTTATAATTCATAATTTGATCTTTTCTCATACTAGATAAATGCTATTACTGTAAAATTAAAATCGAACATTTTAATTAAGAACAAAATATAAATAAAATAAAGACAAAGAAATTATTCAGTTTTCAAATCACTTTTCATTTAAATTAAAGAATACTTATTAAGCACTTTCATGGGTTTATAAAGAGAATTGTTCTAGTATAAATACGCAAATACAGCCACAAGTAAATTTTTCATTATTGAGAATAATTACTTTGCAGTCATAAAGTTAGAGGGAAACAATAGACGGAGATAAATGAGTGCATATATCAGTGCTATGATATTTCCGTTTCAAAAGGTTGTTGACAAAAATCAATTTAACATTATAATAAAATCAATATGTTTATAAATAAAGTGAAAATGATGAAATGGGTGCAGTTTAGAAACAAAAGTTAAAATTAATTAAAGTTTACAAGTAGAATATTTAACAAATTTTGGTTATTAGAAACAAAAGTTAAAATTAATTAAAGTTTACAAGTAGAGTATTTAACAAATTTTGGTTATTTTCCTTATTGCTTTTTTTTTCAGCAGCAAATTGTTTACTAAACAATAGAGTTGTTTTCTTATTTCAATTGTTTGGAAAAAAGGTCATGTCATTTATGAAAAAAGAAAATTTTTCCATGTAAAAGTATTGTAAAATAAAAGGTTTAAAAAATAAAAAATGAGATATTGTGAAAAAGAAAGCTATTTCTGAAATAATCTTTATTCATTACAAATACTTTTATTCGAGTGTAAGTATACGAATGAATAAATGCATAGTACAGATTACGGTCAGTCTAAACGTGATAGAATTACTATTTAATTATTTTCCACCAACACAACCATTCAAGAACTTTTTCACATTTTTATATACATTAATGTCTTTAGGATATCCGCTGTCGGAGTAATTTAGCCATAAAAATCGCAAGTTCGTAAATTTAAAATTTTACGGATACTACAAATATTAGGATATCTTTTTTTTTTCAGTTTCATTTAAACAATGTGTTCTCCTAGAATAAAACTATGAAAGTGTTGCTTTAATTACCTCATAATAAATATTTTTTTTAACTCTATTCAAATTATCCAGTAAGTGGAAGAATTTAGTATGATGTGTATTAACGTGTATGTGTTTTATAGTCTAACTATACTATGTTAACGCTCTATAGGTAAATCTATTTTAAGAAATAAAGAAAATATTTTAAAGTTTATTAATGACATTTATTATGACTAAATCTAGAAAAAGCAACATACGCTGATTGCTGCATACGAACCCAAAGAAGCCCTTCATGACATCTTCCACGGACATTTTGATAATATCCATATCATATCTTATGGGTATGGCCATCAATCCCCGTTTATTCCTGTATTTTCGCTAAATAATTTGCAGGCGATATTGTATTTGTCCTTACATACGTGCAAAAGACATGTCTGAAAAAAACAATTAGATTATTTCTTAGGTTTAGATCTAGAATTAGACCGTATACCCAAATTGCCCCACATTTCAACTAGTCGGATGTGTCAATCCCAAAACTTTCTTCTATCTCACACAGGTTTCGCATACACTAAAAAGAATCAGCACCCATTTATATCAATGTCTAACTGAAGCTCAAGTTTTATTAAATTCCGTGCATTATTTCTTGAGATATGAATATCGCTACAATCGTGTAAATCCTTCAAAATGCTGCATAGCAGCGCCACCTGCTGGGTGATTTTTACCAAAACCTAATCAGCACCAATTTATATCAGGAACTAACTGAATCTAAAGTTTTATTAAATTCCGAGCAATAGTTCTTGAGATAGAGCTATTGCGGAAATCGTGAAAAATGCTGCATAGCAGCGCCACCTGCCGGGCGATTTTTACCAAAACCTAATCAGCACCAATTTATATCAGGGACTAACTGAATCTAAAGTTTTATTAAATTCCGAGCAATAGTTCTTGAGATAGAGCTATTGCGGAAATCGTGAAAAATGCTGCATAGCAGCGCCACCTGCCGGGCGATTTTTACCAAAACCTAATCAGCACCAATTTATATCAGGGACTAACTGAATCTAAAGTTTTATTAAATTCCGAGCAATAGTTCTTGAGATAGAGCTATTGCGGAAATCGTGAAAAATGCTGCATAGCAGCGCCACCTGCCGGGCGATTTTTACCAAAAACTAATCAGCACCAATTTATATTAGGGACTAACTGAATCTAAAGTTTTATTAAATTCCGAGCAATAGTTCTTGAGATAGAGCTATTGCGGAAATCGTGAAAAATGCTGCATAGCAGCGCCACCTGCCGGGCGATTTTTACCAAAAACTAATCAGCACCAATTTATATTAGGGACTAACTGAATCTAAAGTTTTATTAAATTCCGAGCATTAGTTCTTGAGATAGAGCGCCCACAAAATTTTTGTCACATACAGACAGACAGACATTTTCGAAAAATAGTCAAATCGTATTCAGGACCTTCTAAAACGTATAAATCCGTCGAAAACCAGAAGTCGAAAATTTTCATGAATCCAATACTTTCTTCTTGTAAAGATAGAAGAAAGTAAAAAAAATAAGCACAGTTGATTATCCAAATCAGGGTCGAGTCCTGCATCAGGTCGAATAACCTGATTTTAACAAAACCCGTCCCGACCCATGGTTCAGATCGGCGTTAATTTTTCTCGTTGTGGTTCGAGCTGATTTCTATTTTTTTGCTGCGGGTCGTATTCGAGTTGTACCGATTTTAACAAAAGTCTAGAATATTTTTTCTGAAGAAAAACGATACAAACTGTATCTGAATTTTTAGGCACTTTCATTCTTGATCTTTACAAATAATTTAAAAAATAATCTATGTTTAAGCCGCAAGATTAAAAACAAAAACAAACATAAACTAGTCGGATGTGTCAATCCCAAAACTTTCTTCTATCTCACACAGGTTCCGCATACACTAAAATGAATCAGCACCAATTTATATCAAGGTCTAACTGAAACTCAAGTTTTAATAAATTCCATGCAATATTTCTTGAGCTAGGACTATCGCTAAAATCGTGTAAATCCTACAAAATGCTGCATAGCAGCGGCACCTGCTGGGCGATTTTTACCAAAAACTAATCAGCACCAATTTATATCAGAGACTAACTGAATATAAAGTTTTATTAAATTCCGAGCATTAGTTCTTGAGATAGAGCTATTGTAAATTCGCGAAAAAGGCTGCATAGCAGCGCCACCTGCCGGGCGAATTTTACCAAAAACTAATCAGCACCAACTTATATCAGAGACTAACTGAATATAAAGTTTTATTAAATTCCGAGCATTAGTTCTTGAGATAGAGCTATTGTAAATTCGCGAAAAAGGCTGCATAGCAGCGCCACCTGCCGGGCGAATTTTACCAAAAACTAATCAGCACCAACTTATATCAGGGTCTAACTGAATCTAAAGTTTTATTAAATTCCGAGCATTAGTTCTTGAGATAGAGCTATTGCGGAAATCGAAATAAATGCTGCTTAGCAGCGCCACCTGCCGGGCGATTTTTACCAAAAACTAATCAGCACCAATTTATATCAGGGACTAACGGAATCTAAAGTTTTATTAAATTCCGAGCATTAATTCTTGAGATAGAGCGCCCACAAAATTTTTGTCACATACAGACAGAGTCACAGACAGACATTTTCTAAAAATAGTCAAATCGTGTTCAGGACCTTCTAAAACGTATAAATCCGTCGAAAACCGGAAGTCGAAAATTTTCATGAATCCAATACTTTCTTCTTGTAAAGATAGAAGAAAGTAATTAGATGTTAGCATTAAGAATTTTTAAGTTTGGTACTATTTTTATATTTAGAAGACACATTAAGCGAATTTTAAATACAACATTAATTAGTGGATTTACTATTAATCAATTGGTACCAATTACTTTTTTATACAATGATTTGCGGCAGAGTTAGTAGGGGGTGTTCTTTATTTTTTGGCAGATTTTACACATTTTCCTAAAAAGTATTATATACATTTTTGATGTGTAGTATATATTAAAAAACTGTAATTTTTACTTGACTCTTTAAAAGTTTGACGCTTTTAATTTTAATTAAAGTTTAGCTACATTTAATTAATTAATTAAGGATTTTCTAGATGCCACTAGGTAATTCGTCGTTAAACCCCGAGGCTTTCAATAGTTTCTAAATTTAGGTGAACGGATTGTTCAGATGATACATTCTAACTCTCGAAATAAATCTGAAAAATGACTCACTAGAAATGTTTTTGAGAAATAGCTGAAAATGTTGCATTTTAGTTTGAAGCAAGTGGAAATAGAAGAGCTTCTTTCAGCTTTATTTACTTTAGTTTAATATATTCATAAGTTCTAAAGCAGCTGGATATTAATATATAAAAACCCTGTAAATCCCAAGTTTAAATGCATTTATAAAGATACTCACACATATATATGTACAAAATAGTCAAGTAAAAAATAGTCAAATCGTGTTCAGGACCTTCTAAAACGTATAAATCCGTCGAAAACCGGAAGTCGAAAATTTTCATGAATCCAATACTTTCTTCTTGTAAAGATAGAAGAAAGTAAAAATTGAAGTTTTACACTAAGCATTGTCATTTAATATTAAACTTTGAAACCAAATTAATGTAGATAAACGTAAACATGCCGGAATTAGAAAATTGGAGATTAGATGGTTTTGTGACAATGTGTTTCTTATAGTTTGGGTTTCTGCTCACAGACTTGTACAGAAATATCAGTTAACCTTTTTTTACACTTTAATTATCTAAAATCTTTTTACATGTTTATAGCATGAGAAACATGGTACAAACATATGGTTAGAAATCAAATAATTCTAAAAATATAATAATAGGTGTTATAAAATAAATATACAATATATACTTTATTTACCCCACTATAGTCAAAATTTGCTCGAAAGGGTTTTTATTAGTTGTTTTTATTAGTTGAAATTGATTTATTTTTTTTTTTGTAAAATCATCAATCCCCGTTTATTCCTGTATTTTCTCTGAAGAATTTGCACGCGATATTGTATTTGCAATTATACGCACAGCCATGACACCTAGCGAGAATCAAAATAAAATAAGTCTTAATATACTTCAAATCAAAAATTAAGGGCTTGAACGTCACCTTATGCAAGTTATTTGTTGCAGCTTAAAAAACAATTAAATAGGAAATTCAGAGATAAAATTAAATAAATAATACATGTAATTTGTTTTTATTATTTAAACTTACATAAATCACTTTATTAGTTACAATTTAAATTAAAAAATTGCAAAATTTGCTCGTTTAAAAAGTCAGCATCAAAATCATTACTTTCACAAGCATTTCAAAATGTTTTGTTCTTAAATAATACCAATGTCTCGTCTGACGAATCATACGAAGTACTTGACTTCAGCGATAAAAGTCAAAGTTTTTAACACATTCCAACATAGCTGAAAAGCGTTTATGAATTCGGTTTTTCTGTCTGCCTGTTGGTTCTCTAACTCAAATATACTCGGATTGCCATGCAATTGATATATGTTATTGAGGTTTACTATAGCATGTTCAGTAATGAAAATGGAGTGTGTAGTATTTATAGTTCCTTTACAGGGACACTCAAAAGAATGGGAAAAATCATTTTCGGTTTATTTTAATGATGTTACACTATTTAAAACATATTGAAATTCATATATATCACATCGGTGCACTACAATAGGCTTACTACAGAATATGGTGTGCATAGCACTTATAGTTCCATTACAGGGACACTCAAAAGAATTCCGTTACATTACGGTCCATGAGGAAATATCGTTTGCGGTTTATTTTAATGTTTCTCTATTTCAAGCATATTGAAATTGATATATTTCACTGAGGTTCATTACAACAGGCTTATTATAGAATATTGTGTGCAAATCATTCATCGTTCATTTACAGGAGCACGCAAAAGAATTCGGTTAAAGTACTGTCTGTTAACAATAAATACTGGAAGTGCGTTTTCATTTGCGGAACGCGATTTTAAATGTAACTAAGTTTTTGTCTATTACTTCGTGTGTGCAATTCTGTAGATAATATACAGGGCAGCACAAACTATCTCTAGTACATTTCCGTTTACTGAGGGAAATTCCATTAGGGGATTTTAAAACTGTGCTATGCGTTTCCTAATTGAACTAAATTTTAGCATTCTATGAAGTAGAGTAGACCGGGGCACATTTACGCGGATTTTTTTCAATGAATTTTTTAATTTTTATGTTTTAACTTAGGAAATTTTAGACATTGTGGTTTCATAAAGCAGTTAATAAAGTCAAAATTTGTGTATTCAGTTGTTCCCTATTTGTGTTTGTACCGTAAAAAAAATTCTTTTAGGTCCAAGTCATTTGCGTAAACTTGCAACGGGAACGGGGCACGTTTACTCATATTCTAAGTGATACCAAAGAGTAAGTGAAATAAATATTTAATCAAACTGAAATGTTTTATTTATAACTTAAAACACTGTTTAAAAACAAAAAAAAATTAAAAAGAATTAATTAAAGAACATTTTATAGGCTAAACTGAAAACATAGGGCTTATTGCTAGTTAAAAACAGAAACTATTTAGTCATCTTCATCATCACTGTTACAGTTTTTACAAACAAAAAATAAAGTATTTCCTTTTGCACACTTGTCATGGGACCACCTTTTGCAACCTTTTTTGGATTGGTAATCACAGTAAGAACGTGCGTAAATGTGCCCCGATGTCAATGCGTAAACGTGTCCCGTCGCCATGTTTGGATTTATTTTTAACGTGCAACGAAAATGAATACCATTTCTGTTCATACATGTACAGTTCTGAAAACAGGACAAAATTCTGCTAATGTTCATAAACTTGTTTATCCTTAACTAAATATTATTAGTTCACAATAAGTTTCAATGCATTCAACACCAAATTTACTCACCTTGAAAGAAAACAGGTTATGCTTTCCGCATGCTAGACCGAAGCTCGACTGACGTTCAAAAACTTGTGAGAATATCCGCTAGGGAGCAGCATCAATTTGTTATGACTGGTGGGGAGCCAGTTATAACTCGTTTCGGAAAAAGTGCACTGCGTAAACGTGCCCCATGCGTAAACGTGCCCCGGTCTACCCTATATATATACAAATCTAAAGATGATATAGTGAGCTGCAGAAACTAATTCGGGTATTTTTTCAAAAATATTCCGATAGTGATGGAAAATTTTTCATAATCTATGTCCCAATGCAAGATTTTTCGTTCTTATTTTTTACTTATTTTCGCTGATTGATAAAGTATAATTAGTGGTTATAATAATAATAGTTTTTTGTTTCTTCAAAACTTCAGCCTCTGACATGATTGATAGACGCCTCTTTCTGTAAAATTAAACTCTTTCTAATTAAAGAATAAGAAAACATAAATAAAATTAAAAGAGGCAAAGATGTTTTTCAGCTTTACAAATCACTTTTCATTCAAATTAAAGAATATTCGGAAAATACTTTTAGAAGTTTATTACGGCACAGTTTATTATGGCAAGGCAAACTTTTACTATTGAAAAAATTTACTTTCTAGTTATCAAGTTCGAGTGAAAGAATAGACGGGGATAAAAAAGTGCATCATCTGTTTTATGATGCTTCTCTTCCAAACTTTTTCTGTTAGAAACCAGTTAAACATTATAGCAAATTTGTTTATAGATGTAATGAAAAAAAATAAGCAGATGCAGGTTGAAAAACAAAATAGAATTAATTAAACATTCCAAGTAGAGAACTTAAAGTACTTAAGAGCCTACACTAGTAAACGGAAGACATTTATAAACTAATGTTAAAACAATGGCAACGTTCTTTCCTAATTTCTCGTTTGCATTTCAATATTTTTAAATGATATTTTGTTGCTGTTGCTGCTTGCATAAGATATCTAATGTCGATGTCTAACTGGGTATTTCTTTACTCTTTCGATTTTTTTCAGTGTTCTTTTTTTTCTGGGGACACTTTCAATTTCGGAATCGATTCCGAAATCGAAAGTGTTCCCAGAAAAAAAGAAAAAAAAACTCCAAACAAAATCGAAATATATGAAGATACGAGGGTTGACATCGACCCAGTGTAGAGCAAAATTTAATCAGATTAACAATTACAGATTACGATTACATATTGTAATCGTTAATCTATATTACAGATTTAAAAAATAATAATAAAGAAATCGTTTTAAGTGATTTTAGATTAATAATTTGTAATCGCAGTCATGATTTCTTGATTGAATTATAAATGATTCCTATAAAGTTCGGAAATAGCCCCGTCCCGTCTCTTTGACGTCCTAAGATATAAACAAAAGAATGGAGTGCCTTATGAACAAAATTGAATTCCTTGAAAGAGTGCAAATTGTAAAATTCCGCATGATCTTCCTCTTAAATATTTGTATGAAGTATATTTAAATATTATTTGATATAGTAAAAGGTATATTTCGCAATTATTTAAGATAAGATGCACAATCATTAAGAGAAGTTACACATTTAAAGAAAAAAAAACAGAAACAGAAGAAGAAAATATTCAATTTATTTTCCACAAGGATGTGTTCAATAGCTAATGATGAGTGATATATTTTACGGGAAAGAGGAAAGAAATTATAAACAAACTTGACCAGCAATTCAAACAAATTTAGTTTCGATGGACAGTTGTTTGGTGAATAGAGTTATTTAATGACTTTTAAAAATGCGCATACACTCCACAGTCCGTATTATAAGAAACGGGAATTTAAAATGTTTTCTAAATTTTCATTAAAGATTCTTGCAATCTGTGTAATCATGATTAATGAATTACTGTAATAATGATTGATGATTACAAGTAGCCATGGTTAAAAGTATTACAACATATTCATGATTGAAAGTAATCATGATTACTTGAAATCACGATTAGTTTAATCGTGATTATTAATCCAATTACAAAAGTAATGGATTAAATCCAACACTGCATCGACCTCAGGTATCCTATGGAAAAACAAATCGGTCAAGTGCGAGTATCACTCGCGCTCAAAGGGTTCCGTACATTACATTTATTAATTAATAAACTCATACTAACCCTAATATTTTCTTAATTTTAGTTTCAGTGGATTCAGAAATAGGGGAAGAGGGCATATTTTTGCAGCACACGTTCGACGATATCTGCTAAAATATAATACATGAAAATTAAAACTGTTATATTTTTGAGTTCGGTGTTACGAGATCTTTCGAACGATATCCCACACGATATACAAAAAAAATCAAGTAACTTAATTAATATCTCGGCTAATTACCGATAGTTGTTTTCGAAAATCATTATCAACAATCCTTGGATGATTCTGTGTCGATATGTACCATGAGCATCCCTCAACTCCCCCGCTGACAGCCCGCAAAGTAAAGTTTGTGTGTAACGGAAAAATGCAATTTTTTCAAATACTATGCAACCTAGGATAATCGCTACAGTTTTCCTGCAAGGTTTAAGTAAACTATTATTATTCCTAATTTTTTCATAATTTTACTTTCAGTAGATTCGGAAATAGAGGGGGGGGGGGACATTTTCGACGATATTTCTGAAAATACAATACCGAAAATTAAAAATATATATTTGTGAGTTCGGTGTTATGAGATCTTTCACACGATATATAAAAATATTTTTTATCAAGTAACTCAATTAGCTCTCCCATTTTTCCTAAACATATTTGTAAATGGCTTATAAAATATGAATATCTGGATCAATAGGCTTTATAACTCTCCCAAGTTTGAGCTTACCACGTTTACAAGAAAAACGACTATGGAAGACGGAAGGACAGGCACACGAATGATCTTATAATGATTCCATTTTTACTTTTTAAGTACGGAACCCTAAAAAACATTTTGAAATATGGGAATGCAAACGAGTAATTTAAAAGAAAACGCTGCCATTGGTTTAACATTAGATTGGTAGTGTGTACGCGTTACCAGCATAGGCTCTTAATAACTGTAAAGTATTTTTCTCATTGTTTTTTTATTTGTTTCGGTTAGGGATTGTTTAAATTTTCTTTTTATTAAATAAATGTTTCTTTTTTTTTTGGGGGGGGGGGAGATAGTAAAATATTAAAAAAAATTGAAATAGAAACCATGATTTTTTTTACTGCTTTCTTTTATTCTGTAAGTAAGGGGGGTTATGGGTCATCTTAAGAAATAAAAGAAAAGAAAAAGGAAAACAATCTCTCTATAAAGCTATTTAACATATTAGTATGTGTCTAACGTGACTAATACCCACGCAAATTTATGATATGCGTAAAAATGATTTTCGAATGCCTCAAAGTACTTCTGATGTTAAAATTACACTATACTTACAAAAACAATAATATGTTTCCATAACGTACAATGATAGGTTTTTAAGTTTGAAAAAAAATAGTAGAAAAAGAGAGAAAGTTACTTCTGTTATTCCCAAGTTATGTTTAATTACAATGATTACAATGATTACAATGGAATACATATCTTTTTTTTTAATCTATTTTCACTTTTTCGCCTAAAACATGTTTTAGTCACACTTATTACTGAGCTTAAAAATGAAAAATGTTGCATTAAGCTCTCTTACAGATTCGTAAAACTATTATTCGCCAAATATTCAGAAGACCTAACACTGTATTTTTTTTTTTAAATGCAACACCGATTTTTTTGTTGCTTGACATAATTAGCATTCTTACATTGAATCTACTTAAAAATAATAATATCTGAAACAATTATTCTTTAAAAAACAGCAGATGATGAAAATTAATGAAAAAATGATCAAAAAATTAATAATCGTTACGTAAGAAAAGTAATCATAGCAACGGTGGTTCTAAAACAAAAGTTTCAGATATAAAAATACTATGATTTATTGTTTGTTTGTTTTGTTTTTAACACTTTATAACGTAGTGAAAAAGTGTTGGTGAATTCGGTTTGTCTGTCTGTCTGCTGTCGCCGTCTATCTGTCCATGCTCTAACTGACATATAGTGGCTCACATTTATTTTTGGACACTTGTGTTTTTGGAACTTACTTATAAAAAATATCATATAAATATTAAAGGCTCTACTTAATTTTTTTTCATATAAACTGTCTTTTGTCTATAATAAAGCCTACGTATTGTAATGAAAATATATTCAAAACTTTTTTCCAAAAAATTAATTTACCGAGAAAGTGCTACAGACAATCTCACATAAGTAATTGGACACTTTGAACATTCGTCAAATGTAAACAAAAATATGCAAATAATCAAATGTTTTAATACTTTGTTGAGTATCCTTTACCTGAAATTACACGTTTAATACGTTTTGGCATGGCAAATACTTTTTTGTGTAAGAATGTTCAATTTTATTCCATTCCTCTGTTAATACTGCTTTAAGTTGTTCTTTCGAAGAAATATCATATTGTTTTGTTCTTTTCTCCAGTTCGTGACACACATTTTCGATTGGGTTTAAATATGCAGAATATGGTGTAGTCTTGATAACTTTGGGACGGTTGTACAGCAGACATAAGCGAAAATTTACAGTTGTATGTTTGGGATCATTATTTTGATACAACTCTAACGCGTTTTGAATTCCACGTTTTTGGGCAGATATTTTCCAGTTTTCTTTCAGGATATGTATATACTTATATTGGTCTATATTATTTTCAATGAAAACTAAATTTCCCATACCGGAAACAGCAAAACATCCCCAAACCATTATGCTCCACCTCCATGTTTGACGGTTGACAATAAATTTTTCGGATTGAGCTCTTCGTTGGGGTTACTCTACACAGTTATTCGCCCATCAGACCCAAATATGTTAAATTTTGATTCACCCACAAATATGACGTTTTCCCAAAACGGTACATCTTTATCTACTATGGATTTTGCAAAATCCAGACGTAACTTTCTTGCTCTTTCATTAACAAAAAATTTTCTTCTGGCAAGTCTACTGTTGTTTCCATATAATCTGATAACTCGTCTAAAAGTTGCAGGGTTTACTTTTACTGCAAATCTGTTTTCTAATTCTGTTGTAAGTTTCACTGCACTAATTCTTGGATTTTTATTGATTTTATGCATAATAAACCTTCGATTCCTGGGAGTTAGCTTGCGAGAAGCTCCTGATTTTAATGCTTCTTCGTAGTTTCCACCGTTTTATAATAACAAAAACAGTTTAATGTCTTACTTTAACAAGTTTTGAGATAGTTTTTGTGCTTTTACCATCTTTAAAATATTCTATGATTAAATTAATAATAGAATTTGTTGTAACTTTGTAGCGCTGAGCCATGTTCACATCAAATATGGAAATGTAAACAAATTTACATGAAGTAGTAGTAATTTCAAAGTGCAGACGATAATATTAAACATATATTTCCATTTATAATAAAAATAAATAACAAAAAATTTCATGTGTCAAAAAATTTAGTAAAGCTTTTAAGTGTCCAATTACTTATGTGAGATTGTTTTTAACACTTTCTCGGTAAATTATTTAAAAAAAAAGGATTTGAATTTATTTTTATTACAATATGAAGGTTTTATTATAGACAAAAGAAAGTTTATATGAACAAATTTTTAAGTAGATCCTTTAATATTTAGATGAAGTAAGTTTCAAAAACACAAGTGTCCAAAAACAAATGTGAGCCACTGTAAATATACTCGGATTGCCATGTAATTGATATATATTATTAAGGTTCTGTTTAGAATGTTTGGTATAGAAAAGGAAGTGTGAAACATTTATAGTTATTTTACAGAAGAACTCAAAAGAATTCCGTTACATTATTGTGTATTGGGAAAAATCGTTTGCAGTGCATTTTAATGATGTTACACTATTTCAAACATATTAAAATTGTTATACATCACTGAGGGGCACTACATGATGATTACTATGGTCTGACTAGCCATAATCCTTCATTTATAGGGACACACAAAATATTTCGGTTACAGTACTGTCTATAAGAAATAATGCAAGAAGTGCATTTTCAACTGTGGTACGCATTTTTAAATGTAACTATTTTTTAGATATTACTTGGTGTGTATAAATTCTATAGATCATGTACAAGGCTGCACAATAGAATTCGATTATCGCCTATTGACGGAAACTGCTGGCGTGTAATTTTCAACCTTGTTATGCGTTTCCTAACTGAACTAAATATTTGCGTACTACGTTTCCTTCTATATATATAAAAAAGTAATGGTTTGGAAATGGACCAATGAAAATCTGCGTAGATATTCCCGGTTATTGTCATTGCTTTTTTACTAGGGACTTTTTTGAGGAGCGATTACTTTTTTTCTCGCCATCCTACGGATTCGAAAATCATACCACCAGACGCGAAATATAACAAGCTTTCAGAAATTCAAAAATTTATCACGGTCGGACAATAAACACTCAAAAAATCCTTAAAAATCGAGTAAAAAATCTTTTATTGAAAAAGTCATTTTATTATATTGTTGCCAATTTCTAAATAAGCGCAAAGGATTATGTTTTATCTCAAATAAAAAATGCATTTGCGCCAGACTATTAAAACCAATAATGAAAGTTTAAAATAGTAATTAAATGTTCACGTGTTGAAAGCAGGAAATAAAGAAAATGACGTCATAAAAATTGTGTTTACACATGGATATTAAAAATAAAAAAGATGAATTAAATGAAAAAGCATTATAACCTGATTACAGAAGATAGTCGCCGTTCGTGATATCATCATCATCATCTGTTTAAAACAGGATACATTACCAGGTTTTAAGAGGCTGTGAAATCAGAACGGGGGTTGGTGAGCGTAGCGAGCAGTTGGCAGAGCCCCCTAGTTATATATACAAATATATGGATTATATACAGGCTGCATAATGAATTCGGATATTTTCCCAACTATAGATTTTAATCGCTAAAATTGGATTTTCAAAAATGAATGTTCCAAAAACGTTACTTAGTATAACACTATCTCGGTATAAAAGGGACGTAGCAAAACGATTACGGTATAATACCGCCGTACGTAGATTTCTACCTGACTTCCGCAAGTGTCTCGGTATAAAAGGGACGTGGAAAAGGACCATCACGCGAAACGCCGCGCTGTGGCGGTTTATGTCCTTAATTCTGTGGCGGTTTATGTCCTTAATTCTGTGGCGGTTTATGTCCTTAAATACAGTCTTTCACCTTATTAAACGGTGATGTTTTGTTACAATATTCTGAATGTGTTGGAAAGTGTTTCATAATCTATGCTTGACGCATGATTTTTCTTTTTTTTTAACAGGAGTAATATCTGCTATATCAGTCACTGATTAAACGTATCATTTTATACAATAATTAGAACTCATTTGATTTCTATTTAGAACTTGCGTGGGCATACATTAAAATTTTTATGAAGTTTATCTTTCTAAAACCCATCTATAGTTTGCCTAAAGTAATTAAAACTGTTGAAGAGAAAATTTTAATTTAACTATGAATTTAGTGCAGTGCTGAGTTTAACTTGTGATGTTAGTCTACGTCAGTTACAAATTTTGAGTTGTTCTTTACTCTCTTGGGAAATTATATAAGTGATATTGGGCTATGTTCTTTGTTTTGCGCAGTATTTTCATTAGTGAAATTTATTCTTTAGAAACAGCTATGTTAATAAACTACTTTAACTCTAATTAATAAACAAATAACCCTCTTTCAAAAAGCATTCTATTTATTTATATTTCAAATTTATTTTTGTTTAATCTTAAGTTATACCAAAGTATCAAGAACCTACTTTTAATCTAAAGAAAGCCATCATGAAACTATATTATCTCTTTTTTCACTGATAAAACATCATGTTATGAAATGCTGTATAACTGAGACTCATTTATTGTAATTCAGTTAAAAATACAAGCATTAAAGGGTTTACTGATCTTGTCACACCGAAAAGAAAATTTTACTCATTGAACAATTTTATCTAGAGCTTCGACCGGTATAAAAATTTAAAAAATGTAACTATTTAGAAAGTTAATTGAAGCAGTATTTCATTACCATAATTTTATTCCCTTCCGTATTTTGAAATAAATTTTCACTTTACACTGCCTACTTACCTCCAACAGGTAAAAAATTAAAACATGTTTCAATCTTTTTAGGATATCCTATGTGAGTTCCTAATAAAATTTTCAATTGTCTACATTCAAAGATGGGTGTTTACGGGATGCAAAATTGTGCATCAATGTGTGAAGTTATTCACTATTTTTAAAGTTTGGAGTGAATTATTCTAAACTCATTTAGCCTCTGATTTAAA
Organism: Maratus michaelseni; assembly: GCA_963931845.1. Taxonomy (NCBI): domain Eukaryota; kingdom Metazoa; phylum Arthropoda; class Arachnida; order Araneae; family Salticidae; genus Maratus; species Maratus michaelseni. Next base: position 129,532,941 of record OZ007593.1, read on the forward strand.
CAATCATTCAAAGAAGAATTGTAAATAAAAAGAATCAAACAAATGTCTGAGACAATTCGGTTGCTTTGGAAATATACAGAATGAAGCAGAAGTAACTTGTAGTGCCATGATGATGTATCTGCAAGGAGATTAGTAAAATGACTGGGGCTGAAATAAATGTGTATTTTTATAAACAAACTTTCAAGAAAATGAAACATGATATTTGTAAAACTCTTTTTGTAGTTTATTACACTTTTTAAAAAAATAAATTGATTTTTGTAATGACAAAATAAATTTGGGTGCCCCAGCAGACCCGCTCCCTGGAAATAGTGTCGTTCTTGTAGCGGTCCACGTTGATCAACTTAACTCTGTCAAATGTTATCTGAAATTATAAAAAGCATAATTTCTTTACTCCGAATACTAACAACTAGAGAGTAATCGTTCGTTTTTTGAAAAAAAATAATTTTGAACAAAATGGCGGCCATTCAAAGTTAAGGTACCAATTTTTACAAAAATTTTTGAACTTTGATCGTTTATAAAGAACAGAAAAAAAATCATCAGATCGCCAAAAGGAAAGATTACTCTCTCGATAATATTGTTGTTAAAAATTGGTAAAAATTTGAAGAAGATTGTTTGAGATTTGTTCGAGTTATCGTGATCACTGACTTTTAAAACATGGTTTTGAGATAATCACGTTTAAAAATTCAAGTTGTGATTTCTGTATGATAGTATAACAAAGTAAGTTAAAACGGCGTAACTTTCTTAATTTTTATGATAGACTAAAAAAGATAACTGAATATTTTGTACTAATTGTACTTTCAAAAAATGCAATGAAAAAATGCATTTTTGGAAAATTTGGAGGTAGGTATAACCCATTAACCCCTTCGCGACGAGCGTCCGTTACAGAATTTTTAATCTTTTACCACCGGTTTTTCAAAACAGAAATTTTCGCGTAATTGAATCACAAAAATGCTAAGATTTAATGAGGTAAAGTTTACAATAAAAAATAGCTGGTGGGGATAATTGAGGATTCTGAGCATCTTAGGCGTCACGTATACGTGTCGCTCGTCCCCAAGGGGTTAATAACAGTAAACACTGACAAGTAGGCTTTGAATTTGTTTGTGCTGAGGAAAGCTTTGAAATTTATTAAGAAAAGTGTTGAAAGGATTGGAACTGAATCTGAAACTACTACTACTATGTCTGTTTTTACAGGCTTTTAGATCGCCCCGTAATTTGTAGAGAAAGTTGTGTGGAAGAAAATGCAATAGATTGTTGACGTCATTATAACTTTACAGGGTTCACTAAAGTAAATTACACAAAATGCTTGTGCTCAATGCTTGAAAAAACTCCCTGAACTATGTAATCAAAACTTATCGTCTTAGGAGAGATATTTCATAAAAGATAAGATTTTTTTGTTATACCTATATTTTCTGATGCCTTATTACATGAGTCCACACTTGGCTCATTTTAAAAATAATTAATTCTACTTTTGACAATTTTGAATGTAAAATTGTGTTAGAAGTTTCTGATTCTGTTTTCATACAATAACTTATTTTTATATTTTTCCCCGTTTCTGAGAACTTCAGTTTTTGAGTTGTAACAGTTTTTAAATGTGCCACAAATACTCTGCAGTAAAATCATCGAGGATTTCTAATCATCGATAAGAAAAAAAAACTGTATTGATGTGTAGATAAAACAAAACAAGTAAAAAAGTATTTCTAAAATTGTACTTGTAAAATGTAAATTTATTCCTTAAAAAAACTAATTTTAAATTGAGCACTTTATTTACCTTTATCCAATACAAAACACAACATTTAATTTGAAAAGAGACCTGTAGCTGGATATTTTCACAATAAAGAAAATGAAAGTAAGGAGTCTAGCAAAATATACTTCAATCTTGATTACTAGTACAATTCTTCAAATACTACAATATTGATTTTTAAAACGAAATTTAACCTTACGAAACTTATTTGCAAACTTTGAATTTTCCCTTTGTATTTGTCATAGATTTTTCTGAAACGCAGAAATTGTCAGATCGAACTGAATTGAGAAAACTTTTCAGAAAACTTTTCCTACAGAATAAATTGTATGGGTGTTAAACTATTGTTGTTGTTTTTATTTATAGCATATATGTTTTTCAAAATTTACAATATTAAGCCTTAAAAATCGTTTTAAACATATACATTTATATGTACAAAATCTCCATTTTTTTTAATCCCATATTTTAATGTTATTCCTATATACAGAAAAGTTCAGATTTATCGATTTTTAATTTCTGCTTTCCTAGGAAAATAAACTTTAAGATTGACAAGTGTCACTTGTAGTAAGTAATATTAAGTTCAATCTATATTATACACTGTAAAAAATTTTGGTCAAAAATTACGGTACATATACTGGCAACTTTGTGACCAGTATATATACAATAATTTAACTGGACGGTATATGTACCGTAGAATGCTTAAAGTGTATGTACCGATTGCACTCCCCCCTCTCCTCAGGCCTGTACGCATTACGTAAACAAGAGCAAGAGCATCACTTGTAGGGTTGTCGTACACCGAGGCTGGGCTACCAGCTTTTTCCTAACTCAAAAATAATTATTTTATGGTATAAACAGCGATTTTTTGCTGAAAAACAATCATTTTACGGTATAAATACCGTTTATAATTTAAATGGCACATATACGGTTTTTTACGCTTAATATACTTTATAAGTACGGTACTCATACCGTAAAGACTGAAAACGGTACAAGTTCCGTTAATTTACGGTACATCTACTGAAATTTTACGAAAATTTTTTGCAGTGTAGCTATCTACAGGGTGCATCAAAAAAGTGTAAAACATACACTGTTTAACGGGTCATAACTTTCTATTTTTTCTTTCTTTTGTAAGTGTAATTAATTGGAAATAATGAGTAGACCAAGATTAACTTTTGAAAAAAGAAAATTTATTTTAAAATACTATTGTAAGTATGAAAATGTAGCAGAAATACAAAAACAATATCTCAGGGAGTTTCAGGCAGATTCACCTATGCGATTTACAATTCATCGCATAAAAAATAACTTTGAAACGAATCGATGTTCATGGACAACGTTCCGGAACCGCAGTTGAGCAAGATTACGCCACAAGACCAAATGAAATGTTTTTTGAAGTTTGCGAATCAATAGACCACCGTTATAAGCAGTGTATTGACCAGAACTGGAATAATTTTAAACATCTTTGGTAGAAGGAAAAGTTATGCATTTTATGTAAATTATTTTGTAATTTAAATATTAATTATATGTGAGTGAAAATTGGAGTTATAATCATTCAAAGTGTGTATATATGGTCAATATGATAAATTCGGTAATTATTTATAATAATAGGTTATTATTGATAATAACCACGGTAATTATTGATAATATTAACCGTAACATATACATTTTTCTGACGCACCCTATTATATTAAAGAATGGATTTTTTTTTTTTTTCGGACAACCCAGTTACGGAAGATTATCCCGTTTGCCCTTAAAACAAAATAAAGAATTCAGCATTTGTGAGTGTGCGTGTAGTATTCCATAACTAAATTGCCAAACCAAATTAAAACTTCACAAATAAATAAATAAATAAATTAAACATTAAATTTAACAGATATACGAGGGTCACTCGGAAAATAAGTTGCCCCTGGTGTCTGTGGGCAGAGGTGTGTATGAAAGACAAAAAATGTAATGATACATTAAAGATAAAACATAACTTTATTTTTCCACATAAGTACCAAGTACATTGAGACATTTGTCATACCGCTTTATAAGCTTCAAAAAGCTCTCCATGAAAAAATCAGGGCTTTGCATACGGACGAAGCGTTGAATGGCAATATGCGAAAGACGGCACAGCAGATGAAAGCGAACGTGTAAGACATCGATACCATTGGGTAGAGTCTTTCGCATCGCGTCTTTCTGTGTCGTCTTTCGCATATAGCCATTCAACGCTTCGTCCGTATGCAAAGCTCTGATTTTTTTCATGGAGGGCTTTTTGAAGCTTATAAAGCGGTATGACAAATGTCTCAATGTACTTGGTACTTATGTGGAAAAATAAAGTTATGTTTTATCTTTAATGTCTCATTACATTTTTTATCTTTCATACACACCTCCGTCCACAGTCGCCAGGGGAAACTTATTTTCCGACTGACTCTCGTATAATCAAACTACACGCTTAAATATGGGATTAATTAAAAAAGGCTTTTATATACGTTTTGTACACCGTTGACTGAGTAACAAGTTAAAATACTGTGGGAATAAACAAAAAACATAAATGCCGTATTCTATATAAGATGCAACTACTATTCCGAAGGAATACAATTAATTCTACAAATAAGCATTATAAATCAAAATGTTTCATCATCTGTTTTGTTAAATTCTTCTATTCAAGTTTTATTTTGATGGTATGTTTGTTGTTGTATGGTATTCTTCAATTAAATTAATATAATAATTTATAATATAGTACATTACTAAAATAATAGTAATTGCAAAATGTATGCACGCAAGTTATAGTAGTTTATTGTATCATCGTCCTATATATGGGACAGTTTGCAAAAAGGAAACTAATAAAGTTTGCTAAGTTTTGCAATTTTTAACACTTTCAAACAAAGTTGAAAAGTGTTTATGAATTCAGTTTGTCTGTCTGTCGTCTGTCCATGCTCTAACTTGCGTAAATGTAAACGGATTGCCATGAAATACATAATAAGTATATGTACACATATTATATGTATATCAATATTTAAAATCTCTTAACTTTAGCTCTGAAACTTTAAATTTAGTTTTTAAGAAAACTGAGTTAAAATTATTCCTACGTTTTATTTACAACTTTTCAAATAATTAAACTTGCATTTAATTTGGAAAAGGAATATAACTGGGTATTTTTGTCTGAAAATGCTTAAAGAAAATATGTTAATCTTAAGTATACTAATTTAATTGCTTCAAACAATGCGGTACTGGCTATTTTTTTTAATAAAATTTAATCTTTGAATCGCTTAAAAATGTCGAATTTTATGATTGTATTTCTCATGGAATGTTTTGTCAGATTCGACTGAAATCACAAAAGCTTTCATAAAGCATTTTTAATCGAATAAACTACTTGAATTGTGGAAAATGGCATTTGTTTTAATCCCCTTATTTTTTCTAAAATTGGAATATGAAACTGTTAAAATTGTTTTAAGTAGCTTAACCTAAAATTATACATATTTTTCCAACTTTGAATTCATAACATACACACTGGAAAAAATGTAACAGTTGTTTCTTAATCTACTAAAATATAATGTAGCCACAAACAAAATTTCCTCCGAGTTACCTACGATTCCGAAAAGAGTTCTTTATCTTTAGAAATCTCAAAAACCAATATATTTTCGAGATTTTATAAAAACAAAGTTTCCTAAGCTGCCGCTGTTTTTCGGAACTTTTCCGAGTAGTTTTTATAGTGTTTTAATCAGTTTTCTGAAACTGGAATATCGGTTTTTAGTATGCTATCAATTCTGAAGTTAACATTTTCAAATTCAACAAACATGTTTTAGAGATAAACACAATAAATTGACAGCATCATCATTAAGTTAATATTATTTTGTTACTCTTGCATGTATAAATTCAGTAGAAGTTATGACCTTATGAATATAATGAAGTTATGAAGATAAAAAGGATTAATTGAGAATTGACAGCACCCTAAAGACCGATAATATTGTTTGCGAAAAATTATTAATGCCCTAAAAGAAATATTGGGAAACGTTTTCGAAAATCGGTGGCTGCAAAAGTAACTTTTTTTTTTTATAAATGCATCTTAAGATCTCCATTCATAATATTTTCAGAGGTTTCTAAAGATAAAGCGCCCTTTTCGGAATCATGGTTAATTCGGATAAAGTTGTTGTATATTTTCATTAGTGTTTATAATATATTTTCATAGATAAAGAAACATTTGTCTTTTTTTTACAGTATATCTATCTTCAAACTATTTGCACGATATTTTACCTAATAGAAATAATTTTTCAAGTCAATCTAAACTACAACTTTTCTAAATTTAAAAATGTAATGATTTTTGTTTTCACTGCGCTGCATTTTGGGACAATTTCGATTTTGAATTGTAACATTATTAAATTAAAAATTATATTGTATATATTTCTTAATATATCAAAAAATCTGTGTTTATCGAAAATTTCTAACTTCTCCTACTGTGAATTGTTTCTGGTGCAAAAACAAATGTTTCTGGAATTTTTTTTTAAGTTCAAGAGTTTCTGTAAAAAGTTCAAAAGTTTCAAGAAAAAAATTAAATTAAATTTTATAGACTTTTTTGTTATATTATCAAGGAAATTTTCTGTAATTTTTAAATGTGAAAAGTGAAAAATAATTAGAAATATTATAAGAGAAAACAGAATTCTTCTGGGCGTAATGACGTACATAAACAAATTTTCAACGGATGTTAACATATTTGTTTTTAGGCAGAAAAATATTTGCATTCAACATTTGAAATTTACCTTTAAGACCTTAAAAAATCAATTTAAAAAAATATTTTTTTTTTTGTTTTAGTTGTACTTTTTTATAATATTAAACATAACATTTTATCAGAAAAAGATCCCGGTAACCAGATATTTTCACTAAATTTAAACAAGTACGAAAAATCATGCGTCCAGTATAGATTGTGAAACACTTTCCAACACATTCAGAATGAAAATTCACCGTTAAGTAAGGTAAAAGAAGATATGTAAGTAAACAGTTTAGAAAAATATACCACATTGAAAAATACAGTTTTCTAAATTACCTTCCAAAAAAGTAGTTGAATTATTTTGTGCAGCCCTGTATATGATCTGTAGAATTGGATATATAATACATAGCATGATAAAATATAGTTCTGTTTGAAAATTCACATTTAGCAATTTTTGCCAATCGATGAAAATGCTCTCGAACTATTTTGTACAGCCCTGTATATTATCTAAACACTTTTGTTCATATCACATATTAAGCTAAAATTTAATTCAGGTAAAAAACGCATAAGGCAACTTAAAACTCACTTCCAGCAATTACCAACCATAAACGACAAGGTTATTGTTGTGGGTTTTGGGGTTCTTTCTAAAATAACTTACTTAAACTTAAAAGGCTCATTTATTACTCAATCTTCACTTGACAATTAAATATTTAAAAAAAAAATAAGTATACCCTGATTAGCTCCACTGAAATTTGTTGCCATGGAAAAGGGAGCAAATTATATTAAACTAATCAAAATATCAAAACTTAAGAATCCGAATAGGTTAATACAACAATGATAATTTTGAACTCATCATTTTAAGACAATATTAAATGTAGTAAGGGGCAACAGATTTCTAAATCAAGTAGCATACTGGATTGCATAAAGAACACCCAACTCCACTCCAACCCGACCAAGCTCAAATCTCCATATACATTAAATTAACAAAAGTGTAATCATCATATAATTTGAAAAAATGAAGACAACCTGAAATTCCTCCAATGTGAGGACCAAAAGGAGAAAGAGTTAAATCCGTTAATAGAATAGGGATATGATGATATGCAAAAATTTTAGAACAAAATATGGAGATTCTGAACAGATCAGATTGGTTAACCAAAATCGTATAGTGGCTTATAAACAAGGAATGCAATCCTTTCCTTTTTTTTTTTTTTTTTTTTTTTTTACTTTTTAAAATAAAGCATTTTAGGTGTTTATTTTAGAAAACAATATTTCTGAGAGAGGAGGATTAAAGCTTAATTTAAACAATTATGAAATTAGATTTAATATTACTGTTTCACTTATTAATCTATCCATCCTTAAATCAAGATCAAAAATACGATTGTATAACATTGAGTGAACTTCAATTAATGTTCATGTTCATTAAAACAGTCAGTTATGAATTTAAACTTAAGAAATTTTAAAGTCCTAATTTAATAAAGTTGGATTTTATCTCTCTTTTTTTTTTTTTTTTTTTTTTTTTTTTTATCACTCACAGAAAGGTTAAGCCTTTCTTATAGGTCTACTGTGAATATAAAAAAATTAATTATTTAGAGATTTATACACAGAAAAACATACCATCTTTAAGAACAAACAAATCTTTTATTCAAACACTTAAAGTTAAAACAACGGAGTTACTTCAAATTATTATAAAAACACAATCTAAACGTTGATCTGTAATATGGGGATTAATTACTTAAATATATTTTAAACCAAACAACACATTTCTAAAATTATCACACTATCATGCTTTTAAGGTTGATCAACTTTGCTGAATTCACTTATTATTTTAATTGCAACAAGGCACAGATAATCTTAAAAATATAACATTACATTAAAGCTTAACAGTCTAAAGCTTAACAGTCCATCAATTGTAAAAACATTATATAATAGTGTTTTAAAATACACACTTATCATTCTTAATCTCTCCAAATAGCCATAGATAATTTAAAGTGGGAGAACATACATTTATGAGGAAATAAAAAACTACTTACAAAGTTAGCAGGTTTAATCGAATCATCAGTGGGCAGACTCTATTTCCCTTCCCTCTTGAGAAGAAACAAAACTGTGGACGAGCACCATCTGACGTAATTACACCTCAGGGGGATGGTTTCCTAAATCACCAGAGCATCAGTCAAACTTCACTCCTTGTCAGCATTTCTTGTAACATCCGCGAGCATTTGAGTTGAGTCTTTTGCTTGCCAACTTTGCGATTCACCCGAACACCTCATATATCTCCCGACGACGGAGGTTTCTCGGACTACCCATATCTTCACAAATCCAGCTCCAACACACACAGCGATCAGTCTTCCTTATTATAAACAAGACAATATTAACGTCTCATAGATAGTTGAGACCTCTCTGGACTGCACAAGGAAAAAAAAAACTTTATCTCTACGCATCTGGAATCGTTGACGCTCTTTCACTGACCATCATTTTCATTTCTTTTGACCAGCAGCTTTTCGCTCATTATCACAAGTACCGCTACGCAACGTCCACTAATTTTTCGAACCAAACGACAGGTATTTCAGCCAAGCAGCAAGTGTCGTAAACATTCATTCTCCCGCGCTGCTTGAAAAACGGGACCGATCCACTCTGCCAGGGGTACGGGAATGGAAACAAAAGGAAAAATGGACTCTTCCTGAAGACTACAGCTTAACGCTCCACTCTGCCGGCCGCTTCATGGGGGAAGGCAGCCATGCTTCACCCCCATGGCGTGTGCTGAAGGGGGGTCCTGTGAGCCTCTGTTTACATGGGCGCCAGCTATCCGCCTGATAGCAGAGCCAATTGAAGCCTGTCGTAAACTTACAAAGCCTAATTGCGTATATAGTACACTCATAAGATAACGTAATTCTTATACAGGGCGGACGGTCTTTCTTTTAACCAAAACCAGACTAGGTGACTACAAACACATGATTCAAGGGTATGGGAGAAAACGTACACGACTGCCCAATACAATATGTGTGGTCTTTTACTGAGAAACCTCCCTCCCTGCTATATATCTTTCGTATTTGAAAACAGGAAGCAAAGCTAGACTATAAACGTTGAATTTACTTTGCAAAAAGAAAAAGAAAGAAGAAAAAATAAAAACTGATTTTATTATTATTACTACAATTACTTTTATTTATTTAAATTTTTATTAGAAACAGAAAAAAAAGAGTGCTTTTAAATAAATGTTGAGAAAGTGATTTAAATAATTAATGTAGATTAAAAAAAAAATTGGTTGAAACCAACCGTAACAAGATTGCTCCCCCCGGCTAATTAAAAAAAATTTTTTTGAGAAAACAAATTATTTTTTTGAAAGGTAACTGGGTACCACATGGCATGCTGGGACCTCAACACTGAAAAAACTGACCCACAAACACAAATCATACATCGATCCGGGACGGGATCCAGAGAGTTCACCGCTGAAATACCACCCTGACAATATATTCCGGATATATACAACCAGAGCTCGCACATCCGTAGAAACCATTACCTAAAATATTACCTGAAACATGACCATAAAAGAGTACTACCAGAGGAGGGACCACAAGGCTGATTTTACCACTAAAATGACCAAGATATTTTCTGCACCTGTAAAAGAACACATGTTCCACCTGACTGTGAAACCTCACTTCCCTACTACTGTCATTCCTACGCATAACTGCATCCTACCTGAAATTTCTGGTAACAGAACTGTAAATAATACATAAATTGAATTTTGAAAAAAAAAATTAGCCGAAGAAGAAGAGAAGTGTCCACTGATTAATTGTCATTACACTGCTTATATACATAACTTCAATAATTGGCATCACAGTATATTACAACATTATCTATTAATGTAAAAAGTACTAGTAATAATATAGTTATAACACTGTACATGTAATGCATTTTCTTGTTTAAAACACACATTAACTCTACCATACAAAAAAAACACAAGAGCAACTGGTGACACAAAAAAAAATATATACATACTGTAATAGAAGGTTATACATACAGAAAATTAAGAGCAAGACACACAATTTGGTAATTATAGACCATGTTATAGAATCACGTATACATTTGTTCGTGAAGTTATGTTTGTATTTGAAGAAAGTTCTTAGAACCGTGTAACTGTGTAGATTTTACAAATGCACTTACAAGTAATGTGCATGGGAAAGAGTATCTCTGCCTCTGTGATACTTATAGCAAAAGCAGTTTCGGGCTTTTGGGTACTACAGGGAAAACATTCCACAAAATAAAATAAAAAACAGGGGTGGTGACATATATCACCAGGAAGGAAAAACACACACTCCACCAAAAATAGGAAGTAAAATTAAGAAAATACTTAATTCTAGTAATTTAAGCCATACACAACCACATCCAGGTATGTACATGAGAACGTATGTACAAGAAAGAGAAAAAAAAAAGGTCCACAATCCTTAAAGTTAAAGTTCAAATAAACCCACAAATTGCATAGTAAATAATAAATCATTCTAATTAAAATGCATTAATTAAAGTAAACACACCCTTAAAAGGTTATGTATAGAACACAGACGCATAAAAAAAATAAAAACACAGAACAACTTCGGCAAGAGGGTATACCAAACATACCATCCCAAAAAATGTTAAAGTAACGAAAATTACACTCGTTTTTTTTTCAAAAATACACCCAAAATCTACGAAGACGGTGTGCGGAAGGGTACATACCGCAAAATCTACCATAAAACAGACAAAAACCCTCAGTATAAGCATAAAAAGGGTTAAAAATGCCTACATGAAAGTATCAGAACACAATCAAAACAAACCTTTAAAACGCTAGAAAAACTAAGTTCCGTTTTAAAAATGTCAAAAAAAAATAATTAAATATACATACACATTAACTAAACTATAAATAAATATAACTAAACAAGGTAAAATTGAATAAAAATGCTTGAATAACGAAAAAAGGTAGTTAGTATTTATAACTCGGACGGTCTTGTCAATCCCGTAGCGAATAGTCGGTTCTAGAAATCGATATTGAACGACTACTTCTATTCGATTTAGCAGCTGGACGAATCGATGAACGAGACCTGCGCGAATCGCTGTGCTCAGCAGTTGAACTGCTTTCTGCCATGGCTGAATTTTTACCTACGCGCATTTCGCTGCCTTCTGCCGTTGCTAAATTTTTATTTACGCACATCTCGTTATTCTCTGCTGCTGCAATCTCCGGAGAAATGGGAGGTGGGGGAGAGGGATTTATGATTTCAGTCGCGTCGCTGTCTGTTTCCTCCACTTCCGGCGCTACCGGAGTTTCGTTATTGTTGACGTTCACTACTGCTGGTGCGCGGTTACTATCATATGGTGCCCAGGGAATGAATCGGTTGCGTTTACACCTGCGTACAGGAGGAGAATCTCGCGGTTGGTGTGGTGAATCGATGGTCACGTTTTCAGTCGATCCCAGGCCAATTGTTTGTTTTGGTTCACTGGACCAGATGGGGAGTCTGTCTTTGAAAGAAGACAACCTGTCAACATGGACAACCTGACAATTTTTGGGATTAGCAACTAGCGCTATTTTAAAATTAACCTCATTTAGCTTCTCAATTATAGTAAAAGGACCATTATTTTGCTTGCTTAATTTTTTTGTATTACCAGGGGCGACTGTGGGTGTAAATAACCACACAAGATCTCCTATTTTAAAATTTTTAACAACAGCTGTCCTTTCACGGTATTTTTCCTGCTGCTCAGAAACCTTAATTAAATTACTATGTACTTCAGTGTATACTTTTTGAAGAGCTGGGATTAAGAGTTCGCAAAAAGAGGGTGCATCATTATAATTAAAAGAAGGTGGTTGAGAAAAGAGATTATATGGTAGATTCATATTTCTGCCATACATAACTGCAGCTGGGCTAAGTTTAGTTGAAGAGTGGACAGCTGAACGCATAGCTAGTAGTGCAAATTTGAGTTTAGTGTCCCAGTCAGATTGATTTTGATTGACTATGTGACAAAGTGCATTTTTAAGAGTACGATTCTGTCTCTCCACTTGCGAGTTGCCAGCCGGGTGATAAGATGAGGTCTTAATATGTTTAATACCAAACATTTTATATACGTGCTCTATCGCATCTGAAATTAGATTCTTCGCGTTGTCCGTCGTAATAAAACAGGGCGCTCCGTAGCGTGAGATGAAATCAGCTAAAGTGTCCGCAATGACATCTGAAGTGGTTGAACTAACCGCATATGCTTCTGGCCACTTAGTAAATGAATCTATATATGCAACAATATACTTATTTCCCGAAAAAGTTTGCGGTAAGGGTCCAATGAGATCCAAATGAACCTTGTTCATGGGAAACTGGGGGGTCGGCATACGTTGTAGAGGGGCGAGCTGGTTCGCTCTATAAGCTCGCTTCTGCTGGCAACTAATACATGACTCCACTAGATGCTTGACATCTGACGACATTCCTGGCCAATAGAAGTGCTCACGAATGCGATCAATGGTCTTTTGAAAGGCTTGATGACAAGCCGCTAGGGACTCATGTGTTAGTGCAAAAACTTGAGTAACCAATTCTTTTGGCACGACTAACTTTACAGATTTATTCAAAATAGCTGACTCCCTTGTATCCTCACAAACTAAAATGTCATCTCTAAAAAAAAATTTCATGTATTTAGGAGCAATTTCTACACCTTGGTCTAGTTTTCTTGCAATCTCGCAGCATTTCTTGTCTGATTTTTGCAATTCACCAATTTTTTCAAGTAGATTGGAATGAGGCATAAAAGTAACTTCCTTTTCGACTTGTATACAAAAATTACAATTAACAATATCATTGGAGTTATCATTGTTGACATACCTCGAAAGGAAATCTGCGACACTGTTACACTTACCTTTACCAAACTTAATTGTAAAATTAAAGTCTGAGAGAGTGCAGATCCATTTAGCCATGCGAGATGTAGGGTCGTGAATTTTTAACATAAATGTTAGAGGCGCATGGTCTGTATAGATGAAAAAATGGGTATTAGCAATGTAACATTTAAAGTAGGCAGTAGCCCAAACTAAAGCTAGTAATTCCCTTTCAGTGGTGGAGTAGCGGGTCTCAGCATCTTTCCATTTTCTGCTGGCAAAGGCAACAGGATGGAGCATGTTATTTTCATCTAATTGTGATAACACTGCCCCTAATGCTTCGCCACTGGTATCACTATATAAGTGGAATTCTTTCTCAAAATCAGGGAGTGCAAGACATGGTTTTGAAATAAGAGCCATTTTAAGGTCTTCAAATTCTTTCTGTGCATCTTCATTCCACGAAAATTTTCCTGTCTCTTTCGTTAAGTTGATTAGATTTTTAGCTCTCTTAGTAAAATCTGGTATAAATCTCCTATAAAAGGATAGAGTTCCAATGAATGACCTAACAGCCTTTCGGGTAGTTGGAGGTTTAAAATTTTCTATTACGGCAATATTTTTATTAATAGGTGACACTTGGCCACTACAAATCTCAAAACCTAGATATTGTATTTTATTCGAAAGGAAAGTGCATTTACTGGGCTTAAGTTTCAATTTATGCAGTCTTAACCTTTCAAAGACCATGCTAAGCTTCTTAAAATGAGAATTAACATCACTGGAGGCAATTACAATGTCGTCGATATAAACAAGAATTCCAAGATTGCCTAAATTACCGAAAATAGCATTCATAAGTCTTTGGAAACTGTTACCTGAATTTGAGAGCCCAAAACAGTTACGGGTCCACTCAAAAAGTCCTTTGTGGGTGATTATAGCAGTTTTATGCCTATCCTCTGGGCGAATAACCTGTTGAAAAAAACCACTAGTTAAATCTAGCGTTGAAAAAAATTTAGCCCCACTTAAAGCATCAACAGAGTCGGTAATGTTAGGTATTGGATAAGCATCTTTAACAAGATTTTTATTTAGTCTTCTGTAGTCAACAGCAAGCCGATAGGAACCGTCTGATTTCCGAACCAGAATAACCGGAGAAGCAAATTCAGACATGGAAGGGGAAATTATGTCCGCCTGTAATAAAGTATTAAGTTGGTCTTCCATTTCTTGACGTAGTTTGTAGGGGACTCTATAAGCTTTGCCTTTAACTGGTTTATTTGAAGTTAAGTTTATTTCATGCGGGATTGTATCACAGCCGGGTAAATCTAAGACCGATGCTGCAAATACATCTTTGTTTTTGTCTAGAAAATTTTGCATTTTAATTTTTAATGGGGGTTCTAAATGATCTAAATTAATTTCAGAGCTCCAAGTGAGATCAGCGTGATCAAAGTCACCAATTGGAGGGGTCAAATTTACATTACAAGTAAGGTTATTTTCAGTTACGGGTACATTTGATTTGTCTACACACTTTTGAATTTTGGCAACAAAGGTTCCTTTATTTAAATGAATACTATTGTCTGAAAAATTTGCAAATGAGATATATAGGCCATGTTCTTTAGTGCAAATGGCTCTGGAGGTAAGGAGACCTTGATTTAAATTTTTCGCCAAAGGTTCTAACATAACAATATCATTCTCCTTAATAAAATTTTCCTTATAGCTTTTAACCTGGGCTAACATTTTTGACTGCGGGGGAATTGAAATTTTACTACATAACACAGCGAAACTTATATTTTTATTTTTATTGGTTTTATCACTACTGCTATCTTCATTGCTCTCCTCCTCGACTTCAGGTACCTTATCCTCTATACTTACCAAATCTTCACTTTCATCAATATTACAAATTTCAGTAGTATCTTCAGCTAAATTACCGTGGGTTACCTCATTCGCTGCTGATAGATTATTGTCGACATTTTGAATACTTGAAAAATTTGCAGTATTATTACCCTCAGAGCTACCACCTGATATTGCTTGCATGCAAAAGTTCTGCGCAACACTTTTAACTTCCTTATCTGACTCAGTTTGAATGATTATCTCAACATCTTTTCCCATATTACTCAACTACGGGTCCTGAACTACCATATCTTCACTACTATGATTCCCATTTTCAACACTGACTGAGTCATGAACATTAATACATGCAAAACTTTCAGAGGGGCTATTGGCATTACTACTTTTTGAATTCTCCCCTACTTTGTTGACACATTTTATATTTACAGAATTATTTCTAACAATATCATTATTCACACAATTATTATTAGAATTTACACTATATACAGAATTAGAAATATTTACAGAATTAGTAGCAAGACAAGTATTAGACCCTGAAGTATTACTTGGGGTTTCTACGCTTTGTTTACTTTGGCCTGTAACTGGCACTTTAAGAGCGACAGCATTTGTATCACAATTTATACTTGCCCGGTACTCTTTCAAAAATGGCATTCCCAAAATCATATTAAATTCCTCTGCTAATTTACCTTCCACTACATAGAATTCAGCTTGACATTGAACATTATCAAAAATAAAATTTAAGAATATCTTCCTATTTAGGTGCACTTTCTCACCGGTGACAGTCATAATGGGGATATTGCAATTCTCCATTTCAAAATTCTCTAAACAGTTAACATCAGTACCACTCAGGAGATTAATTGCAGAACCCGTGTCACATAATGCATTTAGGCAAACTTTATTTATGTAAATTCTTGCAGTTGGTAATGTATATGATTGGGGCTGAAACATACTATACACAGTTGGGGGGTCCAGGGGCCTGTGGGGGATCGAGTTGACCACATTTGATCCGGCCACTAATAGTTTAAAGCCTCACTTTCACTGTTAGCTACTGGGGTGTTATTTACCGCCTGCACTTCATTTCTGTTCGCAGCTGTGCTCCTATTGTTTTGGTAATAACCACCTCTTCTTCCCCTATATCCGCCTCGCTGATTGTGGTTCCCTCTAGGATTTTCACCTCTGTTTCTATAATTTTGCCCACGGCTCCTGAAATTTTGACCACCTTCCCTTCTAAAATTATAGTCGACAAAATTTAGTGGACAATCTCTGGCATAGTGGCCCTGTACGGAACACCTATAGCAGGTTACGGGTCTTACCTCTTGGTTTTTTTCCTGTACATCCCTAGCCCTAAGATCTACTAAACTGTCTATCTTAGCTGCTAAAACATCAATTTGAGATTTTAGTTGGTCTATCTCCTTCTTTTGTGAGCTATCTTGCTGAAAAACAGCAGCACAGGGTAGGTTTTGGGTCAAATTTGGGTTGAGAATTTCCTCGCGGTGGTTGTAAAAAGGGTTAATGCTCCTATAAGCCTTTTCCTCAAGAAGCGCAATTTTGAGGACTTCTTCCGGGGATTGTGGATTTCTCGCAATTACCCCCTTTCGCACTTCTGGTGTAAGGTTGCTCAAAAGCATGGAGTGGAGTCATGTATTAGTTGCCAGCAGAAGCGAGCTTATAGAGCGAACCAGCTCGCCCCTCTACAACGTATGCCGACCCCCCAGTTTCCCATGAACAAGGTTCATTTGGATCTCATTGGACCCTTACCGCAAACTTTTTCGGGAAATAAGTATATTGTTGCATATATAGATTCATTTACTAAGTGGCCAGAAGCATATGCGGTTAGTTCAACCACTTCAGATGTCATTGCGGACACTTTAGCTGATTTCATCTCACGCTACGGAGCGCCCTGTTTTATTACGACGGACAACGCGAAGAATCTAATTTCAGATGCGATAGAGCACGTATATAAAATGTTTGGTATTAAACATATTAAGACCTCATCTTATCACCCGGCTGGCAACTCGCAAGTGGAGAGACAGAATCGTACTCTTAAAAATGCACTTTGTCACATAGTCAATCAAAATCAATCTGACTGGGACACTAAACTCAAATTTGCACTACTAGCTATGCGTTCAGCTGTCCACTCTTCAACTAAACTTAGCCCAGCTGCAGTTATGTATGGCAGAAATATGAATCTACCATATAATCTCTTTTCTCAACCACCTTCTTTTAATTATAATGATGCACCCTCTTTTTGCGAACTCTTAATCCCAGCTCTTCAAAAAGTATACACTGAAGTACATAGTAATTTAATTAAGGTTTCTGAGCAGCAGGAAAAATACCGTGAAAGGACAGCAGTTGTTAAAAATTTTAAAATAGGAGATCTTGTGTGGTTATTTACACCCACAGTCGCCCCTGGTAATACAAAAAAATTAAGCAAGCAAAATAATGGTCCTTTTACTATAATTGAGAAGCTAAATGAGGTTAATTTTAAAATAGCGCTAGTTGCTAATCCCAAAAATTGTCAGGTTGTCCATGTTGACAGGTTGTCTTCTTTCAAAGACAGACTCCCCATCTGGTCCAGTGAACCAAAACAAACAATTGGCCTGGGATCGACTGAAAACGTCCACTAATTTTTCGAACCAAACGACAGGTATTTCAGCCAAGCAGCAAGTGTCGTAAACATTCATTCTCCCGCGCTGCTTGAAAAACGGGACCGATCCACTCTGCCAGGGGTACGGGAATGGAAACAAAAGGAAAAATGGACTCTTCCTGAAGACTACAGCTTGCCGCTCCACTCTGCCGGCCGCTTCATGGGGGAAGGCAGCCATGCTTCACCCCCATGGCGTGTGCTGAAGGGGGGTCCTGTGAGCCTCTGTTTACATGGGCGCCAGCTATCCGCCTGATAGCAGAGCCAATTGAAGCCTGTCGTAAACTTACAAAGCCTAATTGCGTATATAGTACACTCATAAGATAACGTAATTCTTATACAGGGCGAACGGTCTTTCTTTTAACCAAAACCAGACTAGGTGACTACAAACACATGATTCAAGGGTATGGGAGAAAACGTACACGACTGCCCAATACAATATGTGTGGTCTTTTACTGAGAAACCTCCCTCCCTTCTATATATCTTTCGTATTTGAAAACAGGAAGCAAAGCTAGACTATAAACGTTGAATTTACTTTGCAAAAAGAAAAAGAAAGAAGAAAAAATAAAAACTGATTTTATTATTATTATTACAATTACTTTTATTTATTTAAATTTTTATTAGAAACAGAAAAAAAAGAGTGCTTTTAAATAAATGTTGAGAAAGTGATTTAAATAATTAATGTAGATTAAAAAATAAATTGGTTGAAACCAACCGTAACATTATCTTGTTATTTGCGTAGCCCTGTATATGAATTTATTTATATTCCCCTAACTTATATTAGTCTACTAAATATAGTTCAGCAAGAAAATGCTTAATACAATTAAAAACTACCCTTAAGCAATTCACTCCCATAATGCGTAATACTTATGAATTCCCTTGTGTAGCCCTGTATATGATCAACCGAAATTATACACACCACGTAATATGAAAAAATTTAGTTAAACTTAAAAACGCAAACCAAACTTGAAAACGCACTTATCACACATAGACTGTAATTACCTCACGTATACTGTAACCGAATTCTTTTGTGTGACCCTGTAAATGAACGATAAACGCAGTGCACACCATACTTTTAAGCGAGCAATTCATAGTGCACCTCAGTAATGCGTATAATTTTCATTATCTTTGAAATAGTGAAACATCATTAAATTACACTGCAGACGTTTTTTCCCACGTAGAACAATGTGTAACAGAATTATTTTATTTGACCCTGTAAATGAATGGTAATCGCAATGCACACCATACTTTTAAGGGAGTAATTTATAGTGCACTTCAGTAATGCATATAATTTTCATTATGTTTGAAATAGTGAAACGTTATTAAATTACACTGCAAACGGTTTTTCTCAGTCGACAAATGTGTAACAGAAATCTTTTGTTTGACCGTGTAAATGAATAATAAATGTTTTGTACCCCATATTTTACAAAAAGCTTGTCTTAAAGCCCTTCATATATATATATATATATATATATATATATATATATATATATATATATATATATGATATATATATATATATATATATATATATATCATATATATATATATAAATTTCATCATGTTTCAAATGGCGTAGCATCATCAAAATGCACTTGAAACGATTATTTCCCATTGACTGATTGTGAGATTTAAGTAATGTAACGGAATACTTTTCACTGCCCTGTAAGAAAACTATAAGTGCTACATCCTTCATTTGAAATAGGTAACATGCTGTAGTAGACGACAATAACATACAAAAATTTCAGGACAATCCAAGCATTTTTAAGTGAGTTAAAATGCTCAGTTCAGAAGAAGCACGGACAGGCGGCCAGACGTCTGTCGTTTGACACACGACAGACAAACCGAAGTCATGAACACTTTTCAACTAGGTTGGAAAGTGTTAAAAAAATAAGAAAATCTTATAATATGCATTTTGATCTTGAAAACATTTTGATCTTATAATACACATTTTGACTTGAATAGTACCATTCTAGTGCAAACAATATGTTATCGATTTTTTAAACAAAATTTAACGTTAGGAATCTCATTAAAAACGTCGAATTTCTCGTTTTTATGTGTTCTGGATTCTGCTGAATAAAGATATGTGAAGGGTTGATCTAAATTTACAAAAGTTTTATTTAAAAAAATTTAATAAAATTTAAATTATCTGATCGCTTGAAATATATTTTATTTTTCTAAAAGACTTATTTTCCCAAAATAATGGCACTATCAGTTTTAGAAAATCAATTTCAGAAGATATTGTTTTGAACTGAACATTTCTATGTTTTATTATAATTTTAAAATACAGTAAATGTCAGCAAATTATTTAGAATAGGTATAATTTCACAAAGCCTTTATTTTTTTCATTTTAAAGTGCCAGTTAACATTAAATGCAATCGCAAGGTTAAAACGTAACAATTATCAATTTTGGTATTTTTAAAAATATTTTGAATCCTCTATTTCTTCCCTTCCTAAAGATATATTATTTTTTGTTTTTATGGTAAGGAGAGTTTTGGAAATAATAGGCAATTCCACTCGTTTACATTTGGTCAAACCCCTTGACCAGGCTGCATCAAACTCAGTTTTCACAAAACGTTATTTTTTTAACTTCGATGTCCCTTTTTATCGAAACTATTATACATTAGTGCTTAAACATTCTACAGATATATCTTTTTAATTTGAAGTAAACTATTGCAGCTAATATATAGGTATAGATTTAAATACACACATATATATATATATATATATAAGTGGTTGCTCTTCTAAAGATCTTTAAAAAAACTGAAAAATATCTCTGTTTAAACGAGACTTTACATTATTCAGAACTATTTATTTGATGCATACTGTTGGAGCGTCACTGTTTGACGTCACGTACCACGTCATTTTATCTGCCCATTGTTTCATTTGTTTCCTCACGAGTCTGAGGTAGGTGTAATCTTGCCGCCAAGGCATTAAGTAAATCGCAGCTCTCTGAGCACCGCATAAATAAAATAATACAGTCCATTAACGAAAAATTGTTATTGACTAAAGTTTTTAAGCGCATTTATCAAACGCAAACACCAAACATGGTCCTTACCACCGGAGAAGCGACTTAAAATCAAAGAAGGATATATATTAAGAAAAAAAATAGTGAAATAGTGAGTGAAAGTTCAAATTATAAAAAGATTTGGATATCATATCGCATGCATGATTCATCTTATCGGAATGGCGGATGTCGTCAGCTCATGAATTAAGGTAGGAGGATTTTGCTTATTCTTTATATCGTATAAGTTGTTTAATAAAATGGAGCCTTTGGAAAAGCTAAAAAAGAAACGCGCATCAGTACGAACCGCGACAACGAAATTAATTAGTAAATTAGAACTTTTAATAAAAGATAAAAATAAAGAACTAGATGAATATTCCGAAATTTTGGATCAATTAAGTGATAAAGAAGAGTCATTAAAAAGTTTTAATGAAGAAATAGAGGCTGCCATAACAATTGCTAAGGATTATGAAAATGACATTAGTAGTAGTGAAGAATACCAGGAAAATATTATAAAAACTAAATTTCAAATAAAAAAACAAATTGCGCAGTTAAAAAGAAGTGAAGTTCCTAATGACGAATCAAAACCTACACTTTCCAAAACGCTAAATATTAAACTACCCGAAATCCCTCTTCCAAAATTTTCCGGAAAACCTGAAGAATGGAGTTCATTCAAATTACAATTTAATAATATAATAACGTCAAATGACCAATTGTCGGAAGCTCAAAAGCTTCACTATTTATCCGCAGCATTGATAAATGATGCAAAGGTCTTGCAGACTACAGAGGATACATTTTCATCTTTATTTCAAGCATTAAAAGACAGATATGAAAACGAAAGAGTCATAGTTGAAATACACATAAACTCACTTTTAGAAGCAGTAAAACTGGCACAACCTTCCGCAAAAGATTTGCGAAATCTTGTAGACAACGTAAAGAAAAGCATTCGCGTGCTAAATGTTTTAGATTACAATAGAAATAACTTTTCCGATGCTTTAATCCTAAACATTATTCTATAAAAATTAGATAGGGAAACACGCAAAAATTATGAGATGAGCATAAGCTCAAATGAGGTTCCCAAGTTAGATGACTTAATTTTGTTTTTGGAAAAACGTTCTCAAATTTTTGGAAAATATCAGTAAAACCATTTCTGTAAAACCCAAAACAATTCAAGAACGCAATTTTAAACCAAAATCGTATTTCGTTAAATCTAATAATGTGATTAATACTTGTGTTTTATGCAAACAGAATCATGCAATCTATAAATGTGATTTATTTTTTTAATTAAATGCTTCACAGAGAAAAGAAGTAGCTATGAAAAATAAGCTTTGTTTCAATTGTTTGAGTTGGCAACACTCAATCGCAAACTGCAAATCAAAAAGCTTATGCAACACGTGCCAGGGAAGGCATAACTCATTACTTCATAGAAATATAAACAGTTCTCTTCCGAGTCAGTATAATGAGGTTAATCATGTGCAAGCTCATAAATTGACTCCGAATGCAGAAGAGTTTTATAAACAATCTGAAACTGCTCCATATGTCTCGCCTTCATTATCTTGCGTTAGCAATGGAAATAAATCTGTTATTCTTTCCACGGCTTTAATTTGGGTTTTTAATCCACTCTCTGGAAGTTATTTAAAAGCTCGGGTAATATTAGATTCTGGTAGCATGTGCAATATCGCAACTTCGGAATTCGCTAATCGATTGGGAATTCCCCGAAGAAGATTAAAAATCGCAATCTCAGGTTTAGGTGGAAAGGAAATTGATGTTAAGCATAAAATAACTGCAAGAATTGTAAACGGAAATGGATCATTTAAAACTACATTGGATTTTCTTGTTGTTTCAAAAATAACTGACAATGTCCCATTCACACATCTATACATTGATCAATTAAAAATTCCTCAATTGTTAGCAGATCCTAAATTTAGCACTCCTGGGAAAATAGACATGCTACTCGGCGCTGAATCCTTTTTTCAGATAGTAAAAGACGGAGAGATTCGCATTCCAAACAGTAATTTAGTATTCCGTTATACAGTTTTCGGATACATCGCAACAGGAACTGTAGATTCCACCAACCAAACTCAATATTGTGGGTTTATCGCGCAGTCGCAAAACATTGATGAATGTTTAGAAAGGTTTTGGAAGTTAGAAACCATTGATGAGCCTTCTAAAATTCTGAGTAAGGAGGAAGAATATTGTGAGGAACACTACAAACTCACACACAAACGAAATAACGCAGGTAGATACATTGTTCAGATGCCAACCCAGGATCTTGACAATTTAGGCGATTCCAAAGAGTTCGCGACCAAACGTCTTAATCAATTATGGAGAAGATTAACAAGGGATAAGACTATGAAATTATTATATCAGCAGTTCATGCGAGAATATTTAGAGTTAGGCCACATGGAAAAGGTTACAGAACCCCCATCCGAAAACCCACCCAATCAATTATGTTATTACCTACCGCATCACAGAGTCCTGCGACCAGACAATACTACGACTAAATTACGCGTCGTTTTCAACGCATCCGCTGCCACTACATCCGGCTACAGCCTCAATGATTGTCTATTGAAGGGAGAAGTGAAAGAAGACATATTTGAAATTATGACGAGATTTCGAATTTACAGGTATGCCTTCACGACGGATGTCCAGAAAATGTTCCGGCAAATCTTAATAGATCAATCACAACGCGACCTTCTAAGAATTATATGGAAGACAGAATAGGATGAGGAACCTGCTGTTTACAGATTAAATACGGTCACATACGGTACATCCAGCGCACCATTTCTTGCTATAAGGACTTTGAAACAGTTAGCCATAGATGAGGCATCACAATTACCTTTAGCTGCTGAAGTCATAAGAGAAGATGTATACATGGATGACATTGTTACAGGCGCACATGATATCAATACAGCGATAGAGCTTCATGTTGATTGTCAGCGATAGAGAGTAACATGTTGGCAACATGTGGAATGACGCTTCATAAATGGAGTTCAAATTCAAATGAATTAATGAACAGTACACCCTTAGAAGTTCAGGAACATAACTTTTCCGTTAATGAGGAGTCAATTGTTAAAACACTAGGTGTAATCTGGAAAACAGTTGAAGATAAATTTATGTTCAAGATTTCGATAACCGTGAAACCATCATACAACAAACGAGATGTGCTAAGCATCATCGCAAAGTTGTATGACCCACTGGGTCTGCTTGGACCGATTATCACACGAGCAAAGATTTTTCTTCAGAAATTGTGGCTCTTGAAATTAAATTGGGAAGATGAAATCCCAAATCCAGTTGCAAGCGAGTGGACAAATTTTGTGTCGTCTCTAAAACTAATCGAAAACTTCAGAATTGACAGATACATTCTAACCGATTCATTCCAGAATTTAGTGTTGGTAGGATTTGCAGATGCTTCGGAATCAGTTTACGGAGCTGTAGTCTACATGCAGTGCCAATCAAGTTTCGTAACTACTAAGCTGATTGCCAGCAAATCCCGTGTTGCCCCGCTAAAGACAATTTCTATCCCTCGCTTAGAACTGTCAGCTTGTCTTCTTCTCTCTCAACTGATAGACAAAATTCGTCTGTCACTAAAATTGACAGTGAATGATATACATCTTCACACTGATTCAACAATAGCAATTGCTTGGATCAATACACCGGCCAATAAACTTAAAACCTATATTGGCAACAGAGTCTCCAAAATACAAACATTGACTGAGAACTATCAGTGGAGTCATGTTCCATCGCATTTAAACCCAGCTGATGTTATATCACGTGGTTCGGGTCCTCAAGAACTTTTAAAATTGACTCTATGGTGGGATGGTCCACCTAATTTGCAACGACTTTCTAGTGACTCTAGTGACAATATAGACATTTCATCAGATGAACAATATTTACTAGAACTAAAAAAGATGTCAGTTTAATTTCAGTTTCTGAAAATTCATTTGTTAATGTTTTCTTAAAATTAGTAATAATTACTTAAAATTAATACGAATCTTAAGTTTTATTTTCAGATTTCTTTATAATTTAAGAAATCCCGTTCGACGTCGCGGCCCTCTCACATCCGAAGAACTTCAAGAGGCAAAAACATGCCTAGTTAGACTTGTGTAGGTAACTGTATTTAATTCTGAAATAAAAACCTTACAAAGGGGAGAAACTCCCAAAAGATGACAGGTGAGTTGTTTACATCCCTTTCTTGATAAAAATAACTTGTTAAGGGTAGGCGGTAGATTAAATAACGCTGATTTATCATTTGATAGGAAATTCCCAATGTTGCTTCCTAAAGATCATAAATTAACTTTATTAATAATGACGCATTTTCATCTTAAGTATTTGCACATTGGAGCCCAAACTTTACTCTATCTTGTAAGGCAAGAATATTGGCCACTTAGTGGTAGAAATACAGCCAGAAAATTAATTCATGATTGTATAATTTGTTTCAAAAACAAACCAAAATGTGTTGAGCAAATTATGCGAAATCTTCCTCCGAAAAGAATTGTCCCCAGCCCCCCCTTCACTAATGTAGGAATAGATTTTTGTGGCCCGTTTTACATAAAATATAAGGGTCAAAGAAAAGGCATTTATCATAAATGTTATGTGGCTATTTTCATTTGCTTTGTAACCAAAGCGGTTGATTTAGAAGTGGTCACTGACTTAACTTCAGAAGCAATGATAGCTACCCTGAAGAGATTCTTCAGTCGGAGAGGTAAAAGTTCAGCTATCTGTACTGACAACGCCACAAATTTTGTTGGAGCCAGTGCAGAGTTAAAGCGTTTGGCGAACTTAATTAGAAATCCTCCCGATGTTTTGGCTCATTATCTAGCAAGTGAGGAAGTCGCCTGGAATTTCATTCCACCCAGGTCACCCAATTTTGGCGGTTTATGGGAAGCTGGGGTGGAGTCGTTTAAGCACCATCTGAAAAGAACAGTTGGTAACTCGCGATTAACCTTTGAACAATTCTTAACAGTTACCACGCAAATTGAAGGCATTTTAAATAGTCGACCTCTCACACCCATGTCTCCTGACCAAAATGATTTTGAAATTTTAACACCAGGCCATTTTCTTGTTATGATGCATTCCATTTCTACTTTTAAATTCAATAGTTTTCATTAATTTATTTATTTAAATTAAATATTTAATCATAATTAATCATTATTTATAAGTTTTCATAATATTAATCAACATTTAAGTTAATTATTTAACAGTTATTATTTAAACAGTTAATATTTTCTATCTTTTTAAAATTAATCTTTTTAACTTTTCTTCTAAGATATTTTATTATTAATTAAAATTAACTTCTATAATTAAATCAATTTTTAAAATCAATAATCATTTTTAAATTAAATTATAATCATGCATTTAAGTCTCTGGATAAAAGAATAAAAGATTTCCGTTTGTTTACATCGATTCTGTCAAAGATCGTGTATTTTCTTCTAAGTTAAAATATATATTTTCCACTTTTTTAATATTAATGATTTTTGTTCTGGACCTTATTTAAGGGATTAAACAAAAATTTTTATGCAGTCTGCCAAAATTCTAGCAAGATTCAACTTAAATCTTGGCAGATATGAATTTTTAAATATTTTTTCTAATCTCAGTGTTTACATCGATCTTTTTTTGGAATGAAGCTGGCCATTTTGAATTCTAGCTTAGCGCGTTGTTGAAACAACTTCTTAGTGGTCAATCGTCAACCATGTTTGTTTAAGGGTCATTGATGCAGGCATCCAAGGTTAGGAAGTGCATTTTTCAGTGGGGAAAAAAGGGAATTGAAATTCTTTCTGGAACATTCGCGGACGAACGATCTTAATTTCTACTGCTTGTTGCTAGGGCGTAGTTGTTTTCGTTTCGCCAGGATCGTTCGTGTGTAGAGTTGAGTTGTCGCGGGTATACTTTTTAGCAGCGATGGTTGATAGTTAAACGATTCAAAATGAAGAAGAGGAATTTTTGCCTGTTCTGATTGGATAGTTTGGTTGGTGCGTGAGTTGACTTGGTAGAGTTTGAATTCAATTTGAGAGAGTCTGTGGCTTTTCTCTACTGGATGTAGTCGGCAAAAAAAAATAACGCTCGTGTTTGGTCGTAAAGCCGAACACAATGTATAAAGTTTCTTAAGTTGTAGAGCTCTGCAGGTCTCATGGCATCTGAACTATATTTTAAAATGCAACTTTTCATATAATTGGATTCCAGTTCCTTTTCATCTGCTAAGCGTTATGAGTTAATCTCTTCAAATTCAACCTACTTATATTTGGGTTCCTGCTCCTTTTCATCTGTTAAGCGTTATAAGATAATTTCTTCAGATGCAATCTTCTGCTGGTTCCATCATCTTCGTTTCAAGAAATAGTAAAGTTATCCGTACTTTAACAAGATTTATTTTCGTACGGTAGCATGAATCCGTGATATCTTGGATATATGCGCTCATATGAGAAAGTTTCTGCAAATTCAATCTTCTTAAGGTTTCTTCATAGAGGTTTCAAGAAATAATCAAATTCTACTTAATACAACAAGATTCTTTATTCTCAAGGCAACATGAATTAATTATTTGAAAGAATTTTCTCGTCATAAAAGAATATGCAACGGTATCGGTAATAGATTCCAGATTTTCCATCAAGCATTTTCAGTTTACTTCAGACTCTAATTCCGGTATTTAGGCAAGATTTAATCTCCCGAACAATTTATATAACAGTTTTAAAGAACTACATCAATCCCGTTGACTTTGAACATTCCCTTCAATCAACCAGTTAATTAAATAATAATTACAGTAATATGAACTATCATTTTGGATTTTAAATATTAATAAGAATTGAACTGGAAAGATTTCATATGAAGATGGTTTGTACTAGCATTATTATTTTATGTGTTTTTGAAGTGATCACTGCAATGAAGGATAAAGTATGTTATGTTTGAAATAAAATCAGTTCTTTTGCTATTTATACTGTCAACTTCATTCCTTGGGTGAGTCTTTTGTATTTATTTTATTTTTCAGATTTTAATTCAGCTAAATATTTCTTCATTTAAGCATAGTCCAATATAATATAATGTTTTTAGATTAATCTTTAATTTCTAAAGTTTTATAGATATTTTTAAGTGTTTAGTTCAACATCGCATTTTGGTACTTCCACTATACGCGCGACCTGTATTGACGAGTTGGGGTAGAGTGTGGAGTAAACATATATTCTATTTTTCTGCCTTATATTTAGGCATTTTAGGAATCTCTGTTTGCTCTGTCTCCTGCGCCAAGTCTTCCTTACATTTCTCATAGGTAGACCTCTGAGCAGTGTGTCATAACCTGACCTTACTAGCGAACGCGATAATTATTTGTCACAATGGCAAAGGCTAAGCAAAATGGTCCAATTTATATGGCGCAAATGGAAACGGGATTATCTCCACAACTTACAAGCCAGGCATAAATGGCAATTTGAAAAGGACAATATTACTCCCAATTCAATGGTTCTCTTCAAGGAAGACAATCTTCCGCCTTGCCGATGGACAATGGGTAGGGTTGAAAGGGTAGTTCATGGACCAGATGGTAAAGTTAGAGTGGCTTTTATAAAAACTCCGCAAGGAATTTGCAAGAGAAGTGTAGCCAAGTTGTGCTTACTGCCATGTCAGTAAATCTCATAAATTGTAACACTGTATAACCATTCAATTGTAAATTTAGTATTGTAACCAAGTATTTATAGCATATTAGTTTCCTTATTATTATGTTATGTATGTTATATTTGTAGTGTATGTTATTCATTGTATATTTAGTTATGGTGTATTGAAATGTTATTTCAACGTGGGGCGGTATGTTGGCGCGTCACTGTTTGACGTCACGTACCACGTCATTTTATCTGCCCACTCATAATTGTTTCATTTGTCTCCTCACGAGTCCGAGGTAGATGTAATCTTGCCGCCAAGGCATTAAGTAAATCGCAGCTCTCTGAGCACCGCATAAATAAAATAATACAGTCCATTAACGAAAAATTGTTATTGACTAAAGTTTTTAAGCGCATTTATCAAACGCAAACACCAAACACATACAAATAATTTCAAGTATACACTTGTGGCACTTTATGAGAAAAGGTAATCTAATCTAGCATGGCCGGTATAGGGCATTCCGACTTACCTTAAAATAAAGAATTTTTATTTCTTATTTCCAACTAGCTAACCCACCCGGCCCGGCGTTGCCCGGGCCCTGATAATAACCTTAAACCGAACTCAAGTGTGTATGAATTTGATTAAAGAAGCCGCACAAAGGGCCTCAAAGAGATTAATATTCAAAATTTGTGGTAGCTGAGGTCCGAGAAATTTTTTGTTGTTGTTCAAGCAGTAGTTAGAAGTTCTAAGAAGTTGTTTGAAGAAAATTCTAGTGGATCAAAGGTTTTTTAAGGGAGCTATAATGGGAGGCCCAAAAGGGGTCAACTGATAGTTTTGATCAGGACCCTAAGAGGGAAACACCTATAAAGGTCCTAGTACATAGCTCTTTAAATTTCCACTTAGTCGAAAATAAGCATATGGTATAAATTAATCATTAGAATAAAATTTTAACGAAATGCTTAAAAAAAGGCCCTAGGGCTCTAATAAAATATGAGGGTGGTGGCCCGGAGAGAGGAGTCAGAGCCTCAACTTTAAACTTATGCATTGGGAGGGTGACACAATTAGGGGGGGGGGGGAATACATAGCGAACAAAAAGTTCAAGTGACCCGAACCGGGGCCTAGGGGACCAGGGTCCTAACTGGAATGTAGAAATAGCGGGATAACTAAATAGAGAAAGACCCCAAATCGAAGAAGATCGGGTTAAAAGGGGGCAAGTTATTGACATTTAGGAAACAAAAATTTCAGGGAGCCCTATATCGGAACGTCGGGAGCCAGTGTCTTAACTGGAATGTAGAAATGGGGAAATAACTAAATGAAAAAAGGAGCCCAAAAAACGAAGAAGATCTGATAAAAAAGGTGGCAAGTTATTAACAATTTAGGGCACAAAAACTTAAAGGGGAACAAGGGGCTCGGGTCTGGTCCGATAATTTGTTTTGTCGTTCATGTAGTATCTGGAAGTCCTAAGAAGTTGCTAGAAGAATAAGCTAGTGAATCGGACGATTTTTAAAGGAACTGTAGTAGAGGGCCAAAAAGGTGCCAACTGATAGTTTTGAGCAGGTCCCTAAGACGAAAACATCTTAAAAGGCCCTAGTACTTAGCGTTTTAGATCTTCAATTAGTCAAAATTAAGCATTAGGTAGGAATTAATCATTAGAATAAAATTTTAAAGAAATGTTTTAAAAAGGACCCTAGGGCCAAAATAAAAATATGAGGGTGGTGAATTCGGGAGAGGAATCCAAGACTCAACTTTAAAACTATGCATTGAGAGGGTGACACAATTGGAGCGGTAAAAAGCGCAGGACGCACAAAAAGTTCAAAGGGCCCCACACCAGGCCCCAGAGGGCCAGTGTCTTAACTGGAATATAGAAATGGGGGAATAACTAATGAAGAAAAATCCCCAAAAACGAAGAAGATTGGATTAAAAAGGATCAGGATATTAACAATTTAGGAAACAAAAACTTCAAGTGGTCCCGTACCGGGCCCCAGGGGAACATGGTTTTAACTGGAATGTAGAATAACTTAATGGGGGAATAACTAAATTGAGAAAAATCCCCAAAAACGAAGAAGATTGGATAAAAATGGGACAATGTATTAACTATTTAAGGCACATAAACTTAAAGGGGTCCAGGGAGCCCGGGACTTAAAAAATTAAAAATCTGAGCCTCAGGTGCATCAGGAACCTGCCTTGAATTATACTCACCCAAAATTTCTGACGTCTAGGTGCGGTAGATTACGCTAGCCATCACAGACAGACAGACACACGGAGCAAAACTTTCTTTTATTAATATAGATGTCTACAAACAGTGATTGGATTTAAAATCAGCATTTTTTGTACATATATCAATCTTTAAAGAAAATAAAATTACGTTTTTGGAGTGAAAAAAGGCCTTTTCAAAAATAATACACGATAAAATACTGTTGCAGTTCTGAAGTATTCGCAATCAGATTTAAATAATTCGATTGTAGATATCATTATTTAACACAAGCTCAACTTATATAGTATGTGTGTTTATATATCTACTTTTATGTAAGGTGCACCGAAACAACCATGAGGTAAGCGAACACAACTTTTAACAAGTTGGGCTAAGTGAACACATCTTTTAACAAGTTCGGACAAGTGTAGACAAAAGAAAACAGGGTAAGCGTACATAATTAGATCAAACAATCTTTTCCCGAACTTCATCGTGCTTTGTGTTTATTAAACTATGAGTCTACACAATTAGTTTAATAAACAATTAGCATGTTTGATTGTGTTTATTTAAATATGTGAATAAATGTGACAGCAATGAATTTGATAGTTTGTACGCAATTTCTTGTGGAAATATAACGTGTTTATATCAAACTAGCAAGGAATTGTAGATTTCTTCAAAGTACAGTACCGTATAATTAAACAAATATACTGTAAATGGTCGAAGTATGCTGAAATGGTTCCAGCAGTGCCAACGAAATAGGAATACTAAATCTTCGTTTCCCAAAACAGGCTAAGATGAGCCGAACAAAGTTCAGAAAGCTTCATAGAACAGTGACAATATCATAGAAGGTTGTCCAGTTGTTGAAGGTTGTTCCAGGAGATGGCAGCTGTACATCGGGAATGTCTTTTGAAGAAATAATGCTCACCTCTGTTCCCTCTAATCACTATACACAATCTACAAAACGCAACGGGACGCTAAAATAATAAATTTGCCCCAATTAGAAAAACTTTTGTGCAAAAGGCAAAATTTTCAAAAAGCCACGAAGAAACTTAAACCAGCGGGGAAAATTATAGCAAAGGGGAAATTGTACACAAACATCTGGCTTGTTTAAAAAAGCGTCTGGCTTGTTAAAGCGTCTGGCTTCAAGTTTAGTCTGGCTTGTAGCATAAGTGCCTAGTTCTCTTATGAAGTGTAGTCTACGATCGAGTGAGTTTTGAGTTTTGCGTGTAATCGTAGTGTCCTGAATCGTACCATTTGAATTGTAACTTTTGCCTGTATGTCATTTTTTTAAATGTCGCAAAGTGTGTTTACATAGTTGTTTCTTTATTTCAGTGATATGATAATTGTCTGAGTGCAACGAAGACTCATACACAGCGCAGTATTACTTTGCCCCATATATAGCTACGATGGATATTAAAACCTTTCGTCAAGCATAACTCAAAAAATATTTAACGGATTTCGTTGAAATTTTTACAGCAGGTACCTATAAAGGTGACAACAACGTCTATTTATTACCAATAATAAATGTCAAACCGTTTGGAAATTATATTAAAAAAATAGATAAAAAAGCACAATTAAAGTACATACGTCACGAAAAATTTGTGCGTACGTCATTTTCACCGGTGGGAGATTTTCGTAGACAATCGGAACTGAAAAGTTCCTGGAGTACATGGAGCAAAAAAATATGCACGCACTAATATTCAGCACAATAAAATATATTTCAATTTAGTAGAAATCAAAAATTAATCTGGATTTTTTTCTGTTTGGAATAAAAACCCCGCAATAACTTGGTATTAGAGATTTGGCGCAAATGTCAGCAATAGCAGCTTTTTTTATTTCGCGTGTATAAATTTAAAAAAAAATTCTTTGGTGTTTAAATAAAAGGTTTCGATTTATGGCATTATTGCTTTTTTTTTCTCTTTTTAGCATTTTTGGGATTAATGAAAGGCATGTATTTTAAATTAAATGAGTGAAAGGTTTATATTTAAATGAAATTAATTCAATATGAAAATGTTATAGGAACAATATTTGACGATATATCAACTGCGTCAGGATAACATAAAAGTACCAATATATCAAACGGTATGTAGTATATGAAATGAAACAATTATATTATAATCACCCATCGTACAAGAAAAAAAAATAATATTCTGCATTCAGAGGGAAAAATCCATCTCCTGTGCCGTAAGATTTGGTGAGTTCTTTTTTGGTGATAAGTTTTTCGATGTGATTGTTGGGATCTGCAGGATTTGGCTTACTTTTTCTAAATCTTATTTTTTTGCAGATGTAGTATTATGTAAATATATTTTTTTGCAGATATATTTCTATTTTGTATATTTGGCATTATATTTTGCATATTTTCTATTTAGCATTTGGAAAAGTGATTTTTACCTTTTTATCTGTGCCTTCGGAAATATAAAAAAAAAAAAAAGATTTACATATATCAAGCGTATAATGTTATGTTTTTCATTTTTATACGGACCAATTCTCCATTTTTAGATTTTAAATGCTATTTATTATTTACTAGCCGTTTATTAATTGTTTACAATTTACCCCTCTGACAATAACAATTATTTATCACAAAAATGCCTCTTAGGTTTGTTAAATAAGTTTGTTCATGTATTTTCATTACTTATTAAAATATCGAATATGGCGATAAAATTTTATTTTAGCATCGTACTTAAATTGTTAAGATGGTGCAAAAACATGCTTTAATAAACGTATGTTTATAAATATTTGAAAAACATGTTTTACCGTTCTCTTAAAAAAATTTGTAAGATGCTAAAAGTACCTTTTGGCACCATTTTAAATTTTTTTCGCCAACCGACATAGGATACGAAACTATTCCCCATTCAGATACACAGGCAAGGCTGGTATCAAACAAAAGTAAAGCTAGCAACAATATTGTTTTAACTCTATAAGAGTTACAATAATGATATTAAATGCTCCGATTGGCTTTGGGCCCACTTACGAAAGTGTCTCCTAAAAAAACTGTAGAAGAAGTCTTTTACATTTGTTTCAAATGAAGCTCGGTGTATAAGGTATTAGTTAATAATACAAACAACACTAATGGCATGGAGGCAAAAGTTTTAATTTAAATGTATATATTTGAAACCCTTCCCCCCTACCCAGCCCCCCCCCCAAAAAAAAGGAAGAAAAGAAAAGAAAGTTACAGTAATGAATTTAAAATGGCGTTAAGCCACGCTTTCTGACATAAGCAATTGGCTGCAAACGCGATAACGAAACTTTCACTTAACTTAATAACATGTAGCTAATATAGCCCTCAGGGTACTTTGCAGTTATACAGACCTTGTGGGGTTTTTTTAAAAGCTTGAGACAATTCAGGTTTAAGAAGTTGAGATTTACTGTCAAATGATATAAACAACTATGAACACAAAACTGATGAATTATTATTCAGGTTTATGTATGTATTTAAAAAAATTGCATCTGATTAAACTTATTAGATAAATTACTTCTGTTTGCATTTAATAACTGATAAACGGCTTCTGTATATTAAATGAATTGTTTAAATATTGGAAAGAGGTGGCGAGAGGTAGAAAGACGAGTAAACAAACGGGTAGACAGACGGGTAGAGAGACGAGTAGCGACACAGGTAGGCTGACGGGTAGCGAAACGAATAGACAGACGGCTAGAGAGAAAGGTAAAAAGAGGGTTGACAGAGGGGTAGCGAGATGGGTCACGAGACGGGTAGCGACACCGGTAGACAGGAATGTAGCGAGAAAGGTTGCGAGACGCGTAGCGTGGTAGATAAAGAGACGAGTAGAGATATGAGTACAGAGACGAGTTGACTGACGGGTAATGAGATTGGTAGCGAGTCGGTTACAAAAACAGACGGATAGTGAGTCGGGTATACAGACGAGTAGAGAGACAGTAGATGGGTACGGAGATGGGTAAGAAGATGGGTAAAGAGGCGTATAGCCAGACGGGTAGAGAGACAGATAGACAAGTTGTGAGACAGATAGACAAATGGGTAGAGAAGTGGATAGAGACACGGCTAGACATACGAGTAGTTAGACGGATAGACAGACGGTTAGAGAAATAGATTGGCGGGTAGCGAGACCGGTAGAGAAATATAGAGACAGGTAGCGAGACGTGTAGAGAGTTAGATTATCGGTTAAAGAGACAGGCAGAAGAACGGATAGGGAAACAGGCAGATTGTGGAGAGACAGACAAACAGGCAAAAGAAAAGTCTGCGGAATGGCGCAGTAAAGGCGTAGGGGGCAGAGCCTCCTAGAGAATGGTCAAGAAGCATCTGTTAAGCTTAACTTTGAAATAAATATAATTTCTTAATTTTGCCGATATGGAGATTTATTGTAAAAGTTATTTTACAGAAGTCATCGAAAGATTTTTTGTATACTTTAATAGTAATTTAGACTATAGTTTTGCAATCTGGTTTGTAGCAAAGCATGCTATCAATGTGTTTTGAAATGTAAGAGTTTCTATAAACAGTTATACAAATAATAGATATATAATCAAGGAAGAAAAATTTTAAATTCACACACAAAAAAGGTGCAACAATGAAATTAAATTTGCGTTAAGCCACGCTTGATAGAATAATCTATTGGCTGCAAATCCAATTACGTAACTTTAAAAAGCTTGGCGTTTTAAAAGATCCGGCGTTTTTTAGAGTTTCGTTCATCTCACGAAACCCTATTGTTCCCGCTCCGTTGTCTGTCTGTCACAGAGCCATTCTCGAAAACTATATAACTTACAGAGTTGAAACTTTGTGTATAAATCAGAATATCAGCTGTAAAGAGCTGAAAATATTAAAATTTGAATAATTCGTATTATTTTAATAAATAGAGATAAAAAAACCAAAATTCTGACAGCCTTTTCCTATTAAATTTAAACATTTTTCGTTATAGCAGATGTCAATGATTTAAAATCCACAATCAAATTCTTTCTACAATAATTAATTTCTATCAGACGATTTCCACGTGAAAAATAAAAATGAAATAAAAAGTTTCACCCATTGAAAAAAAGATAAATATGAAATAAAATTGATTGACGTCATAATCGTAATAAAACGGAAAATGTCTAAGATTTTTCAATAACACAAGGAGTATGAGTATGTGTAAGTACACAAAGCAGATTAATATCACGTCATTAGAGAATTAAAAAGAAAATATGACGTCATATGGGAAGTTTAACTAATTTTTCAAATGTTTGAGAATAATACAAAGCGAGTATCAATATAAATAATAGAGAATAGTAAATATATGAGTTTGAGAAACATATTGAATCGTGATAAAAATCCGATTATGGAAATATTCGCCTATTTTAACATTTTGAAAGTATACAATTTGTTTAATTTTGAAATTATTTTTTTAAATATTGCATTAGTCCGTATGACGGATATTATTACGACAGAATACAATAGCGGGCTTGGCCCGTTATCCGGATGGTTTAGATATTCGAAAAAAGGAAAAAATACACCGGTATTTTTTTTTTATGAAATTTGTTTGCATTTATTAAAGAAAGGATAAAGTGTTTTGAAAGGAATATTAAACGAAACCCTTTGAGCGATCTTTGATCACACTTATCCAGTTGTTCTGTTTGTTTTTTTTTTCAAGTTTTGCGCAATACGCGCTTAAGGAAATGAGATTCTTTGCCACATGTTAAAAAAAAAATGACAACATATCTGAAGAACGGTACTTCTTTTCTATTTTTTTTAACAGTGTACATGCATTTATGTATGATATTTTGTAACTCTATCATTTAATTTGCTCTTTTTCTTTATATTGTAATTGTTAACCCTATGTTCTCAGCAATATCACTCAGACTAATCCCTTTGAGGGAAGTCCTAGTTAGGTACCTGTGGTTATTCATCTTCTATAAATTCTGTGGTAGGAGTTAGATTCAGTGGATTTTGTTGCATCTCGCACTCAGTGGTAACATAGCATCACCGACCCTTTCACATGCTGTGAAACGAGATAAGTTTTCCGATGAGCTGTTTTTGGAATAGAATCTTAGTGGGTGAGTTCGCCTGCGTGGTAAGGAGTTGAAATTTGGTCTTTCAAATAAATGATTATTATAATACATCGGGTTCTCTTTATAATGCTATTACAGTATTTTCAAGTGACATTTTATTGTGTTAAGTACAGTGCTTCTAGTGACACATTTATAGTGAGTTGAAGCGAATTTTTCTTAGGTTCCAAGCAACCTATCTTCGTAGCCATTATATTTTAAGCTGGCATTTGAATTTAGTGATTATTTTGGTGGAAGCATTCCCCCTCTCAGTCTTTTAATATTTCTAGCTTAATTTTGATCATCTTTAATTTAAAACTGCCCGCTCCATTTCCACATATCCTTATTTATTGTTTTAAATAAATTGTTGCTAATGTTAAATTTTGTGTCATGGATACTTTTCAAGCTTACTGCCCGCAAGGGTAAGCTTACTGCCCTTCAAAACTGTTTAATAAAAATTAAATTTATTCATGCGAAGCAGTCTTTTTATAAACTACTCGATTAATACTTGCACACCTTTAGAGTCCATTTGGTATAAAAGTTCTTTAATTACACAACGACGTCAAAGTAGCACTAGGTAGCACAAAGTAGCACATGGTAATGGTGTACCTTGCACCAAATTTATTCAATTTGTTTATTAATATTATTCGACAGGTTTTTCCACCTTTCTGTCATACTGTTGAACTTTTAAAAAAATTTTAACTTTGGTAAATATTTCTTGTTTTGAATTGAATAACGATTTATATGACAATTAACAGCATTGACTTTTTAACAAAATTTAAATAGGGTTACAAATAAATTAGTTAAAAATTATCAAATGATGAATAAAATAGGTGTTAATAAAGTTTTAAAGACATTTTAAAATTTCTAATCGTAAAATTTCTATCATACAGGAATACAGACATCACCATTCAGGAAAGAGTCAAAAAAGTAAATGAACATGACAATACTGACAACTAATATCTTTACTGCGATTTTTATATTTTTTCATTTAACGTAACATGGTTTTTGTATGTGAAGACGGAATTTGTAATCGATTTTTCATTTACTTTCGGATATGGTACAATTATAAATATTATGTACGCAGGTATGTTTTCGATGACAGTGCAACATTTTAATATTTTTAAAACTTAATTACAAATTAATTAATTAATTTTAATAATTAATAAATTAATTCCGTTAGATAACAGCTGGTGATAAATCGCTAAATAATCTTTATAGTTGCAACGAATTACAAAATCAATGGAGTTAATTATGTGCCAAAATCACTTTCGCCAAAATATGACAGCTGGCTGGGAAACTGCAACAATGAAATATTTTTAATATTAAAAAGCAGAAAATAAATAAAAATTAAAGAGGTAATACTTTTTTAACTACTCTTTTTTTCTATGGAAAAATCAGTTCATATCAGCATTCAATTATATCAGTTCAGTTTTTACTAATGTTCTGTGTTAAAATGACAGTTTTAGCCTCAGTGTTTCCCACTTAATTGAAACGTTAATGAAATTTTGAGTGCGACTATACATAAAATAGGATCGCATTCATCAATCATTAATAAAAATTATTCTTTATTTATTTTTCATTAAAATTTAATTATTCTTTCCATCAGGAAAATTGACCAGAAAAGCAATTTAACTTACAATACTGATGCCACTGCTTTTTTAATATAGAAACATCCAAAACGTTTACTACGCCACATGCTCGGATGCATCATTTTTGGGGTATACGAACCATTGGGTATTACCAACTACACGAAGTGTTATTGATAAATAGACTTATTATAATACATTTCCAGACTGTTTCAGAATAAAAAATGAATAAAATGTGCTCATTTCAGCAACAAAAACAAATCATTTTCATAATTTCCAAAATAAGCTTCAAAAATGCTATGTTGTCAATTCGAAATAATTAAAATGTATTTCACGTAATTTCTACAAATTAGTAATCTGCATACAATAATTCTACGCATGATAGAAATAAACTTCATAGCCAAATATATATCTCAAAAATACATAATGTCTAAAGCTTACATAACACAGATTTAGTAACATATCGAAATAATAAAACAAATTATGAAAATCATAAAACAGTAAATTTGTCCCGGCTTGTAGCATCTGCTACTTCATTGTAGTTCCTACAAAATCAATAGATTTGACATCTTTATGGTCTTATAAAGAGTTTGTCTTTTACAAATAACAAGTGATGAACTACTAAGTATTGTTCTGATATTTTTATAAACAAAGTTTTTTCTCATGTAAATCATAAGTTCCTTTATGTGTTTTCTTTCTAGTGAAAATATATGTGGGTCAGGAAGTTTCGAAACTCGGTGATAAATTATATCTCAAAGATGTATGTATGCATATGTATATACAGTATATATACAGGGTGGTCATAAAAAAAATTGCCGATATATGGAGCTCTAGTGGCTGGTTCGTTCAACCGATCGAGGTGAGATTTCAGATATAGTTATTCAGAGGTATGAGCTCGGGATTCTGTGAATGGCAACAAAGTGGTGCTCACGGTTACGGTTATTACAGAAACTCGAAATTTTCCAATGGCAACGCCTATTTTTTTCGCCACAAAATGCTCAGCGCATGCGGAAACCCGAAAGAGCGTTGAAACAGTACGTGTATCGCAAGAAACGAACTCGTTATACACGCACAAAAAACAGCTCTGCGAACGGCCAAAAAAATAATAATAATACGATTGGAGCGCACGGAGGAAATTTGCATATGACACAGAGTCAGTACACCAATCACTGATTACAACACAGATCGGAGAAAAGAAAACTTTTATTATGATTACACATTTTCCACATGGGTGCCATCACAGGCAATTACACATTGCATGCGGGCGACTGTGCAATGTGACTGTGCGGGCAATGCCGAACCACACAGTAACTTTGACGTCGTATAAAGGTACTAGTGCCACAGCGTTCGGATTCATGTCTGCCCAGTGCACACAAGTTTTGGTGTTGACGTTGCCAGTTAAGGTGAAATGTGCCTCATCCATCCATAATATGCGAAGAGGCCAGTCGTTATCTCCATCATTTCGGATAAGAAATTCATTAGCAAAGTCTATACGTTGTTGATGGTCCCCCACTTCCTACATCTGGACGCGCTGGTACAGGTAAGGAAACATGCGGATTACAGAGCGCAGTAGCTTTAGGACCGTTGATTTCGGTATATCCAATACACGAGATGAACCTCTTGCAGTTTGCATGTGTCCTGTAGTCACTATGTGATGCACTTCCATAACAGTATCCTCAGGAACAGTTGGTCGTCCGGATCGCGGTCTATCACAGATGCAGCCAGTTTCTTCGAATTTCTTTACTAAATCACGAAGAGCTTGCGGGCTACATGGGCCACGTATTTGGCGATGGTTTCGACGGTAAACACGCAAGGTTTTTGCAGCATTCATCCCATTTTGCTAATATAATTTTACCAAATCACCACGAACTTTCGCTGGAAGAGTCATTTCGTCGGCATGTGCAAGCTCCCGACTGAAGAACTAACATTCCCACTCCACTTTTTATCCGTTTTACACGCTGACTATCTGGCGAACGGCGTTCCGTGATTGGTGTTTTGCCTCTGTCATATGCAAACTTCCTTCGTGCGCCCTGATCGTGTTTTTTTTTTGCCGTTCGCAGAGCTGTTTTTGTGCGTGCATAACGCGTTCGTTTATTGCGATACACGTACCGTTCTAACGCTCTTTAGACTTTTCGCATGCGCTGAATAAAAATGGGCGTTGCCATTTGAAAATTTCGAGTTTCGGTAGCTATAACTGTAACCGTGAGCGCCAATTTGTTGCTGTTCACAAAATACCGAGCTCATACCTGTGAATAACTATATCTAAAATCTCTCCTCGATCGGTTGAACGGTCCGGCCGCTAGAGTTCGAAGCTACAGGCAAAATTTTTATATGAACACCCTGTATATACAGGGTGAGTTTTATAAGACGCAACCCGGATATTAAATTTACTTTACACCCACAAAATGTATAAGAGACAATTTTCAACTGCTGGGCGAGTAACACTAAACCAACATACGCATGTCTAATGAGTGTCGTTCTTCTCGGCTCTAGTTCTGTGTAATGTAGCACGTTGAAACTGTGGTTAGTAACCACGGTCTTTGAACGCGTACACCGTGTCTTTTCTGTCTGTTTTATTGTGTCTTACTCGTACCAAAACATGCAAAGCAAGTTTTCTGATGCATTTTCAGATGTACAGGTACCGCATAAAAGCACCATTATAAGAAACTGACGTCCGTTTTCGCGTCCATGATGAGA
This sequence comes from Maratus michaelseni, assembly GCA_963931845.1. Lineage (NCBI taxonomy): Eukaryota > Metazoa > Arthropoda > Arachnida > Araneae > Salticidae > Maratus > Maratus michaelseni. The sequence continues at coordinate 129,573,692 of OZ007593.1, forward strand.
AAAGGAAACGGAACACGCCAAAACAGCAAAGTAAATGGAAATTAACCCCGGTAAAAAGTGACTAATCTTAGCTGGAGAACATTTTCAACATCTTTTTTGACTGTTCAAATTATGAAGTAAAACTATGTCATAAATTGTATGTTTTCTTTTTTCCGGTTTGCTTTTTAAAAAACTCACAAGGTGATTTCTTAATTCTGTTTCGCCTTAAATAACTGTTGAAATGAGTTAGCTACAGCCATGAATGTGACGTCTAATAAAACGCATATGAGGTACCCAACAAAGCCCATTAGCGATAAATACTAGAATTAGAGACCGTATTTCAAAAACTATATGTGATATGATCAAAATTTCAATGGCAAAGTTAAAAAGCGTTCTTTAATTAGTATCAAATGATGTCTTACATGTAAAAATAACTTTATTAGAATCCTTAAAGCGTACTTTTTTTGCATCCAACCGCCAGCTTAAATACGCCACTAGTTGCATGCAGAAATGTGGCATTATAAGGTAGGTAAAACAAGGTTTCTGTTTTTCAATTTACTAAACTAAAACACTTACTGATGTATATTTATTAAACTAATACATGTTAGAAAAGTACAATTTATTTTAATTAGTTAATTAAGTTAAGTATATGTACTTCTACTGTATACCCCCATGACACATTCAGAATGCATTTAATGCCAATACGGACACATTGAGCATAGTTAACTTGATTTTCTTATTAAAAGAATATGTACCTTACAAACAACTCTTTGTTTTATTAATAAATGTGCATCTACCTTATAAGGATATAAGAGGCGTTTTTAAGCTGATGATTATATATAAAAAATATTACATTTGAGGGCTTCTAACTAAACTAAACCTGTGGCACTGCAATCCATTAATAATCATGGTCTACAGTGCCCAGTCCTGTTTTCTTGTTCATGGGCCCTGAGGTGCTATACAGCATATGTCCCGGTCAGATGGTTAGCCTAACGCGGTATCCTCAGTGTTTAGTTCCTAAGCAAACTTTGTTTCAACTTATGATTCCGAAGAGTTGAAAAGTGAGTCGAACCTTCCTCGGTCCACATTTCGGAATCGAACTGTGGATGTGTAGCGTGGCAGCGCGACGTGCTCGCCAGTAAGCTACTGGGTTTCTAATAATGATGTTTTTACATGTAATAAATACCTTCAAAGTAAATGGAGGAAATTCTACCACTTTGGGATTGAAAAATTATTCGTATTCCCTATAGCTTTTGTGGTATGATCCCTAATTCTAGTATTTACCGCTGGGGCGCTGTCAGGTACATCATCAGTATTACTATACCTAGACCAAGTCGGCTCACCAGTTATTTGAGACGAAACAGAATTTAGGAACCACCCGCATATACAATACATATATATAGTATATAAATACAGTTTTTTATTTACTTTTATAAAATATTATTTAATAGTATCTATATTGCTGTTGAAAATTTTATATTATAATTCACATTGAGTCCTTATCTTCGTGCTCATAATGCTACTACTATTCATGACATATTAATATGTTTAAAAAGTTTGTCACTTAGCATCTATCAATGTTTTACTCACTTAGATGTTATAAAGGCCTTTCTGAAATTACATTGTTTCCGGCAATTAGTAATTATCAGTTGCATTTCTTGAATCAATTCTGATAGTTTTCGGAAAAAAATTGCTAGTAGTGTCATGCAAAAGTTTACTAGAAATGTCATGCAAAAGATTAGTAGACGTGTTATGCAGTAGTTTACTTTTTAGTAACATTTCTAATAACTAACTTTATGTTTTTGTTTTTGTTTTTTTTATCAAATAATTTTTTTTTAAAGTTTAGTTATCGTAATTTGACTTTATATGTTTTGACATGTTTTAAGGTAAATGTTTTCCGGATCTGTCAAGGGCGCAAAAATGTCTGATCTTTTTATTGTTGTTGTTGTTTGTTTGTTTCTTTAAAAAAATGTAATACTGAACTTTAATTGTAAAAACTAACTTTGTAATAATTTTATTTCAATCTCTTATGTAATATCCAACATCTGTAATCTTAAATAAAAGTTTTTATTAATCATTTCCCCTATTGGAAAAAAAATGTTCGTATGCTTCACGGCTGGCTCTCCATGACTGGGTGAATTTATTTCATTTCATTTTTTTTTTCATTTCATATATAGTAGTGTTCAAATTAATTGGGACAAAGCAAATAAATGTTTGATTTAATACATCTTACAGAATTTATACAAAAGCATTAGGCAAATTTTTCTTCTTATTTGGTCATGTTAAGAAGAAGTTTGAACTCGTGATTTCCTCTTTAACCCTTTCAGGGACGAATTATTTCTGTTACTAAAATGTTGAAATAATTAAGATCAGGATTTACAAACAAATTTATTTGAAAATAAGTAAAATCTTTTCTCCACGTACATTATAAAAGAAAAATTTTATTCCCAAATTCTGCTGCTATTGGGGCATTTGAGAATTAAAATAAAATTGTATATATATATATATATATGTGTGTGTGTGTATCCCACCGCATTTTAAGGGGTTAAATTCAATCTGGAGAGTATTTAGCAGATCAACAATAAATATAATAAGGAAAATTGATATTTGTTATCACCCTATGTCATAAAATACTGATATTGATTTGTAAATTTACAATTACTTTATCTTGCAATGTTTGCAATCATTTTCGTAAGAATCGAAGTAGAAAAAATTAAAATTTTGTTTGCATGTTTTTTGCTCATAACAAGCAGAAAAATATGACAAAAATTTTGAGAAAACTTTCTAGAAGAAATATTATGTTAATACTTTCTGTGAATGTATTAAATAATCAATGATATAATGATATTTACAGGATAACATAATTAGTTATTTTTAACTATTTTTTATTACTTTTAACGTGTTTTTAAGTAAATATTATATTTTATTAAGGTTTTCAGTTACTTTTACAACACTAAGATAAAATACAAAACTACTTACATATATTTGTGATAAACTCTGGTATATTTCCTAATAAGAAAAATATACATTTGCGTTAATTGTTTAACCTATTTAGATAAGAAAAAGATTATTGTACTGTATTACGAGTTTCAGTTCTTTTTACAGAAATAAGTAAGAATGCATTATTAGTTATCATAATGCTACTACTATTCATTAGTTACTATTCATTAGTCTTTACGATAATATTTTAAACAGTTTACGATGGCACATGCATTACAATAACCATATACCACACCATATCAGAGTCACAAAATTGTTACTTTAAATTATTCACCAAAACGCATGGAAAATATCTCAAAGTGACTATAAAATAGCATTCTAAAAAATTTATGAACACTGTAAAAGAGCTTTCACACGCAAAAACTAACGCATAATAAATTTTAGAGAGGAAAATACAAATGTTTCTATATATATTCATAAAAAGATCTAGAATATATTTTATGTACTTTGTAACTTAGAAGCAAACCATTAAAAGGGACATTTTTGTTTGTTTGTTTGTTTAAATGAAATATTAATTTTGTGATGAGTATATGATTTTTAATGTCTAAATATACTAAAAGAATTTGAAGAGACTGTCGTGATTTAGTTTTTCTCATGTTTGTGACAACACTATACTGAGTCATAATGCAATCTTTACTTTACGGTTATGTCAATTCTACATTCTTATTATGGGAAATCTCAGTATTAAAATTCCATTAGCTCGAGTTCAAATATTACATTGAACTTTCATTATAAGTAAAACTGTTACGGAACATTGTTCCATATTCTTTTCTGATTTTTTCAAAATTATATAAAAAATTATGTTATTTTAATGACGTGTATACTACGAAGATATTGTAGCCAATTCAATTCTCTACTCCTTGTTCTGGAATACTACAGCATAAAATTTTCCTTTTTTCTTTATTTCCCTCACTTCATAAAAAATAAAATTACAATATTTTTATTAAAATAAATATATAATTCAACCCTGAGTTACACCGCATTATAAAAATTACCCAAACCTTTCCTAATATGGAAGAAACATTTAAGAAAATTCAGTGTAATTTCATAATTACTCAGGAATCTGGAAACTTTTTAAAATATCTTCAAAATATTTAGCAGGAGAAACAGTTACAAACCTCAACTCATATTTAGAATATTCAAAAATATGAAAATCCATCAAAAACTAGATGTCGAAAAATTTCACAAATCTAATACTTTCTTATAAATATAGAAAGTTAAAAAAAAAAAAAAAAAAAAAAAAAAAAAATCAGTACCACAAGACGTTTTCTACATTTAATTTCCTTATTCCAAAATTCTAGTCTATAGAATGCCTTTTTTTAGGTGTCATATTTTGTACATATATATGTGTGAGTATCTTTATAAATGCATTTAAACTTGGGATTTACAGGGTTTTTATATATTAATATCCAGTTGCTTTAGAACTTATGAATATATTAAACTAAAGTAAATAAAGCTGAAAGAAGCTCTTCTATTTCCACTTGCTTCAAACTAAAATGCAACATTTTCAGCTATTTCTCAAAAACATTTCTAGTGAGTCATTTTTCAGATTTAATTCGAGAGTTAGAATGTATCATCTGAACAATCCGTTCACCTAAATTTAGAAACTATTGAAAGCCTCGGGGTTTAACGACGAATTACCTAGTGCCAGCTAGAAAATCCTTAATTAATTAATTAAATGTAGCTAAACTTTAATTAAAATTAAAAGCGTCAAACTTTTAAAGAGTCAAGTAAAAATTAGAGTTTTTTAATATATATACTACACATCAAAAATGTATATAATAATTTTTAGGAAAATGTGTAAAATCTGCCAAAAAATAGAGAACACCCCCTACTAACTCTGCCGCAAATCATTGTATAAAAAAGTGATTAGTACCAATTGATTAATAGTAAATCCACTAATTAATGTTGTATTTAAAATTCGCTTAAGGTGTCTTCTAAATATAAAAATAGTACCAAACTTGAAAATTCTTAATGCTAACATCTAATTACTTCCTTCTATCTTTACAAGAAGAAAGTATTGGATTCATGAAAATTTTCGACTTCCGGTTTTCAACGGAATTATACGTTTTAGAATATCCTGAACACGATTTGACAGTTTTTAGAAAATGTCTGTCTGTGTCTCTGTCTGTCTGTCTCTCTCTATGTGACAAAAATTTTGTGGTCGCTCTATCTCAAGAACTAATGCACGAAATTTAATAAAACTTTATATTCAGTTAGTCCCTGATATAAATTGGTGCTGATTAGTTTTTGGTGAAAATCGCCCAACAGGTGGCTCTGATATGCTGTATTTTTCATGATTTCCGAAATAGCTATATCTCAAGAACTAATGCACTTATTTTCCTCAAACTTCTGATTCAGTTAGACCTTGACATAAATAGACACTGATTACGTTTTGGTGAAGATATCCCAACAGGTGGCGCTGCTATATCACTTTTTTCGTGATTTTTACGATTGCTATATCTCAAGAACGAATGCACGGAATTTCATCAAACTTCAGATTCTTTTAGACCTTGACATAAATAAATGCTGCTTACGTTTTGGTGTAGATATCCCAACAGGTGGAGCTGCTATACAACTTTTTCCACGATATTTACAATAGCTATATCTCAAGAACGAATGCACAGAATTTCATCAAATTTCAGATTCTGTTAGACCAGTGTTTCCCAACCTTTTTTTGGCCGCGCCCCACCAAAGGATCTCTAAAATGATGATGCCCCCCTCCCCCTAATACATATAATTCTTATAAAAATAAAAAAAAATGAATTCCTGATAAAGTAAAAAGCATTTGACATTGATCCTGAAACGTACCGAAGGTAATGGATGAATCAAATATTTTTTATAATCATCTGATACTACTCGTAGTTCAAATTTTCGTTGGCACATAAAGGGTTAAGACAGTCATTTTTAATCTCTTCGCAAAGGTCGTCACGTATGCGTGATGTATAGAGTGCTCAGAATCCTTGATTAGACCAATCAATAATTTTGAATAAAACATTTTTCTCTTTTTTAATTACAGAATTTCTGCGATTAAATGACGCACCAATTTCTAATCAAAATAAAACAACGTGATAAAAGATTTTGTAAAGGAAAGTCGTCAAGTAATTGTTAAATATACACTTGAATAGTTTCATGTGTAAAATTGATTTTTAGATGACATATTGCAGTGCTACTCATTCAATAAATAGTCGAAAAAATTGTTTAAAATTCTAAAATACTTATAAATCAGAAAAATTATAAAGAATTTTTTAATATATAAAAGTACCTAAATATCTTAAAAAGTTTCTTTTATAATTATTCTGGTACAGTTGTATTTAAGATTTTTGAATGGACGCTTTTAAAAAATTAACTAAAAAACTTATTTTTCTCATTTCTGTTTTTTAAATTTAAATGTGTAATTTTGATTTTCAGTCTACAACATTCCTATTACAAAAACAATTCAGAGGGCATGGGTTCACACAAATCTGGAATTGCCCCCCTGTGGGGCGTATGCCCCGCGTTGGGAACCACTGTGTTAGACCTTGACATAAATAAATGCTGCTTACGTTTTTGTGTAAATAGTCCAGCAGATGGTGCTAATATACTACTTTTTTCATTATTATCACGATAACTATATCTCAAGAATTAATGCACGGATTTTCATCAAATTTCAGATTCAGTTATACGTTAACATATGTTGTTGTTGATTAGGTTTTGATCCAAGTCTAACAATAGTTGGCGCTGCTATGCTGCATTTTGCAGGATTTACATGATTGTAGCGATTGTCATATTTCAAGAACTAATGCACGGAATTTAATAAAACTTTAGATTCAGTTAAACCTTGATATAAATTGGTGCCGATTCTTTTTTGTGCATGTGAAATTTGTGTGAGATGGAAGAAAGTTTTGGGATTGGCACATCCGACTAGTTTTGACATCATATTTGGATTCTTAAATACCTTTTACCTGAGAGGACCAAAAGAGAAGTCATTCGGTCAAATAAATTAATAATTATGCAGGTTTAAAATTTGTAACTCCTAGCGTTGACTTCATTGTTAATCGTTGCAAAAAGCAATGCGGTTAACTTTTCAAACATAACTCAAAAACTACTTCGCAGAATCAGCTGTAATAATGGATTCGCAGATTTGAAGCTTCTAGAAATCAATAGCTGTTTTGAAAAATTCATAGTTTACAATTCTTGTTTAATTAAATTCAAAGTTATATATATTTTGAAATTAATTTTCAAAAAAAAAATGTGAGTTTTAACATATGATTTCTTTTTTAACAGAAATCGATTTCTAGAAATTTAAATTATTCGAATTCAAATTTACAGAAAAATCCGGTAAGTAGTTATGAGTTATGTTTAATAAAAACTACCCGCATTTTTATCTGCTTTGAAACTATATAAAAGAAATTTAACATTACGAGTTCCATACATTAAACCTGCAAAATTCCTAAGCTACGTGACCGTATAACTTCCTGTTTTGTACACTATTAAAAATTTGCAGCAAACTGTCCAGTCATTTGACCGTTTTTATAGAAAACGGTAACATAACCGTAATTTAGCGTTTTCTGACCATGTTATTCCCCATATTATGGTCAAAATAGAGTTAAATTACGGTTATGTCACCGTCTTTTACAAAAAAGGTCATATGACTGGACAGTTTGCTGCAAATTTTTAGCAGTGTATTCTACGGTAAAATTTACCGAATAATGCAAATATAATATCAAAATTAGATGTTAGTAGTTTGTTTGGTACAATTTCTGTATGTTGACGATCCTTTAAGCAAAATTTGTGTTTAGCATTAATTAGTAAATATTATTACTATTCAATTTCTACCAGTTACAATTTTTGTACGATGATTTGAGGCCGAGTTAGTAGTTACCGAGGGTGTTCTTTTTCTTAGTCATGCATTTGTGTATTACTTATATCCTTTTTGTAATAAATAGTTAAGGTTTCGTTTACAAATAGGTCATAATTTTATTTTAAAGTAACATTTCAGGAACTTGCCCTTTTTTCAGTTTCTACTATCTATTCCTTGTAGCCGTTATAATATTCAGAAATTGTTCTAGAGTCATAATAAATCTTGTCAAAATATTGCCACTGAAATAATGTACAATCTTATAATAATTTGAGATTGACACGCAAGTACCCCAAAACAAAATAGATGTATTTTTTAACTAAAATTATATGTAACATAAAAAGCATTTTTAAAGTACCATTATGTTTTAAACAATTGATACTGTACTGATTTGTAGATAAATATCCCTGAATAGAATCAATTAAAATATAAAATTTGATGAAACTTTTTGAATGTAGATTTTTGGTTTTAAAATCTACACTACGTAAAATTCTTATGTTTCAAATGATGTTTAATTATATATATATATATATATATATATATATATATAATTATAATTATTATTATTTATTATTATTTATAATTATTATTATAAACTTCATTTAGTAATTTTTAATCTTCCTCCGACATTTTTTGAAAACCCTGAATTTTGAAATAGATATTTAGAAAGTAAAAATTGTATGTAATTTTTGCATTAATAATATCGTATAGTTTGAATTTGAGAAATGGGATTTTATATTTCTCTAATAGTGTATAGTCGATAGACATTTATTGCAAAATCTTCTATAAAATTAAATTTGTTTATTCGAAAAGAACGATAAGGTTTCTAATTTTTCCTTGTTTCATCTGCGTTAGTAATGTACACACATTGCAAATATAATTAACATAACGGGACGCAAATACGTGTTCCAAAAAGATTGAAATGCGCTTTAACCCTTTCAGGGGCAGTGGTATGTTTATGAAACCACTTAATTTTAATTCACAAACGCCACATTGACACCAGAATTTTGGTAAAATCTTTTCTATTTAATATGTATGTGAAATATAGTCTTTTTCTTATTTCCAAAAACATTTGTTCCTAAATTCAGGTGGCAGTCATTTATTTCAACATTTTAGTACTGAAATTACTTTGCCCCTGAAAGGGTTAATGTTTTATCTATTGGAGATAGAGTAGGTATTGTACACTGCAAAAGTGTTCAAAATAAAGTAGGAATGTTGATGAAAAAGTCCGGCCACTCATTTTTAAAAAGTTACACTTTTTAAATTTTTATACGAACTGGAACCTTTTGCTGTGTCCTGTAAGTTATATTCAGAAAAAAATCCTATGCTCTGACAAGTACTACAGTAAAAATTTCATTTTTCAAACTTCACCGAGTTATGATGCTTTGAAGTTTATGAAATTTCGTAACTTTCCGGCATTATAAACAGAGAGGCGATATTTTAATGCCGGAAAGCTCCGAAATTTCATGAAGTTTGAAGTAGCACAACTCGGTGAGAAGAGTGGAGTTTTTACTGTAGAACTTGTCATATGATGGAGAAGACTCTTCTGAATATAATTTATATAACACGGGGTCCGTATAAAAGTTTTAAAAATGTAACTTTTTGAATGAATAGAATGACTATTTCATCGACTTAATCTTAATTTCTATTTTATTTTGAACACTTTTGCAATGTACATCATCTACGTATCTCCAACAAATATTGTTCTGTCCTCTAAAAAAACCACTCTAGTACTACATCAAATATTAAAGTCATTTTGTTTTGTTTTGTTCTGTTGTATGCACCAATTATAATAATAAAAATAGTGAAAATACCTAAATAAATAAATAATAAAAATACCTAAGGAGTGCTTATTTAATTTTAAAATAATTTAAACTAACAATTCCAGAATTCTGGTAGTGAGCTTCATTTTTACAGATTTTCTTGTTATAATAGAAATTTAGAATGATCTACATAAATTTATTTTATTTTATGTTAGATCATTAATATGTAATAAAATGCTTAATTTCCAGCTGCTTATGTCAGGTGTGGGTGTTTTTCAGGTAACATAGGTTATTTTTTGGAAAAGTGGGTTTTTTTTTTATAAATTCTCGCTTAATTGGCTGCTATTTTGTAATAAAGTGATAAAATGCGAAATGCTCAACATTAAAATCTTGTTCAGAACAAGCTGTGAAAATTTAGCCATGTTTAATTTTTAGGGTTTCGTTCATCTCACGAAACCCTATTGCTCCCGCTCCGTTGTCTGTCTGTCACAGAGCCATTCCCGGAAACTATGTAACTTACAGAGTTGAAACTTTTTGTATAAATCAGAATATCAGCTGTGAAGAGCTGAAAATATTAAAATTTGAAAAATTCGCATTATTTTAATAAATAGAGATAAAAAACCAAAATTCTAACAGCCTTTTCCTATTAAATTGAAAAATTTTTCGTTATAGCCGATGCCAAAAATTAAAAATTCACGATGAATTTCTTTCTGCTATGAATTTTCTATCAGACGATTTTCACGTGAAAAATGAAAATGAAATAAAAAGTTTCACCAATTGAAAAAAAGATAAATATGAAATAAAATTGATTGACCTCATAGTCGTATAATAAAACTGAAAATGTCTAAGACTTCTCAATAATACAAGGAGTATGAGTATGTGTAAGTACACAAAGCAAATTAATATCACGTCATTAGAGAATTAAAAAGAAAATCTGACGTCATATGGGAATAAGTTTAAATAATTTTTCAAATGTTTGAGAATAATACAAAGCGAATATCTATATAAATAATAGAGAATAGTAAATATATGAGTTTGAGAAACATCTTGAATCGTGATAAAAATCCAATTATGGAAATATTCGCATATTTTAACATTTTGAAGGTGTACAATTTGTTTAATTTTGAAATTATTTTTTTAAATATTGCATTTAGTCCGTATGACGGATATTATTATGACAGAATATAATAGCAGGCTTGGCCCGCTATCCGGCTGGTTTAGATATTCGAAAAAACGAAAAAATAGACCGGTAAATTTTTACTTTATAAAAAACGACTTTTTTTTGTGAAATGAAATTTGTTTGAATTTATGAAAGAAGGGATAAAGTGTTTTGAAAGGAATATTAAACGAAACCCTTTGAGCGATCTTCGATCACACTTACCCACTTGTTTTTAATTCTTTATTAGACTTTATATAGAGAAAAATTCAGAAAATAGTTTTTTTAGAGGACAGCACAATAAAAAGAAAAGCGGATTTCAATCTTTTGGGGACACCCTGTATAGATTAATATATCCATAAAACAATTTCAATTTTCTGCCTTATAAATACATTGCAATATTTTAACTTTTTTTTTAGTTTATTGCTTCTTTTTGTAAAAAGAAACAAAATAGTCTCAAACTTAGATATATAAATTTAATTATAAAGAGGAATTGATTTCAAAATTCGTTCTCAGTTATAGTAATGTTTTATTTTAGCTTTCAGTATAGTTAGAGTAATTTAATTTAGTTTAGTTTCATAAATCAGTTGTTACTAATCTTGTTAAGTTAAATCATTGCAGTTGTAAAATGCTTCAATTTGATAACTGGAATGCGACTTTCTATAATTTTATAAAATCTCTATAAAGTTTGCTTTCAGTTTCCCTTTTGGAATACCTATTTTTAACATATAATGCAATTGGTAATAACAAATAAAGTTTTAGGCTTCGAAATTCAATAGAGTACAGAGATTTAAAAAGAAACTGCTATAACAAACTAAAGCGATTCTTCCAAAGTTGTGTAATTAACTTTTACTGCCAATCTTACAAAAAAAGTCTCCATAGGAGCATACTCAGAAAAATTTGAAAAAATACAGAATATTCTGGTCGTGAGGATATATATATCATATTACGAATATTTATCGTCATATGTTGTATTTGGAGTAAAGTTGATACTAGAAGTAGGAGCACACATGGTCGCACAATGAAATTAAGAACGGTGGTTGTTATTGATGATGTAAAAAATTAGAAGCAGTCGTAATATTTCAGTTGCAGTCTCGACGCGGCCGTAGCGGCAGTAGAATGAAAAAACCAGAGGCGTTTCTCCATGAATCAAACGAACAAGGCTTTCAATTTCAATCCTTTATTAAGTATTTCTCTTGGGCAGTTTCCACCTAACAATAATAGCCGTGCATCGCTACGTCATCAAGGTATAGAGGGTAAGTAATAGAACATCTTAATTATTGTCAAACGAGCAGCCAGGGAGTTGTTAACAAGTGAAAATTCGACTTATTTCTGAGGGAGCACCGCAGGTAGCTGTTTTTTGTTACCTAGCGTAATAACACAAATTATGACGTAGAACGCGCACTGAACCAATGAGGAATTAAAGACGACGCGTCATGCTACGTCACGACCAATGAAAGATAATTAGTAAAGAGTTCGGACAGAGAGGTAGTGAATGAATTTTGTAGTAAAGTGACTTAGAGCGGGAAAATAAAATTCGGAATAAAAATGAAAATGGCTCTCAAAAAACATTCTAAAACCCAGAAATGATCGGGGATCATGATAGAAATTAAGAATAACTAAAAGCTTTATATTTAAGTAAATTTGGACAATTTAGAATTAAATAAAAGGGAATTTAACAGAGTTAACAATAGAGCTAATTTAAGAATAAGGATTTAATGAATATAGGGTAGTAAATTAGAATAAAACAGGAAAAAATTAGAATTGTAAGAATTTGGAATAATTTAACTAAGGAAAAATGGCGAAAATTTTTTATTATTACATATATGTTTATTAAAATAAATTGCTGCGGAACCTCGATAAGCATCCGTAAAAAAAAATATGAAAATTTTGTGTTTTTGGCAAGTTAGCGCTGATTGGTGGCACAATGAAATTTTAAAAAAAATCCTTTTTATGATAAATACTCTTTTAAGAAAAACTTTTTCTACTCTTCTTAATAAACTTGTTTAAGCAAGTTTAAATTAAATAAATACACTTTTATAACTGCGATTTTGTCATATACATTTGTCGTACTATTTAATGAAATTTAGCGCTCGTATTCTACAGTTAAAAACAAAATTTAAATTGATTAAAATTGCTGCAAATTCAAAATTATGGTTTGTATTGTTTCCATAATTAACGTAATAAAATTCAAAATTAAGGTAATTGTTTCCATAATTAAGCGTCATCGAGAAAGGGAGAATTCTGAATCCTTAGTCTTACTGGTGTAATTTCCTTTGCATGAAATGCCAGTTAGCTTTTATTTGAAAACATATGCATGTCTATCGTATATTTTAGTATAGACTGTGAAAAATTTTATGTTAAAACCATATATTGAAAAATATTTGCTGATGCATAAACTTGAATATAGCTATTTAGCTAGACCGGCCATACTCAATCTTTTGTTCTCGCGGGCCGCACACATATATTTACTACGTTAAATAGGCCACACAACATTTTTTTATATATAACAAAGTAAAAATAAAGGCAAATAAAATAGTAAAACGACAAATGAAGTGTAGTCATTATTATCTATAAAATAAATATGAATTATAAATATGAAACGTAGATATATATTAGTGTGAATGTACCTGTAATTGACCATTTATTGGAAATTTCTTCCAGTTTAATTTTTTTCATAATGATATGATTGACATTTTTTTTCAGACTTCCATAAATACTACGTAAAGTATCAGGATTCAGAATCAAGAAATATTTTTCCATTTTCTTGTCTAGAATTTAATTTATTTACTCTATTATACAGAAAATGAGATTGCACCAGCAATTGACCACTTCCTGTTCTTTCTAAAAATCAAAATATGAATGTTCTTATTTAAAACTGCTGCCAAAATGCATCTATACTGGTTGATCTAAAAGTCATGAAACATTTTAAAATACACTCATTCACAAATTAATAAAATAGAAAAGTGAAAAAATTTGTTAATTATTCCATGGTAACATTCTAGCACATCTTTAGTTGCACTATATCTCAAAAGAAAACGCAAAACGGGTGTAGAATAGATTATAAAAGAATAAACCTTCATTTTGCAGACGCAGAGAAAAATAGAAATAGTCATTCAATTGGAAATTACGTGTTCTTTAAAATTTTATTATAAAATACGTTGTTAAGACATGTTCATATTGAAATTGTAACAGCTTTGAAATTTGTAATGCGAACACCTTATTTTGACAAAATATTTGGATTGTTTGATAAATTTTATCTTTTACCTTTGTTTACCAAATGGGAAGTCATTTGTTCAAGTAATTTAGGAATTAAGCAGAAGAAAATGTAAAATTTTGAACTCCTAATGTTAAAGTCCATTAACTAAAAATTCATTTTTAATAGTTGCAAAACAGGCTGTAGCGTGGGTATTATAGTTTTAAAGCATAACTCAAAAACTATTTGGTGGTATTAGCAGAAATCTTGGATTCACGTATCTGAAGATTATACAAATCGATTGACTTCCCGTTTGGTACCAAGAAAAAAATAAAAAATTAAACTGCCTAGTTAAACTGAGCGCATTTAGCTCACAGGCTATTCACACTAATTGTATATTATACTCTTTGGCTCCTCGAAAAATAACGAAATCGGCAATATATTACGGGGGGGGATCATCCCCCTTTCCCCCTCCCTTATAGTTAACCATTGAACCCCCAAAACTAATCAGGGAATCCCCTTATTACAATGAACATATATACAAAATTTGAAGAAAATCGGATAATTCTCCATGAAAAACACATTTATCTAAATTAAGGGGGGAGGATGAACCCCCCTTTACCCTCTTTATACTTAACCAAAGAACCCCCGAAACTAATCAGGAAAGCGCCTTATCACACTGAACCTATATACAAAATTTGAAGGCCCCCGTTACCCCCCTTTATACTGAAACAATGAATCCCTATTACCAACCAGGAAAGCGCCTTATCACAAACTTATATACAAAATTTTTAAAAAATCGGATAATTCTGCATAAAAAACCCATTTATCTAAATTAAGGGAGGATTACACCCCCTTTTCCCCTTTATACTTAACCAATAAACCCCCAAAACTAATCAAGGAAGCGCCTTATTACAATGAGCCTATATAAAAAATTTGAAGAAAATCGAATAATTCTGCATAAAAACCCATTTATCTAAATTAAGGGGGGGGGGATTAGACGCTTTTTTTCCCTTTATACTTAACCAATAAACTCCCAAAACTAATCAGGGAAGCGCCTTATCACAATGAGCCTATATAAAAAATTTGAAGCAAAACGCTTATTTCTATCAAGAATTATCGCGTTACGTACATACGTACATACAGAACGTGCGGGCACATTAGCTCTCCGGCTTTGATAGCCTGTGAGCTAAAAAGCAAAGAATCCAAATATGGTGTTAAAATTATATGTTCGTATTCAAAATATGAACGTTTATTGCACTTTCAATACGAAGACGATCCCCTAAGCTTATTTTTAACATATATTTAAATAAAACACAATTACCAATCTAAAAGCTATTTTCGTTTTTTTCTGTCTATTTGGAGATACAATAGTACGTGGGTTCCGTGTTGTTGTTGTTTTGACCGACTGTACATTTAATCATACATTTCGAACGTGTTTCTGAATCACTCAGACTGTTTTGAAGTTTGCTTTGAACTTACATCACATGGCAACACGCGTTTGGAAGTACTGGCATATGCATAATAAAATAAATCGGTCAACTACGAGTATAACTCGCTCGCAAAGGGTTCCGTACAATAAGTTTACTAATTACTATTCATTAATTAATAAACTCCTACTACCCCTAATTTTTTCATAATTTAAGTTTCAGTAGATTCGGAAATAGAAGGGGAAGGGACATATTTTCCCAGTATACTTTTGATGATATCTCTGACAATATGACACCTAAAATTTAAAAAAATATGTTTGAGATCTTTCGAACGATACCCTACACGATATATATAAATAAAGTATTTTTTTCAAGTAGTTTAATTAATATATCGGCTAATTACCGGCAATTTTTTATTCGAAAATCAGTATCAAATATTGGGATGATTATGAGTCGGTAGACATCTCGAGTGCCCAGCAAAACGACCGCCCAAAAAGTAGAGTTTGTGTGTAACAGAAAAATGCGTTTTTCTCAAAAGCTATGTTACCTAGGAAATTCGGTATAGTTTTCCTGCAAAGTTTAAATAAACTCGACTTAAATAGCTCCACCTATAGCACCACCTACTTATTCATGACTCTTCCCACAACTGAGGCATTTTAGGCGAACAAACTTACAAAATTCTTAACAGTATTTTAATTTTGAAGTTTTATTCCCTTTTGATGTTCCTTTTCCCACCGGCAATTATGGATACGCCATTAACTTAATTGAACTTTCTATGAACTTAACATGGAATTGCTATAATCAATGAATAATAAAATATAGGACAGCAGCACAACTTTTAGATGTTTAACACAGTATTTGAACCAACATATATTTTTTAATTGATAACTTCAAACATAAATTTGGTGCAATTATACCCAACAATAGCTGAGATACAGATATAATATTCATCGAAAAAACGCATAGCATAGCAGCACTCCTATTGAGTGATCGAACTAAAATTGAATCAACTTAGTTTTTCATAAAAAGCCTCTTTCACCGCAAGTTTAAAGCAATTCCATCTCATAAATGCCGAGATCTTCTAAATTGTGAAAAAGGCGGCATAGCAGCAACCACATTTGGGGCAATGCACTGCAAAATTTAATCTGCATCAATTTATGTGCAGGTATAAATATGTATCTAAATATGAAGTTTGATGAAGTTCCATGCATTAGTTCTTGAATTAGAGTAACCACAAACTTTTTGTAACATGGACAAACAGACATTTTACAAAAGTAGTCAAATCGTATTCCAGCATCCCAAAACGTAAATTCATAAAAACCTGGAGCAAGAAAATTTTCACGAATTCAACCCTTTCTTCTTATGAATATGAAAAAGGGACAAATTTACAAATTTAAAGAATCAATGATAATTTTATCAACTTACTGCAAAGGTATATGTCAGCTATTCCGTGAGGTTCATTGCCTTTACTCATTTATGCATGCTACAGGTGTTCCTGGATAACTTTCGTAAAAACCATGCACAAATATTTTAGTTCAAAGCAATGAAGTTAATTTCATATTTACCACACGTACAGTGTTCCAGAACTAATGGAACAAACTATCAGAAGTGATAAGAAACAACAAACAATTCTTGCACAGGAAACCTGGGTTGCAATTCACTTATTCTGTCTAGAATACATACTATCTCACTTCAAGCTGAACTCGGATTTCAATTCATAACTTTAACAATAATAAAGTTATTGTAACAGAGTTTGCAACGGACAAACCCATCTTTGTTTGCAATTCCACGATGTCACTAAAAATGATAGAAGTATTCAACTTCCACATCGAATTATAACTTCCCAAATCTAGTTGACAATTGACACTGCACACGGTCTCAATGAGCTAAATGCAATACACACTGTAAAAAAAGACGAATGCTTCTTAATATACGAAAATATAATATTACCACGTACAAAAATATACAATAACCTCTTCCGAGTTACCATCGATTCCGAAAAGCTTATTTTATCTTCAGAAACTTCAAAAACCTATATATTTTTGAGATTTAAAGAATTATTTATAAAAACAAAGTTTATTTTGCCGCCAATGATTTTCAGAGACGTTTCTGAGACGTTTCTATGGTGTATTAATCGGTTTTCTCAATCCGGAATATCGGCTTTTAGGATGCTATCAATTCTAAAGTAAACATTTGCAGCTACGTCAATAAGGTTATACTTGAAAGAGTAACAAACTAAAATTAATTTTTATGTGAATGTTAATGCTGTTAATTTATCTTGTTTGTCTGTAGAACATGTTTGTTGAACATAAAAATATTTAATTGAGAATTGATAATATCTAAAAAATCTATATTCCAGGTTGAGAAAACTATTTAACACACTATAAAACCTACTCGGGGACGTTTTCGAAAATTGCTGGCAACAAAATAAACTTTGTTTTTATAAATGCTTGTTTGAATCTCGAAAGTATATTAGTTTCTGATATTTATAAAGATAAAGAAAGCTTTTTGGAATCGTATCTTGGAAGACGTTATTGTACATTTTCGTTTGTGGTTATTTTCCGAGATTAAGAAACATATTTTTTTTTTTTTTACAGTACACTTCCAACACTTTTCATGATGTCATTCCATGTCACACAAAGCAAGAAGTCTCTTAAAATTGTTTCTTGAAAATATCTTCATTATTTATAAATTTGTGGGCTAAAATTCAGGTTTAGCATGTAGTGAGACACCCTGTATTTTTGACGGAATAAGTGAATTGAATCCCTAGTTTCCTATACAAATATTCTTCATCTTGACACGTATTATCACTCCTGAAAGTTCGCTCCATTAGTTTAGAAACATCCTGTATACAAGTATAAAGGAAATTCTAACTAGATTCATATTCTTTCCTTTCATTAACTTTCCTCCGATACATTCTAAATCATAAAACTCAAAATAATTTAATGGAAATGTAAAGTTAAAAATTTTATGGAATTTAATTATTTTTTTACAAAAATTTCTTTTAATTATGTAAAATTTTTCGATATAGCTGTATCAAGTTTCTCATTAACTGAAACTCCATGAGTTAATGTATTAAGCAGGAAAAATATGATAAGTATGAAAATAACTACTAATGCATAAGTACGAAAATATCTAATTAGCTAATAAGATTTAGCAAGGTTTATTAAATATGGCTATTTAAAAGCAGCGCGTGTTCAATTATTAAATTGGAATGATTTTTAAATTGGATGTTAAATTATTATAACTAAAATGGTAGTTTTTTAATTAATATTTTGAATTTATAATATTTTTTTGTATATTAAAATTTTAAAACTATCAAACAAGCAACCACTTCTCTTTTTAATAATAGTTATGTTAAAGCGTGTTTGATATAAATTAAAAACTTTTCTTTTTTAAAAAATATTTTAAATTGAATAATATTTCAAATACCAGTTTTAGATTAGTATATAAAAGAAAAAATAAGATGATAAACTAAAAGGTCTGGTAAGACTATTGATTGGATCAAAATATTTTTATTGAACTACTAACCGAAGTGTCCAGCGTTGTCCGGAATTTTAAGAATATTTGTGTAGAAAAATCAATTTCAAAATTAAACATGTTGTACATAGAACTTCAAAATATTAAAATATGTTAATATTTCCATAATCGGGTTTTTATCATGATTCAACACGTTCCTCAAACCCACATGACGTTATATTCACCTGCTGACGTCGTATCTACTTGCTTTTTCTATTACTCGTATTGATACTGTCCTTGTATGTTTCTCAAACAATTGAAAAAGTCCGTTAAACTTTCAGTATGACGCCATATGAATTTTCCTTTTAATTCTGTAATGACGTCATATTAACCTGCTTTCTGTACTTACAGATACTCATACTCTTTGTATTATTGAGAAATATTTGAAAATTTCCGTTATATTACCAATATGACATCATATTAATCTTTATTTCAATTGTTGAAACTTTTTATTTCATTTTCATTTTTCACGTGGAAACCTTTCAATAGAAAATTAATTATTGTAGAACGAATTTTATTGTGGATTTTTAATTGTTGGCAACTACTGTAACGAAAAATGCTTAAATTTGATAGGAAAAGGCTATTAGATTTTTGGTTATTTATTAATTAAAAATTAACTAAAAAAATTTTTCGATTCTGGTTTGCTTTAATTGCCTCGGCTGTGTTTTAATACACCTATGGGTAACATTTCACAATTCTGGTTTCCAAACTGTTGATTTGTATAGAAGTGCAGACAGACAAATTTTCATTTTATGTATTAGTTTATCGAAAGAGATGAGTTTTAAAACAAAAAAAAGACTTTATTAGATATGCTCATTACATTATCTGATTTTTGAGAGAATAATATCGAAAAAATGTAAAACACAATTTCTCTCTTGATACTTTAATCCGATATAGTAATATGGACAAATAAACTATAAAAAGGCGTTAAAAGAAACTTTAAAAAACACGAAGGACACTCTTATTTAAAGTAATAGGAGCATAATCGTAAAGTGTAGCAAAATACACATTTAAGACATTTTATTGACGCAAAAAGAAAACACCATACTTCGATTTATAAGTTCTTAAAGAGAAAAAATATGATTATTGTATCACAAACGAAGTTTTACTCTAAAATTTTATATTATAGTGAAATATCACACTGTTTAACTACTACACTGGTGAAAACAATTAAAAAGACAAATGTTTTTTTTGCAATAAAAGAAAAACGAACAAAACAAATAAAACAAAACTTGGCCAAAATATCATCCGATATAAGACCAATATATGGAAAACAAAAATAGGCACAACCTGCACCCTAAGTAAGGAAACTGGTCAAGTGTCCAGCACAGCAGCTGACCGACACCCTGTCGGTCAGAGAAAAACATGTCTAATAGGGGGTATGATCGCCTGTAACAGCTACACAACTCTCGCATCGGCGTTTCATACTATTTACCAGGGTCCTTATCAATCCTTGTGGCAACCGCACCCACTCTTGCAAAAAGGCACGCTTGAGCTCATCAAGGGTCGTTGGAGCTGGGATTCGAGCTGCAATTGATCGTCCAAGGGCGTCCCATACGTGTTCGATGGGATTAAGGTCAGGGGACATCGCAGGCCACTCCATTCGTTGAATATCTTCCGATTCGAGGTATTCGTCCACCAACTGAGCCCTATGTGGACGGGCGTTATCGTCCATAAAGACGAAATTTGGTCTACATGCTCCACGGAAAAGTCTCACATAGGGTGCAAGGATATCGTCCCTGTACCGCTGACCTGTCAGAGTACCTCTTTTAAACACATGAAGGTCGGTACGCCCGTCTGCCATGATGCCTGCCCAGACTATCAGACTACCTCCACCATAATGGTCCTTTTCGATAAAGCTGGAGAGCCGATATCAACTCCCGGGTTCTCTCCAGATGAGAACACGTCTCGAGTCGTTGTCCAGACTGAATCGCGACTCATCACTGAAGAGTACCCGTCCCCAATCATCCTCTGTCCAAGACAGGTGTTCTCGACACCATGCTAGACGGTCCTTTTTGTGGTTCACAGTCAAAGGTATGCAGACTGCAGGGCGCCTGGCATACAGGCCACCTGCATTAAGTCTCTGGGTGACTGTTATCCGTGAAATGGATGTTCCTGTTGCATTATACAGGTGACGAGACAGTTGTGTCGCTGTTGTGAACCTATCCCTTTTGGCTAGAAGTCTCAAATAACGGTCTTCAGCCGGCGTTGTTGCCCTTTTGCGGCCTTGACCAGGTCGGCGGACCACTGTTCCTGTCTCTGTGAACTGTTTCCACAAAGTGGATACCACATTTCTCGGAACCCCGAGGTCCTTACAACCAGTGTTGAATCCAGGGGGTGGCCCGGGGGGGAATGTCCCCCCCGGAGCATTGAAATGTCCCCCCCGGAGTATTTGAAATTTTATGCTTTCAGAGGTCAAAAAGTGGAATTTCCACCCCGGAACTTTATAATATCCCCCCCGGAGCTACAGAAATCCCTCCCGGAGAAAAGTGTCTGAATTCAACACTACAACAGGTAGCCTGTGTTTGGCCTGCCCCGAGTCTTTCTACGATCCGCCATCTTGTAGCATCATCTAGACGATGTCGATTAGCCATACTAAGATTGAGTTATGCTACGATGCTTCAAAATGTCCTTACGCTACAAGCTTCGGCGAGAAAATGAAGTACCTCTACACAAACGCGATCACAGCGCCACTGCCTTATGACGAGACAGACTACTGCGTGGCAGGTGTGTCCGTGAAGAGCTTAACTGTCATCTGATACCTTATTTGCGTATAGGCATACCTTATTTTGTTTTGTTTTTATAAAAAACACTTTGTCCCTTTAATTGTTTTCACCAGTGTATATTATGATTAGATGAAATACCGGGTAATTCAAATTAATTTAATTAATGTATTCTCCTACCTCTTAACTTCCCATTCATTATGTACATTAATCTTCTAAATTTATTAACTTAATTTTAGGTACATAATTTAAATTGTAAAAAAAAATTCACCTGTCATGAATAATTCTGATTTTCTACCTTGAACGGCCACTAGATGGCAGTAATGTTCCTTAATTTCCTTCCCACCTGTCATGAATTATTCTGATTTTCTATCTAGAACTGCCACTAAAGATGGCAGTAATGTTCCTTAATATTTGATTTTATCAAGATATTTAAGCTTCATTGACTTCGTGATTTGAATCATTGAGCTTATCTATATATATATTTTTGTCATATAGTATATTTTTTCTCCTTCTATTTCTGGATATTATTCAAACAGGTATGTATTCATATTTCATTTTGATTTTAATTCCCGCATTTCTGTATCATGTTTCTGTGTTGCCATATTAAGATTATATATCTATCTATATATATATATATATATATATATATATATATAACCATTAATGAAATATATATATATATATATATATATATATATATACAGTAAAATCACGTTATAACGAATTTCTGGAGACCATTGATTAAATTCGTTATACTGAAAAATTCGTTTATGTGAAATTACAATACGGCGTTTTTTAAAAAAGGAAACTGTCAAGTAACTTTAGTATACCCTCTAAATTTTAGTACGTATTAGTTAACCAGTTTTTAGTAGCAAATTTTTAACTTAAATTAAGCTTCTCAGCACCTCCAAAGCTAAGTTAGTGCTAGTCATAAACATTATACCATTAATTATATTTAGTTAGTATAAAACCATTTATCCCTACCCTCGCGTATTTATGTAAGTTATACAAATTATAAATATTAAATTATATATATATATAATATATAGCCAATGGTCCAAACACCCTCTTAATTTAGTAAATTATGCATATAATGTCCACCTGTGGGAATAAGGAACTCTAGAATATTTAGTTTCAGTTAAAATTATCATAGGGTAGAACTATAGATAAATTAAGACAAACAACCAAGTAAAGTAATAGTACTTAAAGTCTAAAAGTAGCACTTAGTTTGTAGTATTAAAAGTATTATAAAATGTCTAACCCCATTCCTATTCAGATGCGACGATCATGTACGCTAATGGCCTCGCGGTGCATGTAAAATCCGTCGTGGGTGTAAAGTCCTCCAAGTTACCTGTGAATTACACCTCTGGGGGTGCCTAGTCTGGTGAAGGTCTCGTCACCAGATCAAGGTTCTAAATTACGAGACCAACTCGAGTAGAGATGGCATGACGCATGGAGGAGCGATGCAGCTAGGAAATAGTAAATATCCCAGCATCTCACATCCGTCCGGCACGACTTCGCTACACTGCGCAGTGCTGAACCGCCTCATCAAAAATCAATTAGCAACCGGCCAACTAAGAGAAAGCAATTAAAGCAACAAGACGCACTGAAGCCACGTCGGCCTATAGATTTAACAAACACATCTTCGCCAAGCGGAGAGCAGGCGAATTCTCGCCCCGTCGCCAGGTATCAACTCGTTAAGCTAGGCAAAAGCCTGGCAGGTAGGGGCCTGGTCAGCGGTCTAAAAAAAAAGGGAAATTTGCATGCACATTGAATAAAAATGTATATTATTACTACACGTATAATTAAATTTCGGGTAACATCCAAACATGTCAGTAATTTATAAATATACCTTATTAATAAATTGTGAACTTACTAGTTAGAAATAAGAAAATTATTAAGTTCATTAAATTTCAAGATTTTAATTGTAATTATTATAAAGGAATTATAATTTATTTTAGATAACTGACGATTTGAAAAAACACACTGACATCTGCCGCTAATGTAACTGTATTTCTTTAGAAAAAATCGTGTTTTTTTTCTGCACTGAAGTTGACAATGCATTTTTCACTACAATTGTATAAAATGTTTTCGGAACATTATTTTACTGGTATAATTACTTTCTAAGAGTTTCAATATTCTGTAGAGCCTCTTTTGATTGTACAACACAATTTTCGGTGCTTGATGGATAATCAACATTAGCTTCATTTTAACTGTCGTCTGCCTCCCCTACATTAAGTTTCCGAAAAATGTTTTCTACCATATTCTAGTTTTTCAATAGCGATATTTTTTTTTCTTGTCAACTCTCTTCGTAAAACTGAAATAACTATACTTTTTAAGCTTTTCATAAATTCGTTAATTTGAAAAATTCATTAATATGAAATTCGTAAAAGTGAATATTTTTATAATATGAAAGCATAGGACGGTTTTTAACAATCCAAAAAATATTCGTTAAACTAAAAAATTCGTTAAACTGACATTCGTTGTAACGAGATTCTACTGTATATATATATATATATATATATATATATTATATATTATTATATATATATAAATTCGCAAAAGTGAATATTTTTATAATATGAAAGCATAGGACAGTTTTTAACAATCCAAAAAATATTCGTTAAACTAAAAAATTCGTTAAACTGACATTCGTTGTAACGAGATTCTACTGTATATATATATAAATATATATATATATATATATATATATATATATATATATATATATATATATATATTACGATGATTTACCGTCATATGTTGTAGTTGCAGTAACGTGGATTATAGAAGGAGCACACATGGTTGCACAACGAAGTTAAGAACGTCGGTTGTTACTGATGATATAAATTTTTAGAAGCAGTCGTAACATTTTAGTTGCAGTCTCGACGCGGCCATAGCGGCAGTAGAATTTAAAACCCAGAGGCGTTTCTCCATAAATTCAATACGAACAAGGCTTTCCATTTCAATCCTTTATTAAATATTTCTCTTGGGCAGTTTCCACCATAACCATAATAGCCTTGCATCACTACATCATCAAGGTATAGAGGTAAGTATCAGAACATCTCAATAATTCTCAAAACGAGCAGCCAGGGAGTTGTTTACAAGTGAAAATACGACTTAATTCTCAGGGAGCGCCGCAGGTAGCTGCTTTTTGTTACCCCGCGCAATAACACAAATTATGACGTAGAACGCGCACTGAACCAATGAAGAATTAAAGAAGACGCGTCATGCTACGTCACGACCAATGAAAGATAATTCGTAGTAAAAGAGTTCGGACAGAGAGGAGTGGATTAATTTCGTAGTAAAGTGACTTTAGAGCGGGAAATTAATATTCGGAATAAAAATGAAAATGGCTCTCAAAAAACATTCTAAAACCCAGAAATGATCGAGGATCATGATAGAAATTAAGAATAACTAAAAGCTTTATATTTAAGTAAATTTGGACAATTTAGAATTAAATAAAAGGGAAATTAACAGAGTTAACGATAGAGCTAAATTAAGAATAAGGATTTAATGAATATAGAGTAGTAAATTGGAATAAAACAGGGAAAAAAATTAGAATTGTAAGAATTTGGAATAATTTAACTAAGGAAAAATGGCGAATTTTTTTATTATTACATATATATATATATATATAGAATTCCTCTTACTTTTCACTTTAGTACTTGCATTTTTCTCAAGTTTAAGCTTCATATATGAATAATTTCAAACTACTTCTCACACAATAATATCAAATAAATACTCCTAATTCAATGGTTCCCAACGAAGGCCGTACGCCCCACACGGGGGCAATTTGGAAATTTTCGGGAGCAATTCCAGATTTATTACTAAACCATTCCTTGTCACTTTTTTTTCCTTTTTGGGGATAACTAATGTTTTACGCTAAAAACGAATTTAATATCAGCAGACTTTTTAAATAAAGTAAAAAAAAAAAAAAATTTATTAAATTTTCCAAGTTTTTCCATTGACATTTTTTTTTAAATAATTACTCGGAATAGTTGTATAAAACTCTTTTAATGTAATTATTACATTTTATATTTAAAAAATTTTAAACATTTTCCGGTTATTATTGTCTTTTAGATTTTTTTTCCAAAACTTTTTCGACTGGCATTTATTGGATAAGACCTGTATTTTTATTTGTTCTGCGATATGTCAGTGTCATATGAAAAAATTTTTACACATGTCTACTTAAAGTTAATAAATATGAGAATCCAGAAAGGCTTCTTGTATTTTGTGTCATTCATAGAGAGATCTTAATGTCCAAACATTCACCATCTGTTCCTAATAAAATGTTTAAGTCAATTATAAAATGTATGAATGCTTTCAAGTTTAATGCAAAAGTGTGCTAGTTTCTTCAAGAAATATGGTGAAAATGGAAAAGGAGACCATAAAACACTCTGTTTTCACACTGAGGTAAATTGGCAAAAGACAACAAAACTCTTTTGGACATGTGTGAAAATGTATGGCATCACTGCATTTATAGAATTATGTTCAAAACATATTTGAGAAAATATTTTACCAGTTAGGTAAGATAACAAATTGTGAAATGACTTGTCATTGTTAATGTTCTTTCAATCTTCGTCCATGTGAATAATAAAATTTCATTTTCTTAAATAAGAATTATATGTTACATAAGAACAGCGATAGTGTGTGTGTGGATGGGGGGGGGGGGGGCATCAGAACTTTTGAGTTGCTTTGGTGGGGCGCGGCCAAAAAAGGTTGAGAACCACTGTCCTAATTTATAACAAATTTTGAATTTATTATAATAAATACTCTTAATTTCCATAACAATGATTAAATTCTTAGTTTATAGCATGCTTAATATTTCAACACAAGAATAGCAGTAAATTAGACAATAAAACAATAATAATAAATTAGATTTTTACTCCCAATAACTTTGGACGGATAAACTTCTTACATAGCATTAAAAAAGCTCTTATTAAATTTATATAAGAAAATGTATAAAGTAATATCATAAAAATCTATCATCTCAAAAAAAGTGTCCTAGTGACTAAGATTAGTAAGTATCGACATGGTTTATGTAATTTGTAAAAGGTTTAGGAAAATCAATTCAATTCAACATTTACAGAAATTTTACTAGATCCAACCTAATTACGCCTGCATAAAATAGTTAACTTTCTATGTAAAAATCCTTACAAGTAAATGTCCTTGCGGGTTCTCAACAATACAGTCGCAATGCTAAAAATAATATTATTTATGAATATTATTAATTACTTTTATTGTTATAATGGAATTAAGTAATTAAATTTTAGTTGTATTTTTAATTCATTGCTTTGAATAAATTTTCATTTACTTAAATTACTTTCACTTTAGTTTGCTTCTTTTCATGAAATAATTTAAATTTATCAGAACATCTATAAGGATGTAATATAGAAGCATGGACTATCTCAGCATTAGTGCCTATATGATAGCTGGTTCTATCAATTTCATAATTCACATCAGATAAATTACAAAAAAAAATTATAAAGATCTTTAAAATTAGGTTCTAACTTCCTAGTATTCGGATATTTAAATTCTTCATAAGTAGCTAGATTCCTACAGCAAATCTTGGTTCCATCATAATGATAATCATACAATGTTTTACTTTTAAAATGATATTCAATGGCACGTGTTTTTAACAATCTATGAGTTCCGTTTACATGTGGAATGCAATTTTGTCTAACTGGAGAATCATAAGTTAATTAACCAAAAAGCAAATAAGCGAGAGGGAAATTTGTTCCTGCATGAGGGGTATTATTATATTCATGGATAACTTACTCAAATAATTTATTACTTGGAATTTTTGAAGTAGCAGCATTAACCATCAACTTTAATCTAGTAACTGTAGATTAATTTGACCTTTCAATCCTACCGTACATTTGTAGATGGTCAGCTGAAGTTAAAAACTGTTTAAACACCCAATGGCGTGAACTGCTATATTCATTCACTACACTGTAAAAAATGACACATGTTTCTTAATCTACGAAAATATAATATAATCACGAATAAATTTATAATATAAACTCATCCTTGTTAACCATGATTCTGAAAAGTGTTTATTTATCTTTAGAAACCTCAGACATCAATGGCATTTCGAGATTTAAAGAATCATTTATAAAAACAAAATTGCTCTTGCTGCCCGTAATTTTCCGAAACGTTTACGAGTGACTTTTAAAATGTATTAACCTGTTTTCTAAGCCTGGAATATATTTTTTTCCGATGCTATCCATTCTCAAGTAAACATTTTCATGTTCAACAAATATGTTTAACAGACAAACATGCAAAATTATATTATGCAGCGTTAATATTAACATTAAAATTAAGATTATTTCTTTACTCTTTCATGTATAAATTAACTTATGCAGCTGAAAACCTTTACTTGAGAAATGATGACATGTGAAAAACAGATATTCCAGGCTACTGAAGAAACTGATTAATACACTATAAAAACTATTCGGAAACGTTTCTGAAAAATACGGGCAGCAAAAAGTACTTGGCTTTTATAAATAATTCTTTAAATTTTGGAAATGTATTGGTTTCTGGGGATTCAAAGGACAATGGAACACGCTTTTCGGAATTTCGGATAACTCAGAAGATTATATTATATTTTAGTACGTGGTTATAGTATATTTTCATAAAATAGGAAACATTGGTCATTTTTTACAGTGTAAGCTGCAGGTGTCAGTGCAATAGAAGCGTTATTTAATTTAATATAATTCTGCTGATATAATGCAGTTTTAAAACATTGAATAAAGAGTTATACTCCCAAGGATTATATTCATATACATAATTAAGTTTTTTATATCATGATGAAAAAATCATCTTTTTTTAGCATTTAAAAAAAATTAAACAGAAAACACTATAATAATTTTGCCTTTTCGCTTGGCGGTCAGGGGGTTAATTGCATAATTACGAAGAATTTTTTTTTATCCAGAGGAAGTGAAGGCTGATTCCTTGTTACAAATAAATTTCTGGTGAGCTTGTATATTAAAAGTTTGTTTTAAAAAATTAATATAGGTCTCAATTGTAACACTTTTTGATGGAAAAGCTTAAGCATATCTACTCGCATAGTCTGTTATAAAATGTAGATATTTCTTTGTAGAATTATAATAATTAGCATGACCAACACTATCAATAGAAAGACATTCAAAAGGTTGATCTGTTGCTGGCATAATTTGTAACAAGCCAATTTTTTTTTTTTTTTTTTTTTTTTTGGACAAATATCATGTTGTTAAATTACATGTTGACTTATATTCTGAGTCATATTAAGTCAATAATAATTAGGGTAAATATAATATTTAACAGTTTTTGAATATTAAAATGACCAAAATTTGTATGAGAAAGATATAACAAATTTAGTACCTAAAGATATGGGAACTACCATTTTTCGAAAACCGTTCTTTTTAACTATAATAATTCAATTTTCAGTTTTATAATTTTTACTACACACATTACCCTTTTCTCATCAGGCATTCAAAAGTAAGGTAAAATAAAATGATATATAGCATATCGAGACAACATGCCTGCTTCGAAATTTGTTAACCCCTTTCATATTTAATCTAACATTCAAACATACTAAATTTTAAAGGCCATCTAAATAACCATCTTCTACGATTTTTAACATTCTTAAGTCAAAATAGCGATGCATGATCCATGTGAATAGTAAATTTTAATCCATGAAAATAGTGGTGATTATGTTTAAAGTGTCCACAGTAGCAAAACATTCCAATTCAGCAATAAAATAATTTTGCTCATAACTTCTCAAATCTCTAGAATAATAAGCAGTAGAATGTAAAAAATAAATCTCATCCTGTTGTTCTAACATGCCACCTACTGAAACCTTTGAAGCATCAACAAACATATTCAGAGATAATTTAGGGTAATAATTTCGAGAACTGTTTCAGCAATTAAATTAAGTTTTGGGAAGAATTTTGACAATCTGAACTCCATCCCCAAAGGGTGTATTTCTTTAGCAATCTTTTAAGAGGCTGTCTAATTTCTGCATGTTTATTTATGAATTTATGTTAAACTTTAGAGAGAAAATGAGTTAGATTATCCATCATCTAACTCATTTTTAGTACACAAATTATCAAATTAATATAACCAATTTTCAATCTTCTTACTAACCAGAAAACCATTTTTGCTACAGCTCGCACCTAGCATCGAGACCTGGTGCATTTTTTAACCCTATACAGCCTTGGCCAAAAGTATTAGGAAACCTTACTTATAATACATTTTTGGTTTTTAAGGTAAAAAATAAAAGTCTTATTGTTTTATAAAATGTTATATTAACGTAAAATTACAAAAAATATCAATATTTAGTGTGTCCACCCTTGGCTTTAATAACAGCAGCAATCCTTTGGAGCATACTGCGTACAGGGCATGCACATATTTCTGCACTTATGGCATCCCACTCTTGAATAAGAACATTTTTCAAATCTGTTTTTGATGTTATGCTGTGTTCTCTGATTTTACGTTTTCATATGCCCCAAAGGCACTATATTATATTAGGAACTGGGGACTGCGCTGGCCAGTCTAGCAATACAATGTTGCTGTCTTTAAACCAGCGCATCGTAGTGTCTGATTTATGACAAGGAGCATTGTCTTGCTGGAACTTGAAGCCAGGTAAACTGGTGTCACCAAAAATCGTGTTAATGAAGGCATCAGCACAGTATCCAGCAGATTTATGTATTTTTGGCTGTTCCTGCGGCCTTCGCAAACGAACCTTTCACCAACGCCATCAGCAGCCATGCAGCCCCAGATCATAATGCTGCCGCCTCCATGTTTTACAGTAAGCACCACGGAATCTGAATTTTATTCTTTGCCGATACGTCGCATCACGAAGGTCATGCCGGGTTTTCTAAATAACCTAGAAATGAAATAAAAATGAAACATCTTAAAATGGTCTCATTTTTATTGCAAAAGCCTACTCTGACTGAATGATGGTTATTTTTCATTATAAAAAAGGGTTAAAATGCTTACCTTAAAGTTAGATTCATCGGACCTCAGAACATTTGACTAATCCTCTTTCGTAAAGTGTTGATGTCAAAGAGTGCATTCTAAGCTATTCTTCTTGTTCTTTTCTTGTTGTTTTTCTATTTCTTCTTCCTGTCTTTGCATACTTTTAACCCAGCTTCTGCCAGTCTTCCTCTTGCCGTCCGAGAACTTATATTTTGTTCAATGTCTTCTGACCGAGCTGAAACAAGCTCAGAAGATTTTTTTCCGATCTCTAACAGACTCTCATATTAATTTTCTGTCCTGGCGTTTCCCTGTCACGCGTTTTCGGCCAGTTCTTGACTTGTTTACGTGAGATTGAGTCACCGTGAACCTTTTAATACCAGATAGCACTGCCCATCCAGAACATTTCACCAACTTGCTTATCTGTACTTGAGATTTGTCTTGTTTTTGCAAGACTAGAAATCTCACTCTTTTAATCAATAGATAACTTACCTTTTATAGATATTTTAGAATTAAAAGATGCAATATTCGCCACTAGATCACACACGAGAGTTACTTTGTGCTGTTAATGTAAAATAAAGTCTGGCGAAATATTCGAAGTATTTCTTCAAAAAATTGCATTTCCTTTGTTTTAGTCGCCAGTTGTCGCCATTCGTTCCATGTGTATTATCTATGTTTAGATTGACGTTTGGCAACACCGCTTACGCTTTTGTATAAAGTGTCCGTTATTGCTTCTAATATTTTTTTACGATTCAAATGTTTTGTAGGGGATGCCTAATACTTTTGGCCAAGGCTGTATATAAAAGTTAGAGAACCGATAAAATTTCTCTGTTAAAATCATATTTTATGTATTTTTTTATACTTTAATTTTTTTATTATTGGATTTTTAACTGTTAATTTCACGTCAAAAGTGAGTTACTTCGCCAAATATGGCGCTACAAAATTTTCGCCCGCTTTATCTCTGGAGTATGTGTACAGAATGTACTAGAATTAAATCAGTTAAAGGGAAAAAACGCCAACATTTTCCCCCCGCCAAAAATGTAAATATAACGTTGTAATTTTTCGAAATCGAATTCGTAGGCTCTTGAAGGAATTTTTTTAACTTTTTTTAATATGTTATACTTATTATTGAATAATTTGTAAAACTTCTATTTTAATAGTCCGATAAGTGGTCTTGAAAATTGCATTTTCCGAAAGTTATGCTGCTGTAAAATTAAAAAATATCATTTTAACAGAAAAATTTTATTGATTCTCAAACTTCGTAATATGGGGATTTAAAATGCACCAAGTCTCAATGCTAGATGCGAGCTGCAGCAAAAGTGGTTTCCTTGTAAGTTTTGAATCAAAAGATATGCATTCAGTTATAGGTTCATATATTTTAACAATAGTATTTTTTTTAATCTAATGTCAATTTTAAATCCCCCGATCTCAGAAACATAATCTTTCAATAAAAATATAAAAACAGTAAGATCAAAATTATACATTATAATAAATACTTTAAAAACAAAAACAATAAAAAATTCTTATCCTCCTTGAAATCACTAACAAATTTCAGATTTTTTTTTTTTTTTTTTTTTTTTTTTTTTTTTTTTTTAAAGGTGAGATTCTTTTACAGCTTAGCTAAACTGAAGAATTCTTTACATCATGTAATTATTACATTCAGTAAGAAAATTTATAGAACTGGGAAGTGTTTCTGTCAGGAATTTAAATGTAAAACATAGTTTTAAAAATTAATTAATTCCTTGTAAATTAAATGAAAATTTTAATAATAATAATAAAGTCTGTAATAAATCTTAATCTGTCTATGACATTTTCAGAAAGTGAAATTAATTAAAATCAAAAGAAAGTTTTTAATTATGTACAAATTGTTTTACTGAAAGAATTGTTGTTTGAATTAGCATAGAATTTATTTGGAAGTAGTATCGATTCCTTGTTTAATTTATATTTTTAAAAATGTAGGGAATTTCTTTATAACTTAGGTTATGTTGTCAACCAGATGCTTACAGTGAGAAACTTTTTTACTTATTCTTATGTCTGTCATATAATACTGCATTCTCATTTGTTAAAAAATAAGTTTTATAAATTAATCTTCGTAATCTAGTAGAAGTTAATTGCTAGAGTTTATGCCTTTAAATTCTAAAACAAGCAGAGAGCACAAATAGGTATTTCACATTATTCGTCAGGACTGTGATTTTTTTAACCACTGCAATATCTTTTAAATTAATCTTCTTAATTAAAATTAACATTTGAAAAATTTAATTCCTTATTTACCGTAAAATCCCGATTGTAAGCCCCCCCTTTTTTCAAAACCAAAAAGGGTTGAATATGGGAGTGGGCTTATAATCGGGATTTTTTTTAATCATTTAAAAACCCGTTTTATCATTAATTTAGAAGTAAAATGGGGCGAGAACCTTCTGAATTGCGGCAGATTTTCACTCAAAAATAAATAAATATAAAAAAATCTAAATCTCTCCCACCCCCCTAAAATCTAACCCCCCCCCCGAAAAAAAAATTTAAAATCTTTAAAAAAAATTTTATAATATTTTCTTTTGTTATTTTATTGTAACAATGAATATTCAATCATCTTAATCCCCCTCAAAATTACTGCTTCCCCTTTTGCCCCCCTCTAGTACCAAAACCCCATAGTTTAACCTTTATAACTCTTTAATTTTAAATTTCTTTTCAGACTTACTTACTACCAGGGTGTTGCAAAATTTTAATTAGATTAACTATTGAAAACTAACGATTAAAAGTTTAATCATAACTAAAGATTGACGATAAAGTTCAATCGTCAATCTTTAGTCATGATTAAACTTTTAATCGTTAGTTTTCGATAGTTAATCTAATTAAAATTTTGCACCATCCTGTTTACTACTCTATATTAACAATAAATAGACCTAATAGACCACCTAAACCAACCCCTCCTCCTAAAATCTCTGCTTTTCTCCCCCTGCCCCCCCCCCCCAGCCTCATCACATGAAGACCCTCCCCCTGCAAATGAGTCTCATTAAATTTTAAATCTTTAAAATTCGATCTATTTCTTATTGTTTGTAACAATATTTAAATAACAATCTAAATTATTCCCCTCCTCTCCCCCAAAAAGTCCTCTTTATTTTCTTTGCCCCCCCCCCCCCAGTACATACTTTAAAATCTTTAATTTTTTTTCCTACAATAATTAAATAATAATTTTCAACAATAATTAAATAATTATCTAATTTGCTCCTCCCCCCACCCAAAAAAATCTGCTTCTTCCCCCCCCCCCCAGCACACAAACCTTTAAATCTTTAAAATTATTTTTTTAAGATTACTATGCCTTAATGTTACTTTGTAGCAACAATAAATAAATGATCGTGCAATCCTCCCCTTAAATTTCCATTCCCCATCCCCATAAAAAGGGATGACTTTCTAGACATGGAGGGGAGAAGGCAGAGAGAAAATTTTAGTCTTTTTGTAGTTTGACTGTTCTCACAGCTGATATTTTGTTAATGGGAAGGAATAAAAAACATATTTATTTCAAAACATAAAATATACACATGATTCAGGGAAGAAAGAACAGCCAAACTGCAAAAAAGATGAAAATTTTTGCTTTCCTTCACATATTTAGAAATCCAACCCTAAAAGAAATTTAAGCAGTTCCCTTTTCCCCTTGGGAGAAAAGGTCAGAGCAAAAATTTCAAAGGGATTTTAGATGAGTGATACTTATGAGATGATGAAGATGAGCTGAGTTACCTTACTATAAAATAAGAAATAGAACAGCGTTTAAAAAAATATATACTAAAGATTTCAAAGTATTTGCTGAGTGGGGGACCAGTGGGGGAAATAGAACTTTTGGGAGAAAGAAGGGTATTTTAGATGATTGATTATTCATTAATTGTTACTAAGCAAATACAGCCGATTTAAAAAAAATTATTTTAAAGATTTTAAATATTGTATGTGTGTGTGGGGGGGGGGGGGCATTTTTTGGAGCAGAGAGAAAACTTAGGTGACAAATTATCTATTTATTTTTACTAGAGAGCAACAAATACGACAAAAGATTTCCTCAAATAAGTGTTTTACAAATTTTAAACTTTGTATTCACGGAATTTCAAAGGCAGGGGTTTGTAATTTAGATTATTTGTTATTTACTTATTGTTAATAGAGATCAACACATAGGACAGAATTTTTTTTAATTTTTTTTTTAATTATAGGGGTTGGCAAAGAGAGGGGAAGTAGAAATTTTGGGGGTGGAGAGGTAATTATAATGGTTGATTATTTATTTATTGTCACTAGACAGGAACAAATAGAGCATTTATTTTTTAATATAGAGTTTTAAAGATTTTAAGCTTTGTATTCTGAGGAGGAGAGAACACAAATTTTGGATGGAGGGTGAGACTGTAGTTTGGAGGACTGATTTTTTACTTATTGTTGTTATATTACTAGCGAGCAATAAGAAGGCCAGAAGAATTTAAGATTCTCAAGATTTTGAACTTTTTGTGTTGGGGAGGGCAGAGAAGGGAATCAGATATTTCATGTGGGGGGGTGGGGGTATTTCATTAACAAAATATAAAAGCAAAAGTGGAAATCTGCCAAAATCTTCGAAAGATTGAAAATTGTCTTCCTTAAATTTGTAAAATCATTTTTTTGTGTATTTTTTTATGTGGTGATAAGGGGCTTATATTTGGGAATGGAAAAGAAAATCAAAGTTGCTTAAAAGTGGGAGGGGGCTTACATTCGGGATTTTACGGTAATTATAACTATCAGTTACAATTTTTGCCTTTAGCACAATGCTAAAGTTTTTTTTTTCCAGGTGCGCAATAGAAATAATTGCTAGTTTCTTGAATTTAATTACATACATTTTTTGTGTGTTTATATTTTCTTATGCTGGCGTAGGACACGTTTGCAGGGAATGTGTGTTGAAATTCTAGTATTGCTGTGTATAAGGGTTTATGATAATAATTTAGCAGTTAATTGTTTTGTTATACTTTTATATTTAATTGCAGTTTTAAAATCATAGGTTAAGATTACAAAATCCCTCACGGTATCCTTACAGTCCGATAATTAATTTATCGTAGATATTTTTTTAATATGTTCTTTTATAGTTATTTTCCTAACCTATAATCATTTTCTACACCAGTGTTAACTTACACTGAGAAAAAGGACACTTTCAAATCTGAGTAAATCGATGTTTTCATTTGGTTATGAAACTTTTTGTTTGAAATAGGACGACAAAATGCTTTCAATTCTGAAATACTAGAAATACTCAGAATATTGAAACACGGACATACTCAAAAATGATTAGAATCAGTTCAAACTCATGTTTGAAACATGGAAATACTCAAAAATGATCACATAGAAGTCAGTTCATACTCATTTTTGAAACATGGACATACTGAAATAGGATCACATGTTATTTTATTCTTGAGTGTGTGCCTGTTTTCAGAAATGAGTATATACATGTTTCAAACTTGAGTAATTTTGATTCGGAGCCATTCTGACTATGTCACATACTCAGATTTGAGTATTTTTTGCTCAGTTTTGAAAATAATAACTAGCTGCTTAGAAACCCGAAGTATTGCATTTAAATTGCACTGTATCTTTGTATTGAATGGAGGCGGGGACTAATTTTATTGTACATTTAATAAGGAATTATAAAACTAATTTCATTAAATACTAAATTTCAAGTTTTGAAATCATATTTACATAAGCATGTTGTTCTTTAAAAGTTTGATTTCTAATTTCGTTGCTGGTGGAATGATGCTGACGTCATTTTTAAGTAGTGTAAAGCGTTTTATTAGACGAAACTTAACAACACATTATATGGTTGACTCAGAATATTGTTTCTAAAGAATATTCAAAATTCTTACCATATGTAGTACCTGACATCGGTGACGCACACTGGATCAATTTCAATATTCAGTGCGAAAAAAAATACATTTTTAATTTATTTTTCTCTACTTAGTAATTGTGGGTTTTTTTTTCTCTAAAAGAAGCATCAAAGAATCATGAATATACCCTTTTCCTCGAAATAATACAGGGTGCTTCTAAAGGAATATCGGGTTTTTAACGCTTGGTAGTATTTATTACATAAAACTTAAAATTATAATTAATACATAAAATGAAAGAGCAACTCAAACAGTTTTACCTACAAGCTTACAAGTGTTCAATGTGAACACCTTTCGTCACACGGCTCAGATCAAATTGATAGCCCAGTTCTTCCCAAACGTTAATTAGTGTTTGTGGGTAATTGTTGCAACAGCTGCCTCAATTTGGGGATCACATCTGAACTTTATCTGGAACGCACGTTGCACAGTAACTACAGATTCTGTCTTTACAAAATGCCTACAGATTCTGTCTTTACAGATTCTGTACTTTGCAAACTGCAGAACACAAAATGCTTTCTGTTCACTAGTCACCATTTTTGCTACTAGCGCTTTCTAACAGATGACGGAGGAAACATTGTGTGCGGTTGCGCATGCGCATGCACAGGTTCCAACAAACTGTTTGAGTTGCTCTATCATTTTATGTATTAACTATAATTTTAAGTATTATATAACAGATACTACAAAGCGTTAAAACCCCGATATTCATTTAGAAACATCCTGTATAATGCCTTACCTAATAGTAGAAGATGTGCCATTCCGTTAGTAATTAAACTGTTTTTCATTGTGTTAAATTTTCTGTAATTAATATTAAAAAAATATTTTGCTCTTCTGAAACTCTTATTACAATAAGTTAAAAAAAAATTCAATTATTAAATTACTAAATAAATATTCTATAGTGTATTATGTAAAGATATTTCAGCTTTATAAATTAAAATAATTTTATTTTA
The DNA here is from genome assembly GCA_963931845.1 of Maratus michaelseni. Lineage (NCBI taxonomy): Eukaryota > Metazoa > Arthropoda > Arachnida > Araneae > Salticidae > Maratus > Maratus michaelseni. Next base: position 129,611,070 of record OZ007593.1, read on the forward strand.
AAATGTTATCTTTTATCTTTTAAAGCGTTTCACTTCTAGCATCCTTGTTAATGGCTTTATCTTCCCTTCAGTGGGCGAAAAATAGAAAAAACTGGCCAAAAAGGATTTTTTGTAGTTTTATTTTTTATATGACTTACCCTTGCATTATTTTAATTTAAAATAACATACAAAAAAATAAGTATCGGAAAAATATTTTTTGTTTTATTAATTCAAATGATTATAAAAGTAATTATTAAATATTTAAAATTAAAAAGAACCTCAAAATTTACATCCTGATGTTTCGCATCTTATACTAAGCGTAAAACAAAGCAGAGAGTTTTGCATAATCGTGTTTTGTACGCACGTCCAATTAACGCATTGTAACGATTTTTTTTTAAATTGTGAATTGCAAACGTAATATTAGGCGTCACAACAAACACACTGAATGCTTACAAAAGAGTGTATTTTAAAAACCTATTATACATACCTGGTATATCATCTTACTTATTATATTTCTATATATTTCTATATACTTCTATATACTTCTTTATACTTCTATACATTACATCCTTCTATACATACTTCTATACTCTATACATTTCTATATACATCTATATATACACTTCTATACTTACCAAATACTCAATTTTAAGACAGTTTTTTTTATTATTATGTCATTTTGTAATAAAACGCACAAGTACAAGTGTGTTTTTCAATATACATTTTTTTTTAAACTATCAAATATATGATGCTGGAAATCAGTAACGAGTCAACTAATTTGTTTTTTCAACATATGAGTAACATCGTTTTAAAACTAACCACGGTCTCGTGATTTTTTTTCCTTTTAATGCAATAAGATATCCAGAATCTTTCAAAATTTCATCTTATAAATCAGAAAATCATTATTTAAAATAAATTCTGAATATATTTTCCACTAAACATTTTTTAGTTTGACAAGTGGATGTAGATAAAATTTTATTAACGTCCTAAAATGAATTGTAAATAAGTATTTTTTTTAATTAATTATGCTGGCAACGAGTAAAATTCTATGCAAACAGCTGGTATTGGTGTATCTTTTTCTCAGGAAATATTGAAGCATTTTCTATTTTTTCTTTTCTTTTTTTGACACTTACCAACATGGTTGAAAAGTTTTTATGAATTCGGTTTGTCTGGTCCTCTGTCTTTTTGCGCTCTAGCTCACATCAATATACTTGGATTACCATGTAATTGATATGTTATTGAGGTTTGCTGTGGCATGTATAGAAAATAAATTTTGTAGCACTTATAATTCGTTTACAGGGACACCCAAAAGAATTCCGGTTACAATATAGCATATAGGGAAAATTCATTTGCAGTGTATTTTAATGATGTTACACTATTTCAAACATACTGAAACTGATAAACATCAAAGTGCACGACAAGATGTTTATTATAGAATACTTGGTATAGCACTGGACGTCCATTTACAGGGACATGCAAGAGAATTCGGTTACACAATGCAGTCTATGAGCCATAATTGCTGTAAGTGCGTTTTCAATTGCGGTATGCGTTTGTAAATTTAACTTTCTTTTCATATTACTTGGTGTGTATAAATTTTATAGCTCATATACAAGGGTGCACAAAGAGTTCGAGTATATTTACGCTTACTCACGGAAATTGTCAATGTGGAACTTTCAACTGTGTTATACATTTCCTAACTGAATTAAATTTTTACGTGCTATGTAGTATATACACATCTGTATCTCATATACACAAAAGAATTCAGATAATTTTCCGACTATAAATGGTAATTGCTGAAATTGGGTTTTCAAATAGGTTATACATTTTCCCAATTGTTTACTTAGACATAATTTTTCATTTTATTAAACGATCAAGTTTTGTTACAGTATTCTGAATGTGTTGCTTCATAATCCATGCTTGACTCATGATTTTTCTTTCTTGTTTTCTTTTTTGCAGCTTTTACCGTAGCTAACTCTAAATTCATCGTTAAGAATCGGCAAGAAATGAAATAAAAATCTCAATCGTTACGGGAGTTCATAGGTAAGTTTATTATTATTATTATTATTATTAACATTACTAAAAAGAAATTTCCAAGAAAACAAAATTTTCAAAATATAGCTAACTTTAATATAAAAAAAAATAAATTACTGAATACACTACAGTTGGAAAACAGAAAAAAAATACCTCAGTAGCAAGTACTTCCGATAAAATTTCCTAAATCTTGTTGTCCCCTTAATTCATATCAGGAAGAAATACGCATCAATTTGATAAATATCTATATTTAGAATTTTTAATTTTTACTCCCAAATCCTGCTTTCCTTTCACGCCTTTCAATATTTTATAAATAGGTGGAATTTTCCGTTTTCCTCATCTATTTATAGAAAACAGGAGAAGGGAAAACGCAATTCTTACTGGTGTATTCGTGCAAGTCTATTGTTTTCCGCTAACCTGATAAATGGTTGGAAGTAATTATTGTCAGTAATTAAAATTTTTATTAACGCTGTACGTTGGAATTTTGTATAATCATTCTTATCATAAATCCTGAAGAGTACTTCATAAAAATAATTTTATTTCACTGAAAAGACGTCCGAAAAATTTAATAAAACTTTATTGTATGTTTCCTATTAAACTGGTGTTTTGTTGTCTAATAAACTTTTCCATGAAACTTTGTGATAAGATCCAAAGTGAAGTAATACGAATTGTTTTCTGTTTTCAAACTATATATACTTATCAATATATAGTTTTCAGGTGGCAAGTACAAGTATCTAAATTTTATTAGTTTCCTCAAATCTGGATAAACATGTAATGCATTAATTAATTAATTCAAAGAAATACGCTACACTTTTATAAATACCTATATTTAGAATATTTAATTAATTTTGGATTTTCCCTCTCAGCATCTTCCGTTTCATCCTTTTCAGTATTTTAAAATCAAGTAAGAATTTCCTATTTTCCTGATCTATTTATAGAAAAACAGGAACGAGGAAAATGAAATTCTGACTTATGTACTCAGGCATGTTTATTTATTATTTTCCTCTAGCCCAATGAACGATTGCAAAGTAATCATTTTCAGTAATTAAAATTTTCATTAACACTAGACTTTTGAATTTTGTATAATTATACTTTCCATAAATCCTGAAGAGCACTTCACAAAATCTTTCATTACACTGAAAAGATGTCCGCAAAATTGAATAAAATTTCATTGTTTGTTTCTTAACAAACTGATGTTTTGCTCACTTTTTAATTGTTCGCTGAAACTTTTTAATAATCTCCAAAATGAAATTAAAAGAATAATTTTCTAGTAAACTTTCATGTAGTAAACGACAATTATCTTTTGTATTTATAATAATTTCAACACTATCAAAGTGTATTTATAACTTTGGTTTGTCTGAACATTTGTTGAAATATACAAAATCCAAAAAATAATAATAATATGTTAATAAAAGACTCTCAAACATTGGTCACAGAAAATTTAATCACGCGTATAATTTTTGTTTATACTTAACCATTGTCTATTTAAGTATAGGAATTACGCCATATTTTTTATTTTTCATGTAATAGAATCTGGTGTTTCAGCCAAAGTCCAAAGTTAGAAATAACGAAATGTGAACAGAAAGTATATTGTTATAAAATTCTTCAAACAACAATATGTATGGAAAATCCACCAATGCCAATCTAAACAGTACATATTAGTCAAAAACTATTATGTTCAAAAACGTACGGCAAAGCTCCTATACTGTGCTATTATGGATTGATTTTGGCGATGAATTTGGATACCGACTTGGCGACTTTGGTGACCATTTTAGTTGTCAAATACTTATTTGGAAATTTTGAAAAAAGGAAGCCGTAGTATGAAAATTAAAGCAAATATCGAGAATGTTCTAGAAGACGGACATGCATCATCAATTCACATTCAGTTAACGTCATCAAAGCCTATATAAATTAGACAGTTCCGAAGAGTTAGATTTAAGGACAAAATCAGTTGCTCTAGAATTAGTTTTCCATTGCTAAGAAATAATCCAGTTGCCCTGACTTCAAATAAGTCAATTGGCAGAGAAACTGGTAAAAAAAGAAGCCTCAATATCGTCGTTTAAGAATCTCAAAAAACACAAGAAACTCGATAACGCCTTAATCACTTTAACTATAACTATTATTAATTTTAAACTTCTTGTAATAAAACAAAATCTCGTTTTCCCAAGCCACTCCGAGATATCATTCAACATCTGGGCAAATATAGTAAATGCATCAGAGCAACTGGGCAATTTCTGTCTAGGAACTTCTAGGGAAACTGACCTTTTTTTTAAATGCCAGAACAACTGACTTATACCCAGTTTTTAGTCTCCAGCAATTTCAATTGTAAAGCAACGTGTGACTATGTTTACACTTTTTTAATTAATTTGAGTTTTGTATGTAAAGATGGAATTCTAAAATAGATTTTTCGCTCACTTCCTGATAAGCTAGAATTATAAAAAATAATTTGTACACAGGTGTGTTTCTGATGACAATACAACATTTTAATATTTTTAGAACGTAATTGAAAATTAATAAATCAATTTTAGAGTTTTCTTTTTTTTTGTTAAACTGGCCACAGGGGATCAATCGCACAATATTCTTTATGGTTACAACAGTATAGAAGCTACAGCAACAATGGAGTTCATTATGCGTCACGCTCTCACCAAAATAGGTCAATGGGCAGTGAAACTACAACAACGAAATATTTTAAACACACTAAAATGCAGGAAATATAAATAATAAATAAAGAGTGTAATATATATTTAAAAAAAAATACTCTTTTATCATTTAATAGTTTAATGTTAATTGCACTATGATTATAAGATGAGAAACAATTTAGAAATCTTCTATAGATTTCTATAAAATAATGCTTTTTAAATAATGCTTTATTTCTTATTTCGTGTTGCCATGCCTTTTTTAAGAGCAAAAGTTATATCATTTATATATATATATATATATATATATATATAGAGAGAGAGAGAGAGAGAGACGTGTGTGTCCCTATATTTCACTTTACAGCCATAACTACCCAGCGCAGACCACTGGTGTTTGTGTGTGATAGTAGCCTCGAGTTTCCTATCGTGCACTATGGTGGTTGCATGTCGTTAGGTGTGGGGGTGTGGGAGATATAATGGTTGAAAGTGGTCGACCCTGGGGCATTTTCATATTTCGACCAAAGTGTTCTAAAAAATGTTTGTAATCTTCTTGAACGAGAATTGGTTCATTCAACTAAACATGAACTAATTGAGATATAGATAACTAAATAAGAAGATTTTGCGCTCTCTAGAGGGGGAAATTGAAACTACACAATATTAAAGTGCGTGCGTAGCACCCCTGCTATACAATGCCGTAGGCAGTGGGGACGAGTGCCGTGGGGACGAGTTTCGTTCGGAAAGAGGTTTGTTTAGAAGAGGATGCGCGCCGAAAATGACTATTTTTATCGAAACCACAAAAGAAGGTTACTGATTTCCGGGCAACGCCGGATGTATCAACTAGTTTTTAATAAATCCACTGCATCGCGCTCTCTATTAAGCGTAAATCAAAGGCGTGAATTTTCAATAATCGGAGCACCGCCAAAAAAGTTGGAATAACGTATAAATTGCAGTCATGAAATGAGGCGGGATTTTTAAGATAAACATTAAATGCTTATGAAAGAGTTTTTAAAAAGGAAACTATCTTTTCTTTCATCATTTGTGCTTGGCTGAATTCATATTACATTATTTACTTGACATTTGTGACACGAAATGCAATCTTTACATTGTGCTTCCTGAACATTCGTTTAATAAATTTCATTCATCGACACACAGTCTGCCTTTTATATTATAAATCTTCTTTCACAGACAGAAAGTCGATGATTTTCCAACAATATTTATTTCCCAAATACACGTTTAAAGAAATGGTTCTTCACTTCTGATTATTAAAAGTAGCTATATAAACTATCTCAAATACAGAGGCTGTTCGCACATTTTTTAGACTAGTTTGTTTTAGTGTAAAGAAAATCGTCTGCATACAGAAATCATTTTTCACAGCTAATGTGTTTTTGAAAGTATAAATTCTCGTTTGGCGTCTGAAGTTTTTTTTACGTACAAAATGGCGCTTTTAAAGTACCGATGGATGAAAGGCTAATTTTCTGCACTGTCCGAAGAGAATTTTATGTATTCGGTTATTAAAACATGCTCAGAAAAGCATGGTATTTCTATATCGAAAGCTACCCTAGGTAATATTGTCAATAAGGTAGGGAACAAACGTGAATGTCTGGCTTCAAGTGGAAATTTATTTCGAAATATGTACCCAAGAACAAAATGGAGTTTTTCGAATATTACAAAGGTAAGATCTTTTATGTTAAAAGAAAATGCTTCGAGACAAAGGACTGTTGCTTAATCATTAAAATACTCAGTATCAACTGTTAACAAAATTATTAACATTGATTTGAATTTTTAAAAGGTCAAACAACACAACGTTCATCGTCTTTCTCCACGACATATCGCCAAACGTAGAACACGATGCAGAATTCTTTATGCGAAGCATTTATACGGGGAAATATACAAAATTGTTGTTACAATAGATCAAGCTTGGGTATATTTAACTAATTGTAAAAAAAGAGATCAATTTATTATCATCAAAGAAGAGAAAAAAAATCTTAAAACAGGTTTTAATTTATCTAAAGAAAGTTTTAGCAAAGGATTTATGATTGTTGCTGACTTTGCATATAACCAAAAATAAAGTCAGTGTAGAAAAATGCTAAGATCAACTTCTCATACTATCATAAACATATTTTACTCACAATCTTCAACCATGAAATATCATTTCTTTGCGTCCAGCGCTATCAATCTGTTGAACTGCATCGAGATAAAACAAGCAGCGACACATCAAAATCCACTGTTAATTTTCTGGAGAAAATGGAACGAGAAACTAGTGTCAGGGCTATACCCTTCACTGATATACCTGTTAAATCTCCTGATGTATCAGCCTATGGATTTTTCCGCTTTTAGACTTTTAAAAAGCGTGTTATCCAAACGTCGACCTATAACCTTTCATGGACTTGGAAAACTGTTCAAGAGGAATGTGACAAAATACCTTTTTCAAAACTACAAAAGGCATTATTGTCGTGGAAATTACGGTGTAGAAAGGTAGTCTGGAGTAAGAATTACTAAATTCAACATTTAAACACAACTATTTTGTGTAAAATAGTTCTCTAATTACCATGAAAATAGTCTAAAAAATATGCGAACGCCTTCTGTAATAGTAAATGTGTATAATTAATCTTTAGATAAATTTATTCACAGTAAGATAAAATTCGCTTCAATTTTTAAAAAATCCTCTTTAATTAATTCTAATATTTATCTCCAAGCGGTATTTGTTTCATCCTTTTCAATACATTTATTCACAGACCATTTTGATAATCTATTTATAGATTAACAGGAGACAGGAAAACATTAGAAATCTGACGTAATTTTGCATGGTTATTGTTTTCCACTAATTTGTTGAATGATTGAAAAGTAATTATTTTCCATAATTAAAACTTTTATTAAGGTTGTACTTTTGAGTTTTATACAATCATTCTTTTCATAAATTCTAAAGAATATTTCAATATTATTCCTTCATTTTGTTAAAAGTCAGCAAAATTGAACAATTCCGTGGCATATTTCTTAATACTACGACGTTTTGTTGTCTCTGAAATTGTTAGGTGAAACTGTAAACTAATCACTTAAATGAAGCTAAAAATTAATTTCCTGTAAAGTTTTCATTATTTTCAACAGAAACCTCTTCTTTTATTTATAGTGCTTTACAACATTGTTGATGCATATTTATTATTTTGTCAAATAATCATTGTCTAAATAATATAGGTAATATATCCTGAAATATACACAAGCCATAGAATTTATGGTTTTATGGTTTTACTAAAACCATAAAAATATAACCATTGAAACATGAATAGCTTTTGTTTCAATGTGAATGTGAAATGGTGATTTTTATTGGACTTATTTTTTAGATTTACTACTTCAGCGGTAAACGAGCTCAAGAATATTGTAATACGGGATTGATAAAAAATGTTAAATATGCTATATGAAAAATCAATTTCGCGTATTACGGAATATCTTTTACGTTTGAGGAAATATTACAGCTCGATATTGTTTAAAACGCGAAAACCGAATACAATCACAAACTTCAACTATCTGTGATTAGTTATTTGTAGACAAATATCATTTTACGAAATTTAATCACATGCATACAAATAAAAATAATGAAAACCTTTTTTGGAGGATATTATGAGATAGTCGGGAATTATGGAATAGGGGGTTAAAAATGAAGAAAACGAACAGAATTTGGCAAAAAACAGTTGTAATGGTATCAAGAAAGCATGATAAAAATATAGTGCCACGGTATTCAGCCAATATACTTCAGTTCATACTTCAGATTTGCATACATCACAAATATAAGGATCTGTCTTTGCGCCACCATAATCATGGAGTATTATGAGATATTGGTATTCCATATAACCCGATACCACCTGTTAAGGAAAAAAAATTACTCTATATTTATTGGTGTGAATCACGAGCTAAAAAACGAGTATTACATCATAAACAGTTAGTATTTAAGTGCACATTATACTTAATTTCAATGTAAAAATATTACTTCTAATAATGAATAAAAAGTACTGAAAAATTATCTCCTAAAACTTTCCAAAAACGAAAAACAAATATTTATTCACACAACGCTCCCTGACGCCGACCGACGAACTGAGCGTTCTGGGGACATTTTAGGAACGTTCTTAAGTAGTTTATTATATCGCCGCTTGGAAGCAGCACTTGGCAAACAGAAACCTTGGTATTCCATATTAGCCGACAATTCTATAATTCTTAAATTGAAAGGGCATATCTCTTGGAACCATAGGAATGCGAGGAATGAGACAATCTTCACCTTTGAAAGATCCTGTCAAGAGTGTTGCTTCTAGGACGTTGCTCATTAATTTTTTTACTGATAGCCGCGTGCCGTTGCAAAACTTTGGCTGGTTGATATTTCGCAACGTGATAATTGGCACGCTGATTTTCAATTGCAGTGGTGGCATCCCTGGGAGATCGAGTAAATTCAAAAATTCTGTTGGATAATTAACCGCTTCATCAGTGTGGACTTGTATGTGACTGCCTCGCTTTGAATGTTGACTGAATAATATTGTTAATTTCTTAGACGTCTTTGTTCTCAGCCGGAAAAATAGCTCGTTCACTCAGCTAATAGTGATTCTTATAATTGCTTTCAATGATGGGAAATACTTTTCCATCCAATTCTTCTTTTGACATCACAAAATTGCATAAGTTATGAGGAATGAAATTCGTCCTAAAGTTAGATCAACCTGCACCGTTCCATTCCCAATTTCCAGCAATTGACGTGAGAATATCTCAGCTGATCGATAGTTTTGCAGCTGGACACGCATATTTGTAATTAATTGTAATGTCTTTACGTGTCTCCACAAAATAGAGTGTTTCAGGCTAGCATTTATTTCGTCCACTGGTGTCGAACGAGAAATTACAGGTAATGTTTACCTGAAATCTCTTACAATCAACATTGATGCGTTCCCAAATAGTCTAATTAAGAACAAAATCTCTAGGTTGGAATTTATCTCCAACTATAACAATTGCCACTTTGTCTATAGTTGGAGCATTGAATCTTCACACATGTTCTCCAACAGCATAAATAACAATCTTGTGTGTATCAGATGGCATCATGTCAATTGCTGTTTTGAACAAAACAAACTAAATTTTTTTTTTCGTGAAGAATCTCTTGCAGTTGGTAAACGGTGTTCCTATTTATACCAGTAGAAATTCCGCAGCGGGCATTCAATTCATCACTGCTATCTCCGATTAAATACATTTGTAGGAATTTATGTTGGCTATATGGGAACGGAAGCAGAAAGCCGGCTTTATAATAAATTTACCCATTCACTTTGAAAGCTGGAATGAATTGAGTTGTTACGATTTCTGCGCCAAACGACGTCATTTGGAAGCATTAGTTGTATTTCCTGATGTTAGATAGGAAATACTTTGATTCGGCGATATATCCGGCAAGCAAAGGCTTTTAATGGCGCTGGTGATTCTCCAGGTTGATGCAGTTTAATTTTTTGCCGGCACAACACATTCCTATCGTTTCTCTATTAAATTTAAGAGTTTTGCAATAAGATACACTTCAGTCATAGTGCCAATGAGAACATGCGGACTGAAACTATAATCATCAGCTGGGTTGAACCGCAAGGCGATTGTAATCGCTTGATTGCTGAGTACGGAGTCATGTTTGGCGCTTATCTTCTGTTCTCGTTGACGTCCTTCAGCCACTCTCAGCTTGTCCCGTTCATTCTATTGAGAACGAAGCAGCTCTGAAGCTGTAGAACGCGCTCGCCGTGCTCGCAACCGTGCATCCTCTGGTCTGGCTGAACGTCGCCCTGCTGCTTCTTTGGGACGTATTTGAACCACTCTTTGTTGAGCCATTCATCGTTTCGCTCGTTCGTTGATGCCGATTCTTACTCAGTAGGGTTTGCAATTACACGCCGGCTTACTTCCACTCCGCGAGTACGACGACCTACGTTTGATCTTCTGTGAGGCATTATTTCGTTGAACTAAAGAAGATCGATTGAACCGAAAAATAAGAAAGAAAGTTATAACAAACATATTTAAAATTTCAAAACATTAAAACAGAAATAAACACGAACTGAAAACAAAGAAAATAAATTAAAAATACTAACGAAATATTTTATAAAAGTGTCCCTCTGGGGGGCAAAGAAGGGGGAGGGGAACGGAAGGTGCATAATATATAAGAGTGGTGAAAAGGCTTCGTAATGATATATCACATGATGGGTGTCAGAATAAATTTAAAAGTGAACCTGGGGGGAAATTTGAGGAAGGGGGAAGCGAGGTTCATAATATGAAAGAGTAGTCCAAGGGCTTTCTAATGATATATCACATAGTGGGTGTCGGAAAAAGTTTAAAAAGTGTACCCCGGGGGGGGGGGGATTGGGGGAAGGGGGAATAGTAGGTACATAAAAACAGGCCCGTAGACGAATGCAATGTTGTGTCAAAATTTCAAAGCAATCGGTTAAGAACTTTCGAAGATTTAAGATTTTGAACAAATGAACATTTTACATTTCTATTTATATATAGACTAGCTGTACCCGGCCACGCGTTGCTGTGGCCAACTACAGGAAACGTTAAATGGAAAAGAAAGAAAAGAGAAAGCGCACGATTCTAATATGTTTAACTTCACATTGCTTGTGAGTATACAATATTTTTTTGTTGTTCCATTGTCTGTGCAAATATAGAGATTGTCTAGTGTGCCGACTCTAGAACACGCAACAAGTAATTGTCCATGAGAAAAGCAAATCGTGTCTAGATCTAAACCGCACAATTCTAAAGATTGACATTGAACTTTGTTGATGGTGATTTCAAACTCTCAAATTGAAATGGCTTATCCGTTGGAATCATGGAAATACGAGGAATACGGGCCTCTTCAACTTTGAAAGGTCTTGTCAAGGTTGCTTCTTCTACGACGTTGCTCATTAATTTTTTACTGCAAACCACGTGCCGTTGCAAAGCTTTAGCTGCTTTTTATTTCGCAACATGATAGTTGGCACACCGATTTTCAATTGCAATACGTGCGGTTGGCATTGTTGGCAGATCGAGTGAATTCAAAAATTCTGTTGGATAATTAACCGCTTCATCTGCTTCAACAGCAGTGTCTACGGACTTGTATGTGACTGCCTCGCTTTGAACTTTAGACTGAATAATATTGTTAAGTTTGTAGACGTCTTTGTTCTTGACCGCAAAATTAGCTCGTTCACTGAGCCAATCGTGATTCGTATAATTGGTTTGACTGTTGGGAACTACTTTTTCAACCAATTCTTCTTTTCACGTCACTAAATTTCAGAAGTTATGAAACAATAAAATTCGTCCTGAAGTGAGATCAACCGGCGGCTTTCCGTTCCCAGTTTCCAGCAATTGATGTGAGAATATCTCAGCTGATCGATCGTTTTTCAGTGGACATGCATATATTTGTAATTAATCTTAACGTCTTTACGCGTCTCTACAAAGTACAGTATTTCAGGCAGGCATTTATTTCGTCCATTGGTGTCTATCGAGGAATTAGAGGTAATGTTTGTCTGAAATCTCCAGCAAGCAATAGTAATGCGTTTCTAAATGGTCTGATGTTCCCACGCAAATCTTGCAATGATAAATCAAAAACATGGAGCGATTTTTTTTTTTGCGTCATTGTACATTTATCCCAAACAATAAGTTTGCATTTCTGCAATGCTTTTCCCATGCCGGATGCTTTGCAAATGTTGCACGTGGGAGTTTCAATGAATTGCAAGTTCAATGGCACTTTCAAAACGGAATGAGCAGTTTTCCCACCTGGTAGGAATGTCGCAGCTATTTCGGACGACGTCAGAGCTAAGGCTATGTCATTTTGGGATCGAATTGCTGCTAGAATCAATCTAATTAGGAATGTTTTACCAATTCTTCCTGGCGCATCTAATAGGCCATATAATAGGCCGTGATAATTGCACCACCACCACCACCGAGCATAAACCCGGACCCTAAACGGGCTCGGAATCAATTTTTATGAAGGTGTTTGGACTCAGGCACAATGGGTAAATTTGACTAGATTTATATTTTGTAATTTTTTTTCTCTCAAACATAGCAACAAAATGGCACTTCCACAAAATATCAAAACTCAAGTTTAATAAATTTATTTTATTATGTAAATGTCATTATAATAACTGAATCCTCTTTCAAGAAATGATCCACTCTAATAACAGTAATTATGCTATTTTAAAAAGCCCTACTACACAGATGCGATCTGTTTTTGTGCCTGTCTGTCTTTCTGTCTGCTTAAAGATAATAGTCCCAAAAGGTTACGGTTTATAGATGGGACAAGCTCAGCCAAAGCCCGTGACCCCGAGTATAAATCCAGTCCTGAAATGGGATCGGGAACGATTTTTCTACCGGTCTCCGGACTCAGCTACAATGTGAAAATTTTACTTATTCCCGATATGAGAAAAGGGGAAAAACTTGCCAGATGCTATGTGAGAAACAAGAATGTTGTCTAAGTTTCATAAAGTGTTTAACAATCTGCTAAAAATCAGTTTGAAAGGGAATTTGGACTGTTACTGGTTGAGAAAAAATCATAAATTTCTGGAAATTTAAAACATTTTATTGAAAGAAACAACTAGAACTCAAATTTATTAGAATTAATTAAAGGAAAACAAAATTCAATCAGAATTTATGAATATACTCCTGAACATACAGGAGATAATATAATTTCAAATGTTACATATTTGAAAGTATCAATTAACTATTTTTACTTTTACTATTTTTTACTTTTTAACGTTTAAAACATTTCACAGTTGCAGCTTCACAGTCATTTGGCCTTTCTTACTGAGCGTGGTTTTGGACCATAATTAACTTCATTGTTGTTGAAACTCGTATAGAGCTGTAAGCATAAAGAATATTTGAAGATTATCACCTGTGCTCGGCTATCGGAAAAATGACTTAAATTTAATTTATTATCTTAAAACTAAGTTCTAAAAATATTAAAATGTTGTATTGTCATCGGAAACACACCTGTGTGCGTATTATTTTTATAATTATAGCATATCAGGAAGTCAGTGAAAAATCGATTCAAAAATTCCCTCTTTACATACAAAAACCAGGTTAAAGTAAATAAAATATTTTGAAAAAGTAAGAAATTTCCATTAAATCTTTATTTTGAAAATTAATCACATTTTAGACTCTCTAATATAGTATTAAAAAGTATAATATTTTACCCATGAAGTATTTAATTCCAGATTTTCGTTCAATTTTCTTTTCATGAAATCCTAAATAAACGTACTCTTTAAAAAGAAAAGTTAATTAAATGTTAATTTAGAACAGATATTCCTCGTTCGTTTATTTAAAAAAAGTCACCTTTTGAAAACCATAATTATTTAAAGTCTAAGAAAAAAATATATTTCTTAGATATTTATCCCTGATTAAAGTGATTTACTTTATTTTAATGAAAACATTAATTTTCAAAATGAAAGGAAAAATATTTTTAATAAAGTTCACACAAATAACATAACTTCGTCTGCTTGGTTTACATTGAATAGCTAGAAATAAAATATTAATATTTTACATGTGAAATATTAAATTTCAGATTTTCATTAACCTTTCATTTTGTGAACTCCTGCATAAACATACTCTTAAGAAAATATATTAAATCTTATTTTAGAGCACATATACCACGTTTGTTTCTATCACAAATCATTTTCTTCAAATAATAAATTTTTTTATGTTAAAAAATTGATTTGCATAGGTAATTTATTCTTGGAAAAAGTCATTTAGTTTAGTTAAAGGAAAATATTATGTTTTAAAATGAAAAAAAAATTTTTTTTTTAATCTTTCATAATGTTTTTTCAACTCTCACAAAATATCAAATTTTCTTTTATTTTATATACACAAATAGTTAGGAATAATATTCTAACTTATACAATTTCAATGATTATTTACGTTAAAACTTAAATGCTAATTAAGCTCTTCCAGCCTTTCGTCATAAAAACCATCCATCTTTAAAAACATGTGATTAGTTTAGAAAAGGATATCAAAGATAATTTTTAAACAAAATAAATGCTAATTTAAGATCTCAAAATAAAGACAATTATTTTCAAAATATAAATAAAAAAAATGATGAGTACGCATGTGAAGGATTGGTCAATTAACGGTACTTGTACCGTTTTCGCTCTTTACGGTATGAATACCGTACTTTTAAGGTATATTAAGCGTAAAAAACCGTATATGTACCATTCCGATTATAAGCGGTATTTATACCTTAAAATGATTGTTTTTCAGTAAAAAATCGCTATTTATACCGTAAAATAATTATTTTTCAGTAAAGAAAAAGCTGGTAACCCTTCCTTGGTGTGATGCTCTTGCTCTTGCTCTTGTTAGGTAATGCGTGCAGGCCTAAGGAGGGGGGGGGGAGTGCAGCCGCTACATATACATTAAATATTTTAAGGTACATATACCGTCCAGTTAAATTACGGTTTATATACTGGTCACAAAGTTGCCAGTATATGTATCGTAATTTTTGACCAAATTTTTTTAACAAAACTCAAGTGTAGATTTTTTTTTTTTTTTACTATTTTTTCTTTGAGAACTGTTCTGCGAGTACACTCATTGGCGCTAACTTATATGGCGCTTCAGTCTTTACGCCTGCTTAGAGATAATAATCCCGAAAGGGTTCGGTTTAGAGATAAGACAGACTCAGCCGGAGCCCATGAACCCGAGCATAAATCCAGTACCGAAACGGGATTGGGAATGATGAATTTATTTCAGGACTGATGACATCCTAGCCTCAAACTTTCGCAAACAGTGGGTTAGTCTCCATTAATTTTGAAGAGCAGGGAAGACCGAGCTATGCTCGGTCAAAATTAAATTTGAGCTCAAATATCATGACCCATCACCAAAATGACCCACTAATTGAATTTTCTCGAACATGTGACTTAACCCAACAGTCTTCTTGTGCCCGAAAACCATAGGATGCAAAATTTAGTGTAAATAGTCTGAGCCATTTTTAAGATAAAATAGCTTGACCCATAATGACCCATGACCAAAATGACCCACTAATCGAAATTTCTCGAACATGTGACCTAGCCTAATAGTCTTCTCGCTCCCTAAACCTATAGAATGCTAAATTTATTTCAAATCCTCTGAACCGTTTTTAAGATAAAATAGCTTGATCCATAATGACCCATGACCAAAATGACCCACTAATTGAATTTTCTCGAATATGTGACCTAGCCCAACAGTCTTCTTGTGTCCAAAAACGATAGGATGCAAAATTTAGTGTAAATAGTCTGAGCCGTTTTTAAGATAAAATAGCTTGACCCATAATGACCCATGACCGAATTGACCCACTAATTGAATTTTATCGAACATGTGACCTAGCCCAACAGTCTTCTCGTGCCCGAAAACCATAGGATGCAAAATTTAGTGTAAATAGTCTGAGCCGTTTTTAAAATAAAATAGCTTGACTCATAATGACCCATGACCGAAATGACCCACTAATTGAATTTTCTCGAACATGTGACCTAGCCCAACAGTCTTCTCGTGCTCTAAAACCATAGGATGCAAAATTTAGTGTAAATAGTCCGAGCCGTTTTTAAGATAAAATAGCTTGACCCAGAATGACCCAAAAATGACCCACT
The DNA here is from genome assembly GCA_963931845.1 of Maratus michaelseni. NCBI lineage: Eukaryota > Metazoa > Arthropoda > Arachnida > Araneae > Salticidae > Maratus > Maratus michaelseni. The sequence goes on from OZ007593.1 coordinate 129,627,289, forward strand.
AATCGAAAGTTCTCGAACATGTGACCCATCCCAATAGTCTTCTCGTGCTCGAAAATGGTCGGATACAAAATTTCGTCAAAATCGTTTGAACCGTTTTTTAGATACAATTAGCTTGACCATGACCCAAAATGACCCAAAATGACCCATTAAGCGAATTTTCTCGAACATGTGACCTAGCCCAATGGTTTTCTGGTTCCCCAAAACGGTAGGCTATAAAATTTCGTCAAAATCGTTAGAGCCGTTTTTAAAATTTGCATATATATATATATATATATATATATATATATATATATAACCACACACAAGATTTGCTCGTATTAGAATATATGATATCTTGTTAATACTATAGAGTACTAGTTTAAAATGTAAAAATTGTCATCAAATAGTTTTATTACGCACAAGCCAAAAATGTTATCGTCTATTTCGTATCAAACATGAGCCATTATGGAATGAATTATATTTAAAGTGAATGTGAATAAAAATAAAGGTTACAAAAAAAATGTAGTGTCAAAATATTCTTGCTAAAATACGCCAACTGCCGTGCTCTAAGTAAACATCAGTGCAATACAACCAGTTGAATCCTTTTTTTTCCCTTAAGCATTACTTGTTGAATGAATAAGTGGTCTGCGATCCTAGATTTTATGGCATATTTTGTCCGTCGTTATATTCCGTCGGTTTAACATTTTTATATTATATAAGACGATTTAATATAGATGATTTAATATTTTTATTTTGTTCAATGTTAATTTTTTTTTCAGTTTTCAGTTGTTGGGGGGGGGGGGGTTTTCCATCCTAGATGAAAGTCACATTTCGTTTGATGAAAATATTAATTTTCAAAAAAAAAAAAAAATGTGCTTTATGTCGCTAATATATATTTTTTTAATTGTTATAAAATATCAATTTTTCGCCCACTTGATATACATTATATAATTAGGTATGAAATACAAACACATTGTATTACAAGGATCATTGACAAAAAGTTTAAATGCTAATTAGTTTTTTCCGATCTTCTGTAATAAAAACCGTTCATCTTTAAAAATACGTGATTAGTTTTGAAAAACGATTTCAGAAGAAGTAATTTAAATGGTAATTCAAGAGCTCAAAGTGGTGATAATTTTTTTAAGAATATTAAATTTAAAAAACAACGAATAAAAGATCTTTTCTTTCAGGTTTTTTTTTTCTTCTTAAAACCGTTTTTCGATTTCACCATGTTTATATTAGACTAATTAATTCGACTGAAATCCTCAAATTTATTTAACTTTTTTGCTTCTAATTTTAAAAAGTCCTTCCGGCCTGTATCGGGAGGTAAAGGTAGCTTGCCTATTTCATCGTTTTAAGATTTTAGTTAATTTTACTCAAAAAAACGAAGCTAAAATGCAAAGAACTCGATTAGAGAAGATTCGTTAACACTGAATTTGAACGAGAATTTCATTAAATTAGTCTGCTATAGGAAGTCGGTTTCATTTATAGTCCAGTCAATCTAGGCTTCTGCCTGGAAAGTTTTGGAGAAGTTTTTTTTTCTTTCTTGTTTTATGTTTTTGGGGGTGCTGAACACGAATTTCAACTTTGCCACCTCGTATCTGGTCTGCTTAAAAATTTATAAGCGAAAAACCATGAAAAAATCGGAGTTTTTTCGGTTTTTCCCCTGTATTCCGGAAAGGGTTAAATTTTTTTAAAAGCTTATTGCACCAAATTAAACTAGAGAACATTTCCTACATTTTTCATATACAATGTTTGTTTCTAAGATGAATAGTTTTGGCATACGAGTAAAAGGAGTTTTAGTGATATAATTGAAATTCCATCATCGGAGGGCGAAAACGAGATCCACTCACTATGCATCCATTTTAATCACCAATTTGAAGCTGTTTAGTTATTTCTGGTTGAATTTCGAATATGTTTACATTTTCTTACCAAGTTTTAAACCTTTTATAGCACTAAGAAAATAAATTGAAATCAGATGATTAGGAAAGATATAAAAACACAATCACTCTGTATAGAGAGAACCAATTTTTATTTTTCTGGTAAATTGATTTAAGTACAATTATAAGTATTGTAAGTTTAGTATAATAATAACATATGTGGTATTCCAAATAAACAGGAAAAAATAGGAATGTAGTGTTGTTTTCCAATTAATGTCGTTTTGGTCACTTTGAAGGACCTGGTTGATATTCTTCAACAAGAGGTTCATCGGTATCTTCTTCTTCATCATCATCACTTGATGGCTCAGGTTGTATCTCCTGACTTAAAATATCCTGTATTGGGTCGTCAACTTCTGTTTTCAAGTCATTTTCGGCGATGAAGGAGCTGACATTGTCACAATGGCCATCGCAGTTCAGGAAGAGGAGCGAACAAAACAAACTTGCTTTCTTACAGCCACACATTCCACTACAGTTTGTTTTGCATTTTCAGGATATTTTTCACAGAACAGTTTCTGGTGCGGGAGATTTGACAGTTTTTATGGGTATGACGCCTCTCTTGGTTTTATTCCAGCCCCATTCCTCAGTATTTTTACAGTTGCCTAGCCATAACTGTACTTGGTGGTAAATTCGCTGACGCAGTGATATCGAGCTGCATCTTCTGTTTCAGGGAGCGATGCTATATTTGCAGATTTTAAAGCAGATTTTATGCAGCACCTGTACCTCAGGCTGTTTAGGGAAGGTGTTGCTTTCCCTCTGAATCCGTATAGGTGTACCAGAAACAACAGCCCAGCTTTAATAACATCATAGGCTACACCACTATAGTTTTTAAATATATCTACCCCATGTTGCAGGTCGAAAATTTCTTCAAAATTTTAAGGTATTTTGTTTTTCCTTGACTGTACAATGCAGAAGTGGTATCGCATCCACTCATGGCATGTAGAAATAGGATGTGTTTGGCAATTAATTTGTCTACTGCACAAAAAGGTGAATAGATCTTCTGGGGACTTTTCCCTTTTCCTGGTTTCAAGAATTAAACATTGGGAAAATTGCAATGTCCAATTAAAATTACCAGAAGGTTTACATCTTCACCAATGATTATCATGTTCTCATGGTGAGGTGCCAACTTGAGAGCAGTGTTGATAATGAGGCTGTCGCGTCAATTCGTCGCGCACAATTCATCGTGGAGCAATTCATCGCGGCGAAAACTCATCGCAGCGTCAATTCGTCGCAACGAAAATGTTTTTGAAGGCTATGATGATAAAATTAAAGATAATGTAGTAAAATTATTTAATGATAATTTGTTTTTAGATAGAGAGAATTGTAACTAACAATTTAGATTATTAAATAATTTTACTAAATTAGTTTTACTTTTATCATCATAGCCTTAAAATATATTTTCGTTGCGACGAATTGACGCCGCGACAAATTGACGCTGCGATGAGTTGTTGCCGCGATAAATTGTTCCGTGATGAATTGTGCGCGACAAATTGACGCAGAACCGATAATGAGTGTGTCGGCATCTTCTTTTGCCTGCTTACAAGCCATATTTTCAGAGCCAAATATACACATCAGCAGGGCTATTAAACGGGTTTTTTCTTGTCGTTTGCGAGAAAATTTCCCTGAGAAACCGTTGGTACCATAGTCTCATTAAAAACAACGTCATTAGATACCGTTTTGTGAGATCGTCTATCACGATCAACAAATTTAGTGCTAATTTCATTAATGTTTTTTGGGGTTTCAAGGACACCCTCCCACCCGTTTTGTATTCACAAAACCATTACATTCAGCGTTTTCGCCTACAACACTACGTTCCTCTTTTTTCCTATTTATAATCTTCCACATATGTTATTATTATATTAAATTTGCAATACTTATAATTGTACTTAAATCAGATTACCAGAAAAATAAAAATTGGTTCTCTCATATATGCAGAGTGATTGTGTTTTTATATCTTTCCTAATCATCTGATTTCAATTAATTTTCTTAGTGCTATAAAAGGTTTAAAACTTGGTAAGAAAATGTAAACATATTCTAAATGCAACCAGAAATAACTAAACAGCTTCAAATTGGTGATTAAAATTGATGCATAGTGACTGGATCGCGTTTTCGCCCTCCGATGATGGAATTTCAATTATATCGTTAAAATTCCTTTTACTCGTATGCCAAAACTATTCATCTTAGAAACAAACATTGTATATGAAAAATGTAGGAAATGTTCTCTAGTTTATTTTGGTGCGATAAGCGTTTCAAAAAAATTTAACCCTTTCCGTAATACAGGGGAAAAACCGAAAAAACTCCAATTTTTTCATGGTTTTTTGCTTATATTTTTTTAAGCAGACCAGATACGAGGTGGCAAAGTTGAAATTCGTGTTCAGCACCCCCAAAAACATAAAGGGAGAAAGAAAAAAAAACTTCTCCAAAACTTTCCAGGCAGAAGCTTTTTATGGTCTAAATTTACTGGACTTTTATGGCGACTTATTTTCGGTTGCCAAATTTGGTGATATTTCTCCAGGTGTCGCCAAATTTGGCGAGAAATTGACGCTAACGGATGTGAATATATAGTTTTATGCGTATGATTTGGAAAATGGTTAAAAACGATAAAACAACCAAAATAGTCCAAGCAATAGGGCAAAAATTATGGCAAAATTAATGGTAGTTCTGGAAATCGACTTACTTTCTGTTTTTTGGGTCGCTGAATCTGAATTTGAACTTCCCACCAAAATTTCCCCCGCAACCCCCCCCCCCTCCAAATTTTGATAAAAACTCTCAAAAAAATAGATTTTTTGAAAAAATTTGTTTTTTTGTAATTGTTTTTGGGGAAAAGTACCTAGAAATTCAAAAAGTTGACAAAATTGTCAACAAAAAAGCTATGTGACATATTGAAGTAGAATGAACAGGAAGGGGGCGCTAGCCTCAGAAAATGGGTGAGGGGGGCGCAATCATACACCAACTCCGCAGCGCACCGCTTATCTCCGATTTCACATCATAAAAGTCACTATATTGTGGACCCATTAAGAGTAGAGACTTGAAAAACACCTTCTTTTAGACGAGTCCATTTTATGAAATGTATGTTAGCTGAAACTGGACGGGAGAACGAATTAAATTTTACGTTAAAATAAATTAAACTGTATGCATATTTTTCTTCAGTTTGTAGATTCTTCACTTAAATTAACATAAATTAATTTTTGAAAGAAATAACATTTGCGGGGGTTTTTTTCGGGAATTGTGGGTTTTTTTCTATAAAATATAATACTTTCTTTTTTTTTGTTTGTCGTTCGAAATTTCAGAAAAGCAAACAGCAAAATTGTATTTTTTTTCATTATTAAAAACGAAAAAGAAAAACAATAGTACTTTTTAATATAGTTTATAATAAAATATATTTAAAACAAAAATAATTAGTTATCGTCATTATCTTAATAATTTAAAAGAATGTAATAAATGTCTATAACATCTTAGTCATCTTAATACGAAAATTCCCTATAAAGTCAATAATAATAATAAATAACAAAATAACACCAAAATGAACTTAGAAGTTCAAGAACCAACCGTGACAGTCAAGATATGCAGAAAATGTTGACCTGGCTTAACCAACATCCACTGTACTTGAAAAGCTCAAGTGACTCAGCACAGGAATTGTGGATGATGAGAAAATTAACTGTCACATGGCTCAATAACTTGCCTCCGAGGGACTTTCAAAACTTGTAGGTTATAAGTTTCAGTCTGTTACGTTGAAGCGAAATAAACGGTGTAATGCTCTAGGTAATATGAAAAATGGGGTGAAATGTCTACGAAGAAGTAGTTCCTATAGATCCACATCTGATCTTTTGTAGAATCTGTATTGCCAAATAGTCAGAAGAGGAACTCGCAGAGTTTTTGGAATTCGATCTTTCTCCCTTTCCGTTAGCGCTTTTTAATGAGGAAGGTATGAGAAAATATATGAAGTCTTCTCTTTACAAGACTTTTAAACAAACAGAGGAAAAAATACAACTAAAAGACTCGCTTTATATTATCGACGGCGGATTCCTCCTTCATCGAATCGTGTGATTCCCAACCTATCATTTTCGTTAGCTTCATCTTTGCTGAGGTGACTTAATTACAACGTCGTTTAACATGTGGCGATATTTCTCTCCGGTATTGGAACAGGTTACAAGTCCTTTTGGCGTAATGTTCTCACAGAAGTATGAACTGGTGATCTCTGCTACTATGAAACCACACCAAACAGTTATCGTTTGTGATTATAAGGGAAATTCTTTGAATGCATTTGGTGAATTGGAATCCCAAATTCAGCAGTTCTATGTATTTACACATCCATTAATGTAAAAGTGGACCTCGTCTTCCCATAAGATTTTCAAGGGCCAAGTATCATTCACCTCTATTCTGGCAAGAAAGGTGAGAGCAAAAGTCAATCACTCATCATTAACACGCCTGATCTTGTACGGATAGCAGTGGATAATTTTTCGTAAGATTTTCCATACGGTACAGTAAGCCGTACCCAGATTTCGAATTACCTACAAGCGCTAGAAAATCCAGTAAAATTGTCTTGTGGTCTGGACAATCGCCTTTCCCATTTCTTCGATTGTATCCTGTGGTACGGGTTTGCGTCCTCTGCCTGATTGAACTTTCAGGGAATCCTTTTTCTCAAATCTCTCAACCATTGCGTTTAAGCCATTAACTGACAAAAGACTATTACCTTTAAGCATTTTTTGTGTGTCCTAAAAGCACGAAAAGCAGCTGTCGTGTTGCACTGGTTGAGGTAAAAGAATCTGACAAGTAACGCACACTCGGCTAAAGAAGGAGACATGTTGCATATAAATTTCTATCAAATTGTTCTAAAAGTAAGACATTGCCTATTAAAGCCCAACAAGCTAGCACTGTGCCAAAGAATGTAACATGAAATTTGAATAAAGACTTCTTGTTGTTGTGTCTTTGGGAGTCAATGAGTGAAATTGCAGATAAAAAGACGTGTTTGTGTAAATTTTTCGCTTTTTTAAAAATTGTTCCCATATTGAGCATGAATTAAATCGTTAAATGTACTAAATAAAACATAATTTTACTTAGCATTGATTTTGAATTTTTAAAACTCTGATTTTTACTACACAGTGCCACATATCCCCCTTTCGGTGACTTTTGGAACAATTTTTTTCGCAGAATCCTTAGTCTGTTTAATCATCCTACAAAATTTGGCTTCATTATTGCAGTTAGATCTCACTACAGAACACGCTGTGTAGGTGAAGAACTAAAAAAAAATTCTAAATATGCCTTATCTTTCGTTTAGGTTTTTAGGGATCGTTCAGCAAGTATGAATTTATGCAAATCACACAAATGAAACATACTAGTAACATCAAATTTGGTGATCCATTTATCAATATTTTGGAAGAATTGTCGTCAAAAGTAGGTAAAATATTTTCAAAGTCACTAAATTCCATGGGTATGCGGTACGGGTTTTCGAAAAATTGAGGATGGGGCACAGACGTCATATTATCTGGTAGTAAGCTTGGTGAAATGTTGGAATGATTTTGATCACCTGTCTTAAAAGGAATTTTAGGAAGTTGAGGTGTTTCATCTATTTCCGTCTCAGAAGCAGAGTTCGCTGTGAATGTTTCTCTGAAATTGCCAAATGCGCTTAAAATGCGGTGTGCAATTTCTTCTTTGATACCATTTATTTCTAAGAACAACAAATGAACGATGGTGAAGGCCTGTAGCTGGTCAAAATTATCGGTGAGGTTTTTACTTTCTTCTATCTTTACAAGAAGAAATTATTGGATTCATGAAAATTTTCGACGGATTTATACGTTTTATAAGGTCCTAAACACGATTTGACTATTTTTAGAAAATGTCTGTCTGTGACTCGGTCTGTAAGTATGTGACAAAAATTTTGTGGGCGCTCTATCTCAAGAACTAATGCTCGGAATTTAATGAAACTTTATATTCAGTTAGTCCCTGATATAAATTGGGGATGATTAGTTTTTGGTAAAAATCGCCCAGCAGGTGGCGCTGCTATGCAGCATTTTTCGCGATTTCCGCAATAGCTCTATCTCAAGAACTAAAGCTCGGAATTTAATAAAACTTTATATTCAGTTAGTCCCTGATATAAATTGGGGCTGATTAGTTTTTGGTAAAAATCGCCCAGCAGATGGCGCTGCTATACAGCATTTTTCGCGATTTCCGCAATAGCTCTATCTCAAGAACTAATGCTCGGAATTTAATGAAACTATATATTCAGTTAGTCTCTGATATAAATTGGTGCTGAATAGTTTTTGGTAAAAATCGCCCAGCAGGTGGCACTGCTATGCAGCATTTTGCAGGAGTTACATGATTTTAGTGATAGTCATATCTCAAGAAATAATGCACGGAATTTAATAAAACTCGAGTCTCAGACCTTGATATAAATTGGTGCTGATTCTTTTTAGTGTATGCAAAACCTGTGTGAGAAAAAAGAAAGTTTTGAGATTGACACATCCGACTAGTTTAATTTAGTCTTGAATTCAATGCAATCTACTGCAAAATTAAATCCGGGAATATGACGCAAATTCTTACGATTTTCTTCATTACAGACTAGCTGATCCACCCAGCGTTGCCAGGGTCTGTGATAACACCTTAAATAAACACCATATTTGTATTATTTTCTATATTTTACCCGATTTTGTATGAATTTATATTTTTAATGACAAAATCACAGAATCGTAAAAAAAAAATTACTTATTTTTTCAAGTAGGATCGTTATATAGTTTAAAAAAGTAGCTTTTGTTGTCCAAACCCTTTGAAATTTTCAATGGTCATAAATATAACGGTTTTAAAGCCCGTGTAAAAATTACGTCAGAAATATTGTTATCTGGTTGTAAAATAAATATGTTTTCTTTTCGTCGGGTCAGTTAAAATTTAAAAAAAAATAGTATTCGTCGTCTGATCTCTCTGAAATTTTAGTCATTTATAAATATAACTGTTTCCAATTCCTCTATAAACTTATGTGAAAATATATGCATTTTAAATAGTGAAAACGTTACCCGAAGTCGAGCGTGACCACGGAAAACATCCCGTTATTATGGGTTTTCGCCGAAAATATCTCAGATTTTATTATTATTTTTTAATACTTGTTCTCGTCTGAACGCTTCGAAATTGTTGTAGGTGATGCAAATCTGGTCTACAGAGATGTTCTAAAACGATTGTGTCAAAATACGAATATTTAGTGACTTTTAGCGTAAGAAAAAGAATCTTCTCGTGAGGCGCGAAATGACCTGCGTTCGTCGGTGTTTTTGAAATGTTTAAAATCCGTATTTAAAAAAAATAATTATATCGTCTATTAGAAAAAGGTTTCAGCTCTAAGAGCATATGTTTGGTTTGTCTGTATCTCTAAAATTGTGCTATTGAGGGATGTTGGATTAAGGGAGAAAACATAAGCCCTGGAAAACGACCCTTTTTCAAAAATGTTTTTAAATGGTTAACATAACAAAAATTCAAATTGATTACGGCATTGAAGACGTGAGAGTGCGATCTTTCAGAATATGTTTTTCGTTGTTAAATAAACCAAACGGTTTAGTCGATAGAATTTAAAACAGAATTGCGAAATAAACGCATTCTTCATGCAAATTTTTTCTTCATTCTCGTGTGCTGCGGTAAATCGGGTTCTGGGCATACGCGATTTCTGAAAGCCGTCTCGCAAGAAGAGAGATGAGTTATTGATCAGTTTTTAATTAATAATTTTGTTAATTTTCAAAGTATTAAAATTCTGAGACTCGGATGCACCAGGTCAGGCCTTGAACTATCCACTCCACACCTAAATTTTCAGACTTCTAAGTGGGCTAGATTTTGAAAGCCATCGCAGACAAACAAACAAACACACAGAGAGAGAGAGAGAGAGAGGCAGAGAGAGAGAGACAGAGAGAGAGCGAAACTTTCTTTTATTAGTATAGGTAAGGGTGTGCAGCTGCCTAATTTTATCGGCTTTCACCGTTTTTAGCTGTGTTTTTATTTATGTGTTATTTTATTTCTGCGTTTTTATTTATTTCTAAGAACAACAAATTAGCGATGGTAGCTGGAAAAATTATTGGTGAGGTTTTTTTTTCATTTAGTCGAGAATTCCATGTCATCAGTGAATTCATTATTCTATCTTCCTCTACTGCAAAATTAAATCTGAAAAAATGACACAAGTTCTCTAAATTTGTCTTCATTAAAGATGAGGATGTGCAGCAGCCAGATTTTATCGGCGTTTGCCGTTTTTAGCTGTGTTTTTATGGGATCAATATCTTGTAATAGCATCATAGGTATTAAGAGGATAAAAAGACTTAATTGAATGAACAATTGTGATTATTTAATGTAATTCAATGATATGATTAAAATAGTACACTTCAGTGGAACGTATATTTGACACTAAAATGTTCCGTTCGTTATTAGATCAGGTTCTTAGTTATATACGAAGGTATATGTGAGTAGGCGTGATGATAGAATACATTTCTGACACCAATTTGTAGCAAAAGCACCTTAATATTCAAGAAAAACATCGTGAATCATTAACGATGACATTTATTGAGAGTAGACAGCGACAAGACGAAATAGTAATACATGTAAAATAAAGAGAACTCGAGAAAAGCAGGTAGTCATCCAGATAAGCCTAAAGAAAGTTATTTGCTTCTCGAAGACAGCACATCAACACTTTAGTTTTTTAAAACGCTAAAAGCTTAGACTTGCATTTATGTCGTCAGCAGCGAATTCTACTTTCTCTTTAGCTCGCTTTCCCACTTTAATCTTGTAGCAGGCTTTAATCTCCAGATAGAGATCCTACATATCTCTAATGCAGGATCTCTATCTCGAGCGCACTTGCTGCGCCATCTAGTGAGCAGCGTCGGGCCCCACATATATATTTATGTCGTTTGTGTTATTCCTTTTGTGTTTTTTTTTGTTATGTTACGTTGCTTACATGTAATTTATTTGTTATGTATAAATTTCGTCTCTACTTATTAAATCATTTCATCAGATGCAAAACCATAAACCCTCCAGTTTGGCGTCTGTTGTTTGACGCTTTCTGCTTACATCAATCTACAGAAGCCTCTGGGAGCTCTAAACCGAACTATAATTACCTTTGAATTTTTCTTTCTTTAAAATATTAATAACTATATCCATTATTCAAAATAATGGGAAAGCCTTTAATACAAACTGTGTTTGAACAAAAAAAAAAAATTCTATTCATGTTTCATGATTTATCATATCAACTTTCAGCAAAATCGACAGATGCTGTTATAGCAAAAAGTTATAAAGAAAAATTCTAAGAATTCCAAATCAATCATTTTTGTTTGACATTGTTTATTTATTTTAATTTTCTTAGGTTTTATGTTTTCACTTTTGACCTTTCTTTAGTTACTGAAAATAAATGATACATTTTTTTTTCAGTGTATTAATTGTGCTATTTACAGTATAATCATCCTAAGTTGCTTGGTTATGAATACATATGTTTAGATTTTTACTTCATTATAATAAATATATAACTAAAGAATATTTTTAAGATTATAAATATAGGAAGAGAAATTTAAGATATACTAGCTTTATAATTCCAAGTGATGTGTTTTAATAAGAAAATAATTCTTTAAAATTTCATTAAAATTAGTTTAATATTTAGTATTTGATTGGTTTCCAATGATAAGGAATAACAAAATAGCTTAGTTCATTCATTGTCAGTGTTTCTTAATGATACTTCAAAAATATATAATTTTTTTTTTCAAAATACAAGGTGTCCAGAATTAAAGTGCACGTGTTTTAAGGTCTCTACAAGCTAACCTACTTGGTTGGGTGATTTTATGACGGCCTATTATCTACACGTGGGGTATAGGCCCTAAGGGGGGGAGTTCCCTCCGTGGGGGGGGGTCTTTCTAAGGGATCCTAACCCGTATTTACGGCAAGGCTCGAAGAAAACCGCGGAAAACTCCGAACGGTTAGGTCGACGAGCGCGACAGGGGTTTGAACCCAGCACCTCTCGTCTACCAGCTTTGAGAGCAGAACCTCTCATCCACTGCTAACCTACTTGGAATATTATTAAAAGATTTGGTATTTATACGGTTTAGAGTATACGGAAACAAACTCTGCAATTAAAAAAGATTCCGACTGATGACGCTGTATATCATTAAAAGAAAATAGAGAATTATCTGCCAGCTAAATTTTATAACTTTTTTATCGCAAATTTCATATGATTCCAGCTTAAGGTTTTTGTCATGAAAAGCCTTATGGACTTTAAAATTTTATTTAAAAAAAAAAAAAAAAAAAAAAAAAACGCGCTCTATTAATAAAGTGTTTTTATCAAAATGGTAATGATTATAGCGTTGTTATGAAAGAATACAGTCGTCTCAAAACATATTGATTTAAAATGAGATATTTTTGTTAATATTTGCTAATAAAACAACCCTAACATTTAAGCGCCATCTATCGAAAACGTTTTGAAGTAATCATTTTTATTCCATAACTCTCTTTCGCATACTGTAAACAGTATAAATACCAAAGCCTTTCAAAATATTCCAAATAGTTCAACTTGTAGAACCCTTTAACTATGGCAACCCTGTACATCGTTTTTTTTTCTACTATTTCATTTAAATATCAAGGTATAAACTAAGAGTTCGCATTATTTTTTATGATGCTTTTAAATTGAAACTGTCTAGCAACATGAATAATGAAGCGTACCCTTTATATTAAAGACAAAAGAGAAAAATATACATTAGTGTTTCATTTAAACTTCTTATTATACTTCGTAGAAATTGTATCTTGTGTATTTTCTCTCTTACTTTATCTCTATAAAATTGCTTTTGCATTTTCTTTTATTTTCATTAAATTTTGTAAACATTGATTGGTAAAGATGCCTTTTCAATTTATTCGCACCATAACTCTAAAAAAGTATTAATCTAAAAAGGTACATTTTAGAAACATTTTAACATTACAAATTACATCGAATAAAATTTTTATCATTGGCAAAAACATTTCTCAAAAACTTTTTCGTCAAAAGACGTAAATAGTAGAGGTTGCAAGTTGCCGGAACGCCCCTGTGAATGATAGAGATTTTTCTGTTATTTGTTGAAAGTTCCGTCTTTTGTCTGAAGAATTTCAAGAAATTTTGAGCTTCGGCTGACGAATATTTCGTGTTTTCAGGGAAAAGGGACATACGTAAAAATTCCGTTTCTAATACGAAAAAGTAACAGGCAGCAGAGTTACAAGAAAACTCTTGTGATATGACGAAAATGCAGTTTTAGATTGGAGAATTTCGGATAATTTTTACCTTAGATTGGTGAATTTTCTGTATTTGGGGAGAAAATGGGCAAATGAAAGCAAAATTATTCAGGTTAAAAAAAAAAAAAAAAAAAATTATTTCAAACAATTTTTTTTTTTTTGAAATAATTTTTTTTTTTTTTTTTTTTTTTTTTTGAGAATGTGTATTGATTATGTGTGTAGATGTACATTAATCGTTTATTTGCATAAAGTAAAAGTTTTACTTTATTAAAAAGAATTTCTTATTAATATAAAAGTAGAATTTTTACAATTTCAACTATGTTTTAAAATATGTTAACAATATTTTATGAATAAATTTTGGTATGTTAGACGTAAAAGACTTTCACCTTTAAAATTGAACAACTTGTAAAAGTACAGTAAAATTTCAATATATACGCGAGTGTGTGCATATATTCTTTAATTTTCCTTAATGGTCTGGACAGTTTATAATGGATCTGATAAAATTTTTAAAAGCAAGTTTTGAAAGTTTATTCTTATTCTAGAAAGTAGAAAATTTCTTTTCAACATATTCGTGAACATTCGCTACGGGCTACAATACTGTTAATGAGCCAGCCACCTTTCAAACTTATGATATTGCAGCTCGATAAAAACTAGTTTATTTATGAGTACGTGTGGTCAAACAACAAAATTTTGATGAAATTTCTATTCCCAAAATTTTCCTAAACTTTTCACTAAATAATTAAAACTATCATGGTGAAAATAGTCGTTTCAGATTAAACTTCAAATTTCGCAGTTGATTTCTGAATTTTTTTTTTCTTTCATAATTTAGAGCAAATTTCTTTTTCTTTGGAGATTTCTTTTAAATTTTGAATCTTTATAATAGAAATTCAAAAATTAATTTTTTAACATTTTAGTTATTTAGCAATTTTTAACATATTATTCATTCGTGATCTATTTGAGCAAAAACAACCGTGTGATTTACCGGAGTTTTGTTCCGAATGATTTTGTTCATATTTACGTATTATAGATTTTGCGCGATATTATATAAATATTAGTTTAAATAACTACATTTCAGAAGCAATTCAAGATTTTAAATTACATCGCAATAAAAATTTATCATTAATTTATACTAGTAAATCTGTAGACCTGGAGCCTCAACGTCAGCTCTGAAAGTCATTGTTTTTTAATCTCACTTTTCATAATATTTAACATCTTACAATCCAAAAATTCAATGTTTTAAATTACATACATATTTGTAGGCATATAAAATAATTCGAAGGTTTCAGAAATTAGAAACGTTGAATTAAATACAGTTTATGCAATAATATTTTGACACTCTTATAAACTTCTTTTTCGTGTAATTTTTTAGTTAAAAAAATACATTTCTTATATATTTAAAACCTGCATATCAAAAATTTAGCATCCATAAATTTACGTTTAAATCCATTATTCAAATATGTGATTTTCATTTCAGTAAAAATTAAATTTGAAAATCGTCTGCATTCCCATAGGAAAGCATTATGGCCTAAAAAGAAATGTTGTATATTTTCCGAACGAATGAACCAAATGTAACTAAAAACTATACAGCTTATTCCAAGTACCTCACCAACATATCCACCAAACATCAACCTAATCGGTCATTTTTACGGCAGTCATCGCGGAACAGACAGACAGACAGTCATACAGACAAACTAACAGATGGAAATCAAAAACTTTTCGCGTCTCCACAGTGAGCCTTCTCTGACGTTTCGGCAATTAAATAATATATTAATTGAAAAGAATGTTATTGAAATAAAAGAATTTTTATATGGATAACAAACTTTCATTCTAACACATTAAAGGGTGTTTTATAATAAATAATGTTTAACTACATGTAAAAAATGCCTGTAGAACATTTTCATTTTTTATTAAAATACAGAACTATAAACATTAACAGACTAAAATTCATTCAATATTTTAATACCAAATTCCAAAAGACATTTTTCATTGTTTATGCAACGACACTTTACGTTACAAATGAAACCGATAAAAATATAAAAAATATTTTAAATATCCCTTGTTCTTTAAACGTAAAAAGTTGCCTTTTTAATCTATTCCTGAATCTCTGATGAAGGCTGCAATACTATTAATGAATCCAGTCACTTTTCAAATTTATTACATCATACTCCGATCTAAACTCGTTTAATTTCGAGCTTAGGTGGTCATGCAACAAAATTTGGACGAAGTTTCGATTCCCAAAACTTTCTGAAAGTTTTCACAAAATAATTAAAACCGTCGGTGAGAAAATATTCGTTTACGTTTCAATTTACCTATCGAGTGATTGTTGTAGTTATTTCAAATTTCATATTACATTTATAGTATTGATTTTTTTAATTAAAAAATTAGTTTCTTCACTGTAAAAAATAGATACACAAATAAGCAAAATGTATTCATTATTAAATATTTTCTCGACTTACAATAGCACTAATTATTTAAATCTCAAATTTTAAAAGCCCGCTTATTTTGAATTTTTACCAACTTCCAATGAACATGGATATATGAATCATTTATTTGTTTGTTTGCTTGCTTGCTTGCCTGTTGCTGTTGTTTAGTTGGTTGGAAGTTGCTATTTTATTTATGTCCATGCATAATTTTTGAACGGATACTCTTATTTTTATGATTTTTTTTTTTTTTTGGAATGAGCTTGTACTCATGGTGTCTCATTTCAGTTTCATTAGAATTTTAAAAAATGCATATTTGTCTTTATGCCAGTTACTATTCCCGTTACTTTATTCCTACTTGTCTATTTTTTACTTGAAAGGCTCTAATTTTTGTCTACATCTAGCAATCATCACAAAATTTGAATATGTACCAAGGTACACAATAACTATTTTAGGTTTTTAAAACATTTGTTGTATTATCTTTAATTTTTTTATAAGGATACGCAAAACATTTTAACATATGATTGGTTACTGCCCATCAGAATGAGCTATGTTCGTAACAAAGAGATTTAAAATGAATGTGAGTAACAAAAAGGGTTGCCACAAACACCTTGACGTGCCAAAAAAGTCTTATCAAAATATGTCAGCTAACGTGCAAATCTATAATAATTACGATAGAAGTTTGTTTGTCTGTGTTGTGTTCGTGTGTGTGTTCTGACGACACCGATGGACGCAGAGCTACGAAAGTTGGCCAGAAGGTATCCTATGTATCTGAACTGATGCATCTCGAATCCAGTTTAAGAAATTTTTATTAGATTTTTTTTCCATTTAATTTTTTATGCGATTTTGAGCGCTTTTTCGTGTTTCGCGACGATTTTTCCACCTTTGTAAAAGGAATCTTTTTTCAATCTTTTAGCACAATATAAGAAATTTTGTCTTCGTTTTAATAAAGTTTATTCGGAATTCATATAGAGATTTTTTTAGTTTTTCGCGATTTTTTATGCGATTTTTTTAGTTTTCACGAATTTTTTATGCAATTTTTAGAGTTTTTTCGCGTTTTGCGGTGATTTTCTGAAATTCGTAACCGGATATCTGGTTTAAAAGCAAAACAAATATTAATATTAAAAGAAAATACTTTTAGCAAATAATAGTAAATTTTATACTCTTCGATCTTTGAATTTTAGCAATTTTATGTGATTTTTGTGTAATTTTTAGCTGTTTTTTAAGTTTTGTGGCTGTTAACGATTTTTTCGCTTTCCGCGGAGATTTTTAGACACTCCTAAAAGGAATCTGGTTTTAATCTTGTAAACCAATATAGTAAATGTTTTCCTCTGGGAAGTTTGAATTTTAGCGACTTTTTTCCACATTACTAAAATGAATCTGATTTCAATATTTCAGCCCTATATAGTAAATTTTGTCCTCTTTTCAAAAGAGTTTATACGGAATTTGTATGGCAATTTTTGACATTTTCGCGAATTTTTTTATTAATTTTTTATGTGGTTTTTAGAACTTTTCGCTTTTTTGTGGCGATTTTTTTACATTCGTAAAAGAAATCTAGTGCTCGTTCCAGTCTTGAATCAAACGAAGCTAGAATTATTATGCTTTTATTACTACACAGATTAAATTAAAATGCTCAGCATCATCGTTCATGTTGCTGTAGAAACCGATTTGACATTCTTCCAACTTGAATTTAATAACGGCAGTAGCAAAATTTACCGGAGAGTTATTTCAGTTTTTGTAAAAACTTGTCGAAAAATCACTGCGAAACGAAAAGAAACGCTAAAAAATCCATAAAACAATTCGGGAAATTTTCAAAAGTCACAATAAACAAAATTTAATATATTGTGCTAAAATATTGAAATCTCTTTTCAATAAAGTTCATTCAGAATTCATATAACGATAAATTTTTTGTGAATTTTTGTTATTTTTATGCGATTTTTACGGGGGGGGTTTTTTCGCGTTTTGCGGCGAATTTTTGACATTCGTAAAAGAAATTAGGTTTCCATCTTATATCCAATTTAGTAAATTTGTCCTCTTATCTTAAACGTAAATTTCGTAAATTTGTCCTCTTATCAGTAAAGTTTATTGGAAAATCTTACAGCGATTTTTGAATTTTTTCCAAATTTTATGCTACCGAAGGCAGTTGGACCCCTGATTCTATCTTCATTTGGATGCATTTTCGTTTTAAAATATAAAACCATACAAATTCGTGTGTGTACGTTACCTATGGCTAAAGCATTAGATTCGTTTGGAAAAATTTTGTTTAAAAATATAAAATCAAAACAAGTCCGGTATACGCTGCCGAAGGCAGTGGGGCCTGAAACTCTAAGTTCGTTTGGACAGATTTTCATTTCAAAATATAAAATCATACAAATTCGAGATTCGTTTGCAAAAACAGAACGCAGTTTGCGTAGTACGACTGGTGCATGATGTTGGAGGCAGCAGGAGCTCCAACTCTAGGTTCATTGGGATAGCTTTTCGTTTAAAAATTAAAAAATCATACAAATTCAACGGTGGAAGTATTTATATAAATTATATAATGTTATATAATGTATATAAAATTATGTATATAACTTTAAATAAAAATAGACACAAGAAAATCAATCTTGGTTGGTAGGTTTCGCACTCTACGCTCATATAAGGTTCGTTTGTAAAGATTTTCGTCTACAAATATGAAATCATTTAACACTGACCTTAGGTACAGTTAAGATTATTATCACGGGCCAGGGAAATGCCGAGCGGATCAACTAGTAGTAAATATAGTGTACGGTTAATGTACGAAACAATCCCTTGAAGTTCGCTTTATTTTTATCTTAAAAATTACTTGTTAACATACCACGATAAATTTAAATAAAAATAGACACAAGAAAATCAATCTTGGTTGGTAGGTTTCGCACTCTACGCTCATATGAGGGACACGTAGAAGACAACTCCGCTTAAAGTGGAATCTGATTTTCTACTAATTCAAGTACAGAATTCGACGTGTAAATGTTTCAGTGGTAGCCAGTCAGTGCCTTATATGCCTACCCTTGTCACGCAACAACACTCGCAAGCTAATGTTATATCTAATGGAAACGTCCTTTTCAAATTTGTCGTTTGCATTTCAATATTTTTAAACGTCTCTTTTATAAAAGAGACGGGATATCTGATGTAGTAGGATATCTGATGTCGATGTCTAACCGGATATATTTTTAATTTTCCGATTTTGGTTGAATTTTTTTTTTCTCTATGAAGACACTTTCAGTTTCGAAACCTGTCCCGAAATCAAAAGTGCCCTTAAGAAAAAAAGACTGCAATCAAAATGGAAAAAGTAAAATATATCCAGTTACACATCGACCTCAGACATCCTGTGCAAAAAAAAATCATTTAAAAAAATTGAAATGCAAACGAGAAACTTGAAAAGAACGCCCCTATATGTTTAACATTAACTTGAAAGTATCGTCGCATGAATATAGCATAAGATCTTAATCACCAGTTAAATCTGGCACAAGTACTGTATACCTGTCATTAGATATAGCTCGTTAATTTTGACTGTTTGATTTTTGAGCCTCCACTGCAGTAAAAATGAAAATATACATACTTTGGAATATATATCTAATTATGTATCTATGTGATATCAAAATTTTATTTGTTATTTTCATTAATAAATAATATGATTAAGTCTAGCATGAAAGATATAAATCAGCAATTACAATCGGAATCTAGGGCACAGAATATAGTCAATGAATAAATTTTCAAAGAAATGCTGTGATTATCTAATTGTTTTTAAAAGAATTATATTTAAATCAACCATCATGCGTGTTATATCTGTTAACTCTGATTGTGCCAGTGAAAATTTAGCTAATTGCTTAAAAATAATTCATTAAATTTGACTGCTCAATTTTTGAATTGTCCTCTGTAATTAACTGGAAGAAGCCCATACTTTGTAATATCCCTCTAACTCTCCACATCAAAATTTTAATTATTATTTTTTTAATAAGTGCATAATTAACTGTTATATGAAATATATAGATGGAGTAATTACGTTATAATTTTATGGAATATATTAGAATCAAGAAATAATTTTTCAAGGAAAGGAAACAGTTATGTAATTGCTTTAGAAATTTGAAAATAAAATTCAAAAGCATTTTAAATCAACCACTGCTCAATAATCCTGTTAATTATGTTTGTTTAAGTGAAAATTTAGCTGTAGGCATAATTTAAAAATATTTATAACATTCTATTACAAGAAGCAAAATTAGTTCACAAGAAATCTTTAATTGTATATCGGAAGAACTGTGACAATGTAATTTTTTCACTACGATCATTTTAATATTGTGCAAAGTAATACCATACCAAGAAATAATATATATATATATATATATATATATATATACAAATTATAAAAATATAGAAATGAAATGAAAAAGTGAAACAAAAAGAAATTGACAAAGAAATAAAATTAATAAAATATTACTTTAACAACGAATAATAATTATTTCACAATAATTACAAAACAAATTTGAACTTTTAGAACCGACTTTTTTTTTTCTTAGAATATTAAGAAACTTTTGGACATGATATCAATACAAAGCACTTGTAAAAAACTTAATTTATACAAACTACGAAACACACGTTTATAAATTTTCTCGAAATATAAACAAGTTCAGCTAAAAGAAAATTAATGGCGATCTATTTCCATAATGTCAGATTAATAAATAAACAAACAATCATGAAATTACTGTCATTAGTGAATTGGTGGAAAACAGGATTGAATACCGAAATTAATTCATATAATGTGAATAATAATGATGGTAATGATAATAATAATGGGTATAAGTAATTTATGATTGACTAATATCAGTCTAATTGACGTAGAAAACATTTAACATAAATAAAAAGATGAATATATAAAATAAATAAACATAAAAATAAAATAAAAAATGTGTATAAAAAATTGATAAATCAGAAAAATTTATAAAATAAAATAAAACGAGTAAAAATAATAAAATAATAATTTGACAACGTATAATCATTTTACAAAAATTACAAAAGAAATACGAAATGCTAGAACAGACTATTTTGATATATAAATGAGTTAAACTATAATAAAACAGCGAAGAAAATATCCATCTAATAAATAAACAATAAATCCATTAGTGTCATTTATGAATCGGCGGATAGCATTTCCCAATATTTCATATAATAATAATAATAATAGTAACAGTAATAATAATAATAATAATAATAATAATAATAATAGTAACAGTAACAGTAATAATAATAATAATAATAACAGGAATAAATTTCAGTGATACTATCTTGAAATATTGGATCTTTGATGATAATTGAATCACTAACACAAAGCATGAAGAGTTATTATGATAGTAACAATGGACTTCATTTACAAGTTTTTTTTCAACTCCGGAATAATCTTATATACTATTTATGTAAACTGTACATTTTCTGTAGTACTCTCAGGCAACTTTAGATAATAACTACTACTTTGTAAACAAAAATAAATTCGTTTTTTGAAGTTATGAACCAACGTTGATGATTTTTGAATCACTAACACAAAGCATGAAGAGTTATAATTATGATAGTAACAATGGACTTAATTTACAAGTTTTTTTTTCAACCCTGGAATAATCTTATATAGCATTTATGTAAATTTTAGACTTTTAGTAGTACTCTCAGACAACTTTAGATAATAACTACTACTTTGTAAACTAAAATATTTTCAGTTTTTAAAGTTTCAGACAAAATTCATAGAATGTTAAGAAGGTTTGCTAGAAATTCTTATTAACAATTTTGAAACAGATATGCAGTATATAGGCAAGGTTCTTGTAGCGATAACTTGATGCAAGTAATTTTGGATGTTAATGAATTTAAGAAAATTATGATGAATTATTATGGTTATGCATTAAAATGCATAACTTTTACAAATTTTTTTCAGATTACCAATACCTAATTAAACTGTTACACAACTTTTCGATAGTTATTACATTGTACATAAAAAACAGAAATCCTTTTTTTCCTCCAGAAATTTTTTTCGGATTACCAATACCTAATTAAACTATTACACAACTTTGCGATAGTTATTATATTGTACATAAAAAAAAGAAAACCTTTTTTTCCTCCAGAAATTTTTTTCGGATTACCAATACCTAATTAAACTATTACACAACTTTTCGATAGTTATTACATTGTACATAACAAACAGAAATCCTTTTTTTCCTCCAGAAATTTTTTTCGGATTACCAATACCTAATTAAACTATTACACAACTTTGCGATAGTTATTACATTGTACATAAGAAACAGAAATCCTTTTTTTCCTCCAGAAATTTTTTTAGGATTACCAATGCCTAATTAAACTATTACACAACTTTGCGATAGTTATTACATTGTACATAAAAAACAGAAATCCTTTTTTTCCTCCAGAAATTATTTCGGATTACCAAGACCTAATTAAACTATTACACAACTTTGCGATAGTTATTACATTGTACATAAGACACAGAAATCCTTTTTTTTCTCCAGAATTTTTTTTTGGATTACCAATACTTAATTAAACTATTACACAACTTTGCGATAGTTATTACATTGTACATAAAAAACAGAAATCCTTTTTTTCCTCCAGAAATTTTTTTCGGATTACCAATACCTAATTAAACTATTACACAACTTTGCGATAGTTATTACATTGTACATAAAAAACAGAAATCCTTTTATATGTCTGGATGCAGCTCCTAGTAAATAAAAAAGCTCTCTGTAAGGTGTTAACTCACGAATTAACAAGAGACGTATGAAGAAATATTAATGCCAATAATGTACATTTTGAATAAGTTTTTCACACCCAGCATCAGTATGCCTTTTTTTAAATGGCAACGTTGGGTATATTTATATAAATAACTTTTATGTGCTTCGAAGCAAGAAATATGAAGAAATAGTAATGGTAAAAAGGTAACATTAATTGCAAAAATGTACTTCTTACAAAAGCTTTTCACACAGCACAATAAGTAGAAATATGAAGAAATATTAGTTGCAAAAACGTACTTATCGCAAAAGTTTTTCAAATTGAACATCAGCAAAAAAAAAAAATCTGTAGAAATATTAATTGCAGAAATGCTCTACCTTACAAAACTACATTACAAAACTGCTCTACCTGCAAAAGCTTTCCACACTGAACAAGAGAAGAAAATCGATGAAGTAACATTAATTGTAAAATTGTACTTCCTAAAAAGTTTTTCACACTGAACATCAGTAGAAAAATTGTGAATAAATATTACTTGCAAAAAAAGTTCTTCGTGGAAAAACTTTTCACTCGAAACATCAGTAGAAAAAATATGAAGAAATATTAATAGCAATACTGTACTTCCTAAATAAGCTTTTTCACACTCAACATTAGTGCTGAGCTATCTAGTGGTACTGTCATAAATATATACATGAATAACTCCTCTGTGCATCTGAAGAGATATTAAGGGTAAAACGATACTTTTTGAAAACGCGTTTCACACCGGGCATCAATAAAAAATCTTATGAAGAAATGTTAAATTGTGCGACGCTAAATGTTAAAATGTTAAATGCAAATTGTGCTTCATTCAAAACATTTCCATACTAAACAACAGAAGAAAAACTATGAAGAAACATTAAATGTAAAAATTCCTAAAGAACTTTTCACACTGGACATCAGTAAAAAAATTGCGAATATATAATAATTGCAAAAATGTTCTTCATGCAAAAGCTTTCCCAATGAGCATCAATAGAAAAATTAAGAATAAATATTAAATTCAAAAATATTCTTCATGCAAAAACTTTTCACACTGAATATCAATACGCAGCGATCTACTGGTATCGACGAGCACTTTTATATTGCATTTTACTCCTCTGTGCGTAAACAATTTTCTTTTCAAAATTGCTGTTAAGTTTTTGTCGCATTCTTGTTTTGATTTTTTCCTTTACACAACTCCTCATAAATAAGAATCCATTGAGACTTTGCCTTATCCCTGCTCGCCCAAATTTTGGATCCTCCGTTTCTTATATTTATAATTTTTGGTTTTTCTCCTTCACAAATATGACATCCACCGTAATCCTCTGGCTTTGATTCAATATTCAAAATGAACTTGAAGTAGTTTATTACTTTTGTAATGTTTTTTGCTCTTGAATTTTCTAATTACCGATTATCCGGTTAGTGTTCATCATTATGCTTTCTCCATATCAGTTATCATAAGAAGTAACTACAATATTCATCTACCACGTATCAATACTACTAGATGATCATCTAATCATACTATCATCTACCATCATACTATCATTTACTCAACTATCAATACTTACTAAGAGTATTGATTCATCTCTCATTTTCACGTTCTGTGTTTATCCCAAATCAGATCCATGTTCGGGTAGTTTAGGTTTTAGACGTCAACAGCAGTTGTTTTACGCAATTTACACATATATTTCTTTTCCAACAAAAATTCATAAATATGCAACCAAAACAATAGTTAATACTACTTAACTATGTGCTAAATCTCAAAATAGAGAAAGTAATCTATGTTAAGACATATTTAAACTTTGTTTATATATATATCGTAAATTTCCTACTACTATTTCTTAGAAGTCTGATGTTTATAAAAATTGTGCTCATCGAGAATTGAAGCATTACTCATGTCTTATGTGTATGATGAGTCGCAAACAGGTTGTTTGTGAGAAAAATTAACTGTTCCGGGTTATAATATGAGTAATGGATGTGATTCAACTTCAGAAATAATAAATTCATTCAATTTCAGCGTAACGATTTAGGCAAAACAAAAGAACTGAAGTTTAGTCATAAAAATCTTTTAGTTGCTAATAAATCGACATAAACAACATTTTATAGAGAATTTCAAATTAATATATACAAAATTAAACAGAAAACAATATTTATCAAAACTAGATTGAACCCGTCAAAATTTGACGCAAAAAAATACTATAGCAATATCAGTAAAATAAGCTTCTTTATTATTTATGAAGGGGCGCGTATAAAACAGTCTTTCAAATATTTTATTTAATTTTTTCCCCAGTCAAATACAATACTATTTCCGATGCAAACTCCAAACAAACAATCCGTAAATAACTGTGTAATGCAAATCAGTTTGAAATTACCACCATATTCCCCACGGCAAGAAAAAAAATTCATGGACCTATGAAGTATATACAAATAGTATATTCCTACGTTCATATCATATTCAGTAAATAACAGAACATAGTAAATAAAGCACACATCTCCCCCCCCCCCTGTGATAATGCAACCGAATGAGCTCCTATGCGCATGTGCATTGCATCTGCCCAAAAGCACCGTCGAAATTCGACGTTAAAAAAGTTTTATAATGTCCTCTTTAATCATTGTTCGTTTCAAATCCATATCTTCTAAAACACATCCATTGTTTTAAGCTAATCAATTTTTATGCAAAGATTAAGAAGTTTTTTACAGTAATAAATCTATCTGCAGATGAGGGAGATTTTTAATGTTTTCAAGTGTAATTTATTTGTATGGTTTCTTCGGTTCCTTTACATAATCAGGATGATTATCCCTTTTCCATCACAGTCGGGGATATTTTTCCTCTTATACAGTTGGCAAATGTAAAAAAATAAAAAAATGCAATTCCTAGCATATCCTGATATCTGATGGAACATATTCATCAACGAATTCAACATATCAATTTTATGTTCAACATCAACTAAAAATAGTCTTTTTTTTTTGTTTAGCGCCAAAATGTTCTATCTTATGGATAATCTGATCTTATGATTTATCACTTTTTTTTAAAATTATTATTCACTTTTTATGATGGTTAGGGAAATCTATTTTCAATTGTGGCAACTTTCCCAGGGGCTATTTTACATTATTGAAGTAAACTGGTGGTCATTGATAAGATAGAATTGAAACATTTTCATGCTTGAAAATTATTTAAAAAGTCGTTAAATTAATCGGCAGTTTTCAAATAAATTTCAATCGAAAGCTAATTTTTTTTCTAATTGTTGATGTAAGAATTGAAATTGTAAAATGTAGTAAAAAATAGAAATTTGTAGTATTTCGAAGTGATGTAAGCGCGATGAAAGCTAAAGCGATAGCGCCTTTGTTGTCACAACTGTTGTACATTTCTAAAAATTGCCACTGTATTTTGGCTGGCGTCTAAAAGTGGAAAAAAAATTTTGACATCGAAAGAGAAATTCACAGTGAAAGAAATAGGACTTTGCGCTAATAAGGAACTGTTAAATGAACTTATAATAAATCTACCAAAATAATTCCTATGAAATATTAGTCTTGCATTGTTTATTCTAGCAAAAAATACAATAATTATTTCAAGATTTTTTTCTACCATAACACTATTTTTAATAACTTTAAATTTCCTGAAATCCTTTACTTTTGTGATTTTTTTTATTAAAAAAGGAAATCTTCTATCCTATAATTTAAAAATAAAAGCAATTGGTAACATGTAATCAAGGTATGCAATCAAGATGAAGAAATCAATGACGGCTCCAACTCTAATCTTTATAATTATGAATGCAAAAATCAGTAAAATTATGTCATGTTAACACAATCATACACATTTTTCTCTTTAGTTTTATCAATGTTAAAATGCACTTCAAGCTAAGCATAACGTCATTTTCACCTGCGCAAACTTTTCACACGTACTTCATATACCTTACATTAATACTTAAACACCATGCACACAAATATAAATATATTTTGTATTTAATTGTAATGAAAAAATGGCATCAACAAAGTTATAATGCATAATGATAAAATAAACTCAATGGACTATATTCCCGTGACGTCACAATAAATATGAATTTTTATTCGCTTATAAAACACGCGGATAAGTATTTTTACCGAAATTGAACTTGCAAATTAGTAAATTCGGCCTTAAAACCGCGTGCTTTTAATATTTATTATTTCTCTTTTATTCAACCACAGAGTTTAGAAAATAAACTCTGTGCTTCGGAACAGTAGGCGTTATCCGATTATGACGTCATTAGCAGACGTAAAAGTTTAATTGAAAATTACGGTTAATTAATTAAATTTTCGAACAAACGAATGCACGATAACAAATCTGTGTCCAAATATCTTTCATTTAAAAAAAGAATGATGTAATTTGATGCAGTAGTTTGTTCTCACGGATTGTCGAAAGAAATCGCTTAGCGTTTTAAATATATAGATTATTATAGTAAAATATTGACATAGATAGGAAACTATTATATATAATTATTTAAATAAAATAAATATTGTGATAAAAAGATTCCGTCATGCCGTCTTTCAATCAGGGTCAAGGATATAGTAATTCATATCTTCTGGTGTTGAAATATCATTAGTAACAAAGAGCATACATTAATTTAATATATTCATAACGCGCAGTCGTTTTATCACATATATTATAAATTTTTTTTCAAAATAATGTTCTATTTAATAACATAAATATTACAATTTTAATAACGTAGCAAAATATCAGAAACTACTTTCGTTTGTGAGATTTTGTTACGATCTTTTTTTAATTAAAACTGTATGCATCAAGTCTAATAAAGTTAGTCTTTTCATTGAAGAAAAATGAGAAATGATCACTTCATAAATTTTTCAATGTAACCCATGGATTAAATTTCGAAGAAAGTGTCACTCATTTATTGCTTGAAACATTAATTTTACATTTTAATCAGTATTATAAATCTTATTTTTATTTATTGATTTTTTTTTATTTAATATATATATATTTTTTGGTGATGATGCATTTACTTATTGACCATTAAGATTTTCGATAAGATTTTATTGTGCAAAACTATGCATAAAAGAAGTTTTTTTTTTTTTTTTTCATTAAAGAAATCAATTTGTTTCATTTTATGACTCGTACATTTTGTTAATAAATAAATTATAAGTAAAAAAAAAATTAAAGACAAGTTGTTACTTTCTTCTATCTTTACAAGAAGAAAGTATTGGATTCATAACAATTTTCGACTTCCGGTTTTCGGCGGATTTATACGTTTTAGAAGGTTCTGAACACGATTTGATTGTTTTTAGAAAATGTCTGTCTGTCTGTCTGTATGTGACAAAACTTTTGTGAGCGCTCTATATCAAGAACTAATGCACGAAATTTAATAAAACTTTATATTCAGTTAGTCCCTGATATAAATGGGTGCTGATTAGTTTTTGGTGAAAATCGCCCTACAGGTGGCGCTGGTATGCTGCATTTTACGCGATTTCCGCAATAGCTCTATCTGAAGAACTAATGTACTTATTTTCATCAAACTTCAAATTCAGTTACACCTTGATATAAATAGACGCTCATTAGGTTTTGGTGTAGATATCCCAACAGGTGGCGCTGCAATACTACTTTTTGCATTATTTTTATGATAGCTATATCTCAAGAACTAATGCACGGAATTTAATCAAATTTCAGATTCTGTTAGACATTGACATAAATAGTTGCTGCTTATGTTTTGGTGTAAATAGCCCAACAGGTGGCGCTGCTATACTGATTTTTCATTATTATCACGATAACTATATCTCAAGAATTAATGCACGGAATTTCATTAAACTTCAGATTCTGTTAGACATTGACATAAATAGATGCTGCTTATGTTTTGGTGTAAATAGCCCTACAGGTGGCGCTGCTATAGTGATTTTTTCATTATTATCACGATAACTATATCTCAAGAACTAATGCACGGATTTTCATCAAACTTCAGATTCAGTTAGATGTTGACATAAGTTGTTGTTGATTAGGTTTTGGTCTAAATCTCCCAACACGTGGTGCTGCTATGCTGCATTTTGCAGGATTTACGCGATTTGGCAATACTCATATCTCAAGAACTAATGCACGGAATTTAATAAAACTTTAGATTCAGTTAGACATTTACATGAATAGATGCTGCTTATGTTTCGGTGTAAATAGCCCAACAGGTGGTGCTGCTATACTGATTTTTTCATTATTATCACGATAACTATATCTCAAGAACTAATGCACGGATTTTCATCAAACTTCAGATTCAGTTAGACGTTGACAAAAGTTGTTGTTGATTAGGTTTTGGTCTAAATCTTTCAACAGGTGGTGCTGCTATGCTGCATTTTGCAGGATTTACACGATTTTAGCGATAGTCATATCTCAAGAAATAATGCACGGAATTTAATAAAACTCGAGTGTCAGTTAGACCTTGATATAAATTGCTGCTGATTCGTTTTTAGTGTATGCGAAACCTGTGTGAGATAGAAGAAAGTTTTTGGATTGACACATCCGACTGGTTTTATAATGTATTGAAAAGAAAAAAATATATTGAAGGACAATTGATTGCAATAAATACCTTTTTTAAAAGAAATAAATTAAATTGCGAGTATTTTTTCCATCATTTTGTTTAAAAAAATGAAATGGATATACAATTTTAAATCCAGTTTTTCTGGCAAGAAAAATATCGATCAACGTCCTCCTTGGAATCGAGCCCACATCCATTCATACACTGCGCGGAACTAAAAGATGGCTCATTTACCGTGCTAAGGTTTAATCGATGGACATCAGCTTATTTCTGAAGCAATCAATGACAAAAAAAACCTTGGAATGTTTTCCTTTACACTGCAAAGAAAAAATTGTTGATTTTACAGTATAATACTGGCACCACAGCTTCCAGTATTATACCGTAAAATTAACAGTAATAAACAGTAAAATAATCAGTATGGAGCACATGAGCACGTAAACTCCCAAAGAAAAACGAAAAATTAATTAACAAATTAAATAAATTAATATTAATCACATTTCCAGATTTTTGTCAGTTTCCAGAAAGAGTTTAAATACCTTCTCCCCCCCCCCCCCCCCCCCCCGCCAATCTCTTTTAAGAAAGTATTACATGGCAAAACGTTGCTGTGATACAAATTACGAAAATCATCAATAGCGAGTACCCGGTCGCACTCACGATGGAAGGTATTCCCTTAGAAATCAGCTTATGTGGACGAAAGCGGCAAAGCGGAGTGTGAAGCAAAGACATTGTTCATATCTTTCACAACCTTCAGTGTGCGAAAACTGGCATATTTCGCTGTCTGTTTCTTGGTTGTTGTTTATCGGAAATCTCTCTTGGTTTCTTATATACAGTTAGCTAATTTTTGTTTGTATATTTGCTTGAGTGTACGATCTTCCTTCATAGAATGTAAAATGCTACAATTTTGCTGCTAAGTGCTTTGTTATTTCGTTTAATTGTATTGTTTTCATTTTTTTATTTCTTTTGGGAACTCAAATGTATTTAAACCTGTTCATTAAATCGTACTAGCCAATTTTATTTTCGCAATTTATGTATTGTGAACCCCCATTTAAATAATCCATGAGCTGTCATTGCCATCACATTTCACTGAAAGCTGAGTAAGTGGATCACGTGAAAACAGCAAATGTATGAAAAATAAAGCTTTTGATGGGCGACGTTTTACTCAAGCTAGCTGTAATAATTTCAAAATATTGCCCGTAACGTTTAACCGTTTATTTATATATTGTTAATAAATTATATACATGCTTAATACACATACATACATACTTTGCTGGCAGACTATGCATCTGTCGTAAGCTAGTAAAACTACTAAGCTACTACTTAGCTACTACCAAAGCTACTAAAACCTCGTAGAATTGACTGCTCAGTAAATGAAAACTTTCTTTTTGCATTTTTTGTTTCTTTCTCTCACTTTAAAATTATGTTATTTAATGTTTATAAACAAAAAATATTTAGTCTACAAGACGGCGATACTCATTTGTGAGTCGTTGATTTTGGAAGTCGGGCAAGTCCATTTTGTGGTTAAAAAAAAATTGTTAAAGCTAAATCTTATTACAAATTACCGTAAAATGTATGTTTTTAATCAATTCGCAATAAATAAGTTTTAATATCTGTATAAATTTGTTACAAGCAATTTATCTTGTCAACGATATTTCAAATGAGTTGATAATTTAAATTGAGGTATGTCCGCTTTGAATAGAATAAATATTTTATGTCGCATAATATTAACAAACACAATCAGAATTTCATCAAGAATACTTTTAAAAATCTTCACCATCTAAATGAAGAAGTATAACTATATGCATACAACTTATCTATCTCTCTATATTAAAAAAAAGTAAAGCCGCGGCCGCCGCTGTCAATTAAGATTTTGTGCCTTGAAGTCTTTCTGGACTAATATCCAGAAAACTATTGCAAATAAAAATTTAAAAATTGGTGGTTTTATAAAGAAATGTTCGATAAACACGCTGAAGTAGACAGTTTTTAAATCGAAGAATTATTTTAAGAGATATTTAAAATCAAAGTTGGTCAAAACAGTTTTCTTATAAAAGTTTTATAGAAATGAAAACTATGCACAGGAATTTAACCATAATTTGTAAGGATATAGTTGACAAGGTTGGGGTGTGCAGACTGCAATTATTTTTTCAATTTGACTCATTTTTTGAGGTTATATTTCAATTTTTTATTCAAAATTTTCATTAATTTGACGACGATTTATTTCATATTTCATAAATTTCATTATTTGAATCGTTGCCAATTTGTAAAATAGCGCACGTAATAATATTCCCTTTCAATTAAGAAATGTATTTCCACGAGACTATTAAAAACAGAAATAAAACTTTAAAATAATATTTAAATGATCACGTGTTAAAAGCAATATATGTAGAAAATGACGGAATAAAAAATATACTTGCGCGTGAATATTAAAAAGATAAATAATTAAATTATTCCGCGTTTTCAAAGCATTAAGTAGAGTAAGATTGATTTATTTCGACAAAATATTTTATCTATTACTGCAAATTTTAAAACAGCGTAATTAATAATATTTCCCTTCAATTGAAAGCTATATTTTTACGTTTAATAATTACGTTTAAATCAATGAAATAACTAATAAATTGGTAAAATATAATTAAAAATACAGATAAACGTTGAATTAAAGATCACTCGATGACATAACTACCACGCGTAACGCATCTGGTATCAATTGAATGCGACGCCACAGATATGCACTTTTGGCTTTAAATCCTATATTTTGGCGACAGTTCTTTTCTTTTATAGAAAGTAGTAGTCGGGATAATGGAGTAATACCCAATTTTCTATTAGCATCGTTATAAAATTTTCCGATACAATGACATTGCTTACTTAACCATTTTGCACAAGTTGATTTTCAAATGTTTAATTAACCTTATTTTATCAACAGTTGTTAGCTGTCTCGACAGCAGTTGATTCGACTTTAAAATCTCTTGGTCAAATGAAAATGAATGGAAACCCGATTATAGCAGATATTACAGCGAGCAGCCGATTACACAAGGCCGATTATAGCAGCCGATTACAGCAGGTTGTTTAATTATAATTCAATCTTCCGCAATAGTTTTAAGGTTAATCAAATCAGAGTATTTTTACAGTTTGTGGTGCCAGAATGGGGGTTGGCGAGCGTAGCTCGTAGGGGGCAGAGCCCCCTAGTACTAATAAAATAAAGTTTCGATCTGTGTCTGTGTGTCTGTTGGCGATAACTAGGAAAATCTAACCCACCCAGAAGCCTGAAAATTTAGATTTAGGTAGTCCAAACCTTCTCTTGATGCACCTGAACCTCAGAATTTTAATATCTCAATTATTTACTGAAATATCAATTAATATTCACAAAGAACTCTCATCCAAAATACGTTTTTTTCTCTTGGGTTGGTTAGTTGCATCGATTCTTCACAGAAGTAATTAAATAAACCAGAGTAGCGATGCATAGATAAGGATTTCTAACTAAATAGTGTCAATATGGATTGACGTTATCAGCGTACAGCCATGCTATTGTCGCGCCACCTGCACATGACAAATTACACAGACATCCCCCTGTTTGAAATATTTTCCAGGCACGTTTTTCTTCATGACAATTAGCCGGATTTATAAGTTTTTTTTTTTTTTTTTTTTTTTTTTTTTTTTACATGACATATATTATTATGATAGAGATTATTAATACTTGAAAACTTTATTTAACAGATTAATTTTTATATTTGCTGGAATGGAGAGTGTCAAGGGTCTAATTACATTTAACATTTTTAACATTTTTAGCTGCACCCGTAGCGTTTAATTGCTGTTTTATATAGAGAATACCACTATTTTAAATCTCAGCTAATAGTGTTCCGAACTTCTCCAAACCAGTTCCATTTTTACTAAATTATCGTAAAAATTAGCATTCATAGCTTCAAGGTGTATTTCTAGAAAGCAGTTACCAGAATTTCCGAATAATGGTCTAAGACAAATTTCAAATTAAGTTCCTAGTTTAACCAAATGAATCAATCTTTAAAAATGCATATTGGTCCTCCTAATTAGTCATTTGCTGAAGGACACTTGAACAACCCCTCCCCTCCCGGCCCTTCCTTCAAGGTTTTTTCTCTAACTATGCTCCGTTTCCATATCTCAGCAACTATCTTTCCGATTTCAACGCAAGTGATTCCAAACATTATAATTAACTTAATAGTGACTCTTTATAACAGGAAGCTAAATTTATGAGTAGCGGTTACCACTATTTCCGAATAATAGTTTAAGCCAAATTTGTAATTAAGTTCCTAGCTTAAGCAAACGAACGAATTTTTAAAGATGATTTTAGTGATTTGCTGAAGGGCACTTGAACAACCCCTCCCCCGGCACCTCACTCAAAGTTATTTTCTCTAACTGTGCCGTATTTCAATAACTCGGCTAATAATGTTCCCATCTTCTCAAAACCAGCTCAATTTTGTAGCACGCCTACTATACAGTAACGTAGGCAGCGGGGACCTGTCTCAGAAGTTCGTTTGAAGGAGGTTTGTTTAGAACAGAATGGTCCCCTGGCGGTGGTATGGGGAAATAAAAGATTTTCCAGAGCGTACGAGCATGCCCGGTATACGGTGCCGAAGCCATGGCAGACCGTGGCTAAGTTTCATTTCTTAAGAGATTTAAGTTTATTACAGGGCTCGGGCAACGCCGGGCGGGTCAGCTAGTTGCTGAATATTTTTCCTTCTTTTTTTCCACTTTTTCCTATAAAATTAAATTTCTTTTGTTATATTGTAACTTTTCTAAAGAAAAATGAAATAATGAAATACAACAAATAAATAAATAAATCAAATGAAATATTCAATTTTTTGTTATTATAATTATATTTCATTCAAAGAAAATCAGCGTTTTTAACAAATCATTGCTTTTGAAAGCGAAAGTTCATTGGCGCACACCAAAACCATGGTTATTATTCAGCTAACACGGATAATCATTATTGCATATTAAACTTAGATAAAATAAAACCACAAAATATAAAATAATTATATTACTGTTTACGAGTATTTTTATACAACGAACTATTACATACGAACATTTCGAACATTTTTCCGTTATAAAACAGATCTATAGCAAAATATTTTGCAGTAAACTAAATGAAAATAAAGAAAAGAAAAAAAGAAATATACGGAAAAAACAAACTTTATCTTGATGGCAAGCACATTCCATGAACAATGCAGCATCGATTTTACAAGCACATATCTCATTGTTAAACGGCGAATTTCTCGTTTTATATTTGTCGTCAACATTGCTGAAAAAGAAAATTCGCCGGATTGAGTGGAAAGGACAAAAGTTTTGTTTGAAAAGTTTTTATAAAATAAATTAACTAAGACCAAAAAACACCTTCCAAAAACATTCACTATAAATATATTTTCACAAATTATTAATGAAAGAGATATTAAAATTGGCTTTAAAAATTTTCGTTTAATAAAATTACATAGAAATAAGATGCATAATAGAAAATATCGAATAAACTTATAAAAATCAATCTTTACAACATCAAATTTCCATGTCAACTTGTTCTTTAAATTTTACTTTTCCTTTCTTTGTTCCTTTTAAATATAAACGATAAACAGTTAATGACAAGGCAGACAATGTAAATTTAATAAATATATATTTATTATAAGAAAAGGAGTTGCTCTTTTCTAATAAAAGTTTATTAAAAAAGAGCAGTTTTCCCATAAAATTTCGTTCTTTTCTGAATATTCCATTCAATATTTAATTTGTAAAAAAATAGTTATAACTAGATATTTTATAGTAAACAAAATAAAAAACACGTAATTTTATTTAAAAACCTTTTTAAAATTGAAATATAGCATTATTCAAATGATGGTGAAACTTTTTTTGCGTGCGAAAATTTGCTTTATAAATTTCATTGAAAAAAATCGAGTTTTTTGATAATATTTGTCATAGATACTGCTGAAGAGGAATTTTTTTATACCGCTGACCAGGCCCCTACCTGCCGGGCATGAGTGCCTAGCTTGACTTGTTAGTACCTGGCCGCAGGGCGATAATCGCCTGATCACTGCATGGCTGTGATCCACCTGACAAGAGCCTTATCGGCATTGCTACAGTTCTCTTTAGTGGTTTGCTGCAGTTTTCTTTGCTTGCCGGTTTATGTTTTCTATTTAACTTTGTTGAATTGGCAGATAAAAATTGTTAGATAATTTGAAGGTAGCCAGTAGTTTTAGCGCGCTCTAAAGTAATATGGTATATAATAAACAATTTCTACTTTTGCAAAACATAGGTAAGATAATTTTGCTTACCTCCTTTTTCAGCATTCATAGTCACTCCTCATTTTTCCACGTGCCAGGTCGCTAGAGTCTCCATTTGATTAATCCTTTATTGCAGAAGTATACTGCTGTATCCAAAATATAATATCCAGTAACTGGGGCACACACAATGTTTTATGTTCATGTTGACTCACTATGTGATTTGAAATGTGAAAATATTATTAATTAATAAAACATATTCATAATTTAATTTAAATTATTTAATTATCCTTTAATTACATTTTGCTGTTACATTAGTTTTAATTTTTAATCATTAGTTAAATTTAATTTAGTTTAAGGGAGAACGAAATTACATGTTCGTTTCCATCGCGCGATAAAAAGAATATATTAAAGTTCTATATAGCAGAAAGAAACAGTCTTTAGTCCATTTTCAGGTGATGTCATCTTTTAGTTCTTTGATTGGTTGGGGATGACGCAAAGTCAATTCACGTCATTCATACGTATTTTAGTCTTTTACTTCCTTGTTCAGTTCGAGAGTTTGTAAAAACCTCTTCGTATTGCATCATGTATTTCATTTCCTTTCGAAATTGAGTTAAGTACTTTTTATCTTGATGAGTTTTAAATGATGTAAATAAACTGTCATAAAAATCAATTTGCGGAGATTATTTTCATGATATATTACCAACAATCTCCTCCTTAATCTCTGGAATTTGATTTCTTAAATTTAAATTTCTCCTGTGAACTTCAAAGATAGGTTTGGGAGTGGGCTTGGTTAGGATGTCTGCTATCATATTCTTTGATTCACAATACTTTAGATCAATTGTACCATTGTCCTTTAAATGTTTAATTGAATGATAACGAATATCAATATGTTTGGTACGAGGAGTATACTTTTCTGATTCTATCATTTTTATGCAGGACTGATTGTCCTCATGCACAATTATTGGTAATGTCTGTTCTAAGTTAAATTCTTGTAGGAGTCTAATTAACCATAAAATTTCTTGCGACGCATTTGCTGTTGAAATATACTCAGCTTCAGCACTCGACATGGCTATACATGTTTGTTTTTTACTTATCCATAAAATTGGATTTTTCCCTAACAAAAATAGGTTTCCGCTTGTTGACTTTCTAGTTTGTATGTCTCCAGCCCAGTCCGAGTCACAATATGCTTCTAATATTGGTTGGTGTGAAGTATTTATTTCTAGTTTAAAGTTTTTAGTGTGATTTAAATAGGATATTACTCATTTAGTTGCCTTCCAATCCTTCTGTGAAGGGTTTTCGTTTTTTCTAATTAGGATGTTAACGGCAGCTGAAATATCTGGTCTTGTTACAGTAGCGATGTATAAAAGAGCCCCAATAGCCTTTCTGTAGTCGATGTTGTTTGGCAATGGTATTTCATCTTTATCATAATTGAAATAGCCTGTCTCCATGGGCGTTTTGTAAGGCTTTGCTTCTTCTAATTTAAATTTTCGAACTAATTCTTCAATTTTAATTTTTTGATTCAGTTTGTATCCTTCGTTTGTTTTTTCAATTTTGATCCCTAGGTAGTAGTTTAATTGACCTAAATCCTTTAGTTCACATTCAATCTTAAGTTTCTGTATAATTTCTTTAATTTCACTTTCTTTGGCAGATATTAATATGTCGTCTACATACACGATAATATATGCTTTATTGTTTTTAGTATTACGTATGAATAAACACGTGTCTGAAGTTGATTGCTTGAAATTTAACTTTTCTAATGATTCTGAAATTTTTGTGTGCCAGGCTCTAGCTGCCTGTTTTAGGCCGTATATAGCCTTATTTAATTTGCACACTTTGTTTTCATGATTTGGTACAACATAACCTTCCGGCTGAGATACATATATATCTTCATCTAAATTTCCATACAAAAATGTTTTTATGTCAACGTGGTTTATGTTTAGTTTATGATAGGCGGCGGCTTCTAAAAAGGTTCTTATTGTTGTATGTGAAACCACCGGAGCAAAAGTTTCATAATAATCAATACCAAAATTTTGCGAATAGCCTTTTGCAACTAATCTTGCTTTATATTTTTGTATTTTTCCTTTATCATCTAATTTTGTTTTGAAAAGCCATTTCAAACCTATTAATTTTGTATTTGGCGGGGGTCAACTAATGTCCAAGTTTTATTTTGGTTGTGAGATTCTATCTCCGCCTGTGTCGCTTTGATCCAGTTTTCTTTTTCTACTGGGTTTTCCATGTTTATTATTTCCTGCCAATTTTTCGGTTCGTTTATATTTTCATCTTTAACCAAATAAATTAGTCTATCTGGGGGAACCCCTTTATTTACTCTATCTGATCTTCTCGGTTCGGTTGATTTAGTTCAGATTCATTCTGAGTATCATTTTCATTTGAAATTTCGATTTTTATCAGATTTGGGTTTTCTGACTTTTCGTTTTCGGCACTAGTGTTTTCATCTATACTTAGTTCTAGCAATTTTTCTTTATTTGAATTTTTCGGATAGTTTTCTAAAAACTTCACAGTTCTTGCTATAGTGATATCTTTGCCGCTTGTGTATATACGATATCCTTTGGAATAATTATCGTATCCCACAAAGATCCCTTCTACTGCTTTATTATCTAATTTCTGTCTTTTTGGCTTGTTAATATATGCATAAGCTTTGCAGCCAAAAACTCTTAGGTATTTTAGATTTGGTCTTCTGTTTGACCATAACTCATATGGAGTTTTTTCGTTGGCTTTAGTCGGCAGTCGATTTTGTAGGTGATTTGCGGTGCAGATCGCCTCTACCCAAAATTGTAATGGTAAATTAGAGTCATTTAACAATGTTATTGTCATTTCAATTAATGATCTATTCTTTCGTTCAGCAATACCATTCTGACTTGGGGAATATGGTACTGTTAGCTGTCGCTTAATTTCATTTTCCTTTAGAAAATTATCTATATTAGAATTTTTAAATTCTTTACCATTATCAGTTCTGAGTTCTGTAGGCTTTTTGCCAAATTTATTGTTGACCAGAGCAACATATTCTTTTAATTTCTCAAATACCTCACTTTTATTTTGTAGGAGATAAATAATCGTAAATCTAGAGTAATCATCTATGAAAGTTAAAAAATAATTTTTCCCACCTATGGTTGGAGTTTGAATAGGACCACACACATCGGAATGGACCAATTGCAGAATTTTATTTGCTCTAAATTCCGTTTTCTTTGGGTAAGGAGCTTCAGTTATTTTTGCTTTGATACAAGGCTCACATTCGGTACTATGGGAACAATTATTTATGTTTATTCCGCATGCTAATTCCTTCGTCATTAATTCTTTAATCGACGCGACATTTTTATGCCCTAATCTTCTGTGCCATATTTCTATACAATTTTTATTTTTGCAATTAGTTATCATGTTTACGAAATTTTCATCTGTGGTTATGTTTGTTTGCTGAATTTCGTATAAATTGTTTTTTCTACTTCCTTCTAAGCGAATTAATCCTTCATATTCTAGAAAACATTTATTATTTTCGAAAATTATTTTGCATCCGTTTTTCGTAGCTTTACCTACCTAAAATAAATTTGTTTCGATTTCAGGTACTAGTAGAACATCCTTTAATGTAATGTTATGTGTTTTTCCGTCTGAGGTTATCGTGGTAATGTTTACATTACCTGACCCGTAGGATTTTAATTTATTGCCGTTGCCAATTACTACGTTTGATTGTTCTCTGTTATTAAATTCTTCAAATAATTTTTCATCATTTGATATATGGGAGGACGAGCCAGAATCTATGATCCAGGCTTTATTTTGCGATTTGTTAGCAATAAACGCGCAATAATTTCTTTTCTTCGGTTCCGGAATAAGCTGTGTTTTTGTTCGGGTTGTTCGGATTATTTGAATCCGCGCTTCTTAACTTGTTTTCAGTTTTTTGAAATACTAATGAAGAAGAAAAATGTTTTTTGTTGTTTTGTTTAAAGTTAGTTGTTTTATGTTTGTTATACCAGCAATTAACTGTGTTGTGGTTTTTCATTCGACAAATCGTGCAGTATTTTTCTTCTTTTTTAAAACCTGTGGGTTTAAATTTTCTTTCAGATCTAAAGGCTTTGTTGGTATTATCACTTGTATTTGAATGCTCATTTCTTTTATTAAATTCGTCTGTTAATTTACTCTTTATAAACTCTGGAGTTAATTCGTCTTCCTGCCTGGCTTCTAATGCTGTTATGAGGGTGTCGTAAGAAGGTGGCAAAGAGCAGAGCAATAATGCTGAAATATGATTTGTTTTAATTTCTTCGCCTATGGCTGATAACTTATCAATAATTTCTAATATTTTGGTTACATGTGTGATCATGTTGCCTCCTTCTGATAATTTTGTTGCGTAAAGTTTCCTAAGTGGGAAGAGTTTACTTGAGAGATTTGATCTCTCATGGATGTTTTTAAGCGTATTCCATGTGTCCCGTGCATTTTGTAAATGCTTAATATGTATGATTTGGCTGTCCTCAATACTTAAATTAATAAGAGCTCTTGCTTTTTTGTCTTTTTTCAAAAATTCTGACGTCATTGGATTAGGTGGGTCGTCTGTGACGACTTCAAAGAGCTCTTCTCTTATTAAGAGCATTTCCACCTTAAATTTCCAGTTTGCATAGTTACTGGAATTTAATTTTTCAATTATACTACCTTCTTTGAAGGTTGCCATTTTTCTAATTTAGAATATATCTAAAATTAATTAATTTCTTTTAAGTATTCGAGGATTTAAGGACACTATTTTTATTTTTTTTTTATCCTTTATATACTTTAGAATACTTTCGAGCTCATAATCTTGTTAGATAATTTGAAGGTAGCCAGTAGTTTTAGCGCGCTCTAAAGTAATATGGTATATAATAAACAATTTCTACTTTTGCAAAACATAGGTAAGATAATTTTGCTTACCTCCTTTTTCAGCATTCATAGTCACTCCTCATTTTTCCGCGTGCCAGGTCGCTAGAGTCTCCATTTGATTAATCCTTTATTGCAGAAGTATACTGCTGTATCCAAAATATAATATCCAGTAATTGGGGCACACACAATGTTTTATGTTCATGTTGACTCACTATGTGATTTGAAATGTGAAAATATTATTAATTAATAAAACATATTCATAATTTAATTTAAATT
Organism: Maratus michaelseni; assembly: GCA_963931845.1. NCBI lineage: Eukaryota > Metazoa > Arthropoda > Arachnida > Araneae > Salticidae > Maratus > Maratus michaelseni. The sequence goes on from OZ007593.1 coordinate 129,667,449, forward strand.
ATTTAATTATCCTTTAATTACATTTAGCTGTTACATTAGTTTTAATTTTTAATCATTAGTTAAATTTAATTTAGTTTAAGGGAGAACGAAATTACATGTTCGTTTCCATCGCGCTATAAAAAGAATATATTAAAGTTCTATATAGCAGAAAGAAACAGTCTTTAGTCCATTTTCAGGTGATGTCATCTTTTAGTTCTTTGATTGGTTGGGGATGACGCAAAGTCAATTCACGTCATTCATACGTATTTTAGTCTTTTACTTCCTTGTTCAGTTCAAGAGTTTGTAAAAACCTCTTCGTATTGCATCATGTATTTCATTTCCTTTCGAAATTGAGTTAAGTACTTTTTATCTTGATGAGTTTTAAATGATGTAAATAAACTGTCATAAAAATCAATTTGCGGAGATTATTTTCATGATACATTACCAACAAAAATAAAATAAAAAATAAAAAAGAGAAAATGGGGAAAAAGTTGGGGGGGAGAGAGTTCACTCTTGCACAACACTCGCACAAACCGCCAGACTTTGCCGGTCCGTACTCGCACTGACAATCGTGGGGGAAAACGCTGGTCTCTTTAGCTTTTAGTTTTGACATTGAGTTTTGTCTTTGTTGATACTTTCACGGGTGAAACTGCCTCTGTCATGTGTGGTTGTCTCTTTCAAGGAAGTTAGTCATTTAAATGGTTTTCGTCACATTTATTTTAATATTTTGGCATTTTGTGGTAGAACCTTGTTGCGGCTATTAGTTCGTCATTTTTTACTTCCACCTCCAAAATGTAGAATGAGGGATTTCTTGAATTTTGTTTGTGATCAACTTAATTACCTCTTGCGCTATAGAGTCGAGCCTGTTGCGTGGCCAGTGACTCGTCTTTTTATTAAAGATGACTGTTTTCATTATGATGATGCTTTGATAACGTTGATTATTTCTTTGTGACTTGAGACGATGGTCATCCGTTCATTTTATTATTTAGGATAACTGCTATCACTTTGTTGAAAATCATAATATTATTTGTTATTGAGCTCAAGGGCTATCAATTCATCTTTAAAATATTTCCTCTCTGCTATAGCGCCGTAAGACGATTTTTATAGTGCACATAAGTGCTTTTTTTGCACATTGTGCTTATATATATATATATATATATAAAGTGCAATATAAGAATGTTCTTACACTGCATTTTTCCTTCTTTCACTTTCTTCTTGGAGCTTGATCAATTCCCGAAGATTCGTATATGGCGTGAGGGAAAGGCTTCAGACTATATTGGACTTTGTCTCGTGTTAATGTGAGATGTAATCTATGTTGTCAATTAGCCATCTGGTCACTAGTTTGTCTTTTATTTGTACGTGTTTGTTTTGAGGTAGCTGTTTATGCCAAAGTTGCTCGTTGCTTGCTGTTATGTCGACCAGATGGTATACTTGGGTGAGCGGTCAGGCTATGAGGTAGTGTTTGGAAGTTCCTGGCATTCCACAGTCACAATCTGGTGAATCCTTTAGTGCGAATATGTGTAGATATGCTGGAAAAGCGCCGTGACCTTTATAGATTTGTGATACTAATTTGCAGCTTAGTAATTTCTTTCTGTCTACTTTTGGGAAGTATATTTAAGTGTTAGTTCTTTAAGAGTTCTTTTCAGGTTTGAGATTGGTTTTTCTATGTAGTTAGGGAATTGCTTTGTGTATATTTAGTGCTGCGTGTTTGGCCAATTCGTCTGCATGCTTGTTTCCTTGAATGCCTACGTGAACCGTCGCCCAGCGTATTTTAAATCTTTTATTTGAGTTTTTGACTTTCTGCTGCAATTTGTCTATTGTGCTATCTAAGTTAAATGGTTTGCTTAAAGATTGTATTGCTGACATGCAGTCCGAGGAGATACTGTAATTTTGTACTTAGTGTTACCCCAATCTGCAGGTTTTAGTATGACCCGTAATTCGGCTTGAAAAACGCTGTTACACATCCTTAGTGGCACTGACCATGTCTTGATTATTTGGTCATTTTTAACGCTACATACGCCGAGACAATAGCTCCTGATTCCAATGTAGATCCATCAGTGTATATAACTATGTCTTTTGCGTCGTGTCCTATCCTAGCTTCTACTGTTTCTGCTGGGTGGTTTTGCTAAATGTTGATTTTGTTTTACATAGCCCGTGTGATGGATAGATGTACTATGTATGTTTACTGTTTTGTGTAATCTAGATACCGTGCCGTTAACTACTTCGTATTTAACTTGGGGGGTGAATTGTAATCAGGTCTGAGAGGACCAGAAGTGACGCGGTTGGGGCTGTTCTGTAAGCCCTGACTATGGCCAGTGCGAAGTTTTCTGATAGCTAGATAAAACTTCAATGCTTCGTCTGTTCATATTGTGTCCCCAAATCGGGGATGCGTAGGTTAAAGTTTATTCCACTACTGTCCTATACGAAATTTTAATAATGTCAGGTTGTAAACCCCATCCCTTGGAGAACATCTACCTGAGCATCCAGAATGATTTACGTATTTTGAAGGTTTGCTATTGGCAGTGTGGTAGCCAGTTTATGTTTTTGTGTATTATGATAGCTACGTATTTTATTTGCTCTTTTGTCTCTAACTTCTTACCTTCGAATTCAATTCCTTCTATTTTGTAAATATTTTCTATTGGTAGATTTCTCGTATGTCCTCTATTTAAATACAGTAGTACTGTTTTATCCCAATTTAACGTTAAGTTATTTTCCATTATCAAGTCCTTGATTATTTTATTCGCTAGTATTATGCGTTCTTTTGTTTTTGCTCTGAGTATTACTATAAAGTCGTCTGCAAATGCCTGGATCCTGATATTATATCCCCAGTGCATTTTAGTGCTGTGTCTGCAATAACTAGCCACAGTAATGCCCGAGGCAACTGCCTTGTTGGCAGCCGCCGGGTGTCTGCTTTGTTACTTTTATTCCATTTTCTTCTAAAGATACGCACCTGTGTTCTAAAAAGCTATTGATCCAATTGATTAAGTATGTTCAGCAGGTGGACTGTAATAATTTTTTGCTAGTATGGGCCATCTAATGGTAACGAATGCGCTTTTTATGTCCATGGAGATTGAGAGTGTCTGGTAGTCATTCTCTATGTCCTGTTTTATGTTACTAATTAAATCATGTAATGTGTGTTCAGTTAAAGTGCCTTGATTGAACCCGTATTGTTTCTTACTTCAGAAGTTACTTGTTATTAAGTGATGGTTTATCCTACCGTGTACAATTCTTTCTAATAGCTTGCTTAGCACTGGTAGCATTCATATTAGTCTACAGTTTTTGGGTTCCTTTGAGTCTTTTCCTGCTTTGTGGAATAGAACTACTGTGCCTATCTTAAACGATTTTTTGAAGTGGTTGAAGTTGAGGCATATGTTAAATAGTGTTAGTAGCAGCTGTTTTGCTGCATTATATATTCTTTTAATTAGATTATAACCTATGTATTCGAACCCTGGTGCCTTATTTTGTTTAAAATTTCTTATTATCCGGCTTAATTCTTGTTTTGTAATTACGGGTGACTTGTATCGTTAAACCTGGTGGGGGGGAGATCTGGAGGTGAGCTTGTGTGGTATAGATGGGTCTGGGAGGGCTTAGGAATTGGATTTAACGTGTCTTTTATTGTTACTGTTTTGTCATTTGATAATATGTTCATTAGTCTAGCCGGTTTTGTAACTTTTTCTGGAGGTTATTTTGTATTGGGGACCGTACGTATTTGTTGCTTTCTCTCAGAATTTTCTCCAGGTTTTTGTTTTTCTTTTGCACTAGTTTTTTTTAGTTTTGCTCTATCCTTTTTATGTTTTATGTGTTGTTTATGTCTTGTAAAATCATCTTTCTGTTTCTGGAACTTCCTTATGAAGGTTCTGACCCTGTTTCTTGATATTTTAATCTCTTCTGTCCACCATGATGGGACAGATATGTCAGGTGTCGACATTGTTGTGATTTCGTTTTGTAATCTGAGTGTGATACTGTCGAGTTCAACTATTTTTGTTGCTTTATTTAAATCCTAAAGGGGACTCGGCACCCTACAAATAGCGAAATTTCGTAAAAATTGTGATTTTGTGATTTTTATCTTATTACATGCGACATACTTACGACTACATCCTGACAAAATTTCAAGCTGATACTCCCTATAGAACAACAGTTACTTCTGATTTAACAAACATCTGTTGTCATTTTGTACCTTTAAATACCATGACAACCTCTTTGCAAATGAGATCTGTAAACCGATTTATCTCAGTTCGTACTTTTCAGATTTTTCTTGTTTTCAAAATGCTACGGCTTTTCCAAGTGTGAATGAAAAGGCTTGAGTTTTTTTCTAGTTCAACATCATACTCTATGTCAGAGATTTAAGGATCCGATTTTTAATATTTTGATAACTTTAAAAAAAGAATCATATACGTGCAACAACTAGTCATTTTTTCCGCTTTTTTCCCAATTGTATTTAGTTTAAAAAAAAATTCTCTAGAACTATTGACATTTAAAAAAATCCAATCCTTAAATCTATTCAAAATATCATTGATGACCTGCACAAAACAAATTAACTGAAAAGTTTAAAAAATAAAATACTAGTAGCGTTTTGAAATAAATGGTTAACCCCTTGGGAACGAGCGACACGTATACGTGACGCATAAGGTGCTCAGAATCCTTGATTATTTCCACCAGTAACTTTTTATTGTAAACTTTGCCTTATTTAATGACAGCATTTCTGAGATTCAATTAGGTGAAAATTTTGGTTTTGAAAAACCGGTGGCAAAAGATTAAAAATTCTGTAAAGGACGCTCGTCGCGAAGAGGTTAAAATTGAATCTTTTTCAATTTTGCCGAAAAAATAATTTTCTTTTTTAATTTTTTTTCTTTGGATTAAATTATTTCTATTTAACATTTACATAATAATATACAATTTTTTTAAAGTTGATAATAAACCTTTTTTTGCATTGGGTGCTGAGTCCCCTTAATGTGTTTATTTCTTATCTTTTTTTATGTTTTTGTCAAATTTACCGTCTTTTCCGTACTTTGTCTCAAGTCTATGTCTATAGTGGTTGCTGTTATCGTGTTGGATTGTAAACTTAATGAATCTGTGGTCACTATGTGTCTCGTCATCACTAACTTACCAGTTTTTAATTTTATACCCTCAATTTAAGGTTGAGATTGTTAAGTCTGGCCATGTCTTTAGTTCTTTTTCATTCCTCATTGTGCGAAATGCTGAGGGTGCACCAGATTTGTTATATACGAATAGTGAATTCAGGAGGAAGTCTGTTGGTTTAGGCTCCCTGTAGTCAAAGGTTTCGTAACCCCATTGTTATGAGTGTCCGTTGAAGTCCCCAGCCAACAGGACTTCACTCTTTGCTATTTTCAGAGTATTCTCAATTTCTGCTAACACTTCTGAAAAATTAGCTGAGGGGAAATCATAAGTTGATTATTATTAGTTTCTTTATTGTTTTCTATTTGTATCGCCTTTATGTAATCTAATTCGCTGAGTGTTATGGGATTTGATCCTAATTTTGTTATTATGGCTGATCTATTGATTTTTGTTTTAGTGACTGCCCATTGTTTTAGGTTGATTCCTTATATTTTTCCTATTTTTTATTTTGATGGAAATATTGTATGAGGCCGATGAGAAGTCCTTCAGCTACCATGTACCCCCTAAACTTCTTGTCTCCATGCCGCTACCGTTAAGTTTATGTGGTTTGCTTTGAGGGTTTTAGACTCTGTGTGTTTGCGGTTTGGCATTCCATGAATGCGCGTTATTATCTGTGTTTAAGCCCTTATCGTACATTATGTCTTCTACGTGTTTTGCCCCTTTGTCGATATCGGTCTTGTTCTTCTCTTGTCTTTTTCACAATTCGCGGTTTACCCCCGTACTCACGTATGGAGACTAGCCCTTCTATTACTTCTAAGCCTTGCTTGCTCCAGTTCCAGTTAACGTATCTGTAATAGGGTTCGGTACACCCAGCAATGTCCCGAGTGAGCTGCGTATTCTACTTGTTTAGGCGCTCTTAGCCATCTTTGGTTTGTGTGGTTATAAAGAAGATACATGCTACACTGTTGTGTCCTTGCTTTGCAGTCCGTGTAATTATTTTTCTCTGAATAGTTGGAGCATTTATGTACATTCGGACAATGCGCAGCTACGGGATTGAAACCAAGACACTGATAGCATCGTTGAATCATCACATAGTTTATAATGTGGCACTCCTTGAGTCCCAAACAAATAGTTTTTTTTTCGGAGATGGTCCCCAGCGATACAGGGAGAATTATTGAGATGCGCAGTTTCTCATTCCTTGCTGCTATTGGTTTCATCATCTTGATAACTTCTTCATGGTATTCATTTATGTTGATCCCCAAAGTTCGTGCTATCTTGTCTTTCACTTGGTCTTCTTGGATCCGGTCAGGGACATTGAAAGTAATTACTCTATTTTTCCCGAGGCTTGCATTTTTTATGTGGAGGGTGTACTTGCCTCGTTGTCCTCTGATATCGTCTTCTTCAGCGTTTGAGCAGCCTTCGCGCTTCCGCATGCTCTCTTGACCCGTTTCTTATTATACATTTTACCTTGCCATGGTATTCCTTGGAATGATTTAGTACTTGCTGCTCCACTTCTTCAGCATTCCTGTCTTCTGTCGCCTGAATTATGATTGTGGAGGCGGTGACCTTTACCGCTTCTGCATATTTTTTTTGGTTTATTTTCTGTTTTCTTTCTCTTATGCTTCCGCCGCAGCCGATGAGACTAATCGTTTCCTCCCTCCATAGGACTCGATGATCGGAAGCTGCGGTAAAGCAAGAGATTGTCGGGGGAACCCGGCTTAAGGCCTAGGGTCCGGTCTCCTCTTTTGAATTCCGGATCCAAAGCTGTCGGGCGACTCAGGCGGACTCTCAAGTGTTCTGTGGTGGTGTCCTCTAAGTGTGGGCTCCACCGCATGTCGCAGCGACCTTTGTCGTCATTCATTTTGGAGAATGTGGTCAGAATAGGAAGCCACACCCGTAGCGCTTACAGGAGTATCCTTCTGGTCGAGTGCGTTAAAAGTCCGTCAGGACATGGGTACGGCGGTTGACGTGTCAGATGGGTGCACTCGGTGCAGTTCAATTTTCTCTTATGCTTCTACTATTGTCTTTTTCATCTATCCTTGTGTCGCATCTTCGAATACTTTGTTCTTTGCTTCGGCATGTTGAGTTATAACTTCTAACTCTACAGTTGACCTTGAGATGATCTCGACTGCTATGTCTTTGTTTTCTGTAAGCCATTGCTGACAGTCTGGTAGTTCTTCTCTGAATTACTCTTACGTAACTAATTGCTCATAGTGTATTTTCTACCGTGTTTCATAGTTTTTTGCCCAACTCTGTGCGGCATCACATAACGCTAATATCTCTGTTTTCATGCCTCGTATTTCAGGGGCGTTTATGATTTCAATTGCTCTCATTTTGCTTGTCAATTCTGTTTCTAAATCAGTTTCATCTTGTTCGGCGTAAATTTCTTTCTCTTCGAAATATTTATCTATATTGACTTTGATTGACTCGCTTTGTCCATCTTTTTGTCTTGCTTTTGCCTTTTTTTTTTTTTTTTTTTTTTTTTTTTTTTGGATTTTGATATTCTGGAGAGTATCTAAAACCTTTTCTTGTTCTGAACCTGTTTTATTGCTCAACTCCTTTGTTTTGGTTTCTTCTATCTTTTTCTGTAGTTTAAATTGGGTTTGTCACCTAGCTGAAGGGAGCTATATTTAGTTTGCGAGTTAGAACGTATGCTTGCCAGTTAATAATAATTGATAGCTTAATCAATTTTTCGACTAATTAGGCTGTGAGAGTTTCTGTTAAAATTGTGTGCTTATGCGAGGCTCGTTGACATAATTAGTACATATGTAATAATAACACTTTGCTATTTGATAAGTTTAATTTGCACCGACTCCAATTGAGTTTTGACACTTTAAACCTTAAAAATTATCATGCTAATCCCGAGAGGGAAGAATGGGAAATAAGACGGGTAGCTGGCGTAGAAAGCGTGAGTGATACACCCTGCGGATTAAGTGGGGGCCTTTTGTACGATTGCTATTGGAATGTTGATATTGCACTTAGCGTAGTACTGGGTTTGCTAGTATGTTACTTATGTCACTACTTGAAGAACATTTTGACTAAAGGTTATGATGAACTGGAATTTGAATATTACACTGAGAACTTTTAGCTTAAATAATTGATAATTAAGTAATTAAGGGCTGAATTTAAATTTTAAAGGTGGGACAAAGGCTGTTTTATTGTTTTGCTTGGGAGTACTAGGTTGAAAAAGTTGTATACCTTAAAACGGGAGCATATTTAAGAAGAAAACAAAGTTAGTGAAGAGGGGTGGGAGGAGGTGAGAAAAATGAGAATTGAGCCTAAAACAATTGTAATTAAGCGAATTTCTTGAAAATGAAAGTCCTAACTGGGAAGAGAGAATGCTGAGCCTACATCGCGACCTGTTAATAGGGCGTAGTACCCATTAACTCGAAATTAGCTGGAAGGTCACTCTAATGAGCTTGGCAACGGGATACACTCAATAAGAGAAAAATCTCAAATTGCGATCTTTACACTTCACAGTCGACAGCACTACAAAGATTTCTTTTATACTTACCTTAGTTTGTTAGTAATCCTCGCCAGGCCTCTTGATTAATATCCTAATTAAGCTTTTACGATTGGCTCGCTTGAGGGATTATCTTTCGTCAGAGCACCTAACATGATCAGAACAGCGAGCAGCCTTTTCAACCAGGGTGCAACTTGGCAGGCTGGGCAGGTGGTGCTTGCCTCGTTTAAAGGGGGATTCACGTGGAAACACTAATTAGCTTTTAACTAATTAACTAATTGTCGCTGTACAGGGAAAATTACATCGTCTTGAAGGACACAATTTTCTCTAAGAGCTGATCTAAAAGTCAGAAATGTACACTCAAGAATACCGCTGATAGATAGCTAAAGTGTGGAGTCCAAAAAAACGCAGGCAACCCTCCTGTGACATCCTCTGATCACGAGAGAAGAATTTATCTATTCACTAGCAGACTCCACTGACTTTGTCCAAGTTGACCATGTGGCACTTTCGGGTAAAATAAACATATATAATCAATAAACATATATACGTAATATCCTAAACATACGGCGATCACAATAACGATGCTATGTGCAATCAGGCCCATAAATCGTTAAAACGACAATCAGAAAAAGTAACGTTATTTTGATGCAATCATAGTAAAATCTCTCAGCTTTATAAATGAGAATTCACGTGGTTTTTTTTTTTTTTTTTGGCGTGTTTAACGCCACGAAAAACATACTGTTTCCCTGACAACACTATAAAAAATAAAATAAAAAAGGCATCCAATCAATGGCGTAGCATTCAGTAAAATTCTATTCGGTACTGCTTGAAAATAAAGTCTTTATAGATAATAAACGATAATTTCAGAAAGGAAAGTGGACTTCACTGATGATAAAACATAATTTTTAACGGGAAACTTTCATTTCACTTCATAAAAATTAAATCTATAATGCTGACATAAATTGGACGTCATTTTCTTATTTTCTTTGCTTTTTCTAATTAGTGCGGATTATAATTTGAATATGTATTAAATATTTTGTTCCATTGTAAGTGACGTTATGTTTAGTATTTTTGTTTCGTCAATTTTTTTCTTGAAATTAAAATTTCTGTATTATAGTACATGTTTTAATTTCAAATACGCGACAATTTTTAAATGAAGGTACTACACCATTTTAACGCACTTATAGTAATTTGTTTAAATTTTATATTCGAAAGAATGTGTATTATCTGCTAAGAATGATGTAAGTTTCAGACGTGAAAATATAGCGAATGGGTCTGAATTATTATTGGCTTATAAAATCAAAGTACATGTATTATCAATTTTTTCTAAATTCTTGTGCCGATTTTTAGATTTTAGCAACAGAAAAGAAAAAAAATCGCATTAAAAATTAAAAAAAAATTATTGGTATAAAAATAAACTCTGGCAGGTGATTGAAAAAAGGGGTAAAGAAAGGTATGGGAATTGTTTTAAGTATCCAGTAGGGTTCTATGCATATGAAGTTTAGTGCAAATCGGTCAGAAATTATAGATTAGTAAAGTAAGATACACACACACTTTGACTTTTATATATATACATTTATTTACTTCTTTTTTAGTACTAGCGCTAATAAATCTTTGTTGTTGTTGCTGCTGTTGTCGTTGTTGTTGTCGTCGTTGTTGTTAAAATTTCGGTTTTATAGCCTCTTAGATTCTCAGAAATTAAGTGCGCTATGCATGAAGCCGGATAATTTAAAAATACTCTAAAACGAATGAAAATGATAAAAATAAAATTTTAAATCATTTAAATACACTTTCACATATTAAATCTAGTTATTAACATCCAGTTAAGAATATAAAATTTTGCTCAATACTATAAATATTTTCTGATTTTCAAAACCATTATGTTTGAACAAAGAATTGTAGTTAGATATTTTTCAGAAAAATAAATTTAAAACAAGTAAAATCCGTATAAAACTCTTTGTAACAACTATTAAAGAACATAATTGAGGGGATCGGGGCAAGAAAGTGCCACGCCACAATTTTGGTGAAATAAATCTGACACTGTAATCTGTTGCTTAATATTGTATAAATTATAATATCCAACATATTATTTTTTTTCTAATGTCATTTCGTGGCAGCATATGTCCCAAGTTTCGTTTTTGCCCCAGATGTTTCTAGAACTTTTTTACCAGATAAACTAGTCGTTGGGGGCCACCGTAATACTTACCCATCATGGATATGCATAATGTAAAATATTAAAATAAAAATGTGTAAACTACTTATAAAATGCATTGCAATTCAAATAAAATCGTGGCTTGATGACGTCATAAACTTTAAAGGCTCGATTACTGAATTGCTTGAAAGAGGTTTTTCCTTATAACTCCAAAAATAATAATCCTATTAACTAGAGGTTTATTGCATCTGATTAAGCGTCGAATTTCCAATTAAAATATATCTTTAAAGTGAAATTTGGATGAAATACAGGGTCATGAAAAATCGAAGAGTGTAGAAAATAGGATTCCAAATATCTCGGCAACTAATTATCCGACCGACTTCATGTAAAATTTATGTTTTTTTATTGTCTTTTATATTCATTTCTTAAAATAAACAATTTCGAAAATTTTTATATACCTTTTATCAGAACGAATATTTCGAGAGTCCGAAAAAAATAGTTCCGGTTAATCGAGGTTATTGAAATGAAATAGGCTTCTTCCCTTTATTACATGCTAAGTACATACCAAATTGCAAGTCTCTATCTCAATTTTTTCGGGAGATAGAGCGTTTACAGACACACAGACACACAGACGGACGGCAAAAAAAAATTTCTAAAAATATGTTTTTCGGAATCTCCAGTGTCTGAAACGTGTAAATCCGTCAAAAAAAATTTTTCGATTTTCAAAACGATTACAAGACTTACCCTATACTACGTATGATGGATAAGTAAAAGTGTATATCATTAAAGTAATAACATTAAAGTAATGCCATATTGTTATTCAGAATATCTCAAATATTACTCATAAATTAGCCAAAAAACTTTATGTTTTATATTTTGATTTGAGTATTTGATCTAATTTTCAAATTGATATATCTCAGAAGTTCAAAAATATGGCTTAGCACTCTCTTGCACCGATCCCTAAATTAGTCTTTAAACAGTACAGTCACTATACTATACAGTAACAGTCTTTAAACAGCACGAAAACAGTCTTTAAACATTATAGTAACACTCTTCAAACAGTACAGTGACAGTCTTTAAACAATACAGTAGCAGTCTTTAAGCAGCTCGGCATCGATATTCCAAGTGATTATTTCTCTTTATAAATCTCATTGATAACAATCAAATTTTTCATTTGTGTTTATCGTGATTATTTCTGAAAAGACAAAATATTAAAAAATAAAATTCATTGTTTAACTGAAAGATTTTTTTTTAAATCTTTATGTTGTAATTGTTTTCCACATTCTTATTCTTAGAAAATAAGTATGCTAACTACAACAATTGCTGAATTTAGAAATATTTGTTAAAAGAAAATAAAACAACAAAATTAAGGTAAACAACAATTAAAAACTAAAGTGAATGTTACATTTGTTTGTAAATGAACTTTAGTTCAAAAGAATTCCATGCACAATTTAAACTTTATTCTATACCATAAACATTTAATTTTAAAAGAGACCTTTAATAGCTATTTTAATGCTAAGAAACGAAAGTTCAATAAGAATACTTTAGTTTGAAAACTAGTACCGTTTAAACAGATGGAAATCGATTTTTGAAGAAAGATTTTACTTTACAAATCGCATTGAAAAAACGTTGAATTTCTCAATTTTATCTGTTGTTGATATTGCTGAATAGAAGAATTCGCACAGTTGAATTTACAAACGTTTTCTTTAAAAGTTAAAGAAGAAAAATACTAAACGCTATAAACTCTTTTAGCTTTGTAACATAATCACTTTATTTCAAAATCAGCAGCAAAATATAATTATTACATCCTCTTAATCAGGTACAGTTTTATTTAAAACTTATGTATTAATCAATCTACAAATGTATAGTCCTTATAGGGGAGAGTAGCCGAATTTGGCCCCCTTCATTTATTTTCAGGTGTAACTTACTTCATTTTTGGAATATCTGTAAAATATCACTATACGTGGTCAATCTAATCATCTATTAACTAAATAAATCCTTATAACAATTTCTTTTTGAAAATCTTAACTTTAATTTTAATTTGAAAAATTTGTCAAAAGTGGTCCAAATTCAGCGACTGGTCGCCTAAGTTGCACCTCAAGTCTCCTAAATTGGATCAAACAGTATTAGACTGTTTTAATGACTAGGCAATATAACTATTTTTATTAAAAGCAAAGTTTGCGATTAATGAAACAATCAAACAAAACAACAGCAATGAAATATAATGAAATTAAATGTCTGAAAGTAAGAGTAATTGTTTTAAATCAAAATGTATTTAAAATATAAATCAATGTTATAAGTAATTAAAAATAGAAATTATGGAACTAATTGCCAGTTACTTGAATATCATGTAAGAAGTGATTTAAGGCTTACACATGAATTTCTTTTGTTCATTTTTTATTCCAGCGCACACAGCATGGAACCATATTTGGCAATCTGAACACTGAATCATTTCTGATATGTTATTTTTTTTACAAATTAGTCCAAACCAGTCATTGCTGTCTTGATTTTTCTTTTTAGATTCTGAATTATTAGGCATTTTTTGGAACAGAAGTTTTCTTTACCTTATGTCTGTAGTTCTTCCCTTTCATCATTTCTTTTCAATTGAATTACGCCTATTCTTTATAACTTGATGTTCCAATTGCTTTTGTGCTTTGAGAGCTTCCTTTTTGTCTTTTTTTTGTTGTTGTTTATTATGGCGAAGATGTTAAAACAGCTATTTTTTGGCTCCTTCTGTACTTTGATTTAACTCATTTTAGCAAGGGAGATAACATTTCTAATTATTCTTTGGCTTTTTGGAGGATTTTGTAGCTGCAGCCTTCATGCGGGTCAATCTCTTCACAACTTACTCTTTCCTTTTTGTTTCCTATATCTTTGACAACTTTGCTGTCACTGATGTTTTCCTTCCAGACTGTTTTTCTGTGTCGTTTTCATCAATTTTTTTACTCTCTTAGTTATAGTAGGCTTTATGATTACTGACTCTGACTCTGAAATCTCACTAGCAGGAGAATCAACGGATCTATCTGTAGTGCCTACCTCCTCGTCAGGAATAAGTGCAGAAGCAGATGCAAAATGATGGCCTTTTAAAAACATGCCTGTTAGATGACTAAATGCCGCTTCCTTTAAAAGCTTGGACGAAGGTTTCAATGGTTCCTACTCTGTTGTAAGCGATAGTTAAAAGCTGGAGGACCTGCAAAGTTGTTAAAGGGAAACCTTTATGAGCTCAAAGCCACGATTCTTGTGCCTCTACGTAATAGATATTTAATGGTTTAAAGAAGGCAACATCCAAAGGTTGCAATCTGTGGGTTGTATGTCCAGGTAATTGCAATAATAATGTTATTTTCCTGTACGAAAACTACAGCATCAAGGGTTTGCTATGTGTCGAATGGCCTTCCTTATTAAAATATAAAAAAATAGTGTCCAAAGCGTACAGCCCTCGAAATTCATTACTTACTTTCAAATTTATGATCGTATACCTGGTCCAATTTAAGCAACTCAGATTTGTCCAATTAAGGCAACTGTACCATTTTTTAAAACAGATAATCTCAAGACTAAGAACAAAAACGAAAGCAAACAAATCCACGTGAAAAATATGCGCAATAAACATATGAATTTAGATATATATGTAATATATAATATTGAGTGATACTGGGGATATTCAGCTATTACTCGTATTAATTATATAAATAATTTAATAGATCTAGGTTATTATATGCAGCAGTAATAAAACACTTAATATTATATAGAGGGATTTAAAGGGAAGGGGTGATTTGAGCATCTTTCAGAGTTAGTTAACATCGTTGAGCGTACTTGGGCCGTCTGCCCTAAGACTCTTATAATAGGAGCTGACGCATATCCATTTTGTTTCGGATTGTTGGTGCTCAGTTCAGCATCAATCTACCGCAGCCGGAGTTGGGGTTGCCTAAGGCTCGGTTCTGATTGGCTGAACCCGTTCTGATTAGCTTGGTTTTTCAACTGAACTTCAATTTGAGCACCAAATCTGCGAGGATGCGCTAACCTCTATTATAGGAGCTCTAGTCTGCCCGAAGTAATACGTCCTACTCGCTTCAAATCTCAATATGCTCTGTCTCCTTTTAGAACTTACTTCTTACGCTCAGAATATTAGAATTTTTCACGTCTTGCTTTTCAATCTGGGCTAGGCATCTACGTCACACAAGGAAATACTTACTAAGCTTGTTGTCATGGCTCTAGTCGTGGAATAATGCTGTATCGTCTGTTGCTATCCGAGTTGGTGGGACCATTTAACCAAACTTACATGTATATGAGAAGATAACAACTTACCTTAGTTTTAAAGTATTCTCTTACGTTTAGGAGGAAAAAATTAGATCAAAACAGATAGCAGAATTGCAATGGTCCATTTAAAGTGGCGGTCCAAATATGCCTACTCTCCCCTACATACATTATTTGCAAAATTTTTTCTCTTATCAAAAGTGTTTATTCAATTTGAAAGCAAGCTAAACAGAAGGATAACTCACTTTAAGCAATTTCTTTTACTGTCCTATTATTTTTTTATATTTCTAAGAATCAATAAATGATAAATAAGTGTATTGTTATTGTCGACGTTTTTACAATTAATAAATGAATAACCAAAATCAATGATCAAATTTTATTAAAATAAATCTCTTTCATATTCTTACTTAATTTGTTAAGAGTATAAATAACATAACATGCTTCAAGATTTCGAATTTTCTGTTTTGCGTTTAAAAAATAAATCGCACTCAAAGAGTACGAAAATAAATAATTTATAAATAGCTAATCTCGCAATATATAAACCCTTACGCAAATACTTTACTTTCGTAAACAAACAATACACATGGCCACAATATAGGACAATCTTCACAAGTGGACAAGGCCTTTGGACCATTGCAGACGGACCACCCAAAATAAGTAAAATGATTTTGAAAAAAATTCTTAAATTTTATTAAAACTTTCGAATTTCAAGCTTTGATATCTAAGAAACAGATACCTCTATAAGTATCTTACCTGTATTTTGTTGTTTTTCACAAACAGCTTAAATTAGATATGCCAAAATATTTTTATCAGAATTATTTTTTTACGAAATATTTAAGATTAAGAGATATATTAGGCATTATAGTCTCAAATGGCAACAGAAAATTTAAATTAACCTATAAGTTTCCTGATAATGCATTTTTATAAAATGCAAGAAATTTTACGAATGCTCAAGAAAAGAAATCTAGATACAATTTTGGTTTAATGGGGTGGGAGGTCTGACCCGATAACCTTAATCCTTCAGACACAAAGTACCACTGTTACTAAATTGTTAAAATGGTTGATTGACACTGGGATTTAGGATCAAATTTATTCGAAAATAAGTAAAAGCTTTTCTTCCCGTACATTATAAAAACAAAAACAAATATTTCAAAATTATGGTGCAGATTTGGAATTTGAAAATTTAAATTAAGTGGGACAGAATTTAACGCACCATTCCAGAAAGAGTTAATGGGGCTCTGACAGTACCGTGAATGTATGTGAAATTTATTTTTCGTTCTTTCTCAGATTGCATTTTTTTTTCACTTTAGTTAGACTGTAAAAAACGCCAAATATTTCTTAATCTACGAAAATATAATATAACCACACTCTAAAAACGACATTTTCAAAACTGAGCAAAAAATACTCAAATCTGAGTATGTCGCATAGTTAAAATGGCTCCAAATCAAAATTACTCAAGTTTGGAACATGTATATACTCAGTTCTGAACACATGCACACACTCAAGAATAAAACATCATGTGCTCCTATTTGAGTATGTCCTTGTTTCAAAAATGAGTATTAACTGACTTCTATGTGCTCATTTCTGAGTATTTCCATGCTTCAAAAATGAGTTTGAACTGATTGTAATCATTTTTTAGTATGCCCATGTTACAAAAATGAGTATGAACTTACCTCTATGTGCTGATTTTTGAGTATGTCCATGTTTCAAAAATGAGTATGAACTGACCTCTATGTGCTCAGTTTTGAGTATGTCCATGTTTCAAAAATTGGTATGAACTGACCTCTATGCGCCCATTTTTTAGTATGTCCATGTTTTAATATTCTGAGTATTTCTAGTATTTCAAAATTGAAAGCATTGGGTCATTAATTAGCAGAAGTAGAATAATGAAAAATAACAAATTTTTCATTCATATTCAAA
Source organism: Maratus michaelseni (assembly GCA_963931845.1). Taxonomy (NCBI): domain Eukaryota; kingdom Metazoa; phylum Arthropoda; class Arachnida; order Araneae; family Salticidae; genus Maratus; species Maratus michaelseni. Next base: position 129,684,290 of record OZ007593.1, read on the forward strand.
TCTCTAGTCGAGAATTTGTTAATGGAGTCTCTCACCCTCTAGGGTGAGAATATTTTCCTAACTACACTTATGCTTTTCAAAACTAACATAAACCAGATTTAGTTATTTTAAAGCTTATATCCCATAATATCAAAATAATATAAAATTTATTATAAATTTTAAAACGATTATTTGATACCTCATACCTCATAGTCATTCCAAATAGATGTAGCCGGGCACTTTGAAGGCTTAATAAAAATTTATCGACCTCACACACATTAAGAGGTAAAATAATAACTGTTTTTTTTTTCAGAGAGGGAGAGAGAAGAATATAGTATTTTTTCCTTTTTTCTGCCTTTCCATCATTTTTACACTATCCAATAGAGAAGCAAACAGTTTTATTTTAAAAGGGAAAATCTAAGAAAATAAGTAAATACTACTGCTAATAATAATATTAAATTCACTTTCATATTAACTTTCATATTCACTTAGTTCAGTTATTAATTTAATGTGCAAAAATCAATAAATTTCTAGTTATGTGAAAAGTTCAGATTGAGTTCAGTTTTGCAAAAAAAATGTGCATTTCTAAATCGACATAAAACACATTTATATTTTATAGAACACAAGATTTATTTTTAAAATAATGTAGACACTATGATAAGTTTACAACAATAAACGTGATATATCTCAGTGATTGCAAATAGATGAGTCTGGCTTCTTCATGGCCTGATAAAAGTTTATCTTCTATGCACAAAGAGAGGCAAATTAATAACTATTCTTTTGGTGTGTTTATGAAGCATTACTCAGTAAATCATGAAATCTTATCATCTGCTTCTTTCCAGTAGAGAAAGATATGACACGGGTAGTTTTAGTTTAAAACATAATGGCGATAAACTATCTATCAAATATAGTCATTTTTCGTACTTTTTTCATTTTTCTCTCTTTTGTTCAAAGCTCAAAATTAGAATAAAAAATTTAACAAAGACGAAAAACATCTACAGAGATAAAAATATTAGATATAGTATTAAACTAATAACAAATAATAACAAAATTCTCATTCATATTGAGAACTTAATAGATACCAAAGGAATTAATTTCCTGGAGAAGTTGTTTTCATAACAACAATTATATCTTTCTAAACTAAAATAAAACAGATTTAGCTATTATAAAGCATATATGTCATAATTTTAAACAATATAGAAACTCTCGTAAATTTTAAACGATAAATTTGACACCTCGTAATTGTTCTTCACAGCTGTATAGTTCAAAATCTTCAAAGCTCGATAAAAATTTATCGACCTCACACAGCAAGAGGTAAAGTAATAACTGTTGTTTTGTTATTTTATAGAGAATTACACTTTTATTTTTCTCTTTTTTCTGTGTTTCAATCATTTCTGCACTATTAAAAAGATAAACATACAGTTTCACTTTTAAAGTGAAGGTATAAGAAAATGAGTAAATACTACTAATAATAATAAATTCACTTTCATGTTCACTCCTAGTTTAGTTATAAATATAACATACAAAAATCAATAAATTTCTGTTTTATGAAATATTCAGGTTATTTAAGTTTTTACATAAGGAAATGTGCGTTAAATATCGGCATAAAACAGCTTTAGTTTTTATGGAGTACATATGACATAATTTTAAAACAATATAGACACAAGGATAAGTTTTAAACAATAAGCGTGATACCTTGATTACAAATAGATGAGTCTGGCTTCTTCGTGGCTCGATTAAAGTTTATCTTTCATGCACAAAAAGCGGCAAAATAATAACTATTCTTTTGTTATTTTTATGGAGCAGTATTCAATAAATCATAAAATCTTATGATCTGCTTCTTTCTAGCACAGAAAGATCCGACACAGGCAGTTCTAATCTGACACATATGATGATAAACTATCTATCAAACAGAGTCATTTTTCGTACTTTTTTCTTTTTTCTCGTTTCTGTTCACAGCTAAAAATTTGAATAAAGAATTTAACAAAGACGAAAAATAACTACAGAGATTAAAGGCTGAAATATAGTAATAAAATAATTTCAAAATAATAACAAAATTCTCCTACATATTTAAACCTATAGTTGAAAACTTAATAGGTACCAAATGAATTAATTTCCTGGAGGCATTGTTTTCATGACTACAAATATAAATTTCTAAAATAAAATAAAACATATTTAGTAATGATAAAGCATATATGTCATAATTTTAAATAGAAATTTTGATAAATTTTAAACAATAAAATTTGATACCTCATAGCTATTCCATAGCTGCCAAAGCTATTTCATAGACACATGTAGTTATAGTTTTAAAACAATATAGAAATTCTGATAAATTTTAAACGATAAAATTTAATGCCTCATAGTTATTCCATAGCTGCCAAGTGTTTGTAATTTTGAAAAACACTATTTCGGAACAGCCATGCTTCGTCTTATTTAATCACATATTACTGTCATGAAACAAAGCAAATATTTCTATTCGGAAATAGTAGGACTTAAAAATCGGAAAATTTGGCATCGATACTTTTCCTCATAGATGAAGTGTGGCTTGATACAAATATTTGTTTTTCTATGGAGAAGAACTTTTTATTTTTCCCTTCTTTCTTTCTTTTTTTCAATCATTTTTTCACTATCGAAAATATGAACACAAAGAGCTTAATTTTAAAAAGTGAAATATTTACAAAAATAAATTAAATAAAAATAGAAAGTAATAGTAATAATAATAATAATGATAATAATAATAATAATAATAATAATAATAATAATAATAATAACTAGCTGTTTAACCCATTCTACGCACGGGAGTTCATGAATTTAATTCTAAAACCAAAATTAAAAATAAAAATCAGTGCACCAGACTAAAGTTTACGAATATAAAAATTTGTAATGTCTATTAAAGATCAGTATTTACACAACCAAAAATCTGTAGTAAAAAGTAGTAGTACATAAAAAAATCACATCAAATAGACATAATAATAATTAAATATGAAACGAAACTTAGCATAAAAATGCAATGACAACAAACAATTTTAAAATATCTAAATAAGAAATAAGAATTCCCCTGTTAAAGTGTTTAGTTGCTCAATAACTATTCGGTTTAGAAAAATATTTTCTACTAATGTGCATTTTTTTTTATGAAATTTAATTTATCATTTTTCTATGGCAGCAGACGATAAAACGATATATTTGGAATAAAGGAATAAATAGAATAAAAAGTTTTGTTGATGTTTGTGATAAAATGTTTTTCTTTATTTTTTAAAAAATAATTAAACAAAATTAAATAATTACCCGCGAGGAGGCGCTCAGTCAGCTCAACAACAAATCACTAACTTTGACTGTTGGTATGCATCAACTGAATACGGGCTCTGTACTTTTATTAGGAACATAAATTTAAGTTATACGAAAACTGTTATTTTAAAATAGTGGTATTATCTACATAAAACAGCGATTAAACGGTACGAGAGAAGCTAAAAATGATAAATTTGTTAAACGTAAATAGTTCTGTTGAAATCAGAGCATTAGATTTGGATTTATTAATAAGGAGGGTGAATTAATGAAAAAGCCGCCGCCAGGTGACACGCGGTCAATTAAAATAAATGTGACATTCAATAAAAAGTCATTTATCCCCACTTCTCCCCACCACCGCAAATTTAACAAATAATCTGTTAAATAAAGTTTTCTGTATAAATAATCTCTATCATACTAATATATGTCATGTAAAAAAAAGCCCTTAAACCTAGCTAATTATCATTCATTAAGTCGATAAAATCCTTTAAAATTACGTTTTTAGCATTTGGCAATGGTTAATAATTAAGTTCATTGTCTACATGTCATATAATCTCTGATCCATCGAATTTAAACACTCGACTCCCAATAGCAAAATGATCCCTACCTTGATTTATTTAATGACTTCGACGGAGATTTTATACAACCAACCAACTAAAGATTAAAAACAAGTTGGAAATTGTACGTCAAACGTGACAAATGAGGTGCGTTTGTACTATAGCTAGTTATATAAATATTCAGATCTTGATGATTTTTAATTCTGTGAAATTAATTATATCGTCTGCAGCTTAATTTCTGTAATAAAATAAGTATGTCGGTCGCTTGACGATTAAACTTCAGAAGATCCTATAACAAAAAAGCACCGATTTTTAAAAAAAAATCAAATTTCTTAATAAATATTTTTATTAATATCTCCAAAAGTTTTGATTCAATTTTTATACAATTTGAAATGTCTCGACAAAATTCTGCAAAGATAATATATCTTAAATTTCAAACCATTCGGTTGGATAGTTTTTGCGTTGTTATATGCGGACGGACGGACCAAGCGACGACAATAGGTGCTACGTATTTATATAATTACGAACGCACCTAAAAAGTGTATTTTAATACGATAGATCTCTTTGTGGATGGATTTTAATTAATATTTAATCTATCAAAAATTTATTTAAAAATTTCGAATTTTTTGCCCCAATCGTTCATGGGCTCCCTACCAGCAACCCGTGTGCCAAATTTCGTAGCCCTGCGCCTGTGGTTTCCGAGTTTTTGAGGTTATATAGATACGCGCACGAATTTCAATAGTATAGATAATAACAATAATAATCTACTCTATATGTATAAAACCAAAATGAAATGAATTCGTTTAACTATTTTATGAAACGATTAAAATATAAATTCGAATATAAGAAATGCTTAAATTCGTGGTTTGTAGTATAATATATAGAGAGAGACATGCAAACAGTTAGACAGATAAATAAGGACAGGCAGAGAGTGACAGACAGACAGTGAGTGAGAGAGACAGACAGTGAGAGCACAGACAGTGAGACAGAGTGAGAGAAACAGAGACAGACATATAGAGAGACAGAAAAAGAGACAGAGAGATACATGGAGAGAAAGAGAGAGACAGAGAGAAACAGAGAGAGAGACAGAGATAAACAGAAAGACAGCCATAGAGAGAAATATATAGGGAAACAGAGAGACATAAAGAGAGAAAGGAGACAGAGAGAGACAAAGAGACAGAGAAAGAGACATAGAAACAGAGAGAGAGACATAGAAACAGAGAGAGAGAGAGAGAGTAACAGAGTGAGAACCACACACAGATAGACGCAGAGAGACAGGGTAGAGAGGGATACAGACAACAAGAGAAAGAGAGGAAAAGACAGAGACAGAGAGAAAGACAGGTAGGGATACAGAAAAAGAGACAGACAGACACAGAGAGAGATGAGACAAAAAGACAGAGAGAGGGGGAAGGAGAGAGACGGAGACAGAGAGTCAGACAGACAGGGAAACAGAGAGATAAGGAGAGAGATATGAAGAGAGACAGAGATAGATATGATGAGAGACAGAGAGAGATATATTGAGAAAGAGAGAGAGGGGGATATAAACAGAGACAGACAGACAGAGAGAACCATATATAGAGAGAGAGAACCATAGAGAGAGAGAACCATATATATAGAGAGAGAACCATAGAGAGAGAGAGAGAGACATAAAGAGAGAAAGGAGCCAGAGAGAGAGAGACAAAGATACAGAAAAAGAGAGTAACAGACATACATATACAGAGAGACAGGGGTAGAGAGGGAGACAGACAAAAAGAGAGAGATAGGAAAAGACAGAGACAGAGAGAAAGACAGGTAGGGATACAGAAAGACAGAAAGATAGACAGACAGACACAAAGAGATATAAGACAAAAAGACAGAGAGAGGGAGAGATAGAGAAAGACAGAAAGATAGACAGACAGACACAAAGAGATATAAGACAAAAAGACAGAGAGAGGGAGAGATAGAGAAAGAGACAGAAAGAGACAGAGATAGAAAGAGACAGAAAGAGACAGAGAGTCAGACAGACAGGCAGGGAAGCAGAGAGATATCGAGAGAGAGAGAGAGATATGAAGAGAAAGAGAGATATATATATTGAGAAAGAGAGACAGATAGAGGGGTATAAAAATAGACAGACAGATAGAGAGAGAGAGACATAGAGAGAAAGATAGGGATACAGAGAGACATAAAGAGAGATAGAGAGACAAAGAGACACTGCGATAGAGACAGAGAAACACAGAGAGAGAGACAGAGAGCGATACAAAGAGACACACACACAGAGAAAGAGAGAAAGAGACAGACAGAGAGATAGTGACAAAATACAGCGATAGAGAGATAGACATACGGAGTGAGGCAGAGAGAGAGGTAAACAGAGAGAAAGAAATGGATAGTGAGAGAGACAGAGACACAAAGAGACGGAGAGATAGATAATGAGAATGACAAAGAGAGAAACAGACAGATTGAGAAAAAGACCAAAAAAGTCCGAGGTTTGGCACATGAAAGGCACAGGGGGCAGAGCCCTCTAGTAATAATAAAATTCAATTCATATTAATACCTAGTTTAGTTATCAAAATAATACACATAAAACTAATACATTTTATATAGATGAAACAATCAGGTTTAGTTAAGTTTTCACATAATAAAACTTCTGCTTCTAAATAGATACAAAACAGATTTAGACTTTATCGAGCTGAAATGACGTACTTTCAAAAGAATATAGACACTGCGATACGTTTTCAAACATAAGCATTATAAGTTGATACGAAATGACATGAAAGGCACAGGGGGCAGAGCCCTCTAGTAATAATAAAATTCAATTCATATTAATACCTAGTTTAGTTATCAAAATAATACACATAAAACTAATACATTTTATATAGATGAAACAATCAGGTTTAGTTAAGTTTTCACATAATAAAACTTCTGCTTCTAAATAGATACAAAACAGATTTAGACTTTATCGAGCTGAAATGACGTACTTTCAAAAGAATATAGACACTGCGATACGTTTTCAAACATAAGCATTATAAGTTGATACGAAATGGATGAGCCAGACAGCTTCATAGCTTGAAAAAAAATTATCTTCTACACACACCAAGACGCAAAATAGACATTATTGTTTAGTTAATTTAAAGAGAAGTACTTAGTAAATCATAAGATACTACAAGCTGTTCTTTCATGCTATGAAAATATATTACTGAGAAAGTTCTATAGTGATAAACTATTTGCAAAGAGGTTCATTTAATTTCGTTTCAATCCTACTTTTTTGCAATAATGTATTCAATATTGAAACTAACAAATAAACAATAATGAACAATTTAAGAAAACATTTAATCTGACAATATGAATAAAGCATTATAAAAAGTAATATTAAAATTCATTTTCGTATCCTGACATAATTTAGTTGTGAATTTTTTCAGACTCTAGTCAGATGGACTTTGTTTTCGCAACAATAAACGTACCTTCATAAATGAACAGAAAACATATTTAAATTTTATAAAGCATATATATAATAATTTCAAAATAATATAGAAAATAATATAAACTTTATACCACATACTTGAAATTTTCAGCGATCCTTCTTTATGGCTTGATAAAAATTTATTTTCTTTCGTACACAATAAGGGGAAAATAGATTGTTATTTTTATTGAACAACCTTCAGTAAATCATAACATCGTATGATTGATTCTTTCTGCCAGTAAAAGATATCACAAAGAATTTTTTTAAATATAATGATAAACTAACAGTACCGGAACACCATTTTTTTATATTTTAACTCTTATCTTTTATTTTGTTCCAGTCATATATTCACTATTCAAAACACAAACAAGGAGTTTAATAAACGCGTTAAATATCTACAAAAGTAATCAAATAAAATAGTAAAATTGAGTAATAATAATATTCACTTTCACATTTTTACCTCATTTAGTAAGTAATTAACAGACATCAAATGGATAAACATCAGGTGGATAATGTTCCCACAGTGAGAAATATACCCTCTTAAACCCTATAAAACAGTTTAGATTTTCTACTGTACTAGCAGACTATGCCCGCTGCGCTGGTCAATTTTCCAAATGAACCTTGAATAAAACGAAATGGTGAATTCGACCATGTATTTTCAAGTAATTTGGACCTTCACCTGGCAAATCCTTCCGCATTGTTCAATACTATGCGAATACCATTGCGCTATTATTTTATCTTAGGTGTTAGATAAAATTCAGGCTATTAAGAAGCAACTTTTTTATTACATCATTTATAGTAGAGTTTGGTAGACAAATGTGGCCGTTATGACCAATAGAAATTAAAATGTCCTCTAGTCACCGTACTACTAAGAAAGAGAGCAATCCATGCAGATATTGACCATTGAATTTAAATAATGTTCGGGTTATTCATTTTCGTTTGTTAGTTTTCGAACTCCTAGCCTCTCAGCTTGGCGCTATGCGTGGTTCTGGTAGTTAAACTAAAATCTCACTCTACGTTACATTATGTTTCGTAATATACGTCATCTTCTGGCAGATCTACTGCAGTTTTCTATCTTTTTATTCCAGCAGAGTAAATATAATGAAAAAAGCAAAAAAATTACTTTCACATAAAGAACAGTGTTTAACTTTTTTGTGTTTGGAGGTTTTTCTCGGCTAATATTTAGAAAACTATTGCGTATAACGAATATTAACATTGGTATTTTTATAGAGATATGTTCAATACACATGCTCAAACAGACAGTTTTTAAGTCGAAGAATTATTTTAAGAGATATTTAATGTTGATATCGATTTAAAAAGTTTTATAGGAACAAAAACTATGCATAGGAATTTAATCATATTTTAAAAGGATACAGTTGATAAGTTTGCGGTGTGCAGTATGTACAGTAGAACTCCAGTTATCCGAATCAATTGGGACCGTACCCTATTCGGATAATCAAAAATTCGGATAATTGGATTTTTTCCAAAAAAAAAGGGGTATATTTTAATTAATTACTGTATTTATGCTGAAAATGGGAGAAAAAATTATTTTTTAAGAAAAAGAGCTTTTAATTAATTAAATGAAAAGGGAACACTATTCCATGTTATGCGTATTTACAAGTGTTGTACATTAGTACAGTATGTACGTACCGTACTGTAAATGAAAGTCATTACTTGCTGAACATCTCGCTCAAAGTAAGCTGTTTGACTGTCTTCATCAGTTTTCGGGGAGCCAAGTCGCGCATCCGCTTGACATTCAGAAGTTGCATGTGTTCACACTCGGGCTGACGCTCCATCAGCTTCAACGCAGTTTCAAGGCCGGCAAATTCTTCACTAGCTGATGGTCCCTTGTATACTTCAACTTCGACATTAAGGTCATCTTCTTCCTTGACACTTTCTTCTCTCACACTTTCAATGAGTTCATCATCATTTAAAATTTGAAACCCAGGGTCTTCGCGGCGGAAAAGACAGTAGCGCGCGTAGACAGAATCATTATTTTGGGAATCGCAGTTCGTTTCCGTCTTCATTTGTTTTTCCTGAAATTCTGAAAGCTATTCGGATAATCAGCGATTCGGATAGTTGGAGTTCAGATAATTGGAGTTCTACTGTAATTATTTTTTTTTATTTGACTAATCATTTAAGAGTTTTTTTTTTTTTTTTTTTTTTTTTTTTTTTTTTTTTTTTTTTTTTACAATTTCATCATTTTAATTGATTTATTTCATATTTTGAAAAGGCTATTTTTTAAAGTTTTGCCAATTTGTAAAACAGCGCAAAGAATAATATTCCCTTTCAATTAAAAATGTAGTTACACATAACTATTAAAAACAAAAATAAAACTTTAAAATAATAATCAAATGATCCAGTCTTAAAATCAGAAAATGGGGGAAATTATGTCATAAAAAATATACTTGCACGGGAATATTAAAAAGAGAGATAAAACTTTAAAATGATAATTAAATTATTACGTGTTAAAAGCAGTAAATGGGGAAAAATTACGCCATGTTTAAAATGTTCAAATAATATTTCCAAACAATTCCAATTTTTAAATATATTTACACGGGAGATTTATTTATTTCAAAAAACTCTCTTTACTTATTGTTTCAAAGTTTGAAACAGCGCAAATTATAATATTTCCTTTCAATCAAAAACTGTATCTTCACGTTAATATTAAAAATAGAAAAAAAAATTTGGTAAAAATTACGTCATACTGAAAACGATACATTTAAAATGTCTTATTTAAAACAATTAATTTAAATGAATGGAAAACTCGATTACAGAAGATCGCCACTGGTCGTGTAATTGTAATTCAATCTTCGGTAATATTTTTAAAACAGAGCAAATTAGCGTGTTTTTACAGCCTGCGGTGTCTGAACGAGGTTGGCGAGTGCCTGGTAATCTTTAAAAAATTACAACTGAAAACATGAAATATCAAAGAAAAATATAACTGTATCATCCAAAATCTCATGCAATTTATTAAAAATCTAAATGGATAAACTCCAGGAAGAAAAACTATTTAGTTAAGTGACATAAAACACTTTTAGTTTTTATAAAGCACATGGATCATAACTTGTGAACAATATAGAATTATCATAAATTTTAAACTATAATTTTGATACCTCATAGCACTTCCTAATAAATGAGTCTGGCTTCTTAATGGCATAATAAAAGTTTATCTTTTGCACACACAAAAAGCAGCAAAAGATTTACTTTTATTTTGTCTATTGTTTTTTTGAAGTATTCGCAGTAAATCACAATATCCAAGTATTTCTTTCTGGCGGAAAAAAAGATTTGGCACAAGAGATCTAATATATAGTGATAAACTATGTGTTTTCATCTTTCCTGATTCATTTTAACAATTTCCAATATAGTTGAAAAGTGTTTATTAATTCGGTTTGTCTGGTCGACTGTCTGACTTGCCGGTTGTCTGTGCCATGTTCTAACTCGCGTAAATATACTCGCATTGCCATGTAATTCATATACGTTATTGAGGTTTACTATGGCATGTTCGGTATTGAAAACAAAGTGTGTAACATTTATAGTTCATTTACAGACGAACTCAAAAGCATTCCCTTACATTTTTTCTATGGGTAAAAATCATCTGCTGTGTATTTTAATGGTGTTACACTATTTTAAACATAATAAAATTTATATAAATTATTGATGTACACTAGAAGCGGGTTACTGTGGAATATGCTATGTGTAGCACTTACAGTACGTGTACAGGAAACGTCAAAAATATTCCGTTATATTATGATATATAAGGAAAAAATGTTTACGGCGTATTTTAATTATGTTACTCTGTTGCAAACATAATGAAATAGATATGAATTTCTCAGTTGGCACTAAAACATGCCTTCTGTAGAATATGGGATGCAAAGCATTTATCATTCATTAGCAGGGTCACTCAAAATAGTTCTGTTATATACTAGTCTACGGGCAAAAACTGTTTTCGGCGTAGTTTAATTATATTGCACTATTTCAAAAAATGATGAAATCGAGACACATTACTGAGGTTTACTACAAGATGTTTTCAGTAGAATATGATGTGCATCGCATTTGTCGTTCATTTACAGAGACACATAAAAGATTTCGGAAAGTGTGTTTTCAGCTATGGTATGCGTTTTTAAATTTAACTAAATTTTTGTATACCACCGGGTGTGTTTAAATACTCTAGATTATATACAGGCCTACACAAAAGAATTCGTAAGCATTACTGAGAGTGACTGTGAATTGCTTAAAGGTGCGTTTTAATTTGAGTTGTACATTTCAAGCTCAACTACATTTAGTATATTAAGAGATATTTGTAAAATATAAATAAAATCATATACAGGGCTGTTCAAAGAACTGGATACATAACCGCTTATGGATGATTATTTCTGGAAGTGGGATTTCAGTAGTTTTAAGTGTGGGTTTGCCTCAATTAAATTTTAGCTTATTATGTGGCGTGTATAAAAATCTGTGAGTAATATACAGGGCTGTACAAAAGAATTCAAGTATGTTTCCGTGTATTGGTAGAAATTATTGAAGGTGAATTTTCTTACTATACTAAATTTTAGCATACTATGTAGAATATATACAAACCTATAGATCATATACGGAGCAGCATAAAAGATTTGAAGACCTTTCCAGCTATGGGCGGTAATTGTTGAAATCTGGTTTTCAAGTGTGTTATGCGTTTTCCAAAATGTTTACTTAGGTATCTTCTTTATCTTTATAAACGGTGAAGTTTTGTTAAAGTATTCTCGAACTGTTGGAAAGTGTTTCATAATATATGATTGGCGCATGATTTTTCTTTCTTATTTCTTCTTTTTCTTCTGTCATATATTCACTACTGAAATGCTAAACAGAAGAGTTTAGAATTAATTTTAAATACAGAAAAATAAATACAAATATTTGAGAAGTAAGAATAAAATTTACTTTCTTATTCTTGCCTAATTCGTTTAACAAATTAACAAATATTAAAGAGATAAACTTGCAGTGCATTTACAGTGAAAATCATACTTTTATAAATTGACATAAAACAGGTTTAATTTTTGTAAGGTATGTATGATAAACTTTCAAAACATTTTAGATACAATAAAAACCTTTAAACTATATATTTGATATCTCACAGCTGTAGAATATTTAGATTCAAGAATTAGCACAGTTGAGATTTAGAATCAATAAATAAATAAAAGAATATCTACGTACCTTGAGATTTGTCATGCTCAGATTCCATAATTTCAATATCAGCCGATTAGTTTAATACTCTTCTTTGTAGACTTCAATATTTGTTTCGAAGCTCGATTTGAAGACCAGAAGATTTTTCTTTAAAAGACCCAGTAGAATTTTCTTTATGAATAATGGTGTGAATTAAATCGGAAGTATTGAGGCATAATTTCAAAATGAGTAAAACTTGAGAAGTTGATCTTTTTTCACATTTTAATAACAGAATACGACTTTGAATTGAATTAAAATTACTACACACTTTGAATTAAGAATCTAAAACAGAATATGACCTTTTACGTTCAGAATTCAACAACATCAGAATGAATAACAATCTCGGACTCTTAGCAGTCCCGCATCACAGACTCGAAGAATTTATAAAATCTAAATAAAATAAATGAAAGATAATTAATACAAATATAACAGAAAATTATGATAGAATTTTTAAAGCACAATAATAATAAAGTTGTGGAAATTTAATGAAGTCAATAAATGTTCTTTTTTATAGTCAATTTATGACGTAACGATCTCAGTTTGTAAAGTCTTTAAATAGCTTTTATTTCATAGTGCTGCCATCTAGCGTTAAGAATTGTTACTTAAAAATCATACATCCTCCGCCCCCGGCAGGAGAGGGGACACCTTTGATATAGGACGCTTGATGTCACCGCCAACTGTCTTAATCAGGACAACCCGCACAAGATTATCTGTTCCAGGATAAGTCTTTAGAATCCGACCCAATTTCCATTTCATGGGCTGTAATCTTTCGTGAACTATCACCAAATCGCCTTCTCGAAGATTTGCACGTGGAGTAGTCCATTTTGGACGTTGTTGAAGATGTTGCAAATATTCGCTGGACCACCTGTCCCAAAATTGATTTTTTGCTTTCTCTATTAAACGCCAGCGAACATTTAAAGATATTTTAGGATGATTTGAGGATTCTGGCATATCAAGAAGAAGTGCTCCAATTAGAAAATGATCCGGCGTTAAGGCACGAGGATCAGAAGGATCTGAAGACATCGGGGTTAATGGTCTGGAATTTATGCAGCTTTCTATCTGGCAAAGCAAAGTAGTGAGCTCTTCAAAATTGAGTACGCTTGATTTACAAGCTCTTAGAAGATGAGTTTTGGTAAGTTTCACCGCTGCTTCCCATAGACCACCAAAGTGTGGTGCATATGGAGGTATGAAATTCCAATTAATTTTTTGGGTGGAGAGAAATTCTTGAAAGTCTTTTTCCCTCAAGTATTTAAAAAGCTGTTTTAATTGATTGGACAGACCAATGAAATTTTTTGCATTATCAGAGAAGATATCGGAGGGCAAACCTCTGCGTGCGATGAAGCGTTTGAATGCTGCTAGCAAGGCTTATATAGATAAGTCAGATACAAGTTCGAGATGAACCGCTTTTGTGCACATGCAAACGAAAACTGCGATATAAGATTTTAGCTTGATTTTTGTTCTTGGCATATTTGGTTTGGTCAAAAAAGGACCAGCAAAGTCTAATCCCACCTTCAGAAATGAACGAAATGGAGTAATTCTTTCAACGGGAAGGTTTCCCATCATTTGTTGGCAGGCTTGTGCCTTAAGGCGTTTACAAAGTACACATTTATGGAGCTCTTGTCGGACTGTCGAACGACCATCTACAAACCAGTAGTTTTGGCGAATTGTAGAAAGCACTAACTGTGTACCTGCATGTAAATTTCTTTCGTGTACGTCTTTTATTAACAATTTTGTAAAAAGAGTGTTTTTAGGAAGAAGAATAGGATACTTTCTGTCAAAACTAAATGATTCATGTTGCGATAAACGACCGCCCACTCTTAATAGGTCAGCTGAATCTAAGAAGACATTCAACGATAGCAATTTGCTATTGCTTGGCAAAGATTTGTTTTCTTTTAAAGATTTAATTTCTGCATGAAATTCATAATTTTGAATTATTTTCACTATAGAAATGGTAGAACTAGATATTTCTTGTGCACTCAGATTTCCGATCTTTCTTGTAGAATTAGGTCTAGAATTATGAATAAATCGCAAACACCATCCTATTACGCGTACTAATTTGTTAAAGCTTGAGAAATTTTGAATAAAGTCGGGTAAGACATTTATTTTTGTTATGTTACTGACAGAGTTAGCTTCTTGATCTAATTCAGCGACAGGACTGTATAAGGGGATTGGAATTGGCTCTTTTGACGACAGCCATGGAGGCCCATGCCACCACATCTTATGATTAAGGAGTTTTCTCGGTGGAATACCCCTAGAGGCTACATCTGCAGGATTTAGCGTTCCTGGAACATGGTTCCATTCGGCTGAAGGCAATAATGTTTGGATTTGACGTACTCTATTTAGTACAAATTGATTTCCTTTCAAAGGAGGCGATTTTAGCCAGCAGAGCACAATTTGCGAATCTGACCATAAAAATACACTATTTATGCTCGTGGATAAAGTATCGACGATAGTTGAGCAAAGTTTTGCTAATAATAGAGCGGCGCAAAGTTCAATGCGGGGTAAAGTTTGTGGCTTTATGGGATTTACCTTTGTTTTTGCAGCAAGTAAATTGACGAATATTTCGTTAGGAGTGATAACTCCTAAGTAAGCGACCGCAGCGTAAGCTTTTCCGGAACCGTCACAAAAGCCATGTAACTGAATTTCACAATCCTTTTTATGGTATGAATTAGTATACCGAGGAATTTCAATAGTTTCTAAATAATGAATTTCTGCCAAAAATTGATTCCAACTCACTAAGATTGAATTTGGGATTTCCTCATCCCAAGAGATTTTTTCCTTCCAGAGGTTTTGTAGAATTATTTTCAAACTGATCGTGATAGGGGAAAGGAAACCCAGAGGATCGAAGATTGTGGATATCACGGAGAGAAGATCTCTTTTATTTTTGACATCTTTGAATTCATTAAATTTTATTTTTAGCGTATCATTAGATGAATCCCAGAATAAACCCAGAATTTTAACAGCTTCATCTTCTTTGATTACTGTCTTTGTTGAAGCTTTAAGTTCATCTGGTAAATGAGCGAGTACTTCAGGGTCATTTGATGACCACTTTCGTAAATTAAAACCTCCGCCTTTCATGACATTAATAAGCTCCGTAATTAACGATTGAGCATTTTCTTTGGAATCTGAACCCGACAACAAATCATCGACGTAGATATTGTCGCGAATAATTTTAGAAGCCTTTTCAAAAGTTTGTTCGTTATCTATTGCTAACTGATTTAAAGTTCTAATTGCCAAAAATGGCGCACAAGCAGTGCCATAGGTTACTGTTAACAACCGATAGGTTTGAATGTTTTCTTTAGGATCGAACCGCCATAAAATACGTTGATAATCTACATGTTTTGGATTGATAAGAATTTGCCTGAACATTTTTTCGATGTCCGCACTAAAGCCTATTGGATGCATTCTGAATTTTAATAATAACTGAAAAATATCCGGTTGTAATTTCGGCCCTATCTCCAAATAATCATTTAACGAGCGACCTTCTGAACCAATTGCGGATGCACCGAATACTACCCGAAGTCGAGTTGTACAACTATCCTCTCTTATTACCCCGTGGTGGGGGAGATAAAAATTATCTGGATTTGAAATTTCTGCGGCGGGAACGAGTTCCATGTGTCCCAAATCAATATACTCTTTCATGAATGACGAATATTGTTCCTTAAGTACGGAATTTCCTTGAAGTTTATTTTCTAAGGAATTGAAACGCTTTAAAGCTTGAGATTTAGAATTTCCGAGAACAGGTTTAGATTTAAATGGAAGATCCACGATATATCTTCCTGATTCCGTGCGTGATACTGTTTTTATATAATTATCTTCTACTAGTGAAACTGGATCATAACTAGGAATTGATTCGAGTTCCCAAAATTTTTGCAATTGAGAATTTATTTGCGTCGTAACATGACAACTAACAGAAGAATTATGATTAGAATGATTCGAATAAATTACTCCAGATAATATCCAACCCAGTTTCGTATTAACAGCACTCGGTGTTCCCTTAGGACCCAGAATGGACTCTCCGATTATTATGTTAGCAAACAAATCTGCACCTATGAGTACATCAATGGAATCGGACACATGGAAATTGGGATCCGCCAGATTTAATCCTTCAATATGAGGCCAATACTTATTAGTAATTAGAAAGTTCGGTAAATTTGTTGTGATCTGATTAACAACTAAAGCATCTAACTGAAAAGATTCGTTATTAAAATGCGGAGAAAATGTTAAAGAAACTTCCTGAAGAGCTGTCTCTGCGACCAAATTGTTTATTCCTGATATTTTATGAATTGTAGATCTCAAGGGAAGACCTAGCTTTTTCAACACGATTTTAAAATCAAACTCTTTTGAGAAGCGCTGTCAATCATAGCCCTACAAGGAATAAATTTTCCTGTTTTGGATTTTACATGTATAATGGCAGTAGCCAGTAATGTTTGGGAATTTTCAGTCAAAGTGTGACTGCTTAAACAATTGGATTCATCCACTTGTGCATTTGAATTACTTCCGCTATTTTGATTTGTAACCCGCTCTTGCGGTCTAAAAGAATTCTGTGATGCAGAATTAGACTGTTCGTGATGCAGAATTGAATGATGTTTAGCCTTACAATATTTACAGGTAGTGCTAATCAGACAATTAGCAACAAAATGATTAGCTCTTAAACAGTTCGTACATAGTTTTTTTGCTTTTACTAACTGCCATCGTTGATCAACCGTTAAATTTTGAATTTCTGGGCATTTGTAAAGTGCATGCCCTTCATTGCATTTTGGACATAAGGGCTTTAAAGATTTGTTCACATTGTCCATAACAACTGCATTTGAAAGAGATTTCTTTGGGCCTTGTTGAGATTTAAAATTAGGTTTAGTTTCATACTTAATAAATTCAGCATTTCAACCTTGCAAACTGCGTGCATGTCTTTCCAAAAACGTCACTAACATATCATATGTGGAAAAAATATCCTTATTTAATGATAACTCCCATTGCTTTCTTAATGAGTCATCGAATTTAGTTTGAACAATATAAACCAAAATTAAATCAACAAATTCGTTAAATTCAAATTTTAGAGATTTCAAATTTCTAATCACTTCATTGCAATTATCCAATAACTCTAGAATTGTTTTCTACGTGGGCGATTTTAATGGTTTAGCATTAATAAATTTTGACAATAGCGAATATGCTAAATTTCTACGGTTATCATATCTGTTAACTAGAGTTTCCCATGCTTGTTTATAATTCTCCCCTGAAATAGAAAATCCTGAAATTAATTTAGCAGGATAATTTTTGACACTCGCAATTAAATACGAAAATTTTAATTGATCGGAAAGCGCTTCATTTTTATGAATCGAAGTCAAAAATGTCTCTTTAAATGTAATCCAGTGACTCATATCACCATAAAATATGGGCAATTGGAATTTAGGTAATTTTATTGAATTTTCCTTAATAGAACTATTCTCATCTGCATCACATCGGGTTTTTTTACTTTCGTTTTTAGCTGCAATAAACTGATCAATTTTCACGATATCTTCTACAACTAAGTCTTTAGCAGAAGTAAATGAATCGTAAAGAGTTTCAATTGTTTCTTCAGCTATACCAAAATATGATTTTTTCAAATCACTTTCTAAAATCTTAAGTTCCGATTTTAATTTCTCCAATAACTGCAAATTATCTTTTTCAATCGCATCGGATACCTGATCCCTATATCTTTTTATTTCTTTTACGGTAAAATTAAATTTGGATTCCGAAGCGATTTCCGCTTTCGTTTTCGTCATTATTATAATTTTGAATAAGATGTAATTGATTAATCACCAGCCGAACTCCGACTACGACGGACCAACAACTATGTAGAATATTTAGATTCAAGAATTAGCACAGTTGAGATTTAGAATCAATAAATAAATAAAAGAATATCTACGTACCTTGAGATTTGTCATGCTCAGATTCCATAATTTCAATATCAGCCGATTAGTTTAATACTCTTCTTTGTAGACTTCAATATTTGTTTCGAAGCTCGATTTGAAGACCAGAAGATTTTTCTTTAAAAGGCCCAGTAGAATTTTCTTTATGAATAATGGTGTGAATTAAATCGGAAGTATTGAGGCATAATTTCAAAATGAGTAAAACTTGAGAAGTTGATCTTTTTTCACATTTTAATAACAGAATACGACTTTGAATTGAATTAAAATTACTACACACTTTGAATTAAGAATCTAAAACAGAATATGACCTTTTACGTTCAGAATTCAACAACATCAGAATGAATAACAATCTCGGACTCTTAGCAGTCCCGCATCACAGACTCGAAGAATTTATAAAATCTAAATAAAATAAATGAAAGATAATTAATACAAATATAACAGAAAATTATGATAGAATTTTTAAAGCACAATAATAATAAAGTTGTGGAAATTTAATGAAGTCAATAAATGTTCTTTTTTATAGTCAATTTATGACGTAACGATCTCAGTTTGTAAAGTCTTTAAATAGCTTTTATTTCATAGTGCTGCCATCTAGCGTTAAGAATTGTTACTTAAAAATCATACAACAGCTACTCTTAGCAATTGAATTTGCTCCTTCATCTTTAGATGAAAATGTATCTGTCATATGTAGAATTTAAAAGAGGGGGGATTATTGTTGAGCTGCCCAATGGAATCCTGATATCTTTATGTACGAATTACAGAAGAAGAGATTAATATTTAATTTTGTATTTAGTCAGTTTAATTCCTTAATAATTTTGCACGAACGCCGCTCGGGCAAGAAAAGTTTGCTTGCTTCGTTATTAAAAGCGTTTGGATACCACTAATTTTTATTTGTAATCTTCGCTTTATTATGTAGCAGATATTTTGTGATTACATAAGAAAAATATTTTAGTGTGAAAAAATTGGTGTTATGTCCCTATTTTTAGTTTATTGTGTAAAAAAACGAAACTGTTAATGCGTTAAACCAATATCCCAACTCATAAATATGCATGCATACATACACGTAAAAATTCCAAATAAATCTTCATAACAACGATATAAAAATCATAAATTAAGACAAGAAATATCAACGAAAAATATAACTTTAAACTTTCATAGTCGTACACAATTTAGTTAAATAACTACTCTAAATGGATAAACTTGAAGTAGAAAAATATATAACTTACTAGGGTGAAACCCCCAGTTATTGACACCTAACCAGTAGCTGACACTTCATCAGAAATCTAACTCAAATAAGCATTTTCTTTTAAAATTCTGCAAAGTAATGTGGTAACATATTTGTTCTTAACTGTTATAACTTATTTTTCAGCTATAGATTTTTTTAAAAAGGGATAGTGTCAGTTACTGGAGATATTGACGATATTTCTAAAAAAAATTAATTTTTAGTAATAAAAATTGTAATTTTTTTTTAAATTTTGTCAACAATATTTTTTAATGTATCTTTACTATACATTAAAAAAACAGATAAGTATAAAATAGATTTTAAACTTTGTAATAGTGATTTGAACAAGAAACAATCCTTAAAGTGTCAGTTACTGGGATTTTCACCCTACTTACTTATAATAAGATGCAATGGTAGGAAAGTGTTGGTAATCATGCCGAGTGCGACCACTCCGGTCTGCAAATCGACCGTAAATAAACGCCATGTTAGACTTAATGAAAAACGTATGCTAACATATGACAACTAAATGATAATTTCTTCTACTGCAAATCATGTCTGTTCAGCATTTTTTAATATAAAACATGTATTGATCAGCATTTCTGTAAACAATTTTTTCTGTAAGCACTTTTTTCTGAAATAGCGTAAACAAACGGAAAGCGGTTTGGTGAGCCATTCCTTTTTTATATTCATTCATTTTCATAAAGATAATATATTTTAAAATTATAAAAAAAAAACATTAACGCATTGAATATTTAACTTTTTTTGTGAAATCTTCAGAAATTGTGTTTCACTCCGCTAATTATTATTATTCTTGCAATAAATACTGCTGTGCATTCAGTTTTGAGACTCATTCATCAAAATTACTTGTGCTGATTGGTCATTGGCAACGGCAGTTTAAACATCTTTGTTGATCTAAACATTGTTTTGAGGGTTTATCATCTTTACAGAATCCTTTTATAGTGGAATCTTTAGTTCTTGAAAGATATTATGAGCAACCCAAAATCACCAGACGGCAGAAATGTTCAGGAAAATACATGCTCTTACAATAACGTCATTTCTTATGCTGCTATCTATAAACAGAGTGGAGAAACAAAGAGAGGGACTCCTTGGATATATTGCAAATACTTATAATAAATTGTAATTATAATTTGTCAGAATTATCAATTAGATTGTTATCTTTTTATAGATTTTAATTAGAAATATAGATTTTTAATCGCATTTAATATTTATAATAATTTAAAAAATACAACTAGCAATATAAAAATTGAAATGTAAATATACAAAGCAACGATTTTGTAATAACTGATTTAATACAGCAATGATTTAAAACTCTATTATACTATTAACTTAAATAATTTAAAACTAACAAAAGTGTAATATTTTGTGCAATCGTTAAACCATCATGAGCCAATCTCTTTACAAACTCGTTGATAACACTTTTTTTACAAACACTTTTGCACATGGATTATTTTTTAATACCGTTCTTTGTGACACATTTTGGGGCATTTCTCACACCAGCCGAATTGTTTTATAAATAACTCAACTCAGATTTCGCAAAGTTATCCCGTCGAGTGGGGTTACTTTGTGACAGGTGTGTTTTCTCCTTTAAATTCTAGATAAAAAGTTACATTCACAAAGTTAGACAATAAAACGTGTATTAAAACTTTTATTTAAACAATGTCTACAAATTTTTGGCAGCTTAATCCACGTCTTTGATCTCTAACAGCCCTCAGTTGCCCACTATCGTTGGTGGGTCGATGGTGAATAAAACCTCGTTCCTTTCATACAAAATTTCATTCGGTCCCCGATGATTGCCTTTGGACCGCTTTTCGTTTTTAGAATAGGAAGTATAAGTGATAGAAATCAGTCCTTAAAATTTGGTGGTTGAACCAAGTTGGTGGTTGTTCCAAACTTGATAGTTGTTCGATTGTATCTTGCTCCCCACTGTCCGTCCTCGGTCCAAGTGGACCACAATTTGTCAGTTTTCTAGTTGACGTAAATTGGTGCTAGATCCCCGTAGTGCTTCCGCATACCATGACTGAAGTATAAACCTTAGTTTAGTTTTAAATCCGTTCAGGATATTTTGCTCATCTTTGAGTGATTACATTTTTACTTCCAGAGTCGTCCACCAAATTCTTCTCATCATAATTCCATTGGTTCTCGGGCAAGACACCCCCCCCCCCCCGACTTCTTTTCTAAGTTAGTAAAGCACATGTCAATTAATTGATGATTGGTCTTGGCCTAACCGTAGCTGATATTTTTGGACGTTCGTTGAGAGAGAATTGCTTTGTGACAATGTCGGTGTGTCACAAAGTAGCCCCATCATGTGTCTATATTTTGCTTATGTTATCATATCTCACATAAATATCACTTGACAAAGGTTATATTACTCCACAGTCTAACTGATATAGTAACAACAATGAACATTTACCTGTGTCAGCTAGTTCTCATTGGTGTTAGGCCTCCGCACACGAAGTGTCCGGTTTCCGAGACAACAACGCAAAAAGAGGTTTGAACGATACACCGGCCAGAGAGAAAAAGCGAAGTGTTGGACCTTCGGACAACGATCGTTATTTGACACGGAACACTGTACTATAAGGTGGCACTGCTTTTTGCTATCCTGCCATCGCGAGAAGGACGGGAGATTCGAAATACGAAAACTAGACCATGTGTCATAAAGTAACCCCTACAGTCAGAAAGTAAACTCATCTTACGGTATTTAATTTGAATGTTTTGTCCAATCGTTGAACTATTTCAAAAAATGAATATTGAGTAAAAAAAAATGCTCATCATTTGTATATATAGAAATCATTTGTCATTTTTAAAATGTACTTTTTACAATACAAACCTTTCAATAGTAAAATCTTCATGTTTGTTTGTATGAAGTCTAATGAAATTGAAACGCATATCATCATTCCGTCATTTTTGACGGGGGTTATATACTAGTTGTTACATAAAACACTTTCAGCTTTTATTAAACACATATGTCATAACTTTAGAACAATATTGAACATATGATAAAATTGAAAGCAAAAATTTGATACCTCAGAGTTCTTTCTAATAAATGAATCTGTATTCCTCATTGCTCGATAAAAGTGTATCTTTTTTCTTCAAAGTGGAAAAAAATAACTGTAAGTTTTGATATTTTTGCAGATGAACTTTAAATTAGAAATAAATCAGAAGATCCTGTGATATGTTTCTTTCTAGGAGAATGAGTTATGACACAGGAAGTTTTAACATGTAAAGATAAACTATAAGTATAAGAGGGTCATTTATTTCTCTTTTATAGCTCTTTTCATCTTCTTTCGGTCATACATTCACTATCATATAAACAAAATTTGTATTCAAAAAAGGTGAAATATCTCAAAGAGTATAGAAATCAGAAAAATAAGTAATAAACACGCTTACTCTTATATTATTACCCTAATTTAGTTAAGAATTTAACAGACACTAAAGCTACAAACCTCGAGTGAACAGTATCTTCATAGCAAAAGTACGCCTTCATAAACTACCATAAAATAGATTTAGCTTTCATAATGCATATATTTCTTAATTTTAAACAATATAAAAGTTATATTAAGGAATAAATAATGAATTCGATATCAGGCAACTATTCCTGATAAATATCTCTAGTATATTAATCGTTAGATAAAATATTATCTGCCACATGAAGCATTAATTATGATGACATAAATGTGGAATTTAGTTATAAAATCATGATATCAGGATGTATGGACTACAAATGAAGGTACCATTATGCATTTTTTATAAAGTAATTTAATAAAAAGAAAACTGCCCAGTTAAACTGAGGGCATTGAGCTCACAGGCTATTCACACTAATTGTATATTATACTCTTATTTCAAAGAATTTGAAATAAGCCCCTCGAAAAATAAAGAAATTGACAATAATATTAAGGGGGTCATCTCCCCGTTACTCCCCTCATAGTTAACTAATGAACCCCTTAAACTAATCAGGGAATCCTCTAATTACAATGAATATATATACAAAATTTGAAGAAAATCTGATCATTCTGCATGAAAAACCCATTTATCTAAATTTAGGGGGGGATTAGCCCCCCCTTTCCCCTTTATACTTAACCAATGAACCCCCAAAACTATTCAGAAAAGCACATTATCACAATGAACCTATATACAAAATTTTAGGAAAATCGGATAATTCTGCATGAAAAACTCTTTTATCTAAATTAAGGGGGGGATTATCCCCCTTTCCCCCTTTAAACTTAACCAATGAACCCCCAAAACTAATCAGGGAAGCGCCTTAACACAGTGAACCTATAAACAAAATTTGAAGGAAAACGGAATAGTTCTGCATGAAAAACCCATTTATATAAATTAAGGGGGGTATTAGCACCCCGTTCCCTCCCTTTATACTTAACCAATCAATCCCGAAAACTAATCAGGGAAGCGCCTTAACACAGTGAACCTATAAACAAAATTTGAAGGAAAACGGAATAATTCTGCATGAAAAACCCATTTATATAAATTAAGGGGGGGGGGGATTAGCCCCCCGTTCCCCCTTTATACTTAACCAATCAATCCCGAAAACTAATCAGGGAAGCGCCTTAACACAGTGAACCTATAAACAAAATTTGAAGGAAAACGGAATAATTCTGCATGAAAAACCCATTTATATAAATTAAGGGGGGGGGGATTAGCCCCCCGTTCCCCCCTTTATACTTAACCAATCAATCCCGAAAACTAATCAGGGAAGCGCCTTAACACAGTGAACCTATAAACAAAATTTGATGGAAAACGGATATTTCTATGAAGAGTTATCGCGTTGCGTACATACGTACATACATACAGAACCGGCGGGCACATAAGCTCTCAGGCTTTGATAGCCTGTGAGCTAAAAAACCAATTTAAACCTGAATCTATATTATAAAGTAAAAATATGTCCGTCAGTAAAGCTTACGCCATTTTGACGGGGGAAACACCTGGCCAATCAATGTTGCTTTTACTGCAATTTTTTTAAGTTCTAAACATCACACAATTTCAATTTATACATCGTCAAATGTGGGGAAAATGTTCTTTCAGATGTAGTTTATTTGAAAATTGTATCTCAATTTACCGTTTTTATGATTTTTCAAAAAATTCTGAAGTATGAATTTCTTTCTAATCTATCTCAATCGCGTGCAACCCGATTACAAAAGATTAATTCATTTACACTTAAACCAATATAAATACACTGGTGTCCAAAATTAAAATCTCAAACACAAAACCAGTGATAACTGGATAAGTGTAATTGGTTTATGACAACGAAATTTGGTATATAGAGGTATGACTATAGGAAAACATATAGCAGCATACCAATATGGAAAAGAGGTGAATTGTTAGTTAAGATACAGGTTATACCAAAAACAGTCAAACCATGATGCATTATACTTTGGAAGCGGTCTGTCTAATATGGCGTGTGGCCATCGTGCATTGTTATACAAGCCACATAAAGAGACGTCGTACTGGTAATGAGAATGTCGAGAAATGCATGCGGCAATAAATTCCATTCTTCTATAACCGTAGATTTCAACCCCTGGGCGGTCCTGGGAAGGGGGTGACGTCGTGCAATGACTCATTCTAGACCATCTCAAATTTGTTGTATAAGATTGAGGTCGGAGACTTCACGGGCCAGTTCATACGGCAAATATCCTCTTCTTCCAGAAAATCATCAACAATGTAAGTTCGGTGTGATTTCGCATTATCGTCTATAAAAAGGAAGTTCGGACGTGCAGCACCCTAGAAAACATCAAATGGGCTTCAAGGACCTCATCTCTATAGCGCTGTGCGGTATCACTACACGCATCAAAGACGTGCAGTGGTGTACAACTGCACAACATGATACCGCCGCAGACAAGGATTCTTCTGTCCCCAATGTGGTCGATTTCACTTACGTTGGAGGTATGATAGAGGTCTTCAGATTCTCTCCAGATGAAGAATCACTTTGTGTGCTGAATCTTGACTCATCAGTGAAAGGAACACACCCTTATTCTTGGTTTGTCCAATGATGTTGTGCTCAGCTCCACAAAAAAGGGCTCTTTTGTGCGATATGCTCAGGGGTAGACACACTATTGGATTAAGCCATCTCTGCTAAATGTCTGCATACAGTTGGCCTAGAAACTTTTGTCCCAGACGCAGCCGCAAGGTCACTAAAAAGCTCTGTAACTGTCATGCACTTAATGTCAAGTAGCGATCCTGAACAGGTGTCGTCGCTCTTGGGTGGCTGTGGCTGGGCGTCCTGAGAATAGTACCACTTGTTTGGAACTGATTCCATAACCTAGATACCACTTTTGGTGCCACTTGTAACCATTGAACCACCTCCGCTTGAGATTGCCCAGCTTCAAACCTGTCAGCGGTCCTTCATCTCGGTGAATCGTCCAAATGATTGTGAAAACGCTATTGCTCTGAAATTAGTCAATCCTGGGGTTTTAATGCAACACTGACACAAAAATCCCAGATGCTTACACGGTCAAATTTCTCTTTCTGTTACAAAATTTATCCTAAACATCATTTATTCAAAACTGGATGCTAACATTATATTACCCATTTACCAAAAAATACGGTTCAAATTTTATCAATTTTATTGATATTCATTTTGAATTACTGTCAAAAACTTTTTTGTGGCCTTAATTTTGGACACCATTGTAGTTCAGCGTTTGTTTACAGCTAATATCCCAAAACGAAATTAAAACACCATCATAAATAAATAAAATAATAAAATAACATAAACAAAACACAAATTTAACAGACATGTAATCGAACTAAGCACTTAAACTATTGAAGTTTTCAGAATAAAAGAAGGCTGCTGTAAGTATCGAAATCTTTGGTGATTTTTTTCGGCTATTAACTCTTGGCTAATACGAAAGTATTACTTATAATAAATTTCCAAACATAATTTAATACATTGTTGATATTTTTCATACAAAAATACTTTTTGGTGTTGTTAGTGTGTAATCTGGAAAAACATATTAAATGAAAAAAATGTATTAGAATGTACAAAAAAAAAATAGGTTTTCACCTATATTGTACTACTCGAGAATCCCGGATTGGATCCATAAAATGTATACACAATGGGACAATGGACAAATAATGGACAATGTCTTCACAGCAAAAAATATGCACTCATAAACTAACATAAAACAGATTTGGCTTTCGTGATGTATAAATGTCAAAATTTAAACAATACAGGAATTTTAAACTTAAAACCAAAAATTTGATATATGGAAATTGTTTCTAATAGATAGATCTGTCATTTTCATCGCTGGATGAAAATTTATCAATAACACGTAAAATTGAATAGGAGAAAATAAATACAGAGCTGAGAAGGAGAGTCATGGTATCATTATGTATGGATAACGTAAGAAGATACCATTATGTAATATTTTTAGTTTATCCAGTTTATGCCTGTTAAAACAAGTAATGCATACAATATAAATATAAAAGGTGCATATAAATAACAATATTTAAAAAATCACAACTAAAAACTTTAAACACCAACAAAAAATATAGGTTTTACTTTCATAATAAAAGTTATAATATTTATTGATATAAAGTAATTTTTATTATACGTCACTTATAAGTCACAAATGCATGTGTTAGTGACGCTGACCACAGAGTAAGGAGATAAACAGAGATTCAACTTCGCCTGAAAAGAGCGACTGCAGCGGATGACTTAAGAACTAAATCATCGCTTTGGCGATTCTCATCATCGTGATTTCCGTTTAATTGTAACCCTATTCTGCTTGGCGTCTTTTGCTGTTGTCATTTGCACAAGTGCAAATTTTCGGCGTTCACTATTTGATTTTTGAATCTTGATTAATATTTATTACTAAAATGACTCTTTGAAGATCAAATAGGTCATTATAATTCTTCAAAATGTATTTATTCAAATGATTTATTTTCATGTGTTAGTTTTGTTCTTGTTTTTCAAGTTCCGTAATGTTTGAAATATTTTACATATATTCAGTGTTGACAGATTTTTGCCGAAACGTCATGTTAAGGCTCACTGTGGAGACGCGAAAAGTTTTTGGTTTCCATCTGTCTGTTTTCCGTAAAAATGGTCCGATTAGGTTGATTTTTAGTAGGTATGTTGGCGTGGTATCCGGAATTAGCTGTATAGTTTTTGGTTAAATTT
Organism: Maratus michaelseni; assembly: GCA_963931845.1. Classification (NCBI taxonomy): domain Eukaryota; kingdom Metazoa; phylum Arthropoda; class Arachnida; order Araneae; family Salticidae; genus Maratus; species Maratus michaelseni. The sequence goes on from OZ007593.1 coordinate 129,712,023, forward strand.
AGTTCATTCGTTCGGAAAATATAGAACATTTTTTAGGTCATAATGCTTTCCTATGGGGATGCAGAGGATTTTTCAAATTTCATTTTTATCTGAAATGAAAATGGAACATTTGCTTAATGGATTTAGACGTAAAATTAAGAATGCTAAATTTTCGATATAGATTACCAATAGTTTTAAAATTTTGCCGATAAATTTAATAAAATTTAGATATTAATTGCTTAAAATATTTAAAAATGTTTTTGCATCTGTTCGGTAAATATAAACATCTTTTCATATTTTTTACAATTTTTCAAATCGATTATTTTTATTTTCCACTTTAATTTATTCGTTGCTGATGAATACCTGTTTATTTAAAAAATTAAAAGAATAAGCAATTCCTCAGAATTTTACACTATCATTGTATAAAACCGTGTTTAATTTAATGATTTTAATTTCTGGAACATTCGAAGACTTTTATATGCTTATAAATATGCGTGCAATTGAAAAAATAATAATTGCGGATTGTAGGTGTTAAATTATATCAAAAATGAGATTTAAAAAACAAGCAGCAACAAGCAGTCGCCGTTTTTTTTTCTTTTTTCCCTTCCCTCATTTGTCGCCAAGAAAGCGATATGTAGCCGTTATTAGAAACCTCGCTTCTGTTATGGCCGTAGTTTCTGCGTCATCCGCAGCTATCGCCACTGTCTATGCGTAATCCCATGTTAAAGAAGTTACCATTGCAGTGTATGAGAGTTGATTCTCTGTTTAAATCTCCTTACTCTGTGACGCTGACATTACAACAATGTAGTCAACAACTGCTGTCAACAACTGTATGAAACTTATAACAATGGAATTAATTATGCGTTAAACCACGCTCACTAAAATATGTCAATTGACTGTGGATCCGATTATGGAATTTTTCCCGTACTTGCATGTATCTTGACATTAACTACTTGACTCGACATGCACGCACACATGTCCGAGCACCCATGCACACACATTTTTAACTTTGGGTTAAAAAAGAAAGTGAAATTTGCATAATTTATCGTCCAAGTTTAGTGAAAGCACTTTTTCTTTGGTATAGTTAATGTACTAAATGAATTAATTTTAAGTAGGAAAAAATTATTTTACTGCAATGACATAAAACAGTTTTAGCTTTTAAAAGCACATACATAAGGATGAATCATATCTAAAGGAGACTTTTTTTAAATCAATAATATTTTTTTATACTTGTCGTTATGGTAATCATGATATGTTGTTTGCAATTTAAAAATTTGTTTGCCATCGTTTTATTCTTTACTAGCAAAACCCGCGGCTTTGCTCGCGTAATTATTGAAATTTTCCAAGTGGTATTCGTTGGCCTATTTTCATTAAAGGAAATTTTACTGCCACAAATAATTACGAAATTACTAATTAAGCCACACTAATGTCGAAAAAAAATCGAAAATTTAGAACGTTTTTCGCACTTTCACCCCCCGCCGCCTGTGGTAGAGTCACAGATATAAAATAAAGCCTATGTTACAGCAGGGACTGTTACCACCACTTTTGAAAATGGTCTGTAGTTCCAGAGATTCCATAGAAATTGTAATTTAGAATGTTTCTAGACTGCTTTTCGCTCATCTCACCCTTTTAAATTTCGAATTTTTTTAGAATTTGTTCTTAGAGAGCATTTACATTTTATAAATAACTACCATGTCAAATTTCAAGTTTCTAGTTCCTTCAGTATAAAAAAAATCGAAATTTTAGAAAGTTTTTCGCTCTTGCACCTGCCTGTGGTATTGGCACCGACATAAAATATAGCCTATGTTACAGCAGGGACTGTCACCATCAAATTGCTACCATAACTTTTGAAAAGGGTTTGGTAGTTTCAGAGATTCCATAGAAATTGTAATTTAGACTGTTTTTAGAACGCTTTTCGCTCACCTCACAGTTTTAATTTTCGATTTTTTTTATTTGTTCTCAGAGAGCATTTACATCTTATAAGTAACTAGCATGCCAACTTTCATGTTTCTAACACCTTCAATATAAAAAAATCGAAATTTTAGAACTTTTTCGCTCCTGCATTCCCCTGTTGATAGTGGCACCGACATAAAATATAGCCTATGTTACAGCAGGAACTGTCACCATCAATTTGCCACCATCACTTCTGAAAATAGTTCTGTAGTTCCAGAGATTCCATAGAAATTGTAATTTAGAATGTTTTTAGAACGCTTTTCGCTCATCTCACCCTTTTAATTTTCAAATTTTTTAGAAACTGTTCTTAGAGAACATTTAGATCTTATAAGTAACTACCATGCCAAAATGTCATGTTTCTAGCTCCTTCAGTATAACAAAAATCGAAAATTTAGGACGTTTATCGCTCTTGCACCCCGCCCCGATATAAAACATAGCCTATGTTACAGCAGGGACTATTAACATCAATTTGCCACCATCACTTTTGAAAATGGTTCTGTAGTTCCAGGGATTCCATACAAATTGTAATTTAGAATGTTTTTAGACCGCTTTTCTTTCATCTCGCACTTTTAAATTTCAATTTATTTTTAAATTTGTTCTTAGAGAGCATTTACATCTTATAAGTAACTACCATGCCAAATTTCATGTTTCTAACACTTTCAGTATTAAAAAAAAAATTGAAATTTTAGAACGTTTTTCGTTCCTGCACTCCCCTGGGGGTAGTGGCACAGACATGAAATATAGCCTATGTGACAGCAGGAACTGTTACCATCAATTTGCCACCATCACTTTTGAAAACAATTCTGTAGTTCCAGAAATTCCATAGAAATTGTAATTTAGAATGTTTTTAGAACCAATATCAAGAACGCTTTTCGCTCATCTCACCCTTTTAAATTTCGAATTTTTTTAGAATTTGTTCTTAGAAAGCATTTACATTTTATAAATAACTACCATGTCAAATTTCAAGTTTCTAGTTCCTTCAGTATAAAAAAATCGAAATTTTAGAAAGTTTTTCGCTCTTGCACCTGCCTGTGGTATTGGCACCGACATAAAATATAGCCTATGTTACAGCAGGGACTGTCACCATCAATTTGCTACCATAACTTTTGAAAAGGGTTCGATAGTTTCAGAGATTCCATAGAAATTGTAATTTAGAATGTTTTTAGAACGCTTTTCGCTCATCTTACCCTTTTAAATTTCGAATTTTTTAGAAACTGTTCTTAAGGAGCATTTACATCTTATAAATAAGTACCATGCCAAAATGTCATGTTTCTTGCTCCTTCAGTATAACAAAAATCGAAAATTTAGGACGTTTTTCGCTCTTGCACCCCTCCCCCCAGTGGTAGTGACACCGATATAAAACATAGCCTATGTTACAGCAGGGACTGTTACTATCAATTTGCCACCATCACTTTTGAAAATGGTTCTGTAGTTCCAGAGATTCCATATAAATTGTAATTTAGAATGTTTTTAAAACGCTTTTCGCTCATCTCACCCTTTTAAATTTCAAATTTTTTTAGAATCTGTTCTTAGAGAGCATTTACATCTTATAAGTAACTACCATGCTAGATTTCGTGTTTCTAACACCTTCGATATAAAACAAATTCGAAATTTTAGAACGTTTTTTCGCTCTTGCACCCCCCTGGGGGTAGTGGCACCTACATAAAATATAGCCTATGTTGGAGCAGGGATTGTCACCATCAATTTGCCACCATCACTTTTGAAATCGCTAAAGTAGTTCCAGAGATTACCCCCTACAAACAAACAAACAACAAAAAAAATCTTTACTACTTTATAATATTAGTATAGATAAGTTTATTTAGCATTTAGTCGCTATGATTATGAGTAAACACAAAATACCTAGTGCGGTTGCACAAAATATAATTATTAAATTTTCAATAAATGAAAAATGTCAAACCTATTAAAATTTTGCACAAATTGAATGTACAATTCGTAAATAACACCCTATAGAGGTCTCAAAAATGTAAATGGCATGATTTGATTAAAAATGGCCGTGAAGAAAATGAAACAACACTTTCTACACTGTTAAGAATTTGCAGCAAACTGTCCAGTCATTCAACCGTTTTTATAGAGAAACGTTATATGACCGTGATTTAACTGTATTCTGACCATATTATTGTCCATATTATGGTCCGAATACAGTTAAGTTACGATTATGTAATCGTTTTTTTTCAAAATCAGTCCAATGACTGGAGAGTTTGCTGCAAATTTTTAACAGTGTACTGCAGAACAGCGCTCAAAATGTGTACATAGTACTCCACTGAATCAAAAAGTGAAATGTTCTCACTAATCATTTTTGGGATTTATGGTGTATAATATACGGCAATTTTGTTCATTAACAATATACATAAAATTCAGTATATTACTGTGAATTTTTTTAGTAAGATTAAAGCAGCACATCGGTCTTAAAAACGCTCTATTCGATCCAAATGTTATTATAATCCAATGCAAAACCCCAAACAGCAAATGTAACAAAACCACTGAAAAACATTCGACCATCCTCCTTATAGCTCGAACTTATGATCTTCGGACTATCAATTGTTTGAATCACGTTAAAGAAGTGTTAGGAGGAGAAAGATTATAATCAGATGAAGAAGACGAAGAATTTTTGTGCATTTAGCTTCATACATGTCCAAATTCCTTACATTGTACAATAATTTAAAAAAAACTCCCAATATTTTGCAGACAGTGTGTACATGTTAAAGAAAGCTGTGCAGAAAAATAACATTGGTACAATTTTAGTAAATATTATAAAATAATATATTAAATAAATAATTTAAAATATATTAAAAAAGACTTCTTTATAGTATTTGATTCACCCTCCTATCATAAATTCAAATCTTTCTGAAAGTTTCGATAAACTTTAAACTATAAATTTAATACCTCACAGTTCTTTGTAATGAATGAACCTGGCTTCTTCGTCGGTCCATAAATTCTTATCTTTTACATACAACCAGTGGTAAAAGAATAACTTGTCTTTTGTCATTATTATGGAGAATATCTCAGTAAATCAAATATCTTGATCTTTTTTTTTCTAATGGAAAAAGTATGACGCAAGTTCTAACGTAGACAATCTATCTTTCGTAGAGGTCGATTTCTTATGTTTTTTATAATATTTTCTTTGTTTTTAGGTAACTTTCATTACAAAAAGTAAAAAACTACCTATTGCAGCCATTCGGAGGAAAGCAATTTCAGAAAATTTTGGCATATTTTCACCGATCATAACCCCTGTACCCCAAAACCACCCTCCGTTCAAACGTTGATTTATATATATATATATATACACAGGGTGATTATAAAAAAAACTATCCCGACATTTGGGCCCCTATCATCATACCATTCACAGAAACTGAATGAAATTTTGGCAAAAGGTATTTTGAGGTAAGCGCTCAAGAATGATATGGAAAACATCAGTGTCACTCAAACAGTTACGGTTACAGTGAGACAATTTCGAAAAAATCAAATGGCAACACCCAGTTTTTTGTATTGGAATGTGATCTCCATTGTGAAAAACCCTAAATAGCGTTGGAACGGTAACTGTATCATGAAAATCACCGGCGGTAGATAGGCTAAAAGTGAGGACAACCAATAAGGACAGAGAAGCAGCATAAAATAAAGCATTTTATTGTGTTTCACGAATTTTTCACATGACCTCCTTCACACACGATGACACTTTGCATGCGGCTGATGGTGGATAGCACTACAGCACGTATCATGGCAATAGGAATCTCTTGAATCGCAGTTCTGATGGCATCTTTCAAATCAGATACAGTTTGAGGACGAAACTGATACACTTTGGATTTCAGATATCCCCACAGCCAGAAATCCATTGGTGTCAGATCAGGAGACCTTGGTGGTCACGGAAACGGGAAATTACGGGAGATAACTCTGTCACCAAACTGTTGAGTTAAGACACGTTTGACTGAAGACCCCACATGTGGAGGAGCGCCCTCTTGCATCCACACAACTTCAAATAGAGCATTTTGTCGTTGCAATGCGAGAATCGCGTAATGAGTTAACATGTCCAGATAGCGAGCACTCGTTACTGTACACGTTTGCAGATCACCGACAGTAACCTCTTCAAAAAAGTAAGGGCCGAGAATGAACGTAGTCGTTATACCACACCACACAGTCACTTTTTCCTCGTGCATGCACATCATGTGGATTATTCTCTGCCCAGTGCACACAATTTTTCGAATTCACGTTACCAGTTAACGAGAAATGCGCCTCATCTGTCCACAGAATGCGTAAAGGCCAGCTGCTATTTCCATCGTACCGGATAAAGAATTGATTTGCAAAATCCAGCCGTAATTGATAGTCTCCTGCTTCCAACATCTGGACACGCTGGAATCGATACGGAAACATGTTTAGAACAGAGCGCAGAATCTTGCGTACAGTTGAATTTGGAAGATCCAGAACACGTGAAACACCGCGTGCAGTTGCGGGACAAACTGTACTTATCGTCTGATGGACTTCTGCAACAGCTGCCACAGGAACGGAAGGTCGTCCAGACTGAGGTCGATCGCATGTGCAACCAGTTTCTTCAAATTTATGAATCAAGTCCCGTACAGCTTTGACAGTGCACGGTCCTCGCCGTAATCCATGGTTTCTGCGGTAAACACGCAATGTCTTTGCGGCATTTTGTCCATTCAGGTAATAAATCTTTACGATTTCCCGCGTTCAGAAATGGCAGAAAGGAACATACGCGGCTCGCATTTCGCAGTGCCTTTTTTTTCACCTAGCGTGACGACGTCAGTCATGACTGTATCTTACATAGAACCCGAAATTTGCGTTTCTTGGTTTCTTCTTCTCGTTTTGTGGAGAACTAATCAGGCTGGGATATCAGCCAAAGAAACGGTGTGACGTGTGACGTAAATGAAACGAAAATTAATGCTCTGGTGCACGGCAAAGTCCTTTTTACTTTTCCCTTGCCTAGTTCCGGTGATTTTTATGCTACAGTTGCCGTTCCAACGCTATTTAGGGTTTTTCACAATGGAGATCACATTCCAATACAAAAAACTGGGTGTTGCCATTTGATTTTTTCGAAATTTTCTCACTGTAACCGTAACTGTTTGAGTGACACTGTTGTTTTCCATATCATTCTTGAGCGCATACCTCAAAATACCTTTCGCCAAAATTTCATTCAGTTTCTGTGAATAGTATGATAGTTAGGGGCCCAAATGTCGGGATAGTTTTTTTATAATCACCCTGTATATATATGACATTTGTCATGCTGTAACTCTGTTATTTACGAACCGATTTGGATGTGACTGAGTATATGTATAGAACATGCCAAGGTCTCGACCGAATTCGTTGGATTTCATCCGACATCTTGTTTCAAAATGGCGGCCAGTTAAAAATTTTTAATTTTTTTAAAATTCAAAAAAATGTAGAAAAATATTTTCTTGATAAAATTGTTTCCGTTAAGTATCAGATCGTGATACAAGGATTTCGGAGCATTTTTTGTTTTGGCTTTATCTGAAAAAATGGCTAAGATATGACAGTTTGAAATTCTAGGGTGGCTGACATTTTGAAACAATCTGATATTTATTATGCTGTAACTCTCGTACTTATGAACCGATATGAATGTGACTGATCTTGTGTACAGGACATATTAAAGTATCGACCGAGTTCGTTGGCCAACTTCATGCGCAATCTTATTTCAAAATGGCGGCCAGTTAAAATTTTTATATTTTTAAAAAATTGAAAAAGATGTATAAAAAATTATAAATTGTCGTTGTTAAAAAGTTGTTTTCGTTAAATGTTAGACCGTAATATAAAAATTCCGGAGAATTTTTGAAATTCTAGGTTGGCTGATCTTTTAACACAATCGGATTTTTGTTATGCTATGTGACTCCCATGCTAGAAATTCGCATTCAAATTCAGTATTAACGAAAACTGGGATTGAATCTTCTATAATCGTGTTCCAAGCATTTTAGCTTCGGTTTTTGAATAAAATAAGTTGACTTTTTAAAAACATGGGATATGGAAGCTACCTTTTCCCCCCGGTATAGGCCGGAAGGACTTTTTGCTAGTCAAACATTCACTATCGAACTTTATTATAAAAATAAAAATAAAATTCACTTTCATGCTCTAACCTAATTCAGTTAAAACTTTGACACATACTACATGAATAAATTTTAGGTAGGTAGTATATTCACTGCGAAAGATATACCTTCCAAAATTGTCATAAAAATGTTTTACCTTTTATAAAGCACATACGTAATAATTTCTAAACTTTATAGAATTATGATAAGCTTTAAACTATAAATTTAATGGCTCACACTTCTTCTTAATGGAGGAGTGTGGCTTCTTCATGGTTCGATAAAAGTTTATCTTTTGCCCACAACAAGTGGCAAAAGAATAACCGTTGTTTTGTCATTTTTATAGAGCAGATCTTCATAAATCACAACATCCTATGATCTGTTTCTTTCTAGTGGAAAAAGATATGACACGAGAACCTCTAATATACAGTGATAAACTATCTGACAAAAGAGGTCATTTTTTTCCATTTCTTCTTTTCATTCTTCTTTCTGTTTTTGTCAAAGTCGAATAAAAATATTATAAACATTATTCGGATCAGTAATTCTGCATTTTTTTTACAACAATTAGTCGTATATTTAAATCGAATAGGCGTAAATTAGACAGTTATCCATTTTTAAAATTTCATTAATTAATGCAAAAATAAAAAAAATGCTGTCTTATTTTATTTACACGCTAGAGAGTTTACGATTTATATGCACTTTAAAAAAATTAATTTAACTTCATGATGAATATCTCATACTTATAGATTATCTGCATACTTACATACATTCACTCATATACATATGCTTCCATTACATACACTGTAAAAAAAGACAAATGTTTCTTAATCTACGAAAATATAATATAACTACGAACAAAAATATACAATAACCTCTCCCGAGTTACCCACGATTCTGAAAAGTGTTCTTTATCTTTAGAAACCTCAGAAACCAATATATTTTCGAGATTTTAAAGAAGCATTTATAAAAACAAAGTGGCTTTTGCTGCCACTGGCTTTCTGAAACGTTTTTGAGAAGTCTTTATATTGTATTTATCGTTTTTTAGGTGCGTTCGTAATTATATAAATACGTAGCACCTATTGTCGTCGTCTGGTCCGTCCGTCCGCATATAACAACGCAAAAACTACCCAACCGAATGGTTTGAAATTTAAGATATATTATCTTTGCAGAATTTTGTCGAGACATTTCAAATTTTATGAAAATCGGATCAAAACTTTAGAAAATATTAATACAAATATTTATTAAGAAATTTGAATTTTTTTTTTTTTAACGGTGCTTTCTTGTTATAGGAGCTTCCGAGGTTTAATCGTCAAACGACCGAGATAATACTTATTTTATGACAGAAATAAATCTGCAGACGATATAATTCATTTCACAAAATTAAAAATCATCAAGATCTGAATATTTATATAACTAGCTGTAGTACGAACGCACCTCGTTTGTCACGTTTGACGTGCAATTTCCAACTTGTTATTATTTTTTTATGTTTTTTCCAAACCAGAATATCGGTTTTGAGGATGAAATCAATTCTCAAGTAAACCTTTTCATGTTCAACAAACGTGTTTTACAGACAAACACAATAAATTAACATCATTCACATTAACATTAAAATTAATAATATTTTTTGTTACTCTTGCACGTATAAATTCAACTACACAGCTGAAAATATTTAACTGAGAATTGATAGCATCCTAAAGACCGACATTCCAATTTGAAAAGAAACAATTAATACACTTTGAAAACTACTTGGAGACCTTTCTGACAATCAGTGGCAGCAAAACAAACTTTGTTTTTATAAATGCTTCATTAAATCTCGAAAATATACTGGGCTTCTGAGGTTTCTAAAAATAAAGAAATATTTTAGGAATCATGGGTAATTCGGGAGAGGTTTATTTTCGATTTTCGTCCGTGGTTATATTAAATTTTTGTATATTAAGAAACATTTATCTTTTTACAGTATTTATCTTACATGTTTACATCAATTTTACATATTTACATACATGCATGCACGCACAGAACTATTGTTAATACGTACAACAGATATAACAACTTCTTTTCTAACAAATTAAAATAATAGGACTCATAAGGAATCTATTATAATTCTAATGCAATTAAATCTTATTAAATATTTTGATAAATATTTTGATTGATGTAAAAGTTGGTAGCGATTATTTTTAAAGTAATAAACAGTGCCTAATTAGACATAAATCAGCTGATATTGATCTACCTTTTTACGGAAACTTGAAACGATTTCAATGTATTTTTTTAAATAGTTTTGGCAGCTGAGCTATAAATGATCGTTTGGCAAGAAATAAAAATAAAAAATGCAACAACTACGTTAATTTAAAAAAAAAAGATTTGAAATTTTGTAAGTATTATTATTTTTTTTTTCAGAATAATCAATTTATAATTTAAGTACTGTCAAAAATATTTCAAAAACATTATTGAAATCGCTTCACAAATTCCCGAGAAAAGGGTGCGTCAATGTCAGCTATTTTAAATGTGATGTATATGTATATATTTATTTTGTTATTTTATTTATTTATTTATTTTTGCAAAACCGAGTATCTAAGGTACTTGTATCAAATAAGGCCATACTCTTATCCATCATAAAGCCATCATCTTATATCTAGTAAAGAACGGTTTCGGCCCAACATATGGAAGCACATACCTGACACTTTATGTGTCTTAGATATGTGCGGATAGTTTCAACAACACCACATCCGATACCGACTTCGCCGTCATTTTTGACAAATGAATCTTTCGACACGTCCTTGTCAAAAACAGACAGTAAACTTCATATGAAATCACTGTAAATTAGTGATTTAATTTTACAATATTTGCATTATGCACTAGATAATTGAATGATCTTTTAGAATGTATATAGAAGAATTAGAATGCATAGATTATTTAGAATGCATATTCTGTATTTTTAATACTTTTTGTATTTCAAAGTGAAATATGTGAAAAACGGAAGTCCCCTAATAAAGATTGCTTCATTTTCCAAAAGAATTGATTCTTAGATATGCTATGTCTTTGTTCAAAGTTCAAAACTATGTACATGAAGAATGTATAGGACTGACTCGATTGGACAGACGTACATTTTTCTGTCCCAAATGTAAATAACTTCATTTGGATTTCTTCATCTACTTATAATAAAATCCGAAAGCAAGAAAGTGTCTGTAACCATTCCGGGCGTAACCACTCTGGTCTGCGAATCGGCCGTAGTCAAACGCCATGTTAGGATTAATGATAAACCTATGCTAACATATGACAGCTAAATGATAATATCTTCTACTTGAAATCATGTCTGTTTATCATATTTTCCCTATAAAACATGTATATCATATCCTATTATAATGTTTTAAGTTCTTAATTAAAAATCCAGATTAAACATCGGAATCCCAGATATAAACAAACGAACACTGTTGCGAACAGTATTGTTTTGGCGCCATCTACCGGCTTTAAAATGTACTTTTCTACAATACAAACCTTTAAATAATGAAATATTCATACTGTTTGTTTGTATGAAGTCTTATGAAAATGGAACGCAGATCGACAATCCGTCATTTTTGACGGGGGTTATATACTAGTAAAATAATAATGACATTATTTTGACTTTTTTATACCTACCTATTTCATTTTCAACAGTTAAAATGTGCAATTTAAAATCACTTTCTTTATTTTGTGCTATTTTGGTTTAACCTGTAAATCATCTGTTATTTAATGTTAAACCATACACTTAGCAAATTATGGCTTTATTTAGAACACATACTCCTATTAAAGCCTCTTTATAGTATCTTTTGTTTTGAACTCTCGTTGCTAAAATTCAACAGTGACTAAAATATGTATGATTTAATATTGTAAATATGAATGTTTATAACTATTAGACCGAACAGCATTTAAAATGTTAATGTTGATACAACACATTATATTGTGATCTGAATCCTTAACGCGGCCCTATTTGGCACAGGTACCTTCTTGCTTTTTTTTCGAATGGTCAACTTATAGCTTAGCTATCACTAAAACTATTAAAACATATTAAAATTACTTCAATAGATTCTCAGACAATGAACAACAATATTAGTTCATTTACATATGATCTGCAACTCTTTTTGCCCCTTAAAAGATAAATAGCATATACTCTCGTTGAGGTCATTAGACGCTGACAAGGAGAAAACCAGAGATCTCTTCAGCAGTAGACGAGCGACATAGCGTCGAGCTAAAGGCCAAGCCAGTTACTCTAAGCTAGCAACTTGCTATATACTGTTTTAATCAGATGAGATCACTATACACTCCATTCCTAGTGAGTAAAACGTCTAGTTGACGTCGGACGAGCCATATGCACGCCGTCATGTACCGCGTGGATGTGTGATTCGCGACGTGACAGGCTTTGGGCTGTCGTGCGCATGTGTGATGCTCGGAGTGGCAGGTTTTGTGCTGTAAACATTTCACAGGCTTTGGATGATGGGGACTGTTGAAGGTTGCGTTTTCGTCCGGGTTAAAAATGTTGAGATCGTTAGGCTCTGACGATGCTTCAACCAGGGATCTCTTGAACAGTAGGCGAGATATACATAGAGTCGAGTAAAAAGCAAAGCCAGTTACTCTAAACTAGTTACTTGCTTTATATTGTTCACACTGTAAAAAATGGCCAATGTTTCTTATTTTATGAAAATATGCTATAACCACGAACGAAAATATAAATAAATATTTTAAAATAATAAAATATTTTATATATAAAAACCCTTCGGAAACGTTTCTGAAAAATTCGGGCAGCTAAAAATAATTTGTTTTTATAAATTATTCTTTAAATTTTGATAATGTATTCGTTTCTGGAGATTCAAAAGACAATGTAACATGCTATTTGAAATTTCGGATAACTCAGAAGATTATATTATATTTTCGTTCGTGGTTACAGCATATTTTCATAAAATAAGAAACATTGGTCATTTTTTACAGTGCAGGTGAGATGGCATCTCTACATTCTCAAAAAAATGCGTGAATTTGACGGTTTTTTCCGTTGCTTTTTTCTTTGAACATTTCCGCTTTTCTCCCAATATACAAAAGTTCACCAATCGGACGTAAAAATTATCGGAAATCCTCTAATTTAAAGCTGCATTCTCGTCAAATCACAGTGCTGTTCCGGCAACTGTGCTGTGTGTTACTTTTTCATATTAGAAACGGAATTTTTACGTATATTTTTTTCTTAAAATGCGAAAATATTCGCGAACTTAAGCTCGACATTTCCTAAAATTCTCCAGTCAAAAAAGAGAAAAAAATATCTTCAAATAACAGAAAACATCTCTTCCAATCACAGGGATGTTCCGACAACTTGCCTCCTGTATTTTTTGCGTTTTTTGAAGAATAGGTTTCTGTTTTGTTTTGTTTTTGAGAGTGTACAGAAATGAATCAGTTTCAGATTTTCCACCACAAAATGATACAACAATGGTTTATTTCCGTTATTAAGGTGTTCTTATCATAAATGTCGTGACTGAAATCAAAGAGCAATTCTGCCACTTAATAAATAAAAATATTTAAAATATGTAATAATAAAGCTCATTTTTATATTTTTACTCAATTTAGTTTTATATTTAACTGCCCCCAATTGAATAAACATCTGGTGGTAATTATATCTTTAAAAAAAAAAACTAATGAAGTACCCTCATAAAACAGATTTAGCTTTTATAATATATTGTAGTTCGAAAACAATACAGATAAATTTTGATAAAGCTATAAACCATAAATTTTATACTTTTCAGATTTTTCCTAATAGATGAGTCTGACTTCTTTGCGGTTTGATAAAAATTATCTGTTGCACATAAAAAGTGGCAGAAAGACACAAGAACCTATCATGCGGTTCTTTCTAAGAGAAAGAAATGTTCCACAGGAAGTTCTAACTTATAGTGATAAACTATCTGATAAATAAGTTCTTTCTTTTTTTCAAATTTCTTCTTCATATCCTTCTTCTGTTTTTTCAAAAACGAATAAAAATAATATACAGGTTGTTCGGAGTAATAAATTAACTGTTATTTTTAATACCCTGGATAGAAACATCTTAAATATAACATAAAAAGAACCCGCGACACGTTTAGAAAAAATTCATCTTTAAAATCTTTAATCAAGACGTCAAATATCAAATTTTAAGCAGGATCGAAACAAAATTCCAGAAATTAGAAATAATAAAAATAATTAGAAAATAATAAAAATATACTTTAATAAATGCTAAAAATTAAACAAAATATTGTTTTTTCAGTATTTATAGATCGGGGTATTTTTTAAGTCTTAACTATGATAAACACACGTATATATTTGTATATACTTTATATAACGTTGATATTATAAAATTTAGCTCTTACGAATACCTCTATCATAAATCACAGCGTCGAAAGAAATATATTGTTGTGAGCTCGGGGTTCGAAAGGACTGATGCCAATATATAAGAACAATCAAAAGGCTTTATTCACTATAAACAGTGCAATACGAACACCAATATCTTCTGAAAATTACAAGATATTCAGTAATCTTCAAATCCAATAAAAGCACAGCAAAATTTCACACAGAAACAATGCGTTCAATACGAAGTATCAACGACAAAATCAATCCGAGAAACACAGTTCTCAATGCAAAGCCTCTCGTATGAATTCAATCGCAGTTGACAGACAACTAACTGAACTGGTGGAGGTCCCTTATATAGACTTCAGAGATCTTTCCAGATTATTCCAGGGCTTTCTAATGCTAGAAATTACCAGAAGGTCCTTCAACTCTCGATAGAGTACTCCAAACGTGAAAGGATCCCAATGTAAATGTATAAGGGGGGGGGGGTTTGCACAAAAAGTCGCCAAATCCGTCGCCAACTTGGCGACATTTGGCGATATATCGCCAAATTTGGCGACAAAAATAAGTCGCCAAAACCATCGCCAACTTGGCGATAAACCCATTCCTTGGCGATTTCTCCATAGACTTCCATTATAAAGATGAGGGTGTAAGGTTGTTTTCCTTGCAAACCATCTGAGGCCTTTAGCATTGAGTTACATGATGCTCAATAGGAAATACATTAATAATACTGCAATTTTCACAATAATAAAATAAAATAAATTTAAACAAATGGAATATTTACAGATATATACAAAATTCATAACATTGCCCCCCTCTCAAGGACTGCACGTCCCGAGCAGTTTGATAGGAAAGCAAACCCGTTGCCAACAAATACTATCCAAAACACTTAAAGCAAACATGCAAAATAACCATTAAACACATTCATAATGCTGAATTATACAAAATATACACTTATCTAAAAAAAAAAAAAAATTAAATTAAAGCATAGACATCATTACATACAAGTATTTAAATAATAATAACATTAATAATGATAATGCTAAGCAAAAGAAATTTTTACATTAACTTATATACAAGACCATGGTCATACTAATTTACATTATTTACATTACACTATTTACAATCAAGGAACTAAGTACTATGGCCATAGTATGGAGCCAGCCTGTCGTAATGAACGACTCTAGGCTTCGAACGGTGACTTTCGGATCCGAATTACGACATCGTTCAGTCTGTTTAGGACTGTATAAGGACCGTCCCAGTGCGATTGCAGTTTGGGAGAAAGTCCTTTACGTCGAGTCGGATTATAAAACCAAACCTTGTCACCTTCTTTGAATTGATGTCCCGTGGCTTTCGTGTCGTACCTGGTCTTCATCTTCTCCGTCTGTATATTGATCCGCTCTCGAGCCAAGTTGTGGACGTCTTCAAATCGTGCCTGGAGATTCTGCACGTATCCCTCTGGCGATGAAGGCGCATCTGGAGGGCGACCAAAAATCAGATCACAAGGTAGACGAAGATCACGACCGAAAAGCATCTGAGACGGGGAATAGCCGGTTGTTTCATGGACGGCGCTGCGATAGGCGAGAAGAAACAAGGGAAGTTTTTGGTCCCAGTCTTGTTGGTTTCTTGAGACTAGCAGTGAGAGACTGTTGAGGATGGTACGATTAAATCTCTCAACCATACCATCCGACTGTGGATGTAAAGGCGTCGTCCTAGTTTTGTCCATTCCGAGAAGTTGACAGAGACCCTCAATCAGAGCAGATATGAAATTTCTCCCTTGGTCAGAATGCATTTGAAGGGGAACTCCATACCTTGATATCCACTGGTGTACCAAGGCATCGGCAACCGTAGAAGCTTCTTGATCAGGGATGGCATAAACTTCAGGCCATTTCGTGAAATAGTCCATGACAACAAGGAGGTATTTGTTGCCATCAGCACTTCTTGGCAGAGGACCTAGGATGTCAAGGGCGATGCGTTCAAAAGGTGCTCCTACATTGTAGAGATGTAGTCTTCCTCGGCTACGTTTCTTTGGTCCTTTCCGAGCTGCACATGCATCGCAAGATTTGCACCATTGTTCGACGTCAGCTCTCGCTTTTCCCCAGAAGAAGCGCTCTCGGACTCTATGTAATGTTTTCATGACTCCAAAATGGCCACCAGTGGGACTGCCATGTAATTCCTTGAGGACCTCTGGTATTCGAGATCGAGGAAGTACCAACTGCCACCGAGATGTTTTCCCATCTTCCGATTCGAATTTTCGGAACAGGACACCGTTCTTGACGTGGAGGGAGTTCCAAAGAGCCCAATATTGCTTCGTCGTAGGACTGTAAGTCGAGATGTCTTTCCAACTGGGCTTCGTGCTAGAAGATTCTAATAACTCCAAGATTGGTTTGATGTCAGAGTCTGCCATTTGATCTTCTCGAATCTTCTCATCACTCCAGGGATCTGGTGGCGTTGATAGTGAAGTCTTCGTCTGGCGTATGACATGTTCGGGATTATACTTGTTCTCCGCTCTGGAACAATAGCGACAACTTTCGGGACACGGTCTTCTTGATAAGGCATCAGCATTTCCATGCGATGAGCCTTTACGATGCCTGATGTCAAAGTCGTATTCCTGGAGTCGTTGTATCCATCTGGCTACTTGGCCCTCTGGGTTCTTAAAATTCATCAGCCATGTTAGGGATGCGTGGTCAGTACGAAGGAGAAATTTCCTGCCATAGAGATAGTGATGGAAGTGTTCTATGGCTTTCACTATAGCTAATAACTCCTTACGAGTGACGCAATAATTCCGCTCTGGTTTCGATAACATTTGCTCCAGTATGCTACGACTCGTTCTTGGCCATCTATTTCTTGGGAAAGTACAGCGCCGACACTTTCCTGACTGGCATCCGTGTCCACAATGAATTGTTTGTCGGGGTCTGGATAGGTAAGGACTGGAGAGGATGTGAGAGCTTCTTTCAGCCGCTGGAATGAATTGTCGCATTCTTGTGTCCATAGAAACTTCTGTTTGCTTTCAGTGAGCCTATGCAAGGGTCTTGCGATGTTGGAGAACCCCTGTACAAACTTTCTGTAATAAGTACATAGTCCCAGAAAGCTTCGCAACTGATGGACATTTTCCGGACGTTTCCAGTGCTTTACTGCAGACACTTTTTCAGGATCTGTTCGAACACCTTCAGCTGAGATGATGTCTCCTAAATAGTTTACTTCTCGTTGGAAGAACTTGCATTTCAAAGGGTTCAGTTTTAAATTCGCCGCTCTTAGCTTCGTTAACACTTTTCGAATATTTTCTAGATGTTCTTCAAACGTGCGGCCACCAATGATGACGTCATCTAGGTAGATGAGACAAGCTTCAAAAGTCAGGCCTTTTAACACTGTCTCCATGAGGCGCTCGAACGTTGCTGGTGCATTGCAGAGCCCGAACGGCATAACTTTAAATTGCCAAAGTCCTTGTCCAGTAGTAAATGCGGACTTCTCTTTGTCATCAGGATGGATCTCTACTTGCCAATATCCACTCTTCAAATCCAGCGTGGAAAACCATTTATGTCCTGAAAGAGTATCTAGCGTGTCGTCTATTCTTGGTAGAGGATAGCTGTCCTTCTTCGTGATATCGTTAAGTTTACGATAATCCACACAAAATCTTGTGGAGCCATCTTTCTTTCGGACCAACACGATGGGAGAGGCCCACGGACTTGATGACAGTTCGATGATGTCACTATCCTGCATCTCTCGTAAGAGCTTAGAAACCTCTTCTTGTTTTGCAAACGGCAAGCGTCTTGGATGCTGTTTAATCGGTGGATGGTCGGCAGTATCAATTCTATGACGTGTCAGAGAAGTGCGACCTATATCATTCTCGTTTTGTGAAAACACATCCGTAAATTCCTGGAACAGTCTTTCTGCGGCATGTCTCTGCTCAGGAGATAAATTCTCATTTCGTCCAATTTCAGGTGTTAAACTTGTAGGCGGCTCCGACAACGTCAAGCTCGGGTCTTTGCAAACACAGGTGACTGGAGCACAGGTAGCAAGCACTTCACCCTTCTGGATAATTCTAGACTTTTCACTTACATTCGCCATCCTCACGGGTATCACATCTCTCGACATATCTACCAGCGCTGATGCTATTAGCACTCCTTTTGGGCTCTTCTCAGGATATCCAACCAAGCCACATTGAAAACTACTTTCGTTCTCAGTTAATCCAGGTATCAGCATTTCGGTCCGAGGAGGGATGATAACATCTGCCTTGGCTGTGATCCGTTGAATAGACCCGGACTCATTTCCAAGTTTGAAAATAGTGACATCTTCTTGAGCAGAGCGTAACTCATTCTTCTTAAAATCCAGTGCAAATCCATGCTCTTTTAAAAAGTCCAGTCCGAGTATGAAAGGGTCTGAAATATCGGCCACATAGACTGTATGATGGTAAGCGGCGTTCCCAAACTTTATTTTCAGTGTCATTCTTCCATGTATATCGATCTTATCTCCGGTCACAGTTTGAAGAATAACGCGCGGCGGGGTCCAGAAGGGTTTTTCTTTCAGCCGCTGAGCTACATCTTTCCGAATGATGGTCACATTGGCTCCTGTATCGATGATCATATTACAGGGCAAATCATTCACACTTCCGACTAGAAAAACTCCGTTCTCGCCGCAACTTCTTGCAGAAATTTCACATACTTGAAAATGGGGCTTCTCAACATCTGGCAATCTCCGCCCCGCAAGATGGCCATTAATCAATTTTCCTGCTCCTCTTTTAGCGGGAGAGATATTACCTTCGGTGCTGGGTCGTCTGGGGCAGTCGATTTGGATATGGCCTTCTCCACCGCATTTCCAGCGCTTGATCTTCCTGTAAGGTTTGTTGGCCATTAAGGAGTTCATCTTTCTCATTATGTCATTCATCTGCTGCTGTAAGCGCTCCACAGCTCTATCCGACGTCTCAGGCAGGTTGGCTGCTCGCACAAAGTGCCGATCTTTCCTTGTAGCTTGCTGGGCTGCCTCGAATTTCAGGGCATAAACTAAAGCCCCATTTAGATCTTTGAGATCTGCAATCCGGAGTGCTGTCTGGATCTCAGGGTCACGCACACCATCGATAAAATGTTGCAGAGCCAAGCTTTCTCTAATTTCAGTCGGACAGTCAGGATAAGCAAGATGTGAAAGTCTCTCGACATCCGTAGCAAGCTCTTGCAGGGATTCAGTGGATTTCTGCTGTCGAGATTTGAGCTGGAGTCTGCTATATTCCTTCATGCATTTCTCGCCAAAGCGTAATTCTAAGGCACTGACGAGCGTTTCAAAATCCAGCGGTTCATTTGCAGGCAAAGTCTGTAGGACGTCGGCAGCATCAGCTCGTAGAGAAGCAGCTAACTGGCAAGCCTTTGTCTGGGAATCCCATCCATTGGCGTCCGCTACGATCCCAAATTGTGTCTTAAAAACTGGCCATGAGGATTTTCCGTCATAGGTCGAGAGTTTAATAGAGGCCCGGGGAAGCAAAGCTTGATACTTGACATCTTCGGGATAGTTTTCGGCAGTTATCTTTTGTTTCTTCACATTTTCCAACTCCTTTTCTATACTCTCTATCCTTTCTTCTACGGTATTGGCTGTCTTTTGAACTTTTTCCTCTATTTCCAGAAATCTTCCTTCAAATTTGTTTTCCACGCTGTCAATTCTTTCATTTAAAGATGTTATTTTATTATCGATTAATTCTTTCAACTCACTAAGGTTGGTTGACATATCCTTCTTCATTTCTTCCGACATCTCTTTCATTTCAGCCTGGTTTGCGGTCATTTTCTCATCTATCGCTGACATTTTCTTCTTCATTTCTTCCAACATTTCCTTCATCATTTCTTCCGACATTTCCTTCATTTCAGCCTGGTTTGCAGTCATTTTCTCATCCATCGCTGACATTTCCTTCTTCATTTCAGCCTGGTTCGCAGTCATTTTCTCATCCATCGCTGACATTTCCTTCTTCATTTCAGCCTGGTTCGCAGTCATTTTCTCATCCATCTCTCCTAATTTCTGCAATAATTTAGTCAGTTGCGCCTCCATTGCTCTGGTAATCGGCATTCAACCCCACTCCTGACACCAAATGTTGTGATCTCGGGGTTCGAAAGGACTGATGTCAATATATAAGAACAATCAAAAGGCTTTATTCACTATAAACAGTGCAATACGAACACCAATATCTTCTGAAAATTACAAGATATTCAGTAATCTTCAAATCCAATAAAAGCACAGCAAAATTTCACACAGAAACAATGCGTTCAATACGACGTATCAACGACAAAATCAATCCGAGAAACACAGTTCTCAATGCAAAGCCTCTCGTATGAATTCAATCGCAGTTGACAGACAACTAACTAACTGAACTGGTGGAGGTCCCTTATATAGACTTCAGAGATCTTTCCAGATTATTCCAGGGCTTTCTAATGCTAGAAATTACCAGAAGGTCCTTCAACTCTCGATAGAGTACTCCAAACGTGAAAGGATCCCAATGTAAATGTATAAGGGGGGGGGGTTGCACAAAAAGTCGCCAAATCCGTCGCCAACTTGGCGACATTTGGCGAAAAAAATAAGTCGCCAAAACCATCGCCAACTTGGCGATAAACCCATTCCTTGGCGATTTCTCCATAGACTTCCATTATAAAGATGAGGGTGTAAGGTTGTTTTCCTTGCAAACCATCTGAGGCCTTTAGCATTGAGTTACATGATGCTCAATAGGAAATACATTAATAATACTGCAATTTTCACAATAATAAAATAAAATAAATTTAAACAAATGGAATATTTACAGATATATACAAAATTCATAACAATATTATTTTATGATGCAATCATAAGATAATCATTTTTAAGTTTATTTTTTCTCTTATTTTCATAACATAGTTTTCTAAATTTTTGTACCCAAGAAGCAATTACTTCATTTCTTATGTGCTTCATAAGTTGAAAAAAATCGTTACATACAAATTTATTAATTATTGTAGTTATAATTTCACTTCGATGTGCATATCGAAATGGAAAATAGAACATATATATTATAGAAATTATTATAATCTATTTATTCTTTTTTTGTGACAAAACCCCCCCAAAAGTAATAAACTGTACAGTTTTCTTACATTTTTATTGAAAGATAAATTTCAAAATGCTAGAAATATTACTTTAAAAGGCTATAAAGCAGCTTTACAAAGAAAAAAAATATGTGCGCTTTCTCACATTTGAACTAACGCGTAGTAAATTTTAGAGAAGAAAATATAAACGTACATATATATTCATAAAAAGATCTGGAACGTATTTTATATGTTATTTAATGGTAGAGTAAATCCATATAAGGTAAGATTTCTTTTTTAAGTTTAAGAATAATTCTAAATCTCCGTTGGGTATCTTCAGGAATATATAAAAAACGTTAAAGAATTCCAGAAAGCTCTTAATAATTTAACAGTCCCTTTTACGTTTATAATAAAACAAACACTCTTTCTTTTATATTTCATCACGCTTATAATGATTTTATAAGATTATAAAACTCTTATGACTATTTTATAACATGAATATTTTAACTTTTAAGTAAGATTATTTGCAAAAAAATAAAAAATAAAAAGGGCAGTTTCTCATAAAATGAATATTTTTATGATTCTACGAATATTCCAGATGAACTCAGAGATAGACTTTGGGTTATAAATAAATTTTATAACAATTAAATAGAATCAATGAATTTATAACACAGTAAATAAATTAATTTAAGCCATTAAGCCGCTCAGCATTTCAAGTCCCAAGTTCAAATACGGAGTGCAAAATAGATTTAAACTAGTCGGATGTGCCAATCGCAAAACTTTCTTCTATCTCATACAGGTTGCACATACACCAAAAAGTAACCAGCACCAACTTATATCAGGGTCTAACTGAATCAAAAGTTTGATGAAATTCCGTGCATTAGTTCTTGAGATATGACTATCACTAAAATCGTGCAAATCCTGAAAAATGCATCATAGCATCGCTACCTGTTGAACGATTTACACCGAAACCTAATTAGCAACAACTTACGTCAACGTCTAACTGAATCTGAAGAAATAACTGAATTTGATAAAAATCCGTGCACTAGTTCTTCAGATAGAGCTATTTCAGGAATCATGATAGAAGTAGCATAGCAGCGTCACCTGTTGGGAGATTTACACCAAAACGTAATCAAAAACAACTGATGTCAATGTCTAACAGTATCTGAAGTTTGATGAAATTTTGTGCACTAGTTCTTGAGTTACAGCTATCGTGAAAATCCCGAATAAAGTAGCATAGCAGGGCCACCTGTTGGTTTATTTACACCAAAACTTAATCAGCATCTATTTATGTCAAAGTCTAACAGAATTTGAAGTTTGATGAAATTCCGTGCATTAGTTCTTGCGATATAGCTATCGTGAAAAATGTAGCATAGCAGCGATATCTGTTGTGCGATTTACACCAAAAACTAATCAGCACCAATTTATTTCAAGGTCTAACTGAATCTAAAGTTTTATTAATTTCCGTGCATTAGTTCTTGATATAGTGCACCACAGGCAAACAGACAAAGACACAGACTCACAGAAAGTCATTTTCTAAAAACAGTCAAATCGTGTTCAGGACCTTCTAAAACGTATAAATCCGTCGAAAACCAAAAGTCGAAAATTTTCATGAATCCAATACTTTCTTCTTGTAAAGCTAGAAGTTCAGCCCCTCAGGATTGCACACAAACTCTAAGGCTTAGGCCGGGTTTCCTGAGATGGTCATCCCTGTAAAGGTAGAAGAAAGTAAAAAAATAGTATGCCCTGACCAACACATTTTTTTTTCTATTCCATTCTAATATTTTAATATATAATAGCATTAATGATTATGAATGTAAGCATATTGTATTTCTTCCAATTTAACATGATGTTACAGCGATCAGTTAATTAAAAGAAGATTAGAGAAACAGCGTTTCCTGCTGGTTATTAAAATTTAAAGTTAGATCAACATATAAATTTTTAATCATTAAACTAATATATAACATTTGGTGAATTTCTACACAATAGAAAATAAGATACAATTATAAAGTACACCGCATAAAACATAGAAGTAATATTCCGTAATCGGATCCACAGCTAAAAGTTGGCGTCAGTAATGAGTGATCCTGGAAATTATGTAGTTAAAGGCGTATGTATGAGCGTTAATATAATAAAATTAATAATACTGCAAACAACGCTCGCTAAATTGCATCAATTGATTGTAGACCTCATTAGGAATTTTTCACCAAGCATAGGATAGCGGCGCCACCTGCTGAGTGATCAACGTGAAAATTGAATCAACATCTTTTTATGTCAAAGTCTAACAGAATATGCAGTTTGATGAAATTCCGTGCATAAGTTCTTGAGATATAACTAATCACTAACATTGTGAAAAACGCAGCATGGTAGCGCCACATGTTGGGCGAAATACACCCAAACCTAAGCAGCATCTATTTATAAAATAGTTTACCAGAATATGAAGGTTGAGGAAATTATGTTCATTAGGTCTTGAGATAGAGCTACAGCGGAAATCGTGAAAAACAGGGCATAGAAGCATCACCTATTGGGCAATGTACACTCAAACATAGTCAGCATCTATTTATGTCACGATATAACAGAATATGAAGTTTGGTGAAATTTCGTGAATTACTTATTGCGATATAGCTAACACAAAAATCCTGAAACATGCAACATAGAAGCACCACCTCTTAGGCTATATACACGCAAACCTAATTAGCTCCAAATTATTTCAAGGTCTAGCAAAATATGCAGTTTGGTGAAATTCCATTCTTGAGATACAGTCATTACATAAATCGTGAAAAACACAACATAGGAACATAGTAGCGCCACCTGTTGAGCGATATACACCAAAACCTAATCCGCACCAATGGGGATCAAGGTCTAACTGAATCTGTAGTTTGATTAAATTCCGTGCATTAGTTCTTGAGATAGAGCGGTCATAAAATGTGTGTCAACACTCAAAAGCGCCATCTGTCGGCGATTATTGAAATTAATTATTTTATTGATCAATTCTTCTTCCCCTTTCTCAAATAGAAAGTGTACCGATTTTGGTTTCATTCCGGTTATTCCTTTCAGCTACAGACAGCTCCAAATAGAAATACTTATTTTATAACAACCCGGTACATGTGAAGTTTGGTTCAATTCTATCCATAACTTTATACACTTTCCAATGATACAATAAGAAAAATGGCACATAAATCGCTATCACATACCCTCATTTTCAACTGGGATCTGCTGGCAATAGCCAAAAACGTATATATGAAATTGGACTCAGTTCTATGCATAACTTCATACACTTTTCGATGGTACAAAGAGGATACACACACAGGCACAAGAACAGACAGACATTTTGTAAAATCATATTTTGCGGGATCTCTGATCCTTAAAACGTGTTAATCCGTTAAAAACCGGAAGTCAAAAAATTTTCGATTACAATACTTTCTTCTATTATAGATAGAATAAAGTAAAAAGAAAATGAAGAATTAATGGAAGTCGCTTTTTCTTACATAATACTAATAATAATTACTTGTTTTTCCATTCTAAGATTTCCTTTCCTAAGAAAAGAAAATATCAGCCACTATCGTAAAGTAAACAGATGAAAACTCAGTTTTGTAAAATAAATACAACGAAAATACGAGAGCTTTTTAAGTAAACTCAAAAATATGTTATTCTGTTGTCAGAGAGCGTACACTCTAGCTACTTTTCTCTTTAGTTCCGAAAACTTTTAGAAATTCTACCCTTAGTGTTGTACATATGTACTCGTACATATGTTTGCGTTGTAAACTTATATAGGGTTTCCTCTCTGATCGTTGATCAATAGCTAATTTCTAAACCGTTAGTTTTTCGTTTCTAATTGAAAAAAAAAATTTCAAATGTTATACTTCATCATCTTAAGAAGCTATTAAAGTCAAAATAGTAATTTTCGTAAAAGTTTCTAACTTAAATATTTTATATATTTCCTTAATCCCATAAGTTATTTTTAGTTGTTACATTTTAACTTATAAGTAAAACATAAAAAGTTAGTTATTTTTTCTTG
Source organism: Maratus michaelseni (assembly GCA_963931845.1). Taxonomy (NCBI): domain Eukaryota; kingdom Metazoa; phylum Arthropoda; class Arachnida; order Araneae; family Salticidae; genus Maratus; species Maratus michaelseni. Next base: position 129,737,396 of record OZ007593.1, read on the forward strand.
ATTCATTTTCAGCGGTGAATTACGCCTGTAATCCTTGAATAATAACCAGTGAATTTTTATCCTGATTTTCTAAGCGTAAAACGACAGAGTGAAAAATGTCCCAAGCCGGGAATCGAAGCCGGTTCCTCAGAATATCGCTCTGAGGCTCTACCTCTGAGTTGGGATTCACTGAATGCAGAGTTGGGATATCGTTCCTTGTAGCTCAGTGGTAGATCCTCAGAGCGCTATTCTGAGGAACCGGCTTCGATTCCCGGCTTGGGACATTTTTCACTCTGTCGTTTTACGCTTAGAAAATCAGGATAAAAATTCACTGGTTATTATTCATAAAAAGTTATATTTGCATGACCAAAACGTACCGAGTTATGATGTTGTGATTTTTATGCATTTTCAGTACCAGTACAAACGCGCTTTTAGTGCTGGAAAAGGCTGAAAATTCATAAAATTTAAAGTCGTAAAGAAGTGATATTTTTTTCTTTTCTTTTTCTTTATTACATTCTTCTACTTTTACAAGAAGAAAGCATTGGATTCATGAAAATTTACAACCTCCGGTTTTTGACGGATTTATACGTTTTAGAAGGCCCTGAACACGATTTAACTATTTTTAGAAAATGTCTGTCTCTGAGTCTGTGACTCTGCCTGTCTGTGTGTGACAAAAATTTTGTGGGCACTCTATCTCAAGAACTAATGTACGGAATTTAATAAAGTTAGTCCCTGATATAAATTGGTACTGATTAGTTTTTGGTGGAAATCGCGCAGCAAGGAGCGCAGCTATGCTGCATTTTTCGCGGTTCCCGGAATAGCTCTATCTCAAGAATTAATACACAGATTTTCATCAAACTTTAAATTCAGTTAGACGGTGACATATGTTGCTGTTGATTAGGTTTTGGTGTAAATCTCGCAACAGGTAGCGCTTCATTTCGGTTTCATTTTTTCAGGATTTACACGAATTTAGCGATAGTCATACCTCAAGATGCAATGCATGGAATTTAATAAAACTTCAGATTGAGTTAGATCTTGATATAAATTGGTGTGAGATTCGTTTTTAGTGTATGCGAAACCTGTGTGAGATAGAAGAAAGTTTCGGGATAGGCACATCCGACTAATTATAATTATTTTTTTTTATTAGTACATGGGGTGTATTTTCCTAAATGTAGTTTGTAAGACTCAGGGACCGTATTAAAAAAATAAGTTTGGTAACTTTTAAAAAATAACTATTTGGATCTAAATGTCTGCGATTGATATTTTTTTGCAATTTCAATGATATCTCTAAAAATTAAGTTTGGGAATTAGCTAATGATGTGAGATAAAGTATTGGGGGGAGGGGGGGATTACCTGCTGTAACACCATAGCTGACTAACACCATATATCATTGATAACATGCATTGATAAACATGAGAGATTTTTCTTTTATGAAGTATATTAATAAAAATTTTAACCATAGTTCATAGACAGTTTCTGTTATTATCTGTTCTAAATTTCACTATGCAGCAATTGGCTGATTTCCAAAACTTTCTCTATCCGTGAGATATTTTTCAGATTTAATTTTAAAGGTAGATAAAGATAGATGGCATCAACGGATAAATCCGTTAGCTTTAACTCGGAAACTATCGGAAGCTTCAAAGTTTAACGAAAAACTATTGACTAATTAATTAATTTGGTGCGACATAAAGATACTTATAAGGATTTTGTTTAAGAATTCTAAAGCTTACCGAATTAAAATAAGAGTAATAGAAAATAACGAATTTTCTGATAGAAGTATTTAATTCAACAATTCATTTATAAACAGCATATGGCTGCAATGTTTACACGAAAAATATCATAAGTGCAATTTTTAAAAATAGTAACTTAAAAATAAGAAATTGTTCTCATTTTTAAAAATTCAATCAGCTTATAATTGCTTTAAATTTCGATTCTGAAAAAAGAAATTAAGTAGTCTCTTCTCTTTTTTTTAATCAAGACTGCGTTCGGGGGGTTTTCCGCACACCACATAATTTTCACAACAACACTGTCTTTTGACGGTTTTAAGAACAGCGCATTTATTTAAATTGCATTAGGAGAAGATATTGTTTAGAAAATTTTTATTATTTAAAATTATTAAATTGTGTATTTATTTCTGTAAACTTTGGATTATTAGAGACCTTGATATTTATTTAAGTTCAGTTAAAATAAATCTTGTCTGTTCTGTTAAAATAAATCTTCAACAATTTATTTTAATGTAAATTTTGAAATGTGTTTATTATAAATTTCTTGTATCTTTACAAGAAGAAAGCATTGTATTCATAAAAAAATTCAACAGGTTTATAAGTTTTAGAAGGTCCTGAACACGATTTGACTGTTTTTAGAATATGTCTGTCTGTCTGTGGCAAAAATTTTGTGGACGCTTCATCTTAAGAAATAATGCACGAAATTTAATAAAACGTTTGATTCAGTTATATCTTGATATAAATTGGTACTGATTAGTTTTTGGTGTAAATCGCTCAACAGGTGGTGCTGCTATGCTGCATTTTACGCGATTTCTCAATAGCTCTATCTCAATAGCTAATGCATAGAATTTCATCAAACTTCAGATACTGTTAGACGTTGACATAAGTTTTTGTTGATTACGTTTTGGTGTAAATCTCCCAACAGGTGGCGCTACTATGTTATCTTTTTCATGATTTCTCCAATAGCTCTATCTCAAGAACTAACGTACGGATTTTTAAAAAACTTCAGAATCAATTAGACGTTAGCATAAGTTGTTACTGATTAGGATTTGGTGTAAATCGCCCAACAGCTGGCGATGCATTTTTCATGATTTTCACAATAGCTATATCTCAAATACTAATGCACAGAATTTCATCAAACTTCGTATTCTGTTACACCTTGACAAAAATAAATCCTTATTAGATTTGGGTACATACCGCCCAACAAGTGTCGCTGCAATGCTCTGTTTTTTGCGGTTTCCGCGATAGCTATATCTGAAAAATGTATAGATTGCGTTTAATTTCTGTTGCAGACGATTTGATTTATATAGAAGAAAGTTTTGGAATAAAATGAAGTTCGTTATGTTTCAAGTGCAAAACTTTTATTCTTCAAACTATTCCCACAAAATATTGCCAAATTATACAAACACGTTTATTAAACAATTTTTTTTTTAACCTATAACTTGAATAATAAATTGGTCAAGTGCGAGTATAACTCGGCTCAAAGGTTTAAATTAAATTTATTAATTAATAAACTCCTACTACCGCTAATTGTTTCATAATTTTAGTTTCAATAGATTCGGAAATAGGAGGGGGGGGGACAGATTTTTCCAGTATACTTTCGGCGATATCTCTGAAAATATAATACGCAAAATTAAAACAAATACATTTTTGAATTTTTTTGAGACAATTACATTTTTGAATACATTTTGAATTTTTCTTCAAGTAACTTAATTAATATCTCGGCTAATTACCATCATTTTTTTCGAACGTTATTATAAAATATCCTTGGGTGATTCTGCGTCGATACATACGTCGAGCGCCCGTCAACTCTCCCTCATCTGACCATCATCCAAAAAGTAAAGTTTGTGTGTAACGGAAAAAAAAATGCGTTTTTCTCAAAAACTATGTTACCTAGGAAAATCGCTATAGTTTTACTGCAAAGTTTCAGTAAACTCCTACTGCCCATCATTTTTTCATAAATTTAGTTTCAGTTAGATTCAGAAATAGAGCGGGTTTTTTTTTTTTTTTTGGGGGGGGGGGGGGCACATATTTTTGCAGTGCATTTTCCACAATATCTCTGAAATATAATACTTAAAATTAAAATTAATACATTTTTGAGTTCGGTATTACGAGATATTTCACACGATACCTTACACGATATAAGAAATAAGAAAAGGAAAACATTTTTGTTTTTTCAAGTAACTTAATTAGCCCCCTAAATTTTTCCTAAACATATTTGTGAATGGCTAATAATCTGAAAATGTGTGGGTAAAAATGCTTTATAACTTTCCCAAGTTTGAACTTTTCATGTCCTATAGTTTACGAAAAAAAGGGATGTGACAGACTGACGGACAGACGCAGAAGTGATCTTATAATGGTTCCGTTTTTACTCTTTAAGTACGGAACCCTAGAAATGGAGAGAAACAGGAATATATATTTACGTTTATAGACGAGGAATTTGTGTGCGTATGATTACATATATATTTAGGCATGTTATTCACTCTTTTCTGATATCCGACACAATTGTATTGAAATAAGTATAAAAGTAAAAATAATTTTTTTAAAGCTCTTTCATCAGCATTCAATGTTTATCTTTAAAATCACACGTAATTCATGACTGCAATTCATGTTTTTTCTCCAAAATTTCCGTTACAATACATTAGTTTGTCGTTATCACTGATCTCGATTATAGAAAATTTGCCGCTTTTTTTAATGCTTGATAGAAAGCGCAAACTAGTAAATTTATTTAAAAAATAATAATTTTGTTGTTCTGTTTCGTTTTTAAGATATGGCAACAGGAAATAAAAAATAAACATTATTTGAACTGTCTTTTTAGGTTTTCTAAATTGATTTCTCACCATAATAATCAAAATTTATTAACTATTAATTAATTACAGTGCATTTTTTAAATACATATATTGCACTTTTTTATTTTTTTTTTTTTATTTAGACTTTCTATTTTTTAGTGTTTAAAATATAAGTAATAGAGAATAGTAAATATAGTTTGAGGAACGTATTGAATCATGATAAAAACCAGAATATGGAAATATTGGTATATTTTAACATTTTGAAGGTATCTGTACAACATGTTTAATTTTGAAATTGATTTTTTTTTAATATCGCATTTAGTCCACATGACAGATATTATTATGACAGAGTATAATAAATTGGTATCTAAAGTATTTCGTTGTTGCAGTTTCACAGGCAGTTGGACTATTTTGGTGAACATGGCTTGGTGTATAATTAAATGCATTGTTGTTGCGATTTGTATACCACGAAGACCATAACCGTATATACCAAGAAGACTCGCAACCATAAATACACATTTTTTACACATATTGGAAACTATTTTGATGTTAAATTAAAAAACAACGTGAAACAACAGCGGAAAAAATTTGGCAACATGTAATAACGTGATAAATGAAATATTTTCTGCTATGAAAAATATCGTCTGCTACAGAAATGGCAGGCGAAAGAAGCGAGTGGCTTGAAGGTTATATATTTGCTCTTTTCGAAGTGAATTATTCATATTCCGTGATTAGAAATCATTTAGCAGGTGATAAGTGGAAAAGAATTGTCACAATTGATAAACCGTGGATTTATCTAAATGACTGTAATAAAAAAGAGATCGATTTATTATCGGAAAAGAGGCCGAAAAGACTTATACAACTTTGGTTTAAACACTGCAAAGAAAGTTTCTCTAAAGGATTTATGGTGATTGCTGTAGTCTCTTACAACGGAAAATTAAAGATCAGAAAAGTTGAGAAAAATGTCAAAATTAACTCAACTTATTATCAAAACAATGCTCTAATTCCTATTTTTAAAAAAGAAATTCCAAAACTTTATCCCACGGACACATTAGAAGTGTTGAGTTCCACCATGATAAAGCGAGCAGTCATACACCTAAAAACAAAGTCACATTTCTCGAAAAATGGACCACAAGCATTTCTGACGTCATTCAACGTCATGATGGCGTTTTTCTTTTATACAGCTAATCAGTGTCCAGATTTTTCACACAAGCGTTTGAGAAGAGCCAATCAAATACAGGTAATTTCCCACAAGCATTACGTGCTCCACCCCCTTCGTGTGGTCCATTGACAAGAGAAACTGGAATTAAGTGTATATCGTTTAATTATATTCCAACCAAGTCCCCAGATGTTTCACCAATGGATTGCTGTGCCTTTGAACTATTAAAAGAAGCTTTTGCTAAACGCCGACCAACTACGTTGAGTGGAGTCTGGAAATGTGTGGTGCAGGAATGGAACAAAATTCCACTTCCAGTTTTACAAAAAGCCCTACTATCTTGAAAATCCCGCTGCAATACGGTAGTCCACAACAAGGGCTGCCAGGTAGAACATATTAAAAAAAATAATTGTTTAATTTTATGTTTGTTGTCAAAATGTTTCCCAATATGTGTAAACACCCTCTGTACTATTTGGCGATTTATCACCTGCGGCCAATTAACGTAAAAATGCCTTACAGTTATTTTATTAATTTATAATTAAGTTCTAAAAATATTAAAATGTTGTATTATCATCGAAAAAATATCTGTGAACAGAATCTTTATAATCATAGCATATCAAGAAGTTAGTGAAAAATCGATTACAAAATTCCATCTTTACTTATAAAAACCAAGATAAGGGAAAAGTAAAAAAAAATGAAGAGTGTAAAAACGAATAGATTCAGAATTTCATTTTTGAGTAGATTTTTTTTTAACCTTTAACTGGTGTTGTGGTGTCATTTACTTCCCCACGTTCTTTCCACTCGTGTAATTTCTTTATCAATCATTAAGATTCAGATAAAAATAATAAAGTGCATAAGTGAAATACTGACTGATTTATTCAACTAACAAATACTGTCAAAAATACCATTATTTTTTACAAAAAATATTATTTGCATTTGTTGTTGTTGTTGTTTTAACACTTTCCAACATAGTTGAAAAGTCTTTATGAATTCGGTTCGCCTATGTGTCTGCCTCTCCGTGCTCTAACTCTCGTAATAATGCTTGGATTGTCATGAAATTTTTATATATTTTTTATGCTTGCTGTAGAATGCTTGGTATTGAAAATGAAGTATGTAGAATTTGTAGTTCGTTTACACACAAAAGAATTCCGTCACATAATGCCAATGGGGAAAAATCGTTTTCGGTGCATTTTATGGATGTTAGGCTATTTCAAACAATGAGATTAATATACATTACTCAGATGGATGATAACATGCTTGCTCAGGAGCATAGAATAAGTACCATTTATAGTTCTATAATGTATTAGAAACATTAACTAAATGAATTGTATCAGCAGCATATTTAAGAAATCGAGGTGACTCGTTACTGGACTTTAAACATACTTTTAATATACATCACATCACAATCACGTACATAGAACACAGACAAGCTACATAAATATTCAGCAGTAAACAATAATATTTTTACCGGTAGGTGACAGTAGTAAGCCGCTGTGGTGCTGCCATCTAGTAATTATATACAAAACTAAACACGACAAGTTCAATTACAGGAATGCTCAAAAGTATTCCATTGCTTTATGATCTATGGGGAAAAATCGTTAGCGGTGCATTTTAATGATGTTATGATACTTCAAACCGAGGCTAACGAAAAAGACATGCTACCGCGGTGCATTCCACTTATCTTTTTTTACAGACCGCCAGAATGACGTGTTGCTCTTTTCGTACACCTGCATTGGTGCATTCGAGCATCACGTGACTCCGGCGGTCTGTAAAAAAAGATACGCGTAAAGCACCGCGGTAGCCTTTCTTTTTCGTTAGCCTCGCTTCAAACATAATGAAGTCACTGAAGTGCACTATAACTTGTTTTCTATAGATTATGGAGTACATGTCATTCACGGAGACACACAAAAGATCGATAATTGCTGGAAATGTTGTTTCCGCTGTAGTATGTGTTTTTAAACTTACCTAATTTTGATTAGATTGCGTGGTGTGTATAAATTCTATACATCGCATGCAGGGTTACACGAAAAAAACTTGCAAACATTAAAGGATATGGTGCTGCCTGAAAACAGATTTTTACTGAGTTATGTGTTTTTTTAAGTTGCTTAATTTGATATCACATTTCATTATATGAAAAAATGAAATTTCTTAATAATATTATGTTACTGTTGGAAAGTATTTAATAATCTATGCCTGATGCGTGATTTTTTGTTCTTGTTTTTATATAATAAGTTATAATATTAGCTGAGGAGGAAATGGCACCATGACGTCAGTTGCTCTCAAAAATTTCACGACGCCAGTTAAGGGTTAACAAGTGTACGTATTCTATGTTTATATATTAACACATATAAATTGATTAACATAAGAACTTTGAAGTCTATTAATAAAGCTTTTAACGAGTTCATAGAAACTTTCTATTATCATCTCTTCGAGATTATACTGTAATAACTGGCTTATTTCCAGAACTTTCTCTATCCCCAAGTCATTTTTCAGATTTAATTTTAAAGATAGATAGCATCAACGAAGAAATCCGTTAGCCTTAACTCTGAAACTATCGGAAGCTTCAAAGTTTAACGAAAAATCTTTTTCGGATGCTGCATAAACTTTAATTAATTCGGTGTGACATAAAGATACTTATAAGGATTTCGTTTAAGAATTCTATAAAGATTGTGGGATTAGGATAACAGTGCTACAAAATAACAAATTCTCTGATAGAAGTTCTTAACTTAACAATCCATTTATAAAGAGTATAGTTACAATAATTATTAAGAAATAGGAAGGAAAATACCATAAGTGCATTTTTAGCATAAGCGTAGTTGAGGCATATTTTTAATAATATTAGTCGCGTTTGGTCTTTTTGCCGCCAATGCCTCCTGGCGGAAAATGGAAAATTAGAAACAACTTTCATTTAGCATTCGAATATTAAATTTCAATTAAATTTTAAAGCTGCAGTTTTTATGAAATTATGATGTTCACGCTATCAATATCAAATTGACCCAGCTCTAATTCGAATATTGTCAAGCAGTTTCCTGTGTTCGATTTAGAACTGTGTAACATTTTTTTTTAATTTTGGAAAAAAAAAACGATTTTTTGAAGCTTTAAAGCTGATGGCTCCCCTTAAAATATCTCGTTTAGAAGCGATATCACTACTTAAAAGTAGCTTGTCCAGTAACATTAGAAAACAAATTGTAACGCAAGCACAATTCCTGCATTAACACATTTGTGAAAAAAAGAACAATCCATTCACCAGATGCGATTTATGAATAAAATCACAAAGCACCCCTTTAAATTCTTCCGCACCTCAGCGAGTAGAAAAGTAATAAGAGGCGATGTGAGGATTCAAGGGGTGTTCTTTTTTCTCTAGTTTTGGATATTATAGATCAACGGGGTGTTCTTTCTAATATTTCTATATTTACTAGCTTTTCTTAAAATTAAAAATCCATCCTAAAGATTGATTTCTTGTAATATTAGTACAATTTTTCTATGCAAATTAATTTAGCATACTATTGGCTAAACGCGATTAAGGATTCTGGCCTGGAAACGTTTTTGAGATAGATGTCTTCACAGAAAAAATGCACTTCTAAGGTTTTTAGGACTAAAGGTTTTTTTATTCTAAAAATAATTTTTACATGGAATTTCTGAATCGTACGGCCCTTATGGCTGCCACTGCAATATATATATATATATATATATTAGAGTGGCTCTTAGCAATAGGCAATTTTCTGAAAGTAAAAATTTTCCTGCTCCCACCGACTAATCCTGTTCTAATCAACCAAAAAAAAGGGCTGTGCAAAATTTTAGCTCCATCGGAAAGCTTTAAGGCGACCCTCAAATGCCTTGAAGTTGTAACATTGCATACTCAAAGTGTAATTCCGTTCAAAAACGGTATATTCTTCCCTATCTTGACAATTTTTTTCTTCTAACAGAAGTTCAGGTAGACACATCAAAGCAACCCACCCCAGCTGTTGTTTAAAAACGTTCTAAATCATAATTACCAAAATTTAATTTGAAAAATTTGAAAATTGAGTCAAAAAGTTAGAAAATATTAGGATTTTTTAATAAAGCTCACAACCGCTATAAGAGAAACACATTTTTATTTCCAACAATAATTGCTACAGCATCAAAAACATAATATGAACTGTGTCCACACTGAACAATGTGAACACGTTTTAGTGTTCTGTGAAAACTAGACATTGAACATTATTTTTTCCGAAGAGAGGATTTAGTGGCAGTTGGGTATTTCTTGCGGTTTTTGCTAACAATTTGTAAAACAAATTGTTTCTCAGTTTCGTTTTTGTGAGAATTTTATTGTAATTCTGAATGAGTTTGACACCTCTTTCTGCCACATCATTCGCAGCAGTCGTCTTCGCAAGTTTTTCAAGTCCACTTTAACTAGGATCTTCCTTCCATGTTGAAAGATCTTTGTTGAGGAATTCGGTGCTGATAGAAAATCTCGTGAAGAAATTTTTTGTATCAAAAGTTACAAAAGATGAAAACTCGATGTTTGAAAAGAAAGAAAAATCATTTTGGTTCATAATATACCTTTTCGGTTTATTTTCTTCTTCCGGTCTTTCACCTTTATCTGCTTCCAGCATAACTTGAGGCATATTTGACTTAATCTCTATCAGAACATTGTCATCATATATCGATAGAGCCACAGTTTCGGGAGCTAAGTACCACAGATGGTTGGAATTTTTTTTAGACGCAGCTTGACTGATTTCTGTATCAATATTCTGATAGTTTATCAGTTGATGCATGAATAGGAAATCATGATAAGGTGCTTTTATTACTTCGGATGACATAAACTAGGCCCGAACATACACTCGATCAAGAAAAATACATATTCTTCTTATAGAACTCTTCTCCCTAGGGGTTAATTGCAATTGATCTTGAAATATGTATATTTTAAATGCATAAATTGCTTTTGACATCCACTTAGCATGACTTACAGCTCCTGGCATACGAAACGATATTCCATTCTTCGGAATGCCACCAAGAAAGATCATTTTTAACTCCAACAATTCTCGGTAATCACCTCGCTGTTGTTTCTGCGTAGAACGGTGGTATTCAAGAAATCGAAGAAGGGTAGAGCAGACATCATCAGGGCCTTCACTGCCCTGATGATGTCTGTTCATGATGATGTCTGCTCATGATGATGCCCTGATGATGTCTACCAGTCATGTAAACATTCTTATTCAGTTTCGTCCAAATTTCTCTAAATCTTTTGAAAAATGCCATGTCTGGACCAAAAGTTGCACCCATCAGTGAGTCGAAACAGCTTTTCAAAACTAATTCATACATGTGGTGACAGCAAGGGAAGTACAACAGGTCGCGATTGAACATTTTTTCTTGATTTGTGCAGGCACCATTTTTTTTCGACCTGTGTTGCTTGCTGTCGTATCACAGCAAAGAGCTTGAATTTTGTCAGCTATTCCCCATTTATCTACTGTTTGGTAAACAGCCACGGCTTGCTTTTCTCCTGAAGATGTTGAGATTTCAGGGACTCCCAACAATTGCTCCTTGCCTTGAAAAGTTGCTATTATTGCCAGTCTGTCTACCTTTTCAATTCCTGTGAGTGCTGGGAGCAGCTTTCCATCCCAGTGCACCACCAATTCTTGACAGTCATTTAGGATAATTTTTTTCTATATTTCTGTGTGTCTTGCCTCTCTCAATTGTTTTCTATGGCGTTGAAAAGAAGTACAATTTATTACCAGGTTTTCAGTATCACGCCCGAATGCTTCTACATCAGCCATTAATATGTAGACAACACAAAGACAACGCAAAAACATTTATATCATAATGCCACAACAAAATAAACAAGCATATAGACGTTATTACAAAGAAAATTATTTTTATTTACAAACACGGATGAGAACGACCACTGATGTTGAGTGCAGGTGTTTCCCTACACCTGCGCTCTTCTCCCAACTTTGCAAATTGCTTTCTACTTTACATTTATGCTAACTTAACCTTTTAAATATCATAAAGAAGTCTGGACAGTTTTTTTTATTTAAGAAAAAATTATATATGAGTTAAAAGTATTTTACCTGAAAAATAACTTTTCGGGCAAAAATTTCAAAATTTCATAGTCGATGTGGGTCGCCTTGCAGTTGTCTAATTGAGCTAAAAATTTGCATATATTGTTTTTTTTGTTAATTGGAACAATATCGGGTGGTGGGAGCTAAACTTTTAGAAAGTTGAAATATAAGGGCCACTCTAATATATATATACAGGGTGTCCCAGGATTATTGGGACAAACTTTAAGGGGAGGTAGGGGACATCACAAGGATTCAGATTTGCATAGCAACCCATGGTCGGAAACGGCTTCGTTCACCGTTAGGTGGTGTTGTTCAGAAGAGCATTGGAGCACCTCTAACATCTGCATATTATCGCATCTATTTGTAAGAGGTGCCACCAAGATTACTTGACACTATGCCACAACATGTCAGACGCCATATGTGGTTTCAACATGATCCGAAACGTCATGGGAAAAAAGTACGAAAGGGATAAGAAACGCACAAGACTGAGATCATCTGAAATAATTTATTCGTCAAAGATATTACATGTGCTGTGGTATATGATATGTGAAAACGTCACAAAAGTTGTTCAAAGTTTTCACCATTGCTAGCGATGCATGCAATACACCGTCGGACCATGGATTGGCTGACTCGCTGGATTTTGTTGGGTATCCGCAGCAGCACAGACGAGTCTTGCAACCAAATCCATATCGGAATCCACAGATTATTAGGCACACATTATTAGGTACACAGCACTTTTCAGTGCACCTCAAAAGAAAGAAATCTATGCTGCGTAAATCAGGAGAGCGTGGTGGCCAGGGAACCGGTCCACCACGGCCAATCCATTGGTGACCAAACACCTGACTCAAATGTTCACGAACACATCTGCCATAATAGGGAGGTGCCCCATGATGTTGAAACCACATATGGCTTCTAACATGTTGTGGCATAGTGTCAAGTAAGTTTGGTACCACCTGTTACAAAAAGATGCGATAATATGCAGATGTTAGAGGTGCTCCAATGCTATTGTGAACAACACCACCTAACGGCGAACGAAGCCGTTTCCGACCATGGGTTGCTATGCAAATCTGAATCCTTGTGATGTCCCATACCTCCTCTTATAGTTTGTCCCAATAATCCTGGGACACACTGTATATATATATATGGGCATCGTTTAAGATTCATAAATGCCATTTTAACTTGTTTTTTATTCAAAATATCTACCACTGTTTTCGTATAGTAATTTTAACATTTAATTTCAGCTATTCAGTGCTTAGGAAAAGCGAAGATCACTATTCGAAAATGGAGGTGAATATTTTGAATAAAAAAACGCGATAAATTGGTAACACTGATAAGACGTATGTGTGTGCGTGATTAACACTTACGATGAGATAATAGCACTCTTCTTTCTTTACCAACAGCTGAAGTACACCCCTCCTTATTGAAAGGTTAGACAGGCCTGTTATAGATGATATATATTTGAAAATAATTTTAATTATTATAATCAGTTTTTCTGACGGCATTAAAAGAAAGTTTTATATTACACACAATTTTTAGCCTTAGGAAGAAAATAAAATTAGACACTTTATTTATTTTACTACAATTCGTAGCTTGAAGTGATGACAATTGACCACTCTTGCGTAGTGATAACATTTGGCATTTGGAAATGAGGGCATTTGTACATTCTAACGTCTTCAAAATAATTCGTCGCTGGATGGGACAACTGTTATAGCTATTGGTGTATAACGATGCATCGGGACAATAAAACATACATACGTTGTATATACGTTATGTATTTGTTATGTATATACATCATACATACGTGATAAATTCATCATTAATACATCATATATACATGATAAAATGAACGCCATGCATATATAATGACATATGGTTATTACATATGTCAAGTATGCAACATGTATGCGTCATGTTTAAACAAAGCTGGTGAGGGGTTCACTCATATCCAGGCATCGAAAAGTGGTCCAACCCTTCTAGTACCAGGTTTTTAATTTCGCCGAGAGTTCTAAGTTTTGCATGATTTAAACCAGAAATTTCATTCTATTAAATTTAGCTTCTTCCTATGAAGTGTCTATATTTAATTTCATTTATCAAGTTTGAGTTGTAATTTTTTCTGGCTCCAAATGTAAAAAACTTCAAAACAAAAAATAATGTGGTTAATAAAGACTTCAATGGTACTAAGAGGGTTAAGTCAGCATTTATGTATTTTTATATGTCTACGACTTTGTATGATCAAACGTTGAAATTTTGTACATGACCTTATTACTACATGTTACGCACTAGAAAATTTTTTGTACGGTGGCCGTATACAAATTAAAATTTGTATTCCTTCAAATTTAATCCCCGGAAAATTTTAATCGCTTTCATAAAATTCTGTACCTTTTTTCACGTAACATTGTAATTTCTAATGTATGTCTATGATTGATATTTAAGGAATAAAAGCCGAGGTCTGTCTTTGGGACACCCTGTATATATAAGAGAAGCAGTCGGAAAATAAGTTTCCCCTGGCGACTGTGGACAGAGGTGTGTATGAAAGACAAAAAATGTAATGACACATTAAAGATAAAACATAACTTTATTTTTCTACATAAGTACCAAGTACATTGAGACATTTGTCATACCGCTTTGTAAGCTTCAAAAAGCCCTCCAGGAAAAAATCAGGACTTTGCATACGGACGAAGCGTTGAACGGCTATGGGCGAAAGACGACACACTGATGCACCATTGGGTAGAGGTCGACCGCAATCAAGCAGGTGGCCCTGTTGCAGCCGTTCAACGCTTCGTCCGTATGCAAAGCCCTGATATTTTCCTGGAGGGCTTTTTGAAGCTTATAAAGCGGTATGACAAATGTCTCAATGTACTTGGTACTTATGTGAAAAAATAAAGTTATGTTTTATCTTTAATGTCTCATTACATTTTTTGTCTTTCATACACACCTCTGTCCACAGTCACCAGGTGAAACTTATTTTCCGACTGCCCCTCGTATATATATACAGAGAGAGAGAATGTAGAGAATGTATAAAGATAAGTTTAATGGTTCACCAAAAAATATCTCATGTAATTTAATTTCAGTTTGAAATTCATTAGCTCAATTATTATTATTTTTTTGCAATCCCACCAGTTCAAAAGATATCACTTTGAAAAAAATGCATTTAAAAGCTTTGGAAGAGGTATTTGTTAGAACTACGTATGTCACAGTTTTATTAATTAAGACCTTAACAAGACATGGGAAAAAATGTATAATTTTTAGACTAAAAAACATGTTTTGGAAGGTTTTGCACCGTCATCTCCTCACCATCACCCTGCTCCTTAAATATGCTTTGCGAAAGGAAGGAAAATTACAGGAAAGATACTTGAAGAGTAAAACTTGGTTAGCTAAATCAAAAACGTTAAAAAAAGTGGTACTAATTGGTTGAAATTTTATAGCAAAAATTCAACAAAATTTTGGCATGTTTAAGGAGCTTCAATAATTTAAATATTGAAAACAAATACCACGAATAATAGTACTTTTATCATTAGAAACACATAAAAGTGTAAAGTTTTAATTTATTCATCTTGTTATTAAAACAAGAAAGAATAATCATACGTCAAGTATAGATTCTGAAACCACTTTTCAGCACATTCAGAATAATGTAACAAAACTTCACTGTTTAATTAGGTGAAAAATGATGTATAAGTAAACAAACCGGGAAGGGTCAAACCGGGAAGGGAGGCCTTCCTTTCCGCTTAAGCTCAACTAGCCCCGCCCGGCAAGTTTGTTTACTATGCGGTATTACTATGTTTAGTATTACTATACTAAACCCCAGCCCAGGGAGCGATGCCCGGAAGGATCACTCGGCAAGGGGACCCCTCACTATTGAAAATTAACTGTCAAAGATTACAATGTCAGTCACAAAGGCTATCCAATTATATTGGATGAGCCAAGTTAGATACAATAATGGGCTGAATGAACAATTGTGATTTTAAATAAATATAAGTCGATGTAGAGCTTTTACAAGATAATAATTAAAGTTGAGAGAAAACAATAAATACAAAACAATACTGATAGCTCACTTATCGAACGATAAACAATTAATAAATACGATAGTGACAAAGAAAGTAATTATAGTTTGAATAGTAGCATCGAGCGTATAACAAGACTTATATGGGGGAAAAACTTTAATAATTATATAGGGGTATTTACTGTAAATAGTTAACACAATTTAAGCACAAGAATAATGCCAATAATGAATGAATAATTATACTAGAGTAAACAATGATGAATTATGCTAAAAATACTAAATAACACTGTATGATGCCATTAAGAATAACTAAATTGTTATGGTTACAGTTTATGTAGTGTGTAAAGGTCCTTATGCATATTAGAAGTCCACTTCATCCTCGACCTCCACTAAGTAAAAATTTTGAGAAACGCATAACACATTTGAAAATCCAATTTCAGAAATTATCATGTAGTGTCGGGAAAATATACAAATTCCTTTGTGTAGCCCTGTATATGATCTGTAGATTTGTAAATGTACTACATAGTTTGCCAAAATTTAGTTCAGTTAGGAAACGCATAACACGGGTGAAAATTCCCTTTCAGTAATTTCCGTCCATAAACGGAAACGCTCTCGAATTCTTTTATGCATCTCTGTACATTATCTATATAATTTATACATACCAAGTAATAGGCAAAATATTAGTTAAATTTAAAAACGCATACCACAATTGAAAACGCACTTCCAGCAATTGTTGCTCATAGATGGTGCTTTAACCGCATTCTTTTGTGTGTCCCTGTAAATGAACGATAAACCCTATGCACGCTCTGTTCTGCATTAAGAATCTTGTAGTGCACCTGAGTGATGTATATAAATTTCAATATATTTGAAATAGTGTAACATCCTTAAAATGCATTGCAAACGATTTTACCCCATAGACCATAATGTAACGGAATTATTTTGCTAGCCCCTCTAAACAAACTATAAGTGCACTTCATTTTCAATACAAAGCATTCCGTGATAGAGCTCAATAACATAAATCAATTACGTGGCAATCTGACTAAATTTATGCGATTTAGAGTGCGGACAGACAAATTGAATTAACACTTTTCATATATGTTGAAAGGTGTTATAAAGAATATAAAATGCAGATGTTAGCACAAACATGCATCTAACTCAATCAGAAATTTTCGGCTTATCTGATTTAATCTGTTAAAACGCTTTATAATTCACATAACTATTATGTTATTCCAAAAGAAATGGTTTTTATGTCTTCAAAATGCCTTAACTTATTTTTCCTTTTACAATCTGAATGCGTCCAATGCAATAACAAAGAAATATTGATTAGAAAATTCATCCAAACACATCCTTTAATGATTTCTTCCAACTTATAATAGTTATAATAATTAGATTCAGTTTAAGCCCTGAAAAATCAATTTTCATTTGTCTAACTTGGTTATATAAATGTTTGGGTCTTATTGTTAGAAAGTAATTTGGTCGAGTTTTATAAAGTAGTTATCAAAGTATAGTTTTAGTTCAATTTAAAACTTTCCAAAATAATTGGAAAGTGTTAACGAATTCGATTTGTCTGTCGATCTGTCTGGCCGTCTGTCTGGCCGTGTGTCTGTCTGTCTGTCTGTTTGGATGTTTGTTTATGCTCTAACTCGCGTAAATATACACGTATTGCCATGGAATTGATATGTTATGTTATTAAAATTTATCATGGCATGAACGGTATTGAAAATGCAGTGTGTAGTGTTTATAGTTCATATACAGAGACACTCAAACTTCCGTTATATTATAATCTATGATGGGAAATCGTTCGCAGTGTATTTAATGATTTTAAACACTATATTCCAACATACTGAGACTGATATAAAGCAATGAGGTGCAATACAAAATGATTACTGTAGAACAGGGTCGGCGAACCTATGGCACGCGTGCCGTAGCTGGCACGCGGGATGATATTTTTGGCACGCCGTTGATTTAAGTTCTAAATCAAAATTCAGTCAAACTTCATTGGCAGTGCAATTAAAGAGAAAAAAAACTGTCGACATCTATGATTAAATATGTCAGCAAGGATTCTCAAACTACTGTCGCAAGTTTCTCGGCTGCGATTGTCATTGCCCTGAATGGTAAACTTTTTCATCTACTTGGAGATTTTTTGAAGGAAGCCCAGTTAAAATGCGCTCCATCACTTCTTGACAAATTTGAAAATAAAGATAAAATAATTCAACGAATTAAAGATATTCCTTTATCAAGGAATCCTTTACGCAAAGATAGAATCAAAATTGGCAGAAAATGTAGGGGAGTAACAAAAATCTGATATCAACAGCAACAAAAATCTAATTTATTTTCCTTTTATCTCATAATGTCTTGACGAAAGTACAAATGTAACCAAATCTGCTCGTTTAGCTGTGTTTGTATGATATTTTGTTTAAAATGACATTAAGGAGGAATTATTCCCGTTATTATTATTATCAACTACAACCTATGGTGCAGATATTTATACGATTTATGTATCAGAAATGCGATTTTTTTCCCATTTACTGTCTATTTCTTCGAATGATTTGAAAAGTCAATCCCGAAAACCGTACCTTAAGTATTTCCCCCTATTTTCCCCATTTATATATCCCTCTTTGTTGCGTTTCCAAGATCTCATAATTTATACAGCAGTTATAAATTCACTTATTGAAAATGATATTGTCTAAAATATATTTGTCTAAAATAGTTTCTGTTACAACTGACGGGGTGCCCTAGTAAGGTAAATAAAGTAAATGGTTTTTTCAGTTTATTTCAAACTCGCATTGGACATATTATTTTTGGATTTCACTGCATCATACATCAACAAGTCCTGTGTGTAAAGACTGGTTTCGAATCTCTTGGTGATATTATGGTTGTACTAAAAAAAACCAGTTAAATTCATATCGTCACAGGCTTTAAATAAACGAAAGTTTGACGCTGTGTTAGATGAAGTCAGCTCTGTGTACAGTGAATTACTGACGTATAATAATGTTCGCTGGTTAAGTCGCGGTAAAGTGCTACAAAGATTCGTTGATTGCTTGGAAGAAATTTGGCTTATCTTACATGAAGGAAGTAAAATTGAGAAATATACGCAATGGATGGATGTTAAATGGCTTGCAAAATTAATGTAATTTACGTATTCGTACGAACATTTAAAAGACTTAAATTTAAAGCTCCTAGGAACAAATAACACTGTTATTATCATGATAGATATGATTCGAGGTTTTGAAGCGAAACTGCAAATATTTAGAAAAGATATTGTGTCCAAAAATTGTAAAAATTTCCAAACTTAAAAAAATAGCTGGGGATTTTAATTTACATGAAAAAATTAAATGAATCAAGTCTCACTGAAGATATTATTTCGGTAATAAATGCATTAATCGAAGAGTTTGCATCAGGATTTTGTGAACTCAAAAGTATTTCGGAAACACTTCAATTTATTATCTATCCAGATGTCATTCTGATTGATAAACTGAACTTGGTTGTATTCGATTGGTTGGAAATTTAGGAAATTCAAATGGAACTTATCGACTGCCAATCCACCTCAATATGGGCTCAGAAATTCGTCAGATTGAGAGAGGATTTGAAGATGATAGAAAAAGAAAGACTATCAGGCATCATGCTTATAATAAAATTCACTTGAAATTCAATTCCAGACACTTTATTAAAAATAACCAATTATGATCCCGATATCAATCATTTGATATTCAAGATGCAACATCAGAAATCACATTAATTTTTTTCAGTACTTTAGTTTCTTCTTTTTTTAAAATTATTTTAAAAATATAACTAGAGTAAGACATTGCTAAAGTGTCACTCGCTTTAAAGCATCACTCTGCATATTATGCCAGTTTCTTAAAGTACCAATCAAATAGGTAAGGAAATAGCGGTAAAAAATTGTCATAAATCTTGACTGGAAAATTTTGAGATATGTTAAACCGCCATTTTCGGCTTATGATTTACCCTTTTTTCTACAAACGATTGCTGCAAATTGAAAGAAGAAACAAACATTTGTGACAATGAGTTAAATGAGAGTAATAACGAACTTAGTGAAGAGAAACTAACACCCAAATTCTAAAACGCTGTGGCTGCATTATGTACCTTAAAAAGTTTTTAATATTCTTCTGAATAAAAAGAAGATTTTGCAATGCTCATGAAATCAGAAAATAAAATTGAATCAACGAAAACCAAGGAGAAAATCAGATTTCTTTTCAGACATTTTAGGTAACGTTTCTTATGTTTGGTAATTTCTTCTTATGAATTGTAATATATTTTTTAAATAATAATTTTCCACTTAATATCAGTTGTAAAACAAATATTTGGCAGATATGATTCGTAAATGACTTTATTTAAAGTTTCTTTTTTCATCGTCTATTTTAAAATGAAATTACCTCAATTATAAAAACACCACCCTGCTTATAATGTCAAAATCAACAGATCTCAATGGCAACACTATGTATTATCATAATTACTAGATGGAACCCGTCAAAACGTGACGGAAAAAAAATACTTTAACAATATCAGTAAAATAAGCTTCTTTATTATTTAAGTAGGGCTTCGTATGAAACAGTCTTTCAAATATTTTATTTTAAAAAATCCCCCCCCCCCACCCAGTGAAATACTATTTCCGATGCAAACTCCAAATGAACATTGTGTAATGCAAATCAGTTTGACATTACCACCATATTCCACACCACAAAAAAAAGAAAAAAAAAAAGGTCATGGACCTATAAAGTATTATACAAATAGTCCTATCATAAAGTATCATACAAATTTCCTAATTTCATCTCATATTCAGTAAATAAAAGAACATAGTATAAGCACCCCCCCCCCCCCCCCTCTGTGATAATGCAATCGAATGAGCTCCTATGCGCATATGTATTGCATCTGTCCAAAGGCACCGTTGAAATTTGATGTTAAAAAAGTTTTAAAATGTCCTCTTTAATC